>JAWWTY010000106.1:29484165-29896851 GCA_035222235.1 Margarornis squamiger
GGCGCGCGGGGCGGCCGCGCGCCGCGCCTGCAGCACCGGGGCGCGCGCCAGGGCCCCGGCGGCCGCGCCGCAGGTGAGGGCCGTGAGGGGGGAAAGAGGTGTGCGGTGCCCTGTTATACTGTGCTGTGCCGTGCCATGCTGTGCCCTGTTATCCCGTGCCGTGTTATGCTGTGCTGTGCACTGTTATGCTGTGCTGTGCCGTGCCATGCTGTGCCCTGTTATCCCGTGCCGTGTTATGCTGTGCTGTGCCGTGCCTTGTTATGCTGTGCCCTGTTATGCTGTCCTGTGCCGTGTTATGCTGTGCCCTGTTATGCTGTGCCGTGGGAAGGTCGCGTCCCGGGTCGGTGCCGGCGCTCGCCGTGGCCGTGGCTGCGCCCGGCGCGCTGGGCACGGCGGGACTGGAACCTGTCCGTGCAGCCCTGCCAGCTGTCCCCCGGGGCTTTGCGCGCTGAACATCGCCTGGTTGTATGGAGCGGGGGTTGGGGAGGGAAGAGTCAACAGAACGTGGAGTAATGCGTAATAATTCTGTGTCCTTCTCACCCGTACTTTGGAAGTGCGTGAGACTCCCAGTCTCGTGGACCGAGCCCGCTCTGTGCCCCTGCCCAGTCAGAGGGGAGATTACACAAGGGGGTTTGGTCGACCCGGGTCGAGAACCGAGTGTTTTGGCAGTGGTTTTTCGGTGATTGTGCTCCCCTGGTCACAGGAGCTCCTGTTTGTTCCGCGAACCCAGCACAGGTGTTGCCCAGATACACCTGCGGGTTTTACTCTTGGTGTCCAAATGTAGGACAAAAAGCTGCAGGGAGAAGCAGAGGTTCTGTGACTGTCTAACAGAAATAGGGCATGGCACGCAGAGCAATCGCAGCTGGGACATGGCTTATTGAGTTACTTGCAATTGCATGGCTGGCTTTAACCAGCAGAAAATAAGCTAAAGCTACTAAGGACAGACTCTGTGTCGCCAGAATTGAGTGCATTCACTGCCACTTACTTATTTACAGGAAGCCAAATGTATTCATGCGTTGCTTTATTGAATGCTTGCTTAACTCAGAAATCTAGAAAGGTTATTGAATTTGGTTGGTTGGCTTGCTTGTTTTTTCTAAGCCATGAACATTTCTGTAAATTCTGATTAGAATTACTTTTCAGTACTTTCTGTAGATCGGGTGGCCCTAACAGGAATACCTTAGAGAGAGCTTGATTACAACATCCATCTCTGAAAGCCCTTAGGGGACAAAAGCCACAGTGACTGGAAGAAAAGGATGGCTGATATGTGTTTGTGGCATAATAACTGTGACAAGTCTGCCAGGGCACTACTGGCTCCTACCCTGCAGGGCCCGAGGAGCAAGCTAATGCAAAAACAAAGACACTGCAAACTTAGCAACTATACAGTGTTAATATACTCACTGCACCTTGCTTTTCTTAGTCTCTCCTGGGATTCATCTCTAGAGAGGAGCAATTAGCGTTGCAGCCATAGGGGGCAATGAAATGTGCTTCCCAACGACAGGATGATCAAACATTCAAAATAATTGTGAATACTGTTTGACTGTCTTCTGTGCTGGAGCTGAAAGTATTCATGGGTTCCATTTAGTTTCATGGGATTTCAAGGGCAGGGTGGGCGCAAAAGGGAGAAGAGCCCCTTTCAAAATGGTCATTCCTGCTGTGGAAGGAAGAACTGTATAACTCAGGAGCTTTAGGAGACAGCTGAAAGGCTGTGTCCAAGGCCATCCATTATAAGTCTTTATGTTAGGTTACTAACAGTGGGGTCTGTGCAGCTGCTGTACTGGTATTGTGTGGTGAACAAGTTATTTGTTTGTATCTTAGTGTTTAAGATACAGTTTTCCGTTTCAGGTGTGCAAAGGGTGGAGTTCCATTTTCTAAGACTAGAAAAGGGCAGGTAGCAACAGGAACTCTGAAAGGAGCATTTTCACAGTTGTTTGCTTGTGTGCAAGTGTGGTTTTGGTGTTTTTTTGGGGTTTTTTATACTAATTCACAGTGAACAAAGAAAGTCTGATGCCATCCTGCCATCTTGTATGCATGACAATATATGTCCAAATTATATTTTTTAATTAAAATTTTTACTACAAAACTGTGTTTTCCAGTAGGCTAGAAAAAGTGATTTGTATTTATTTTCTTATTTTTTATTTTATTTTATTTTAAGCTGGAAGTTTACATGCTAAAACACCAGCCTTTTGAAATCAAAGGAGGAAGATGAGAGGACTGAAGATTGTACTGTTTCCAGTAAAGGTCTTGATACAAAATCTCACTTCACCTTTCTCCATCTGCACATGCAGGTGCTGTAATCCAAACACAACCACCTGAAATTTTCTGTGGCTGCAATGAAGCTTTCACCGCTGGGATAAAGTGGAAAGCCCAGCTTGCCCAGGAAGACCTCATATGGCCCTTACTGTCAGCTAGTCATGACTAAAACTCTCTGTATGCTGGCGCTCCATTTTGCAGGTAGCTGGTTGCAGTCCCTGGGCAGTGCTCACTGTGCCAGTACCCACAGCTGTAGCATGCTGCTTGGGGTCAGCTGTTGGGCAGCAGCTGCTGAGCTCTCAGACAAACATTTGTCTTGGAATTCTCAGCTTAGACCTCATTCTGGCACTTGGCCTACCTAGACCCGTTTCAGCCTCTGCGGTTGTCTGATTTCCAGGTTGAACCAACGACATTATGTCACTGCTTCCCTACAGACTGAGATACTAAAGGTGAGGCATGAAAGAGGAGAGCTTTAGTTGAGTTGTGTCCATGGTGCTGCTGCAGCAGCTGTAGGTACTACACTGAGGTGGCGGCTCTGGTGCACAAACCCAGCAGGATTGCAGGAGCTGAAAGAGCCAGTGGGTGCCATTGGTACACAGGCTGTGGTAGTCCCTGAGGCCTGTGCAGAAGTGTTTGCACGCATTACTGTTTTATAGTGCACAAATACCACTGGGGATGAGGTGAAGGTGGAAAAGTAGAGCAAGTATGGTACATGATCT
Source organism: Margarornis squamiger (assembly GCA_035222235.1). NCBI lineage: Eukaryota > Metazoa > Chordata > Aves > Passeriformes > Furnariidae > Margarornis > Margarornis squamiger. The sequence continues at coordinate 29,487,135 of JAWWTY010000106.1, forward strand.
TCAGCTTGATTAATAGATAAGAGTTCTGTTCTCTGCCCCCTTGTGTTTAACTGAGCCTTTCTAGTATCTGTCAGTTTGTGGTGTTCCTGATGGTTATTGATACCTCTGGTGACAGCTTCCAATTTTGCTGCATTGTTAGAAGAGTTCTGGAAATCACAGGTGAATTGGCAGGTCTGAAGGGTTGACAGCTTGTCAAAATATAGCTGCTAGCTGCAGTCATCTAAGCTCTCATTCTTTCAGTACTGGTACAGAACATGTGATTGACAGCCCAGAGAGTGAACCTGGTGTTTTTTTCATGGATCAGATAAAGCACGCTGTGTGACAAGGCATACTGCTCCAATGTGCAGAAGTGTCTCCTGTCGACTATTCAGAGAGGGGAGTGGGGAGTTATGAGCCATCCCTTTTGAGTGAAAAAGTTATGTGGTTGGGAATTGATACATTAAAATTCCAACAACCATCCACCTTTTCGTACTTCAGGGAACTGAATAACCGTTTTCCTGTAGCCTGGGAACTGTAGCGGGCAGATTTTGCTTACATCCTGCTCCAATAGCTCTCACACAGGCTGCAACTGACTAGGTTCAACCTCAACCTATTCTTCTTCAGGAAATTGTACTTACCCGACAGCCTGAGAGAATGTTTCATCCTTGCCCTGAGTTCCCAGGAAGGCAGCTGAGTTTCCATCTCTGATATTTGGCCTTTGTTGTGGTGTGGATAAAAATATAAGTCAGTGCTGAGTGCAGTGGCAGTTTTGGTAATACAGGATCCACCTCTGCTGGAGCTCAAGCTAATGCTACTGAATTCCTCATGGGTGTCTCCCAGTTCCTCCCTGCTGACATCAAACTGGACAGACAGTGAAATAACAACTTAAAAATTCCATCTTCAGTCATTCTCCCCTCCCAGCCAAGCCCATCTCTGTACACAACAAGAAGTGGACGGAAAGAAATTCTAGTAGCTTTGGAAAACATTTTTTTTCCCCCATTCTAAAACCCAGTACATTGCAGGAAGAGAGCAAAAGTTAGTTACTTCCAATAGAAACTAAAGTTTATTGACACCAACTGCCTGCTGAGTGACTGTTCTTTTAATGCTGCTTCTTAACAGTTTACTTTAGAGTAATTAATGAATTAGTAATTAATGTTATTCCTGTTATTTCCTTGTCTGTAACAGCCACGGAGGTGGCTGGCAGAACAGTCAGGAGCAGAACAGTCTCCTGCATCCCACTCCAGTGGTGGCTCCTTCCTGAAAACAGGAAATTGTTCTAAGCATGTTAGAGTCCTTGCAAGTATGCAGTTTTGGCTTGCATTATATAAAAGCATTAAGGTCTCTCTCTGTTGCCGCCTTCCTGTCAGGGAGGACAACTTTTCACTTCTTTCTCTCACTGTAATGCACGCTCTAAAACCAGGAGACAGAAGGTTTGTGTTCCTCTGTTTTCAGGTGGAGTGGGTAAGGGAGCCTAATCCTGAAAAATATGCAAATGAGTTATTGAGAAAGAAACAGGAGAGGAGGGTTCCCGCAAAAAGGGCTCAGGTAATTTTACTAAGCGTGGTAGTGCTTTCCCTGTCAAATGTGAACACCAAAACAATAGGAAGGAGAATGTCAGAAATCGAACGAGGCCAGAAAGCAGCATAGTTTTCAAGAGAAAAATACTTCTATGTTGCGTTTTTTAATGAGTTTGGCTGATTTAAAATACCTTTAGATTTAATCTGCTCAGGGATAAGCTTTATAACTGGGGAAGAAACAGAAATGAAGTCTGGGTATTTTTCTGGGCTCTTTGACTTAACCCTGCTTGTATTCTGAGAAACTCTGACAATAAGTGCATCAGAGCCAGCATTTCTGTCAAAGTGAGGGATTCCCAACTTGGGATTCTTTGAGTTGCTGGAGAAGGGAGAGATGAAAGAACATGTATAAGGGTGGCTGCAGGGGGGTTGCCACGGACACCTTTGGTGCTGCAGGAAGGAAGGCCAGGTCTGGGGGGGGCTGGCCTTGCACCCCATACCCTTGTGCTGTTGTGGCCACTGCTACTGCAACAGAAAGGGATTGCTTTCTTCCGGTAGAAAAGCCGGAATCTGGTACTGCAGTTTTAGCAGGGGTAAGCAGATGCTTTCTGGGCTTTGAAATAGCCACTTTGTATCTCCTTTATATTTGCCAGCCCCCCCCACTGCCATGGATGTTTTTTAATGATCTCCTTATTTTACCCCAAAGCTGTTTGCATGAAGAATTATAGTGGATTGTTTAAAGGTTAGTGAAAAGATTGTGCTGCCAAGAATGACTGCTCCTGCTTGTAAGTTTAGCAACAGCCAGCGTGTTAGCACAGCTGGAAACAAAATTCCTGCAGCTGCTGGTGGCTGAAGTTGGGTCTCTCCCCAGATGACCTTTGCTGTCTGGCTGATTTAGTCTCTGAGGGGGTCTCAGTCTTCCACCCAGTCACAAATCTTTCTTACAAATATTTTCAGAATAAAATGTTTTGAGGAAGCATACCTGGGTTTTCAACATTTTAGCTGACCTTTTCTAGATTTCTTGCAAGGGCTGTGTCAGGGTTAACTCCTATGGTTACTAGTGATGACCAGAGCCAGCGAGCTGATGGCCATGACCATGTGTGTTTCTGCCCAGTCCCTTGGCATCATCCCATACATGCTGATTTTAGTATGTCTGGAGATTTCATAGGTCTGTTTTTCACTGGATGTAAGTTATGACTTATGCTTAGGTAAGCATGTTGAATACTCTTTATTGTGTCATTTTATCTGGTTACTCATTCTACATCTTAAGTTTATGTCAAAATTTTTTTAATCCTTTGGCTGCTGCCACCTATAAGACAAGTCAGCATGATCTTGGCTTGAGGCACAATTCTGCAGCTGATTCACACACACACAAACACACTTTTACTTTGTGAACGCCATGTATACAGAAATGGTTTTGTGTGTGCTATGTCCAGGAATTGTTTAGCTTTATTCTAGTTTTCTTGGCTGACTATTAGGTGTTTGTATGTGGTTAACTAACAGGGACCCAGTGAAAGTCGTTCCTTTAATTATTTTGTTTTCTCTGTTTTGTTTTGTGATGCTAGGCAGCTGGGCTCTGTCATGAGTTATTAAATTGCCCTCCTATAAAATGTTAATTTAACTGTAATATAGTAGATGAAAAGACTTGGCAGGGTTTGGATTGTGTTGTTTGTAGATGTTTGTATGTAACGCCTGAACCAAGTGTACACCAACTGATTAAAGTATGTTGGTAAACTTTTGCTTTTCTGCAGTACTGTGATAAGAGTTGGTTCAGTTACTGTATGTTTTACTTAAGCTAACAAAATATTTTCCAAAAGTAGCAGAGTGGTTACATGTGTGCTTTACAGGTATAGAAAAAGAGAGATATAGTATAGTAATTTGAAACTAATGGGCTAAAGGCAATAGGACTCCCTGTGTTTAGACCTTTCTCTAACCAACTGTCTTCTGGCATTGATGGTACTGATGTTTTTAAGTTACGTGGTATAAACTTGAACTGTATTTGTTTGCAGCTACTAATTTGGGATATTTATTTTGATACTTAATGTGATCGTAGAATCATAGAATGATTTAGGTTGGAAGGGGCATTTAAGATCATATAATTTGAACCGTTTGCCCTGGGCAGGGTCACCTTCTACTACACCAGCTCACTCAAAGGCCATCCAATACTTCCAGAGACTGGGCATCCACAGTGTCTCTGGGCAACCTGTTCCAGTGCCTCACCACTGTCACAGTAAAGAATTTCTTCCTGATATCTAAATCTACTCTCTTTCAGTTTGAAGCCATTCCCCCATGTCCTATCACTCCATGCCCTTGTAAGAAGTCCCTCTTCGGCTTTCTTGTAGCCCCCTTTAGGTACTGGAAGGTGCTATAAGGTCCCCCTGGAGCCTTCTTTTACCCAGGCTGAACAAACCCAGCTCTCTCAGCCTGTTTTCATAGGAGAGGTGCTCCAGCCCTCTGAGCATCTTTATGGCCTCATCTGGTCTCACGCCAGCAGGTCCACATCCTTTCTATTCCCTCATTTTAGAGGGCAAATACTCATACTTCCTAAAAATTGTGTTGCTCTAGAATGTATTACATTGTGTTTAAAAAAAAACCAAACAACAAATCAACCAAAATTAGAAATCACTTTTAGTATTCACTTCATGAGAGTTAGTAAAGACATTATTAAAAGTTTGATTTTTTTTTAATGCAGATTGAACAGGTGTTCAGAATCACATGCTTCTCTTTTAGTATTATTTATGATCTTTTGGCTGAGACAAGCTTTTTGGAAGTACTCTTTTTATATGGTTTTAGGCAGAAAGACCTTGTTGGAAATCTTTTTGAAACAGACATCATGGAACATAATTGTACATATCAGTAATTCAGTTTTGGTATTAACAAAGTGTTATGTCTTGCACATGAAAGTTGGTAGGAACACAAACAGAGATGCAGTGTTTCATCAACTTCCAGTTCTCTTGTGCTGAAGTGCAGGGAGGGCTGTAATGAGATTGGGTGGTCCTGGATCATTGATTCTGGAAAGTGAAGAGACAGGCAGTTGAAAAAAAAAGTCTCCTGCACAAAAAGCCTGAAGCACCTGTGGCAAAGGGGCTGTATCTTAAAATGTTCAGGGAAAATTGCAGAACAGCTCCATGAAATGGAGTGTGAAGCTTAATCAATAAATGGCCAGTTTTGACTGTAAAGACAAGTCATGGGGGTTTTTTTGTGCAGCTTTCCCTGTGGGGAAAAATGGAATAATAATTATCAGTTGAGGATATTAATATTTATACAGCAAATCGACAGGGTAACTATTAAAATATTTAACACTTGCTTGTTTTCTTTACAGGAATTGCAAAGCTCAGGAAGAGGACGCTTTCTACTGGAACATGCTGCTCCCTTCTCTGCTTTTTTGACAGACAGCTTTGGGCGTCAGCACAACTACTTGAGAATTTCTTTGACCGAGAAATGCAACCTCAGGTGTAAGTGTCTGCTGAGTCCTGGAACAAAGCCCTTATGTCCATATTGTGCAAAGGCCAAGAGGGATCTGCCAGAGACAGGTGGAAGTGACAGGAATTTTGTCAAACATGTTATGGTTTGAATAATGATGCTTGCCTGCCATACTTAAAGTGGTAAGTGGGGGAGCTCATACCTCAGCATTCCCACAATTACATCTGCAGAGTTTGTGGTGATGTCCCAGTGCCTACCAGTTGAATTTGGTGTCTGTGTTTGCAATGCATGTTAGAAGTAAGATCAGCTTTTCCTTCAAAGTGGATCCATTGTAATTTTGAGACATATCAAATGAGTCTTGAATTTTCTTCTGAAGGAAACCAGGAAATTATTAGGAGATAGCTTGTAAAGTTTTGCAAAATTAGTGATTTGAAATCCATTAAAGACAGCTGCCCTTAGTGCATTTTGTCCATCAGTATTAGATTAATTATTGCTGGTTGCTTTTTCCCCCATGTATTTCTGTAATCTTTGTTTCAGGTCAGTACTGTATGCCTGAGGAAGGTGTTAATCTGACTCCTAAATCAGAGCTACTAACTGCTCAGGAGATAATCACCCTAGCCAGACTGTTTGTGAAAGAAGGTGTAGAGAAGATCCGACTGACAGGTGGAGAGCCACTTATCCGTCCCGATGTGGTTGATATTGTGGGTGAGTTCCAAATCAGTACAGTGTGTTTTAGACTGTCTTGCTGCATATTGATCCAAGAATTACACTTATAGCTATCTACTAGCACAGTCCAGCAACATGAAGAATAATTATACATTTAAGGATGGTGCTTTTCCCCAACACTGTACAATGCAAGATAGTTCCTTTCAGAAAACTTCCAGTCCTGCTTTGCTGCTTGAATAGAGTTTATATCTCTTTATTTTGCAACCACTGAACTTAGTATTGTCTTCATATTCAACATCTGTTAGAGTAGCTTGCAATACTGCAGCCTTAGGGTGAAAAACCAAGAATTGATATGACCAGGTCCTCACAGGGAAGGAACAATTGATATGTTCTTACAAGTAAAACAAATTGTCTTTTTGATTTTGAAGTGTGTAGTTTTTTATGGGTTTGTTTTGTTACCTTGATAACAGATGTCACTTGCTTGTCTGTATTTAATAAAGAATGGTGGAAATGCCTTTGTTTTTACAGCTATTGATGAAGGCGAATTACTGGGTAATTTTTAGAAGTCTGTCTTCTTTGATTGGTATTGTATTGACTGACTGTGCCTGGTTTGTTTCTTGAGCCAGGTCCAGAGCTCTGTCCAGAGTCATACGTTACAAAAATTGGAATGGCTTCACATGGTGTCAATGTATTTGATTAAGGCTATGTAGAAGGGTGCACTTCGTTGTATTGTAGACAACTGAACAAGTCTGTTTCTGAAGATCTACTCTTATAAGTACTGAAGACAAGACAGGGTTAATATGGAAGATGAAGGTCTCAAAAGAAGAGAAATTGCATACTGATACAGTGGGCTTTGGTACAGGAAACAGTTGTTTGCTGCCTCTGTTCTGTTTTGTTCAGGATTCAGAAGACCTTTATGGTCTTTTCCAAAGGAAGCAGCAAAGCATTAGTACTTAGAACTGACCTGTTTATAGCTGGAAAAGTTATGGCTGGAGTGGGCTGGCTTGGGTCATGAACCTTGATTGTGAGGAGTCATGGAACTGCACTGACTTAATCTTCTTGGAACTCTGGAATGTCATTGTCTAGGACATTTGCCCATGCATGATAGGTTATTTTTTATTTAGTATTGGATGTGCTTTTTGAGAGATATGTTTCTTTCAAGAAGGCATTCCCCATTTCTAATGATAATAGGTATAATTATTGGATTCTATAAAAGGCAGCCAGATTTATAAAATGGGTTGCAGTTTAAAATGCAATAAAGCTTTACAGTCTGGCATATAATATTGGCATGAAAATGAGTTGAGATTAACAATGTCATCAGCTCAGCGTAGAACTTTCTTTCCTAGCGTATGCACATTTTTTATTTATCAGTGATAGCTGATGACTTTTTATACTTAACACAGCTGCTCTGATGTTGATGATCTAAGTGCAGTAGTCAGCTCACTGCAAAACAATTATCGCTTTGCTGCAATTCTGAAGTATTGGTAGGATAGAAATATTTTTGTTTTGTTTTACTCCAGTGATAGAATTCTCAAAGGTTTGCTTCTCTGCCCAAAAGAGGGAGACGGATCTTTTTGAACCACTGGGTTTTCATTGTTCTGCTTGTGTTCCTGTTCACAGCTGAACTTTGACAGATTCGTAGTGATCATTTTAATGACAAAAAAAGAGTGATCTTGGGGTGAAGATAACGTATGTTAAGATGATTGTCCCATTGCATTAGTTCAATCAGTCATGGATTTGTATTAGCCTGGCTGGTTATTTTAAGACCTATTGAAAACTGGCAAATTAGGTCTGTAAACACTTCCTGACTTCTCAGACTTTGGTATTACTCTGTGGTGCCTACGTTTTGGGATCAAGATAAAAGTCCCAAAACTAAATAGATCAATGTAGCAACTATGGAAAAGCTCATTGAAGGAAAAAAGAGCCCAGAAATGTCTTCTGCAGAATTTGAGTAAAGCACCTTTATTGAAGCCATCTTAGCACAATGTACTGCTTTGGTCTGGGATAGAGTTAATCTGGTTTTCTAGGTGGTTTATAGAAGCTGATGACAATATCTCAGGAGCTGAATAGAGTTGAGATTTAATTTAGGTTTGTTTTCAGCAAACCTTTCTCTCAACCATAAATGATCTGTGAAATATCAGTAAAGCTCAAAAGTATTAATGCTGGATTACTATTATTAAATCTTCTTATCAAATTCAAGGTCTTTTTTTTGTTGTTTCAATGAACAAATGTGATTTGAAGCTACTGTAGAAGACCAAGTTATTCAGCGAGCTGCTACAGTTCTTTAGATTATTTCAAATCTTTTAATGCATGCACATATATCAAGTATGAGTCAGCAACTAACACTTGCTGAAAACTAAATTATATCCTGGGGACTGCTGAAAACATATGTTTGAGACTTTCCTGATACTGGAATGTAGAATCCATGTCCTTTGGGATACTCAAAAGTATAAATAAGCACCACGTATTAACTGTGTGATAGCTGTTTATTATTAATAGTCTGAGAAGTACACATCTCCACTGACAAAATCATTTTCCATGGGGTGGAGGAGGGATGATTGAATGACTTTTTATAGCAATATACACATTTCAAGAGTGAAGTGGTATAGAGTAGACTTATTAGATCATGCATTAAGAGATACACATACCTTTTCTGGACTCAGTCAGGAAAAGTGCACTTAAGGAGAAGGAGAATATGTAAGAAACTCGTCTTTTTTAGAAGATGCTCCTGATCCTAAATGGAGAAGTAAATGTAAAAGAGTGTATTTGATGGCTTGAGCTTGACATGCAATCTTTTGCTATGGAATTATAGCAACTGTTCTCTTTCCTTTCCTACTTGGTGGTTTATAGCAGTTGCTTTTGCTTGTGCTGATTGGTGCTAACGCAGTGACCAAAGGTCAGCAAACAGATTTAATACAGGTACAAGGAGAGTTACAAAGTTATGAAGTCTCTTTAATCCCTTTTGAATTTAGGGGTCAACAAGCCAAGAAACCAAGATAGTGTGAACATTACACTTGGTAGAATGTACTAACTGGTCCTTTTTAACTTTTTGGTGTGTTAGGCCTCCATCTCTAATTTCTCACAGTTGGCTTCTGTCCAGTTTGCTACTACAAGTGGTTACATGTATTAGTGTATTTCCAGTGCCTTATCCTGTATCTCATCTTGTCTGATGAGGAAAAAGATGCTTGGATAACAGCTGCTTCCTGTGCTGACCTAATTAGCTGGTACTGCTCTTTTTAATTTTTCCATTTTGGGCAGCAGCATGACATCAATTTTATTCAACACCTTTATGCATTTTGCATTTCTAGCAATGAAGCCTGTGTGGTGCCTAGTCTTTTTTTTCTCCGTTGTTCTGAGATTGAGCGTTCTGTGCATTCTGAGGCTATAAACAAAAGTAGTGGTCTTCCTGCACTCTCCGCTGGCTGCAGCATGTATACTATGCTCTCACAAAGACTAGGCTGCTAGGGATAGCTAGTGTTAAATAATCTTTGGCAAAATTGGGCCAGTAACACTTATCCTCTAGGAAGAGGTTATTTTTTGTCATTTGAGAGGATTTTGAGAGGTGAATGCCAGGAAAAAAATATTTCTTAGTAAATATTCCTCTTTTCTTACAACCTCAGTTTCCAAATGTCTTTACAGAGCTCTAAATCATGTTGCAGAATGCTGCTGCTGTCAATTTCAGTATCTTTGCTTTGACCTGGCTTGTCCCATTCCGGAGTTCTGGGCCAGGCTTAGGGTGAATATTTGGAGAATAGCTGGGAAATGAGATAAAGCAGAAGTAAAGCCCTTATCAACATGAACAAATAGAGGCGAAATAGTGAGGGAAGAAAGAACTATGAGATATTTGTGCTGTAATTAGAGCTGCCTCAAGAGTATCAGTTCTTCAAATATTTATGAAATAATTAGGGTGGAGGCTATGAGAGAGGGAAGGAGGAAAAAAGTGCTTTGCTGTGGCTCTACTTCTGCAAGTTGTTTATGAGGATTTTTTCTTATTTGTTTTTGTACTGATAACTGGAGCTTTGAAAACCTGCCCTCTGGCGATCTGGTATGCCAAGGATTTCTGCATTTGGCTTATGAGGAGGCAGCTATGTTCTAAATCTTAATCTCATGATATTAACTGTTTCTTAACCAGTTTTCTTTTACTAGCCATTTTGTAGTATCTTGCGTAAGCACTCCAGTTGGCTGGGCTATCACTGTGGGTGATGGAAATATTTCAGTTGTCAAGTGCAAATGTTTTGTCCCTTGGATGTTGTTGCCTTGGATGCTCTATAATAGTCTAATATGTTGACCTTTTTCTGTTTAGTTAGGACTGTTTGTGGTATTTCTTTCAGAAGTTTAAAATCACTTCTGGCAGGTACCTCTGGGTTAGAACTGGGTTTTGGTAAGGCATTGTAGAATAAGTGTTGCTAAATAAACACAACTAGTTCAGGTGTCAGGTGGGAAAGGGATGGCTTGCTGCTTATTATCATTACAGAACATAAAATTCAGCTTGCGAAGCTAAATATGGAAAAGAAGGTACATAGAATCAAAGGCCTTACTTCAAAAATAAAGTAGCTGTTTAAGAAATGGAGAACAAACTTAGTGTGCATTTTGATGAAACAAAACTTTATCAACAGTTTCATGTGCAATAAACTGCTTTCTCATACCTTTTGAAATGGATTTGTGCAAAAGTGGTTGTCTTAAACCAATACAGCTGGAAGAAGGCTGAAGCACCAAACTGTCCATGTTTTCCTCACACCCTCAGTGATACTTTTTTTCTCTTCCACAAATATTTGAGGTTTCTGTGACACAGTTAAATTGCTTTTTTTAAAGTGTTCTTTTTACTTTTTATTTCCTAGGTCAACTATACCAGTTAGAAGGGCTAAAAACCATTGCTGTCACAACCAACGGGATTAATTTAACCAGACTGCTGCCCCGACTGAAAGAGGCCGGACTGAATGCCATTAACATTAGCCTGGATACTTTGGTCCCAGCTAAATTTGAGTTCATTGTCCGAAGGAAAGGTACAAACTTCTCTTCTAAGGCAACTGTGTCAATACCTTCAAGAATGTCGAGTTGTCTGGTGTATCTTTCACACTCAGTTACTTCATAAGGGGAGTGAATTGCTATCGTTCTGAGGCTAGGAAAAGTAGTCTGTACTAGCTTATTCATTAGTGACTTTTCCCTTCTTTCTCCAATGCTTAGGCAGGTAGAGCCCCTTCAGTTGGACCTGGTGGTGTGAAAGAAGTTCAACTCACCACAGTCAGTGGGACTGTGAATACAGCTGCTAGCAGTAGGTGGCAGTGTGACTGGTTAGTCATAGATCTCAAGAGGACTCTCCAAATCTTGTGTTGGTCCTGTGTGCTGCCCTTCTTTAATACTGTTCACAAAACCAGATGTTCCTGCTATAGCAGCTATAGACTAAGAAGCCACAGGAACTGAACTTGTTGCCACGAGTAGCAGCAATTTCTGGAAGTTATATTTGGGCGTGCTAGCAGTGGTCTCACCTGTGGTTAGTTGTGTTCCCTATCTCCACTACTTTTTAATAGGAGTAAACATAAACCGTGCCTGATGTAATTTGAGGAGAGCTCCTAGTTTTGTAGCTTCTCTTCAACTGAGCAAGTAATTCCAAACAAAGTTTCAAAAATGTTTGAATGTGCCCAGTGTTACAGATTCTTGTTTAAATGAATCCTAAAGCTCATCATGGAGTTCAGCTTCATGGCTGGGCTTTCTTCCAAACTAATAATGATTTGATCTTGTATCATTCTCTTTCGGTCCAGTAATGTAACTTTGGCAATCTGTGAACTAATTCTGACAAAATCTCTAAGTAGCCACCAGGTGGTGCAACAGCCTAAGATAGATGTAGGGATGTAGAAAATCCGGAATGCTGTGAGAGAAGTAATGTCAACATTTGAATCACTCTGCTATCAAACCAAGGTTCTGCTGGCAGGTACAGAAAAGTGTCCTGGTCTACAGTCTCTCTGGGAGCACTACTTCAAGTTTCTAAATCCTGATGCAGATATGTGTTCCTGTCATAAATCTGTCTGGAGCATTATCCTTTCAGTGTAGGCTATTGCATAAATCTGGTTGTTTCATGGCACAGTTGGCTCCCAGAGCGGTATCTGGGAGTATCTAATCACTGACAGGTGTTGACCGTGCTCTTTTCTTCTGCTCTCTGCGTTTGAATATTACCTGTTTTTTTAGTATTACCTAAAACGTGACCTTCATTAGAAACAAGCCCTTCTTTTGCTACTGAAGGGGCAAACCTGAGCCTCCAGCTTCCTGAATTATAAGGCCACAGCTCTTCATATCTGATTGGAAGCTGTTAGGAATGTGCTGCTTATAAAGTAAACTAAAAGTTATTAGGGGATGTGGATAATTTTTATTTGTATAAATGTTCTCTTCCCCTCTTTCTCCTTTAAATAAAAAAGATCTTTAACAACAAAGAGAGAAATTGCTCAACTGAACAGCATAGACAATGAATGGGGAAGTTTCTATTACTCAATATTTTTAAAGAGGAGAATAAAATCTCCACAGATACTTTTTTTTTTTAAACAGAGATGAGGTAAAAATAGTAACACTGAGTTACGGATTTTTTTTCTTTTGTTAAGGTTAAGGGCTGAAATTATGTAAATATATTTTTTTATTGTTTGTTTGTTTTTTTTCTTGAGGGTTTTTATTTAATAGGAGATTTCCAAGTATGGAATGAGCAGAGAATAAAGTACCTGCCCCACTGTGCTACCCTGTCTCCTGTGGCAGTTCCTGAGGCAACAAGGTATAGCTCTGTTAAGGTGAGAGGGATTCCTGGTCTTGGACTCCTACAGGCTGGTAACTTCCCCGGAAAGTAAAGGTGTCATCTAATTATGGAGCTTATCAGGAGCTCAAGAAACTTGGAATCAGTTTTTCTGCTCCATTGGAAAGTAATTCTAGGGTTTTAAGAAGACACTGAAAATATGTATCTTTGGTGCAAGTGTCATGCATTACATCTGCTCTTACTTCCAAATGATTGGGGTAGAGGAAATGACTGAGATCACCAGAGAGTTCACTGATATGTGAAAGCATGTTAGAGGACCATAATATTTCTACTTCTCCCCATCTACCACATTCTAAGGAATGAACAAATGACAAGTGCTTTCCTACAAGTAGCCAGTCTAACCTGTTTCACCTGTGCCTTCTTTTTTTGTTCAGTACAAGGAAAAGGAGATAATATTGTACTTTAATTGTATCATTAAATGTTGGCCTGAAGCCTTCCTTCCAGTAAAGATTAAATGGTGGGAGGTGTTGCTCCACATAGGATTGTTCTGGATGGGTCTAAAGTTCTCTGTCCTTTAAAGCTGGCTAAAATTCTGATTTCAGAAGAAATCCAATATGATGAAAATACTGACATTTTTCATTGGGTGAAGGAGGAGAAAGGTTGTAATTCTGAAATGTCAAACAAAAACTTAGTAAACTTGAGACTTGACAATGTTTCCCAACAAAATGACATCTAGTGTTCATTTTTGCGCTAATATTTTGAAATGCTTTGGGTTTATTAATTTTGTTGTTCCATTGCCACACAAGGGCTTTGATTTAGAAGGGATATTTCAATAAACATTGTAATACAAATTAACTCCTAACAGCTTTTCATAAAGAAAAATCAGAAAAGCATTAACATCAAAATATGAAATGCAGTACCAGAATTTTAATTTTTTACTGTAATAAATTTTTGTTTTAAATAATCACCCTGCTCCAAAAGTATTTCAGTGAAAATAAGTTCATAGTTGTTTTCAGAACAGCTTAATTGTTTGCTTGTAGAGATTTTTGAGAGTTATTTTATACCACACTCATGTGCTAGCATGGCAGGAGGTAAGAGGCAGAACTGGGAAGGACATTGAGTTAGATGCATTGCAATCTGTAATCCTGTTCAATACCTCCACAGTGAGCTGAGCCAAACAGGAGAGGTTTCAGACATGTCGAGTTTTTCATCTGTTGCTTGCCAGTATTTGCTTCCTGGCCCTCTTATTTACATTCAGTTTCACCTTTCTGCAATCCTGAGGTTACACGTAAGATTTTCTGAGCAGTTGCAGAGATTTTTGATCCCATTAGTGGCTCTGGGTTGTGCTTACAGCAGTGTATCATTATCTCTGTTTCCACATTCCACCTGCAAACTTGCTTAATTGGAATGAGATCTACCACAGGTGCTGCAGACTTCCTGGGCACATGCATAAGTAGGTGATGATTGAGAAGGGTGACAAGTCATAACTTCAAACAGTTGCTTGCAAGAATTGTTTCACTGTCTTCTCTTTGCTCTTCACCTCTCTTTTTGCAGCCAGGATTAGCATTAGGATTGGCTTATAAAACAATTTTATCTTTTGCTTTCCTGTGTCCATGCTTTATAATGTCTTTACCAGCCAGAGGGAAGTTAAATGAAATTTTTGTCTCTTTATTTTTTCTGACTTTGAACTCATCCAATATTAAATATGCACAGAGTACTGTTGAGTTATTGCTTATTTCAGCTAAATACATACGGAATAATGAAGGTATGATCTCTTCACTAGAGAATCTGAGTTTCCAGTAGATAATAGATAGGGAAAGGAGGGTGATAGACCTACGCAGAAAAACATATGACTAGAAACAGCACAGGGATTGTCAGCACAAACTTATGGAACATTTTGCCCTTTTACTAGCGTGTGTAAAGTATTTGAAGACTACAGCTTTGGAAGAATGAGCTTAGTCCCATGCAGTGTTTGGTCTCTTATACCTGAGTTTCCTGTGCAGAACGGGAACAGAACTTAGTCTACAACCTGACAGGGTAGAAGAGACATTCACAAGCATGGTGCTAGCAGCTGAGCACACCCACTGTGTACCCAGAGCTCGGTAGCTTGCTGTCTCATTCTTGCTACTATTCACCTTTGCTCTCTGCCAGCTGGTGAATGTGGCACGGAAGGAATAATATGTCAAGTCTAAAACTGGTATCTTTATGGAACGTTTTAACTTTAAACAAAGCTGACAGAAGGGGTGGTTTGAACGAGATGATTAAGAGGCTTTCCTAAAGGACTTTGGAATTTCAAAACTGGATTGTTGCTTTATTTTTCTTCCAACTTTGAGGTAAATGTAGGGGCGAAGATACTTGCCCTGAGTCAAATATATCTTTGTGTCTGAATGAAGCTGACAGGTGTAGGCCACTAAATGGTAGGTTGAAGCTGAGCACTTTATTCTTTGAAGTCACTGTAGTTTTTCACATCTTTCATTTGTTTTTGAGGGTTGAAGGCCAACCGAATTGCTTTCCTAAATGCTCTAATTCCTGCCACGTTTTGCTCACTAATTTCCCCTGTTTAGTCATAAAAATGATGATCCTGTAAAGCGCTGCCTGTCATCTTGAGACTAATGGTTAGTCAGTAGCTTTCGGAAGCCAATTACATCTCTAGCCAGGGCTGAACAGGGAATCAAGGGGCTTTTGTTAGTTCCTAAACCCACTCCACTCCATATACACTTTAGAAAAATCCTATTAAAATTCACTTAGCAATATTGCTGTCTGATACAGAACAGTGAGATTCTGCCATTGTAGCAAAGACACGAGCCGTTACTATAAAATAAATGTTCACTTATTATTTCTTCATTGCATCTGGAAGGCAGTTCATAAATTCTTTCCACTCCTTTTAAGAAGAACGTAACACAAGGAAAGTTGATATATGGGGAAGTGGAGAATTATATGCCAATAATACATTGATATCCAAAGATGCAAAAAAGCATACCAGTATTGTTGATTACTCAAATACCAGGTAAATATTGATCTCAGTGACCTGAGCACAGTAACACTGGTAGTCTTTGGGGGTTGTGAGGATGGGGTGTATGTATAATTGAAGTCTATTTATTTGCAGCTCTTCCTACTTGCAGCCCTGTCTACTGAATCAGATTGGTTTTTATTTGTAATTTCTTTGTCTTATACTTCATAACTTCCTTTTGCATTCTGTTTTTAAACATGGAAAATTATTTTTTATTCTTTTTGTATTTTAGGTTTTCACAAGGTGATGGAAGGAATCCACAAAGCCACTGAACTTGGCTATCGTCCTGTTAAGGTAAAGCCAGTGTTTATTTACTCTGAAACTGTTGTGTTTTGCCATACATACAGTTCACCTGATGAGGAATTTATTATACTCCACCCCACCCTGTGAATAACTTTTGGTAAAATTGGAGAAAAAATTTAGTAGATTGAAGATCATATACAGAAGTAACAAGGAAAATTCATCTCCATGCAGCTGAGGGTACAGGTTCATACTGCCTCAGCCTATTGATTGCCTTCAGGCTACAGAATGGTCCTGCTCTGTATTTGCCTCCTCCTACCCTCTTTGTTGAATTGGCACTTGTCTGACCCAGCAGTGAACTTGGCCAGGGGAGTTAACAGGCAGGAACTACCCTGCAAAAAGACATTAATTTTCTCCTAGTTTAACTCTTTTCTCTTCTCACAGCAGACTATTAGGAGTGCCAATGTGAGAGCGAGGGAAAGCGAGTCCTCCTTTGAGGGTGCAGGTAGATCAGATTCACTCTAACATGAAACTCCACCCTAAGTCAGCTGTTTGCAGTTCTGCAGCTGTGGTCCCCTTCAATTTCACCAATGATTTCGAAGTTCTATTATGTGTAAGCGGTTTAGGCTATAGAGCTGTAAAAAACGTTTGAAATTAAACTTGGTTTTAGGTGTTCCTGAAAGCACTTAAGAACTGTGATGCATGATGTTTGGATATACAAGGCTGCCTTGCTAACAAAACTGTTCTAGCAACTCCACAGCTATCTGTTCTTCAGATAAAGCACAGAGGACTTGAGGCTCCAATGTAAATATTGTTTATGAGGAATGTGTGGAAAACTCAGTGTTAATCTGTTTTTTGGAGCAAGACAGAGCTAGCCTATCATTTTAGAGTGTGCTGTGAACACTTCCCAGTCCAGGGAATTTGCCCATTATCTGCCATGGAGAGTACTATAGAAGGTAACTTGACAGCTCTTTTATGGAAGCATACAGTGTAGGACTGGGTAGTGGCATTGTCATTTTAAACAGTAAAAGCTTCCATACCTTAGAAGGGTAAGACAGTCCTTGTGTTACCTAGCTTTTTATTAGTTTTCCATTCAGAAAGGCAACTTTAACAACTTTAGTTAGGTTGGAGCAAAAGCTTAGACAAGTTAGGCAGAAATTATAATCCATACCATTGCAATCCTGCCAATCCCTCTCATAATTTTTATTTTCCAAAAGAAAAAAGTTATTTCTATCTATGTTGCTTTCCACAAGGACTGTGAAACCTTGTGTAAGTAGGCAGCAAGTCGTACTCTGGTCACTAATTTCATCTGCTTTACCTGCAGGTAAACTGTGTGGTGATGCGAGGCTTGAATGAGGATGAACTGCTGGACTTTGTGGATTTCACAAAGGATCTGCCCCTGGATGTGCGGTTCATAGAATACATGCCCTTTGATGGTAAGTACTCCTGCTTTGAGGGTCTTCATGGTGTGGAGTGTGCCTTGGGCAGAGGTGAATCTGGTTGGTGGTTATTCACCTCATGGACTTGTCTCTGAAAGTTTTGGTAAGCTCTTTTGGGGAATTAGGAATTGCCTGAAGTTTTATGTTATATCTTTTGCATCTTACCTTCTTCCCTGGATGACCTGGAGAAGGATTAGTAGCTGTATTAGTTGGGGCTGGGACACCTACAGGGGAAAACAAGATTTGTGGAGAATGTGAAGGTGGTTCTCTGCTAATTAAAAGAATAAAAACCACAGTCAAAAGTTATGCTGGTTTTGTTAATTCCAGGCAATAAATGGAACTTCAAGAAGATGGTGAGCTACAAAGAAATGCTTGATACAATTAAACAGCGATGGCCTGAATTAGAGAAGTTACCCTGTGAAACTTCCAGCACAGCCAAGGTGATGTTGGACAAAGGACATGTGAAATGTGCCCCCATTCTCTCCCTGCCCCAGATCCCCAAATCTTCCAAGTTCGGCACTGATATTTGACAATGTAAAAAATACTCAGTGTAGCAACTCTGGGGTTTTGGTCAAGCTGCCTGAATGTGGTTTGACACTCATTAAACTCTAGGCATAGTTTTTACCTTTAGAAACACAATTTTTATTTCCTAGATGTCTTAGTCATATATAAAGAATTGCCAGGCCTGTATCCTGTATTTACTGCTTTTGAAACCTATGTCTATAACTGCACATTAACATGCCTGGTGGAAGAGTTGTTCGGTGAAATAACTAATGGTTTAGAGTTTGTAGTGTCACGTGGATGGTTTCTAGCCTCTTTTTTGTTTCTTTCATATGACTTTAGAACTAAAGAAAATCTATGTTAAAATGTCTTCAGTCTTTGGACAAGTGGAGCTATAAAAATTAGGAGTCTATATTTGACTCTTCTTTTTTCTCCTCTCAATTTCTTTAGAGTTACAAGGTGCCACATTTTCAGGGACAAATCAGCTTTATCACTTCCATGTCAGAGCACTTCTGTGGATCCTGCAATCGGCTGAGGATAACAGCAGATGGGAACCTAAAGGTTGGTAGTGATTCTCTTTGCTTTCATGCAGTGAAACTAGTGTTGAAATTCATCCTGTAAAAGTTGCTGGGATGTAAAGACAAATAATTATTACCAGCTAACTCCTGTTTATTTATCCTGTATGTATTCTTGTTCCATCTTGTCAGGCTGTTAGGGAGATTTACATCACTTTTTTTTTGTTTCTCTGTTTTGCTACCATAGTTCACTTCAGTTGTAAAACATGGTTGCAAGGCCAGTAAATATAAACATTTATTCTAATCTTTGATTCAAAATCATCCTTAACATGTGACAAGCAGATGATTTCCCATTAAAAAAGGATCCAAGCGGCTGTGAGGGCTCAGCTTTTGCGTTCCACAAGAATTGTGTCTTGTTTCCCAAACATCTTGCAACTCTTCTCCTTCAAGAGTAGCCTGTACATTTGCTCAATGATTGTGGAAAGGGGAGGGATAACCATTTCCTGCCACGTTGAAACTGGCAGTTTCGGGGGGAAAATTAAAGTTTTCAATTAAAAATTGGCACTTACGCATTGTCACCTGATATTGACAACAGCTGTGCTGCTGCTGAATGTCAGATGACCGAGGCAGCCTGAAGGCCCAATGAGCTTAGGTTGCATAAACATCCCAGGCTGTCTGTGTGCACATGAGGAAAGATAAAGAAAACAATCTCCACAAATGTTCCCTTCAATAGGGTAGGCCTCTTCAAAGCTCTTGACACTGAGGTTAGTACGAAATACTTGTAAATGTCATTTATTTTATTCTTTCTCATTTCTCCTCTTCGTGTTTCCTTGGGTTTGCTGCAGGTGTGCCTTTTTGGGAATTCGGAAGTGTCCTTGAGGGATCACCTACGGTCTGGTGCCTCAGAGGAAGAGTTGGTTCAAATCATTGGAGCAGCAGTGGGCAGAAAAAAGAAGCAGCATGCTGGTATGTTTGTTGTAACTGAGAAATAACAGCAGTGACTAAGGGAAAAAAATGTCCTGGTACTTGTAACCTTCCATGTGAGTCAGAATTCAGACTGTCTAAAAGACTTTGAGACTGACTTTTGTCCTCAGAGAGATGCAAATTCCACTGCTCACAACAACAACAGCAAAGTGTAAAGCTAAGCAGTTGTACTGGATCCCTTTTTTTTCTTAAAATTAGTTTGCAGTTAAAGAGATACTAAACGTAAATTGAGCTGTCAATCCAACTACTGCATTAACATGTTTCTAGGAGTGAAAAATGCCTTTTTGAGTATACAGAAATTGGTAATGCTCATCTAGTACTCTGCAGAAGGTACACAAGCTCCATGATGATGCACCCACATCCTCAGGCTGTATTAGTCTTATTTGAATTTATATTAATATAAACAGTCACATCTGAACCTAACTGTATTTTCGTAATCTGGCTGCAGCTGGGAATGCTGACCTCTTGTACATTTTGGCCATTTTGTTCTTTTGCAGATTCTGACAGATTAATAACAATTGGTTTTCCCCTTTTTTCATAATGTGTAAAACAAATGTAAAGGTAACTTTTAAGTCTGAGCATAGACTAACTTGCGAAGTACATTGGTCTGACCCAGATGAAATAGTGCCTTGTAAACACAAGGGAAGGGATGGGGGGGGTTGGTTCCTTTTCTTTTAGAGCATTTCTTTATGAATTTCTGATTTGGAAAATGGGTTGGATGGGCAAGAGTCTACTAAAGGCATTTTGCCGTCAGCAGCACTTACCTGACACTGTCCTCTTCCAGTTTGTGTGAATCCTAGTATTGTCCCTGAGACCTTTCGTGACTGAACTTCCTTGAACTGGAACACTTATTAGCAACCTCTCTATAGAATTAGTACAGTCAAATACTATTGCTGAGAAATGAGGTAGTCTCAAGTTATTTGAATTCTGTAGTAAGTAGACTGTCGTTCACATTATGCAAAGCTTTCTGGGAAAGGGTTCTACAGTGTGATAGACCCATAGCAGCTGGATGCCTGGAGACTCTGGCAGCTGTGCTTTTAAATATATACCAGCCTAGATTCACCCTTATCCAGTTCCCTTAGTCTTTGTTGAGCTTTGTTTTTCCTAGCATGTAGGTTGCACTGTGAAGAACAGAAAACTAAATATGTAAACCAGATGCATGACTTAAAAACTAAAAAGCCAGGATTTTTACGTGTTCCTTATTTCATTTCTAGGCATGTTTAACATTTCCCAGATGAAAAACCGGCCAATGATCCTGATTGGTGGGTGACAGATCAGTACGTAAAAAACATACAATGATTTTGTTTGGTTTCTGTCTTTGGGGGAGCCGAGTAGATTGGGCTTTTAAGTCTGGCTTTTGTTTGGCTCTGGCTTAGGTTTAGGCAAAGAAATGGGCTTCTTAAAAGGCAGTTGTGGTTAACACGCTGAAGTGAAAGAGGTGGAAAGATTTAATGTCCCTACCAAGCCTTATCCAGTCTTTCAATTGACAGCACTGGTTTTGTTTTCTCAAATTATGAACGTTCATTACATTTTCCAAAGGAATAATTAGCTTTCCCACCTTATTTCCTATCAGCTTCATTTGTACTTAACAAGGACAGTATAGTAACTTATAAGACAGGTTGGGGTGAATTTTGACCATATTGCCCTATAAACATGAAGGATACAGGATGTACTTTTATCCCTGGATTAAGAAATTCAACTTTGCTTATAATATATGAGCCAAGAACCT
The DNA here is from genome assembly GCA_035222235.1 of Margarornis squamiger. NCBI lineage: Eukaryota > Metazoa > Chordata > Aves > Passeriformes > Furnariidae > Margarornis > Margarornis squamiger. Next base: position 29,507,868 of record JAWWTY010000106.1, read on the forward strand.
GACAGAAATATGCTACTTCTTTACTTCAAAATCTGAAGTGTGGGGCTTCATTCTTTTCAAGTTACCTCTTACTGCTGCGAAGTCTCAGAATTTAACCATGAAAACCCTACAGATCCTTTCTGCTCCTTGTGCCTTTTGAAGATGTTTGCTAATTCCCCCTTCTGCCTGAAGCTCTGTTTATTATTGATGTAGCACTGCTGGGGTTCTGGGTGATTTTTCACAGCTCCTCAGTGTGATTTTAGCTTCTCCCTGCCTATGTTTCCCTGTTTTGTAAAATAGCTATCTTCCCAAGGACCTTAAGACATGTTTACAGGAGTTAGCATTGTGAGATTAATTGCAAGATGTTCTGTTGTTCCTTATCAACAAGGGGCAAAAAACCCAAAAGCAACAAGGGTGAAAGAGATGAACACTATGTTTCAAATCCAAACAAGTATCCTCTCATTGATGTTTTGGAGCAGTTTAGCTGCTGGGCAGCTTAAAAGACAGGTTTTAAAAAAAGTACGCTTGGGGAAGGGAACATGCATTAATTTGCAGGTCTTTGCAACAGGTGATATAATAACAACTACTCTTTCTAAACTAAGACCCTAGGGCTTGTACTTTTGTTTTTACTGGGAAATCGCATTTGCAAAGGTCTTCTAACATAGGTCTTCACTGGGAATACATTTCACTTGGTGCCACTCTTTAAAGGGCAATAATTTCCCATGTTGAGTGGTGTAAGATTGTCTCTCTGAGTTGGCTTTTGCTCTTTTGTATTTGGCCACTGCTGCATTGTGTTTCAGGAAAAGGGGAAGGAGGACCCTTTGTTTCAAGTGTTTGCTGCATTAAGAAAACAATTCTGGTTTATTTTTTTTTTAAGGTGAAAAATACTATATTATACTTTTGACAGCTCTCTGGGACCTACATAATTTTTCAACATGCCTTTAAAAGAAGTTCCACACTCCAAAGTTAGCATTCATAGCAATGTTTGGATGTCTACAGATCAGATCCATCCCATTTCCTTTTGAAAAGTGCTTTAACATTGTCTGACATACAGTGAAAGAGGCAGCCTGTCCAGGTCCTCCTCCCTCAACTGTCCCATATCCCTTTGAGACTGACTGCTGGCAGTCACCGCATCAATGAAGAGACTGGAGATGAGTGGAGAGTATCCCACTGTGACACATGAGGAATCATTAGGAGATTTCCTAATTATGTTTTGAATTACTTGCAAACTTCAAATAATGCTGGCGTGCAAGCAGTCAGTGGGGGAGTCTGTGCATGGAATTAATTTAATGAAATTTAATGAATGCTGTGGAAATCACTAATTGGTTTTCCTAGGCTCAGAAAGCCAAACCTGGCATCTCCCCTGCACTGCTGTTGTCCAATCCTTTGCTATATGGTTTATATCCTATTTCCCTTAACTGAAATATTCCTTTTGGCAAGTTGTTCTTCTCCTGGGTTCACTTCAGTTATGGGAATTTCCTCATTAAAGTGTCTTCTGCCTTCTTTTCTACTCTTGAGATTGTGCTAGTTGGAAGCTAACACAATTAAACTTCAGGTGCAGTAATAGAACATAAGAAGATGGAGTCTGTCAGATAGTTTTGCTATAAGGTGCAGTAGAAAACCATTTTCTGGTTTTTGTAGGTATGTGAGCAATTGGGGTGAAAATAGAGGTGACTAGGTACAACTTCAAGAAGTGTAGGTTGTTAGAAAAAACAAAGATGCTTTGCATGCATTACTGTCTATTGCTGTCTGTTTACTTACCACTCTACTTGAGCAAACAGTACTTCCCTTCCCAGCTCCCCACCCATGTGTGTTTACCCTGTGGAAGGAAGTACTTGTCTGCCTTTGCAGTTCAGCTTCTTTTCATGTCAAGACACCATGCCAGGGGTTTGGCTTCAGCTTTAAAGTTAATCAAGGAATTGAGAAGAATGCAGGACTTTTCGTTCCTGGATTTTAAAATGAATATTCAGGTTAGGCCCCACTATGAAGAGAGAGGCAAAGAAAGGAGAAATATCCAAAATTTTCTGTGTTCTTCTAAAGCAGAGCAGTGTTACACTCAGTGTATTTATGTCCATTTAATCCCATTTCTCTGGGGGTAAACACATTACCTCCAAACTTGCAGGAATCTTAATTTTAGTGGATAGGCCATGAGCTGTAGAACAGAAAGGGCCTTTGTCTGAATTAAGATTATTACAGTGATTAAAAAAAATCATGAAATCTATGGCTGATTTAAGCTTCAGGAATGGGTACTTTCAGATCAATGTTTGTAGGGTACTCTGGATGAAAAAGGTCCTAAGTACATTTGTCTTGTTTTAGCAGAGGCTGGGACTAACAAGGAAGAGATCAGTTGGTTTGTTTATTAAAAAAAAACAGGCAGGGGGCCACAACCAGAGCCTTGTCCATGCTGTGTCTGCTGTCATGTGGACAGAACAAGGCAATACCTGTATGCCTGGGCAGCAGAGGTAGCTTAGCAATATGCAGAGGGTGAGGAAGCTATTTGGATCCACCTGTGGACAGGCTAAAAAGGGAGTCCCCAAATACCAGAGCTACGAAAAGAGGTTATTGAGCAAAATTCCTATTTCAGTGTTTCTCAGAACAGAGAGAGCAGGAGCTTCAGAAAAAGAGAAACATGCTTATCAACGAGGCTATTAAACTAGGGCTTAGCCACTTACCTGTATACTGCTTTCTTTACTTACAGAACATTTTATTCACTTTTATGTGAAAAAGACTCCTTCTGTCTTCACACTTGGCATTTAGCCCACTGCAAATGCCAAAACCAAGGGATTAAATGGTGAAAAAGGGCAGGAGGGCCTACTACCTCTGCCAGGTGGGAGCTCTGCCAGCTCGACTTGGAACATAGTTCTGAGTAGATTTAAAATCTATCTGTCAATGAGGGGAGTATGGTTTTCCCAGTGCTTAAACTTCAGCTGTCATTAACGTGTTAAGAACTGGCAGTAATGAAAGGTTCCCATCACCCTCTGAGCTTGTAGACAGTGCAGTTGCAGATGCAGTGCTTCTGGTCCCTGCTGTCCTCAGGTGCTGGCATGACCCTTCCCTGCAGAAGGAGATGAAAGGAGGAAGTGCAGACACCTGTGCTGGGAGGGAGGTGTTTGGAAAGGCAGAGTTGAGAAGCTGAATGTAAGAATTTCGTATTAACCCTGCCAGACTTTTGAAAGAAGTCTGGTGCTGTGATGATCTCAAATGATGCTGAGATGCTGTGACTCACTTTTCTTCAGAACTAATGTTCCTATGAGGTTTCCTGGCTGTTGTTTCTCTGGTGTTGATACTCTTTGAAAGTAAGTTATTTCTTCTTGTCAGGGACCTTGAAATGATTGTTTTGAGTCTTGAAGTTTGTAATAGCAAACCAAGAAATACAGGGAACTGATGAGAGAGAAGAGAAAGATGTTGAGGAAAAAGTGGATGTTCACAGGCTTACTGAGGTTTTTGCAGTGCAGGAAGTCCCAAGCAGTGCTCTGCCAGGGTTCTCACCTGCTACAGACAGCTTAGCTTTCCAGTTGGTAAGATGTATTCTCATGTTACTTTTTGGTTTTTTTTCCCCAGAGCCTGAATTGATGTCATTCCCACTATGCCAAGATGCCCTACAGAATCCTCCAAATTCAAAAGAGCAGGGCCACGCATTTAGCCATTGGCTGACTTTGAGAGCAAGTTTACCCAAACAAAAGGGAAAAGCATTAATGAAAAATAAGCTTACAGGGCAACTTTTCCTGCCAGGATCATACCCAGAGCAACAGTGGCACGTAACAACAGGAATTCTACAAACCCAGCTCAGAGGCTACTGTGTCTTCCAGAAGGACCCAAGCTCCATATTTGATACAAAGTGCCTTGACACTTCTGTTGGCCAAGTTTCTCTGGACTGTCAGTCCAAAGAGGCAAGTTCGGGATCTGAATTCTATACCATGGATTCAGGATCTTGCACCAAGGTAGCTCGTGGCTCTGACAACTTGACTCACACTGATGATGAAGGACGGGCCACAATGGTTGATGTTGGAGGGAAGCCAGATTCAAGAAGAAGTGCTGTTGCTGGTGCTGTGGTCCTCCTGGGTGAGAAGGCATTCGGGATGGTGAGGCAAAATCAGATGAAGAAAGGGGATGTGCTGGCAGTAGCCCAGATTGCAGGAATTCAGGGAGCCAAGCTTACCAGCCAGTTAATCCCGTTGTGTCACAACATCCCCCTCTACCATGTTGAGGTATCTCTGAGCCTGGATGAGGCTAGACACGCAGTGGTGATTCGCAGCTCCTGTCAGACCTGGGGGAGGACAGGTGTGGAGATGGAAGCTCTAACAGCTGCCAGCCTGGCTGCCCTGACGGTGTATGACATGTGCAAAGCAGTGACTCATGACATTGTGATCGAAGAGGTGAAGTTGCTTAGTAAGACAGGTGGACAGAGGGGAGACTTTTCAAGGGTCTAGGTAACATCCAGATACCTCCAGCCCTCCAAATGACCACTGCTCATGTTCAGCCTCTTAAAGAACTTTTTCTCAGCTGCTGGGCTTGGAGACCTCAGCAGGTGTACAGTTACAGCAACCCCATGACTCCAGCATTGCCTTACTCTGTCAGCTTACTGCTGGGCAACCAGTGGAGCCACTTATCCCTGTTAAAAATCATGTGTATTTTCTAGAGGACATTTCAGTGTCCTCACGATGAGCTTGAGAAAAGATTCTTGGTTATACCACAGAGGTTTTTGGTTTGGGTTTTCTTTTTGTTTTTTTTCCTTTGTGCTGTGAAATACTGACGCCTGCTGTCATCACACCAGGCAACTGTGAGCTCTGGAAATGAAGCAAGTGCTGAAAGTGCTGTTATTTGGCAGCTGTTTTTAAGTCAAGGATGAAGATTTCAAAATCGTGTCTGTCCATCTGTTCCCCTGACCCCCTTGGTTGAATTTAGGAGGTGACAGAAGAACAGAGCTGAGGAACCTCACCATACAGCAGAGATTATAACCATGAAACAGTCAGGGTCAGGTGGCAGCTCCCATCCCTTTGTGTTGCTACTGCTTCCCTTCACAGAGTCAAAGGATATCAGAATGGCTAAGATTGGTAGTCACTGCAGTGGGTTGTCTGGTCCAACCTCCCTGCTCAGGCAGGATCGTCCTAGAGCACATGGCACAGGATTGCATCCAGAATGGAATATCTCCAGTGAGGGAGCCTCCACAACATCTTTGAGCAATCTGTTCTAGTGCATGGTCACCTGCACAGCATAGAAGTTCTTCACAGTAAAGTGGAACTGCCTGTGCAATAGTTTCAGCCTGTTGCCACTTATTCTATTATTTGGCATCACCAAGAACAACCTGGCATGCTTCGCCGCCTCCAATACTTACATCCATTGATGAGGTCCCCTCTCAGTCACCTCTTCTGGAGGCTGAACAGGCCCAACTCCCTCAGCCTTTCCTTGTAAAAGAGATACCTACATGTGGGAAATGTCCATACATCAGTTTCAAAAGAAAAAAGAATAGGGCAGCTGCCTAGTTCTCTACCTTAAGTGCTCTGTAAAACATGATGCAGAAACAGGATTTCTAGGTTTGGAAGAATTATTTTGCTGGTCTGAAAGACATGTTTTACAATGTTAGAAGCATGTTCTGGCATTTTGTCCTTCGCACTGAAATACATGGATGCCCTGTGTCTGCATGCTTAAGGGCTTAATTGTGCCATATGCAAAGTAGGTATCAGCATTCCCTGACTTTAGAAAGAGATGTCACACCAAGCCCTAGAAGACTCCAAATTTTTTAATCCTGCAGTGCAGTTCGTAATAACCAGCAACCTGCATAGTCCTGACAGATAAGACAAAATTAATACTAGTAGCCACTTGGAAGAGTAAGGTAGTTGCTTTTGCCTTGGCCAGAGTGTTTTCCTGCACGTTTTTCTAATTTGCTTTCATGAAGTCTTCTGGCCTTGAAGCACTTAAACGTCCCCATAAATGCAGCAGTGGTCGCTGTCATGTAGCATTTAATAGCTTTGATAATTGACTGTCCTAGATAAGAAATTACTCAACATTCTTGTTAATGCTGGTGGATCCTTTTCAGATGTTAATTTAAGTGCTCTAAACAGGGTGTTACTAGTTTTCTACTGCTTATGGGTAATGTGAAGTTGCATATGATTTAGGGTGCTTCCTCTCCATACGCACAGAGTTGAAGACAGCTCTAAAAAGCATCAAGTTTTGCAAGTAGCTGCTTCTCATGAAAAAAGGTTAAATTACTGTGAACATCAGTAAAGCACACACCACACTGCCACACATCCTGCTCACTTAAAGTAAGCACAGGTCTAAGATGGGGAGGCAATAGGTTTTACTACTAATCCTTTACAAATCTCAGACGCTAGCTGCCACAAAAGGCAAACTTTTTCCATTGCAGGTGAATTAATTTGATTCTTTATTCATTGTCACTGTGAGATAAAGCACATCCAGTGACAGACCTAGCAGCCATAGCTGAAAGGAAAAAGAGCATGGAAAGGAAAGCTTGATGCCCAAATTCCATAAATTGTTTGTATACCTACATTGAGCATTACAGTCCTGACTCCCTTGATATCACTGTACTTCTCAGGAGTGTACCTAACACTGCCATACTGAGCACCAACAATTTCTCCCTGATCCTGCAAATAAGAGACTGTGTTCATTTGTGGAACTGCTGTGCCCATAGTGCATAAGTTTCCTCAGCTCAGCATGGAAACAAATGGCCATGAAAAGGAAGCACATGTGTAGCCTGCTAAGGTAGCTGATTTACACAAGCACTTACCTGCCTTCACCATACCCATGCCTTCACCCATTTTCTAGCTAATTTTGAATGTGAATAGGAAACTAAAGGTACTCAGTAGTAATAAAATGATGCTTTAGACATGTGATTCTTTGGCTTCTGAGAAGTTTGCTGTCATGCTGTAAAGCTCACATAAAGGACTCAGGACCGTACAAGGGACTACTGAAGCACACACATGACCACCAGGCACATCTTGCTACTTACGCACATTTCACTACTTTGTTGGTTTGAGAGTGGCTGGGAGTATAGGGCAAACTGACTTTGGTGCCATTTTATGCTCCTGTTACATTATCAAGTCTTTAAACTATGCACATTTATAGGTAATGAACCGAGCATGAGTCAACAGAACGAGAACACTGTACGTTTCAAGGGTGCTGGGTGGGCTATGGTGTAATATATGTTGATGAACTGACTACTTTTTGGAGGCTTGCTTTTTATTGTCCACTGTATTTTTAATAAATACTAGTTGTAACGGAGTGTGTTCTGCATTACTCTGAATGCCCTTTTTATTCACTCAAAGGAACATCTATATTTTAATCCACAAGCTTCTACAACTAGTTACCTCAGGACAAGCAACAAGACACACTTTACAAATTGCAATAATTAGTCAGCAATTAGCAACAGATCAGTCACAATAACTTATTGCTATAAACTATAAAAAATCTGGGGGTTTTGTTGCTGTTGAGTGCAATTCATCTCAATCTGGCTGTTCTTAAACTGTGTAATCTTGTGGGTTTAGTATCATAATTTATCATCTTGCTTCATTATCCCGGCTTCTGCCACATGCTTGACCTGAGCCAGTGGCTGTGTACAGCAGCACTGCTTTTTGTTGCAGAAGAACATAAGGAAGTGGAGCCTCCAGAATTCTTCCTTAGTTTGACTGACCACATACTGAAACTAAGGTCCAGGGAAGTGCCTGTATAAAAGTCCATTCCTCCTGTTATCACGAGTAAGTCTTAAGGGAAATTCCCTTTCTGATCCCTCTGAGCTTCCAGGAAAGCTCTCGCATCTCCTGCTACCAAGAAGGCCTGTTCCTACCTGAGGAAGATTCATCCATTGAGCTGTTCCTGGTAACTGGCCACAGTGCTCTGCAAGAAGGCAGAGATGGCAGCTGTACTCCCAAAGGTCTCTTTTTCCAGGTACAGCTGTGGCACATGGGGACATGGGTTAGTAGTAGATGTGGCAGTATTAGGTTAGTGGTTAGACTCAATGATCTTAGAGGTCTTTTCCAACCTAAATAATTCTATGATTCCAAATGCTGTCAGTCCAAAATGATAGCACAAAGCTTTACATCCTTTTTCTAGGTGCTGCTTCCTAACTTGGAACTAGGTTTTTGAAGATTTAACTGGAAGGAACATAGTAAAGCATCCAGCCCCCCCACCTCCTTCTCTTGAAGGGTGCCATAAGAGCACAAGTTGCACTTCTGTGCATGTCACACACAACTCCAATGCAAATACCACAGATCACAGCAAGCCCCACAACAATGCACAGTACAGCTTTTGCCTGCTGGAAACTGTCACTTGGCCCAGCTCACATCCCGTGTGTGTTACTGTCTGTTCACTGCTAATCCAGCCTGCATCCTTTGAGGCAGCCAGGCCTGTCTTTCTGCGCGGTCACTTCCTGATGCTTGTTAACCCACCCTCAGACTGTCCTGTTAAAGATTGGATGCAACATATAAAAGCAAAGCTGGTCACTAAGAATTCTTAGAGAGACTAAATCAAAGAGAGCAGTGCTTTCAGAAAGTGCTGTAGGAAGAAGAGTGGGGGAAGGAGGGAAGACGCAACTTAAAATACCTCAGAGGGGGACCTCTTCTGAATGGGAACCACTCAAAACCAGATTCTAAAAGCAACAACAGCTGACCACTAAAATGGCAAACAAACATTTTTAGCTGTCCTAAGCCATTGGTGACCTGCCGTAGTTCCCTATAAGTTGCTGATGTTGCTGAGCTTTACATGGCTGAACAGAATCCGACCCTTCATCCCATCCCATCCTTGGCACTTTGCTAGTTGTCAGCTCCTTCTGGCTGCCTCAGCAGCAATCAGACAGGCCTATAACAGCTGAAAAATGGCTGCTGCATCATGTGTGCTTTGGCCAAGACAGAACTGCTAATTAGTTAAATAGAAACACAGTTCACTTACCAGAGCGTTGCTCTGAAAGAAGCTTAGCTTTTCAAGGAACCTTTTTAGGGGGCTGACCAGATTTTCAGTTTTTCGAGATTTTGGGTTAAAGCTTCAACTTAGGTCTCAAAATCAGTGGATGTGAGGAGCACTGCAAGGCCATGATGATGGCAGGAAACCCTCCGACATGCCTGGCACAGTCCCCAGGAAGGCATAGGATGGAGCCTCTGAATCCTTTGTCACAGACTGGGCCTGAAGCACTTTGGGTGGACTCAGTGCACCCTGTCATAACAGCAGATTCTCATTTTGGCCACAACAAGCTTAAACAGTAGTTGCTGAGACACAAATCCAGCTGTCTCTACCTTTCCCTGTCCCTCCATGCTGCCAGTCCCATGTTTAGAAAGCTTTCAGTTAAGCATCTCTATATTTGCACTTACTCTCTTTGCTCCTTTGGGGGAGTGAAAGGTACCCAAAATAGTAGCAGTGAAGTGCAGCTGATGCAGGTTCACCAGAAGGGATGGGATGGATTCCCTGAGACACTGCTGAGCTTTTCTCCAAGCAGAGCAGCACAACAAACCAGGCATTGCTCAGCTCCATGTGCACAACCCAACTGCAATGGCATGGCCATGGCCATCAGGCAAGCTGCCCACTGTCCATGGCTCCCCAAGGTGCCATCCACACAAGACTTGCTCCACGCACCAAAGCTTCACACCTCAGGATTGCTTAAGGTTTGCTTCCAGAACCCCAAATTAGCAACAGAGACAATTGCTTCATCAATGACTCCATCAACAGAGAGGGCATAGTCTCAAATTCTGGGAAGCCTGCTCAAAACCAGAAACTCTCAGTACCACTAAGCTCTTCCTGCGTTAATTTAGTCTTAAAATTAAGTGCAACAGAAACACTTTCTTCTATACCCATGATACTTTCAGGGTGCAGCTGAAAGGATGCAAGGCCAGCAAAAGCAGCATTTGTGTTTGTGAAGTCAAGGGTAGCTTGGCTGCAGTGTGACAGGAGGTAGGGTAGGAAGAGGAGGAGATAGCAGGAGGTCCAGGAAACTGTAAATATTATGCTTGGAAAATAACACATGCCCTCAGATACATGGCCTCTCCTTTGGTACGGACCTAGGCCAGTTACCTGCTGGTGCACATTGTGGCAAAGCTCCGTCAGCATCAGCAGAGCTGCAGCGTCTCACCAGGCACAGACCTGGCTAGCAGCATCTGCTGCTGGGGGCTGGGAGAGAGGGGTCTCAGCTGCACAGCTCTGACCTGCCACTACTGTGGCCCTAACAAACTTTGGTTTCATTACCAGGGTAACTTCGGCACTCCAGGCTCCCCATGTGCGCAGTTCCAGTGAGGCTGGAATTGCTGTTGTTTGAGGCAGTGTGTGGAGCTACACCATCCGTCCATCCCTCTCTCCCTCCATCCCCTCCCTGGCTGCCACCCACAGACTCTGCACTTCAGAGAGCTTCACTTCCCCACCCTGAGCCTGACACTGAATGGAAATGTTTTAGCTCTGTGTGGCTCTTTTGGCTTCTGCAGATCAACCCCTGGGGCCATCCTCAGCCCAGATCCAAGAAATGAGCTGAGGGAAGGGAATAATTTCTGCTGCCCCTGAAGCTTCATCTCTCCTATTGCAGCTGGCAGCTCAAAAGTCTCCATCCTGCCAAGACTGAATCTTAACTGTGATCAGTGGAAAAGACAAGCTGCTGCCAGGGCCGCCCTGATCCTGGGCTCATAGAGAACACTGGCAGAGCTTGCCCAACCCCACAAGAGAAGGCCTTCACTAGGGTTTACAAAAAATAAAATTCCCTCCAGAGTTATGGTACCAGTGGAAGAAGCAGACTGAGGCCAAGGAGGGGAGATAGCTTAGCCAGGTATTTTGCAGAGGAGGAGCAGGCAGAACCACACCCCATAGAAAATCCTCCCATCTCTGCAGCCTGCTGGGAAGGGAAGCCACCAGCAAGGCTGAGGTGTAGCTGGCAAGCTCCAGGCCCTGCAGTGAATTCAAATACTACAACCAACTCTGGACAAACACACATAACTGTCACAGTCTTGCTCAGAAATGCTCTTGCCAAGGGCTATAGGAAAAAGGACAAGGTAAGTTTGTCATCTTAGGAGAGAAAGACTAGAGCAAAACCTCTGCAAGCATCCTATCTGCATGTGACACCAGGATGCTACATGATGCTTTTTCCAAGCCACAATGCTGACTTCGTGCCCACTCACTTCCAAGACCCTGGCAGAGCTCACTCATACCTTCGTGATTAGGCACAGTCTAGCCACCCCTTTGGCTTTGAGGAGACAACCAGAAGCAATACTGCCAAGGTGGGTCCTCCTGACCCAATTTCCTTATGAGCAGAGCCCTGTCATTTCACTACTGTCTTGTCCCAGCAGTAGCAGCAGTGATGTGCAGCAGGGGCAGATCAAAGTGGGTAGTCATTCAGCCTGGGTGATTTTAACACTTTTTGTTCCATCTTGAGGACTGAGGTGCATCTCCAAGTCCCTGCATCAGAGGAAGGCCACGGTGGTAAGATCTTGCTTGGACTAGGAGTTTTAGAAAAGCTCCCCTTGCTGACTCAGGGGAACAGAGTTACCAGCAGCTTATGCAACAGATGCCATGTCAGAGTTGCTGGACCTGAGCAGTGAAAACAGGCTCTTGCTCTGGTGAAACGACTTTAATGGGATTTTCCAGCCAGCAAACACGCTTTGAGGGACACACCCAGGACATTCAGCCATCGGCAATACAACTGCATGCAGAAGGTTCTTTGCCAGCCAGACTGGGAGGGGTATTTAAAACACAAGTTTCTTGCCTTCATCTTTACAGCCTGCTATTTCCCTCCCAGCTCACCGAGGATGCCTCAGAGCACATCCCTCTGGAGTGTCCCAGATGCAGCAGAGGCACAACCAGTAACAGCCCATCACCAGTAAACCATAGCTTTTGCAAACCTCTGCCAGAGAACTCTAGCTGAACCTCAGCAGCTGGAGAGGCTTTCATTTCCACTTCTCCAAGGCTGGTATTTCAAGGTGTTTTTATTTCTTTTTAATCAATGCACATGGCCAGCTCTGGAGGGGGTTGAACAAGGAGAGGGAGGCAGTGCAGCCACTGTATCTCTACAAAGTATTTCCACATGCAAGTGAAATAGGGCTCGACTCACTCGGTGCGTGTTTTGCAGTGTGGTTATGGGCTGTCATTCCGCCTCCACAAAGCTGTTATTTATTTACTTAAAGACTTGCATTCCATGGAAAAAGATGCCCCAAGATAGCACTGTTTCTAAAATTAAACCCAGCTGGATGGAGTAGGGAGCAAGTGAGCACTCCTGTGCTCCCACCAGCAGTGGGAATGGCTCCCCATGTCCTGGACTCCCCCACCCTCACTGAGCTGCTGTAGAACCTGGCAAAATGCCTCCTGTGTCCTCAGTCATGAGGAGAGCCAGCTCTCTGTGAAGCCAGGCTCAGACCAAGTGCCTTACTCAAAAGCAGGAGTGCCACTGTTTCTCATGACAGAGAATCAGGGTTTAATAGCAGTTATGGTACTTCCTGTCCCAGCACCATTGTGACAGCCCCCATGCTGCTGCAGGACAGCAGACATCCCACCATGTGTCTGACGCAGGTTTGAGTGTAGTCAGAAGTCCTTTAACAGAATTTGTGAGGACAAATGATGAACATTCCTGAGGCTCATCTCCCACCTAATCCAGCCAAGATTTTCTTCCAGTTTATATGTCACTGGTAGCATCCTTCTCACAATGAAGCTCATTTAGCCCTCACTGTTGTAACCTAAGTTAAGAAGCCTGTTTTCACAAAAAACATTTACAGAGGGGAAGGGGAAAACCCAAGTGTTCCTCCAACCTCACATGGCACGGAGCAAGAAATCCCCCCCGACACACTCTTGGCACCTGTTCCCCTGTCCGACACACATGCACAGGGGCCGCCTCTACATCAGCAAGTGGCTCAGCTCAGAAATGAGTGCATCAGCTTGTTGGAGCAGCTGGTGCCAGAGCTGCTGCTCAGGGGTTTTACCATGGCCTAGATTTAGCCTCATCCCTCAGACAAAACGTCTCCTCACACACGCAGCTGAAGCTCTCTAAAGGACAGGTTGGACGCTGATGGAGCTCCCTATACCCATCAGGATTGGGAGTGCCTTAGGAGCTCTTGGGAACCAAAGCTCCAGGGATGGCAGAGGTGGCTCTGCTGGGGCCATAGGGAGGAAGGTAGGGTTCAGCCTCAAACCTCGCTGTTCTGCACAAATGTGGGACAAGGAAAGATGGCAGAGAAGTCTGAGCCAGACCCAGAACCAGCAGAGAAAGAAATAGGAATGGGTGGCTGATAGGGATGGCTGAGCAATAGGAAAAATGGTGAAAACTTTGGTGAGGTCAGGGGTGCCTGTGCAGCTGCTGCCCCCAGGTGCATGAGCCAGCTCCCCCATGGCTTGAGGACCATGCCCTTTCCTGAGCACAGGCAGGAGCTGCTGCTCTCTCAGCTATGAGCAGAGACAGTCCCTGGCATCACATGCAACTTGTTTCAACCAAGGCAAAAGGAACATAGTCCCACCACTACAGGCCTGGACTGTGATCCAGAAGGACCTTACCACAGGGATGTGGGCCAGACCAACATGTCATGCTTGGCAAGTCATTCAAATTATTGTTTGCAGATGGGGACACTAACATGACATTCCCATTGCCCTGTGCACTCGGCAGTGAGTACCTGGAGACAGATTTCCAAGCCTGCGTGTTCCTCACGCCCAACATGCATCTGGAGAAAATTATGTTTGCTACCAGATTGACAAGGCTGCTTTTAGCAAATGTGGCTTTTGTCCATTGGTTTCTCCCAAATGTTCACAGAATCACAATATGCTGAGTTGGAAGGGACCCACAAGGATCATCTGGTCCAACTCCTGGCCTTGCACAGGACCATCCCCAAGAGTCACACCATGTGCCTGAAAGAATTGTCCAAAAACTTCTTGAACTCTGTCAGACTTGGTGCCATGACCACTTCCCCAGGGAGCCTGTTCAAGTGCCCAACCATCCACTGGGTGAAGAACCTTTTTCTAATATCCAAGCTAAACCTCCCCTGACAAAACTTCAGCACATTCCCTCAGGTGCTGTCACTGATCACCACAGAGAAGAGATCAGTGTCTGCCCTTCTTCTTCCCCTCACAAGGAAGTTGTAGACTGCAATGTTAGAGGAAGATTTCACCTCCCTGCCTCCCAAGGGAAAACATCCTCATATATTGGTGATAGCCCAGATCCTGTTCTAATGACTGTGAGAGGTGTCAAAGCTCATTGGAGAGCTGAGGGAAAGGGTGAGTAGGAGTAAGAAGGGAAACAAGCTGGCCATCACTCCTGTGAGAAACTATTAGGAAAGAGCTTGCCCCTCTCAACAGAGCTCAGCTATTTCTGTGACTATGTTAATTTTCCTATAATTATACTGGCTCTGCTCTGCACAGCACTAAGTCAGGTCTATTGATCCCTGTCCAAACTCCCACTGCCTTCCTGTTTGTATTAGGGTGCCAGCATGGGTTAAAAATTAGAGAATAAGGTTGCCTCAGTATCTGATTTATCCCCTTCCTCTTCCCATCTTGATTTGGGATATGCTGGTCAGCATCTCCCAGGGAGAGGATTAATCAAGAACAGACAGAGAACTGGCAGCTGCCTAACATGGACAAGATCACAGCTATAGGACAAGCTGCAATTTGGAATATCTTTCTTTGACCCTGGTACAAGTCCAAGACACGCTTGCTGATGCATCCCAGCACTGACACCCCAGGAGTTGGCACAAGATCAGCATCCCCAAAGCCACAGCTAACTCTGGTCCCAATGTCACATTGCCTCAGTGCTGAAACTGCTTTTGCGGTGAAAGGCTGACCATCCCTGTGCCTCCAGAGGCAGCCTCAGCATTCCAGCTGCAGAAAGGGCCTCCTCTCCACTTACAGAGAAGCTTTAGTTTCTTGGACCAAAGCAAGGGAAGATGTTACTGCCATTCTAAAAGCATCTTTAGCATTTGCTCCCTGGATGAACAAGAGCTGCACCATGAGGAGAACAAGAGGAAGGTAGGACATGCTGTCCTATCTGCCTGCCAACTCCTGTCCCACTGGAGCAGTGCCTACATGTGAAGCCAGGCTTGGGGCAGAGCAACAGCATTTGTACCAGGGACAGTCCTCTGCCAAGGACTTCACCTGGAGCCCGAGGTGCCCAAGCTCCTGCAGCTGTTAATCCCACAGAGGAAGGGCAGCAGATCCTCACAAAGTGGGCAAGCAAAGGGTAATGGCAACAGAAGGGACTTGTGAGGGCACAAGAGGGTGGTGAACTGGGCTCAGATGTGGAAGGGAACCAGAAGCAAAGGCTACTTTACAACAGAATGGGGCATGGCTCTGAGGAGTTATTTTCCTGCTTGGGAGCTCCAAAAGAAGGAAAAGCCTGGATTGGACAACCCTGGGCAAAATCTGCCCTCGGTTGTTAATCAGCTTCTTCTACAAAGCAAGAACAGATTCAGACTTGCCTGGGGTACAAACACAGCCTGTGGTACCCAAGGAAATTCTTGCCCAGTTACAATACCTCACTGTGAGCTCACAGGTAGGCAAGCACTAGGTTCATTCCTACTTTTCCCCTGAAAACACTTCATGACTATGCAGGGGCTAACATGACAGTTCCCATCACACCCAAACAAGCAGCCAGCTAGGCACATCCTGCATCAGGCCTGCTCACAGGAGCACACAGGAGCAAAGAGATGCTTTAGAACACCATTTCTTATCTCTGGAGTCTGGTGACCACCTAACCTTCTTGAGGGGGTGGGGAATCCATTTTTGGTTTTTTACAGTATTGCGACAATGCCATAACCAAATTAAATATAACTTAGGCTTTAAGTAGATGGACATTCATTTTCCTCCTTTTTTGTTTGCTTTCTTCTGCAGGCAATGGAGAATGCAAAAGCTTTTGATCTTTTTTTTCATTCCTCAGTCACTGTCCATAGACCACCTTCTGAAATGTTTACAGACCAGGCTTTCCAGGAACCACAAATTGCAGAGTATGATAATCAGAGCATGAGCTATGAATTCACAACAGGCAAGTTCACAGACAGTCTCTCATGGGGCATACAAGCCAATTCTTACAATATTCCTGATATTTTAGAGGATGATGAAACATAAACTCTGCCCCTACAGACCTGCTGGCAAGGGAGATCCTTTACTTACAAATAGATAGGTAGCAAGTATCCCTCTTTTCCATGTCCCTCAGGCACGATAATCTATTATCTCAAGAACTATGACACAGTTCTCCTCCCACCAATCTTTTAAAACCTCTGCAAGGAATATGGAGAGAAGGGAGCCCTTGTCCCTCCTCTCTACAGGGACAGGCAGCAGTATCACACAGTTCACAGCACACCTCTCTGTCTGCCCCACAGGAAGGGGTGTCCAGGGCTGACATCAGCCCTGCTCCTCAGGTCCCTGCAGCCTCTGCATGAGTGCTTGTGCTTTCTGTGGTTAGCAGCAGCTTTGGAACTGCTGTGAATAGCCCTTCCATGAAGGGAGAGGATGGCAAAGATCTTGCTACAACACAACAGACCAAACCACAAGTAGTCATAGGTATTTCCACCAAACAAACTCCTTTTTCCACGTCTCACACTGTGCAATAAATTATGAAACTCTTTTCCCCATTCCCCCCTCTCATTTTCTGATCACTTCTTTTTTTTTTAGCTAATGTAATTAGAGACATGTTTTTCTTTCATGAGCACTGCAAGGAATTGGCTCAACACCCCTGTGCCCCACATCTAAAACAAGGATGGTAAACAACAGTTCCTGGATTCCCATGTTAAACTATTCACAGCATTTCAGACCCTCTGACCCCCAGGGTTCAATGCTGCCATGGTAGGAAAGATGCAGCAACTTGATCAGGCAAGCCTCCCTCTCACTGCAACTCCAACTCACACAAAGATTCTCTGAGACCAAGTGGAAAGAAATGTTGGCTTGGAAGTAGAGACACAGCAGCAAAACCAATTGTTCATTTTAAATTCAACCATCAAAATAGAAAGAAAGAAGAAGAAAAAAAAGAAGTCTACTAGTAACTCCCTGATATGCTATCTCTAGGAGGAGACTGGTAAGTATCTTCTAAGCTTCAGTCCTGAAGTGATGTACAAAAGCCCTAGTCAACAACAGAGGCAACATCTCACCTGCAGGAGAGACTGCAGAGACTGGGGATGAGACTCGACTTGAGGTGCCCTATTTCCATGGATATGCCAGCTTCTAGGGGACATCTGGCACGTCTTTCCCCACCCCAAGTAAACATATGCAGTGGGAAACCCCAGGAACCTTCCCATCCAACAACTGGCTTCCTCAGCCCATGCACTGAGAGCTGTCACCTGCATCCCAGAAGTCCCAGTGTCACCCCCGGCCAACATCCAGCCCAGAGGCAGTAAATTCCTCAATACATTTTTTTCATGCTTTGATTATGGCTGCAAATGGGGTTATTTTCAGCAGACAGCTACTCCTTACATTAAGCATGGGAAGGAAGAGGTGAGCTCAGCTGTGGGACAAGAGACCTCTTGTCATTAAAAACCCCTTTGGAAGAATCCTTTCAAAGACACTTCACTTGTTTTTTTCTAAAAAATACCAATCAGAAACACACCTTGCCAGAAAACAAACAGAAAGATTAAAACCAGGTACTTCCAACTAATGACCCATGCTGCTTTATTCCTCCTCTGCTTCATTCCCTCATCCAGGCACATATGAGCAAGGCATTTTCCCTTTCTTAATGTATCTCTACATCGCTATCGTATATGAAAGTTGAGTCTGTGTGGCTGGTGCTCCTACAAACCAGCATATCTCCAAAAATGGATAAAAAGCAACATTTCAGCAGTTACACAAGCATCATCACCCTCATCTCCCCTAAGCAATCTGTGCTGAGCCTGGGGTGGAGAGAATTAGAAAAAAAAGGAGGGGGGGGGGGGAGAATGGCAAAAGGGACCAAAAAAAAGGACCTTACCTCCTGATGAGTCTGACCAAAGTTGAGATAAATAGCAACTATGTCTCAGGGAAAACAGCAAGAAGCCCATTAACTACAGAAACATCAAACAAACAAAATCTATCATAACAATGTTGAAAACCAAAACCTTTGGCCTTTAAGAGGGAAAGAAAAAGAAAAAAAAAAAAGGCATCAACTATTTTATTTCCTAGAGGTAGAAATCTAGGGCCAAGCAGATTTCTCTCTTCTCTGTGTCTGCTATGGCAGAGATAAAAGTCATCTTTGTTTAAACAGAAGCCAAAGGTTAAAGAAAGGGAAAACCAATAAATAATAGATTCCCAGCAAGAGCAAAGTGCTTCCCTTACACTTGTCTTCACTCTCAGTCATTCAGGGCAGCTAAACCCCAACACTAGTTTTCCTCAGAAAAAGCCATGAGGCACTTACCTTGCTTCTCTGCAGTGATGACAAGGACAGGGAGGTCCATGATCACATGAAAGATGTCAGCCAGGAAGATGGAAGGAGGCTTCTGTGCTGGACCCATACTGCAGGGTAGAACACCAACTCCTCACTGTGTGCTCCAACCCCAGCCATAATATTAAAGAGTCTTCTTGATAGAACTTAGGCAGGATATATCTCTCTTGGTCAAAGCAGACAGAATTCAAATGCTGCTGGGTTTCACCTCTAATAAGAGGAAAAGTAATGGTTTGACCTCTCTATATCAAACCCCAGCTGCTAGGGAAGAGAATTCAGGAAGGTCCCTGCATTTTCATTGTGCCTCTACCATGCACATAATGCAGATGTTTAAAAAAAAACCCAAAAAACAACCTTTGCCTCTGCCCTTGCAT
Organism: Margarornis squamiger; assembly: GCA_035222235.1. Lineage (NCBI taxonomy): Eukaryota > Metazoa > Chordata > Aves > Passeriformes > Furnariidae > Margarornis > Margarornis squamiger. The sequence goes on from JAWWTY010000106.1 coordinate 29,526,519, forward strand.
CTGCAAAGCAAGAACTTGAGTCAGAAGTTTAGCAAAGTGTGAACCAAATAGATGAAAACAGAGAAATTGAGAGCCCTTTTAAAAAATAAAACCCAAGAGTTTTCCCACAGACCACTGAAACTCCCATCTGCTGCCTGTTGATCCTCAGCCTGTGCAAGCAATTAGCCCCTTATTACTTTTGCTCATTTTCACAGTTCTTCCCACCTGAGAGCCAGAACCAACACCTGGGGCTTTATCTGGGGTCCCTGGAAACATCTGTTCAGCAAAGCTTCCACTGGAAGCTAGACATGAACTTCTCAGGAGTTCATGGTCAGAGTATTGCCCTTTGATGGGCTGAAGATGAGCGTGAAATATTGTGGCTTAGGGATGAATTTTGTCAGCACCCTATTTCTGTTAACAGAGGAGATCCATGTGCAAATGAAACAGATGCACATATTGCATTTATGATGAGAACAAGGTTCTGCCCCTGAGCTCAAAGGAATTCCTCAGCACATCCCTCAAATCAGCCACGAATCAGCTCTAGTCCTTGTGTGCATCTTGCTCACCCTGCTGTTCTGTGTCTAACTTCTCTGCAGTCTCCCCACCCTTCTTTTCTGAAGTCTTTATCCCTTATGTTGGCTTTCCTGGCTTCTAGTCAGCTGGGCTTGCTTAACTCCTTCCTTTGCAGCAATCCTCTCCTGCCCACTTTCCCTGAGTCAATGCTCTTGTTGTCAGGATGTTGCTCAGTTACATGAGCAAGCTTAGGGCCAGCACTGCCGCCCTGCACTCCCTTCCTCACTTGGACTAGTTATGTCCAGACATGGACTGTGAACTCTTGGATAGCAAAACCATTTTCTTTTTTGTTTTTTTCTTTTTGTTTAAGTCAACTTGTGTACCTTATGTTGTTCTGAAAGAGGAATGACAGAGAGTCTTTTTAAGAGGACCCTTGGGTTTGGTAATCCGGTGGCTCCATCATCATCTCTTTACTATTGCATGGCATGGGGTGATGTGCTTGTGTTTCACTGTGTTGCTTGTTCCCCCAGAACAACTTGTGAAGTTTCTCACCAGCTCTGCAGTGACTGTGTCACCTAAAGAGCGTCATGCTCCTGACCAAAAGAGAAAGACCCACAGTTAAACAAAAAAGTTCACCCAGACTCCAACTCACCTTTAAGACTTTACAGAAAAATATACAGAAAAATTAAACTACAAAGAAATTGATGGAGATGCAGTGGGGGCAATATATCTTTAATTTTTTTGCTTTTGTTTTTTAGTATTACAGTATATTCTTATAAAAAGATACAGATAAAAAGGACACTACAGGATTTGTACATTTAATTCACTTATAGTCTTAAACTGACTAAGAATGAGGATACGCCAAGGCATTACAGCAGCACACAACCTCCCTCTTCAGTAAGCAGCACTGTACTTTCATGCTTGGCGGGCAGGGGCACCTCCCAAAAAGTCCTGCGAGTTTCAAACTGAGCAGGCTTGCAGGGGAGCAGAACAACTGAAGGCAGGCATGGTTTGGAAGGGAGGTGTTGAGCACAGAGTGGCTCAAGTACCGAATGTTCCCTTACAATTCTAAAATCTGCAAAGAATTTTTAAGAGCCTGTTTGAGGGCAAGCACAAAGGGGGGAAACAGCTTTTCATAGAGGATTTTCTAAATCACTTGGGTTAGAGCTCCTAGTGGTGGAAGCTGAAAGGACCAAGCCCTTCATGATCTTTGTAGAACATCTTTTAAATAGACAAAACTGCCTAAAAAGAAAGTTTTAATCCAGATCCTACTTTGAATTATGCTGGTGTAAAACCAGAACAATTTGAACTGGTTACAATTGATCTATTCCACATTACCACCAGTAAAAGAAGAATGGTTTGGAAGCATCCAGACTCTTTCATGAAATGAGGTGCCAAAACACTATGCTAGACTCATGGCATCCTTCTCAGCAGGCACAGTGAGCAAAATCTGGCCACCTTCAGGAAATACTGCTCATCAAAACTACTACTTAGAGTAGTAGATAGCTTTTTTATACATTAGGAATATATATATATATATAAATAAAAATTCTATATTTTCAGTTGGCCAAATTGTGTTACCCAAGTTGTCCTCTTCTACCTTTATAATAAAAACTAGGGTTGCCAATGGAAACTACTTGTTTGGAAGGAAGGCAACCAGAAATGTATGTCAGGTACGGAAGCCAAGGAGCCATGGCCAAACATCTGGTGATTGCTAGAGACTCCATGGGTAGAAAATCAACCAGTAGAAAGATTTTTTTTTACCCTGGATAATATGGGGAAGTGGGGTGGAGGAGGAAAGAGGGGAAGTAGAGGAAATCCTTATTTTTTGGCCATGAAGATAGGAAGGAATATTAGCTGTGAGGAAGGAGAACTGTCCCAGATCATCTCACCATCATGTTAACTCTGATGAGAAGTTACAGGGCATGAAACACTTTTGGCCATCTATCCAAGCTTCTCTGGCATTATGGACAGAATTTGTGTGGAAGGCTGAAGTTCGAGTGAGCAACTGGGCACCTTAACTCTTCTCAATCTTCTCATTGGGATTCATGATGAAAAATAAATAGCTTTTGTAGAAAGTGTTCTAAATTAACCAACCTCCATCAGTTCACTACATAGTTTAAAATGTGTGCTTTCCCAGAACCAGGATCACCAGGGCCAGAGTAATTATGACAAAAGCAAAAGAGAACATTTTTTTTTTCTTTTCCCCCTTCCCACTCCAAGACTGCTCGCATGCATCCCCTCAGCCTGTGGTGCAGCAGCCCAGCCAGCTGTCTAGCTGGTGTAATGCCCTGGCACGGTCTCAATAGTCTTTGCTGTAATGCAGTGTATACATACAAACATAGCAAACTAAAATAAGGCAAAATAAATAGAGGTGTCAGATTTACAGGTTCCCCGCAGAGATTCCTAAAACCTTTTTTAAAAAATCATTTAACCCCCAAACAAACAAACAAACAAAACCCAAAACAACCAACCCAGAAACGAAACTGCATATATCATGTACATCATCTACTGTACAACAGATCTCCTTTACCCTCACGGAAGCTCCTTACACAAGCTTCTCCCATGCAACCCAGCTCAGAGTGTGAGCTTTCCTAAAGAAGAGGAAAGATTCAGCCTGTGGGGCTGATCATTACAGAAATACCTCCCCCATGGTCTCCCACCAGGATCCCTCATGATTCCTTTCCCTTCCTCAGACATTTTGAACACATTACAGAAGTTTTTCTGAAGGATATCCAGGTCATTTCCCTAGTGAGGAAGTCTCTCAGCCCTGAACATTAGTCCTGCTTTCTGCTTTCAAAGGGAACCAGTGCCCGGACAGTAGCTGTGCTGCAGAGCCTGGAAGGGCTTTGCTGCCCTGAAGTCACTTTACCTTGTAGCATTTCTAGAGACTTATGATTGACTGAGAAGAGTGACTCAGACCAAAGCAAGTGGGAGGGGGAGAGAGTCTTCTTCAGCCTTTTCTGGAATTATCCTAATGCCACCTACTTAGCAACAATACACAGATACAGAGGTGAGTGAGCACTAGACCTCTAGGGCCAAAGTCTAGTTGGTTAGAGAATACCTCCTCTTCTAGGTGTGAGGAACTTCATCATAAAGTTAGCAATTACTGCATTTCTGCAGGAAGCAGAACAAGCCCTTGATTATACCCTTCTTTCTCACATCTCTTCCTCCTCCTCCACTTGTTTCCAAAACCAGAGCGACTTCCCTTAAAATGCTGGTGCTAGGCACAGGTGCAAGGACAACAGCAGATCCCAGCTGTTCGCCAGCCCTCAGTGTGATGTTAGACCTCAGACTGCTTGCTTCACCTTTTCCTTTCTCCTTCAGATTTTCCTTTCTCCTTCAGCACTCATTTACTCTACAACTGCTGAAGAACAGAGTATTAGAGGTACTTCCAGTACCCAAGAGATGAGTAGCAAGACAAACTAGGCTTCAGCAAAAATCTGACACCAGGCTCTACAGCAGAGCCAACTTTTTCCTTATCTTCTGCATGGGCAGTCTCATACAGTAATTAATGGGCCTCTCTGCTTGTCACCACTTATACGAAATCACTGCTTGCCTCAGTGTGAAACTGAGCTTTTCCACAACCTTTTTTATGAACTTTCATCACGGAGTCAAGAGTCAGTGGGGACTGTCCAACACACTGAACAGCCAACACGACAGATTCAAAACAGGGATCTGGGGCACTGGAGTGCTGAAAAAGTTGAGCTGATGAATCAGGGGTATGAGCTTTCTGTCCATCCCTGTAAGTAACCCACAGCCAGTTTACTGGAGTTGTGCAATCTCTCATTATTTATGAGTCAGAGGGGGCAAAACTATAGCAGCTTTCTTGGACTCTCAGTGTGGCTGGAGCACTGCCATGTACCATCATACAGGATCTCTTTAAATCAGGGCTCAACTGTGTACACAAAGCGACAGGGGGCTTATCACTCTCTCTGCTTTTGCTACATTTGTGGCCTGGCAAAGTGACTTCAGTTTCAAAAAGGACAGCACAAACCTGGTTTGACAAATACCGGGGTGGGGGGAATGCTGTATTTATATTCAAAGGGTTTGCCCTGAGGTGTGTCTTCTCTGACAGCACTGCCACACTGACAGTCTGCCTTATCAAACAAGTACCTGGGGAGCAAGCAAGCAGCTGTACTTGCACAGAGCTATGAGTCACATCACCTTGCACCAGGGCTGACCTTGGCACCACACCTGAATTTCTGGGTGAGTCCTAAACCCAGGGAGAATAAAGAAGGTGGGGGGGGGGAAACCCTACAATGTTCTAAGCCCTAAAAGCATAGTCTTTGGAATTCAGGGATTATCCAAATCTAAACTCAACTGTATACCAATTTGGCACGTATTACCACCTCTCATATGGCTTACATGGCATAGGTTACATGGCATGCTTTAAAACAAGACAAACAAAAGGGCTGAGATATATAGCAAGTCTACTTCAGGGAGCAGCAAGGAGCTTGTTAATATAATTTACAAGAGACATTTCTAAAAATCCATTTTGTAATTTAAAATAAAAATGCTTAAAAAAGTGAGAGTTTTTCTTAAACTTTCAAAAACCTTTATGAAATACAGTCTTTCTTCTACAAGGTGCTTGTGTCCACTGCAATAGGCATTGCTGTTAATAGCTAATCCCAGAAGGGAGTGGGATAGTAAGGGAGGAGAATGCACCCAGCTCTTGTAAGATACCAGCTCTTTACGATGAGTATTATACAGAGGCGCGGCAGTCTGGAATGTCGTAAATAGGGAAATTCTGGGGTGGGAGACTTAGAATTCAGTAAACAATGAAACATTAGAGTTTAACAATTCTGACGTTTTTGCTTCTTTCCATAGTTTACATAATTATTTAGCTCTCAGTGTTCAGAAAACCAACACAGTTTGCTTCTCCAATATCGTAGTGTATAATACTGATCAGGCAGCGTGCATTGCAGAGGAAGTTCTGTTCTGCAGACTCGGTGCAGAGCCTGAGGTTAAGTGACATTCAGAGAAAAATCAAACCAAATGATTAAAGTGACAAACAGAGCTTTTTTTCACTTCCCTGGGTTTCCTTGACAGTTTGTGCTGTTGACTAATGATGCATAGTTTGTAGATGGTGGGTCCCTCTTCTCAAATGTTCTCTTTTTTCTTCCTATCTAGGAGGAAGAATCCATCACCATTCTTTCTTTTCCTCTTTTCCTTCTCCAGGGAAGATAATAAAAAAAATAAAGGAAGACAAGATTAAAGACAAAAAATTAAAAAGAAGTGTAAAAAAGCCCATGACAGCCCACACAATCTAATCCCTTTCTCAGAGCATTAAAAACACAAAGAATTCAGGCCTCTTTTTGCATTTCCACTGTGTGATTCATACACATAGCTTAAACACAAAATCTTTTTTTTTCCTCATGAATTAACCCATCTCCAAAGCCTGCTTGGCTTTCACAATTCTGTGTCCCCCTGGAAAAACTCTCGATTTTAATTATGGGACTCTCCTTTGGTTCATCCCAAATGATCTCTTCAAAATGAAAAAGTCCATGGGCTCCAAGGTTCTCCTTTGACACCATTCATGTCTTACTGAGTTACACGATTCGCCCCGGTAGGAGTGGGGTGTGTGCAGGGAAGGTCAACCTGTTAGAAAGAGCAGTTCATGCCAACAGCAATCAGAGCCAGCGTCAAGCAGAAAATAAATCTCGTTTCTTGCAGCCAGTGACCCTGTTTGCTTTTTGCTGCTTGAGACTTGCGGATGATACTAGGGAGCTCCCGATTTCCACTGGGCTGCACTAAGAAATCTTGCACAAACAGGTAAGAAATCTTCCACTGATTCCGTCCCAGTCTCCAGCAATGCCAACAGGCTCCACAGTCATCTACTTGTAATCCTAGCCTGGCAGTGGCTTAGTTTTCTAAAGAAAAGCCAGAGCTTCTTTCTGAGAAGATGCATTTCATAGCTTCAAGACTGAGCCACCAAGAAATTCCAGAAAGTTCCTTCTAGAAAAGCAGAATCCAAAAGACTTTTGCAAGTATTCTATGTTGATCCTGATTCTTGAATTTCAGTTTGTTCTGGAACCTGAAGACTTCCTTCTAAGACTTTGGGCAGTGTAGGCCACATAAAAATAACATACAGGACACGAGCTCAAAAGAATTTTTCAGGTGCTAATCAATGGCTTATAAAATCCAATTCTAGAAGGGAATTGGAGACTTCAAGAACCACATCTCAACAAACCCCTGAAGGCCAGTCTAGATCCTGAAGAAGTGACATGTGTTTACAGAGCTGCTCTGAAATTAGTCTTCCTTGTTATCAGCAAGATGGATATCGTGACTATTTTTTACTTTGGCACACAGAAAATTATCTTGTTCCAGCTGTGAGGCTCTCTGCAAGGCCCAAGTACTTTCTGTCATCACCGTGAGGCCTTTGATGACACAACAAACTCCCAGAATCATATCTGTCAGCTCTGCATGGCCCAGTCACGGGCCTTGCTGGCTCCACAGAGGCACTTTTATAATGGTTCAAATTAGGAGCACAGAAAAGGGAAGAGAGGGAAGCTGATCATGGAAAGGTAACGACTCTAGCCACAGACCAAAGAAATCGTTTTGGGCAGCTGTCAGCCAGGTGCCATCACACACATTCATCTTCCTTGTTTTGCACTTTTTCATCACCTTCTTTTGGTTGATTATTTTTCTTCCTCTTGTAATTAATAATTTAGCTTTGTCACCACCCGCTCCCGGCTTGTCTCTAAGCCTTGGTTCCCCGAACGCTTGCGGTTACGCTTGAGCTTGGATAAGTCTTTGTCAAAGACTTCACCCGATCTTAATGCTGACACCAGGTCATCAAATTCCCCGCTCTCTTCAGAGATGCTTCCAGCTTTTGCTTTCTTTTGTCGCCTCTCTTTTTCCCTCTGCTCTTTTAGCTGTGGAGAAAGACACAGAGCTTTAGGATTAGCTAACCAAGATGCCAGATCACTAGGTACACTGCCAAGAAGCAGATAAAATCCACCAGCACAGATTAGGGAAAAAAGAAAGCAGGAGCTTATCTACAAGGCCATCACCTGTGCCAAGAGCAACAGGGGACAATGCTGGACTTCCCTTCTGCAGAAGGCAAGCAGAAAGTAGGAGAGATGAAGAATGAATAGCACTGAATGTCTGCCTCACAAAGCACTACCACCCTGCAGCAAAGAGGCCACGTGGGATCTGTCTATGCTGCTGCTGCTTTGCACTAATTTAACAGTAGGATAGTGCCAGATGACCATCTACAGGTGATGCTGGCATAGGTAATTACCCAGCTTCTGGGGACTGGCTTGCAGTGACCTTAGTGTGGCAGCACCTCCATGCTGACTGTACCTAACCTAGTGAGTCTGAAGTGAGCTGGGATGTGTCTGTACAAATCACAGTCACTAGTACAGCGCTTGGGGCATAGCTAGCTAAACTGACATGCAGAAAGGATGAAGTCCTGCAAAAGGAGGAAAAGAAGAAAGAAAAAATCCTAGAAAGCCACAAGCTAAACATACCGGAGAATGAAAATTGTGTGAAATATGAAAATATTAAGAGAAACCCTATGCAGCAAACAGCTCATGTTTGGATGGAGGCAGCGTGTTACACTGCTGGAAAGATGAAGACACATTGCCTTGACTCTGGAAAGAGAAACTGATTATAAACACAAAGAGCAATGAAACAGAACTGCTGATTTTACAAATCATTGGATAGGTCCACCTGTTGATGTGATGCCCTTGGTATCCCTAGGGTAGCTCCAAGGAGCTCAGCTATCTCTTCTCCACTGCTCAGCTCCAAAATCAGTAGAAATGCCAAGGGATGGTCATGGCTGTTAGGAAACAGATTGCTCACTCTGCACACTAGTAGCCTCACATTGCAGGAAGACTCTTTGAATAAGCAAACTGAGACCTCTCTCCTGGTATATTAGGCCTATGAACCCATCCCAGTTCCTTAACAGCATGTTCCTGTGCTTTCCAGGCTGACTGAGAGGAAACTTGAGCCTAAGTACTGGCATTTTATCCTTGTGTCTAACAGTAAGGCTGCTGGCATCCTAGTGTTTTACCTCTCTCCTCTTCTGAAAGGCACAAACCAGTGCTTTTGGCAGAGCAAACACTTAAATCAGCAAGTCCCCACAGAGAGGCCTGGGGCCATGGTGGCAGCCAGGGCTACAGGGCCAGCCGGGGGGAAGGAGGCAGGAACCGCTGAGCGTTCTCAGGCATCACAGAGGCTGAGGTTAGAGTGGGAGGCTGGTTCACACGAACCCCTGGGGACACACGTCTGTCTCCCAGCAGCAAAATCCACAATGCACAAAAGCTCTCTTGCCACGTCAATGCTGGACACAGCCCCAGTAATCAAGGCATTAAAGCCAGCCAGGGAAAAATACTGCTGCTGTGGGCTGCAGCAGGTGCCAGGGCATTTGCTATGCCACTGTATGCTGTCAGATGACAGGCATGCAGCAGATGATGATGGAGTCTTACTGGAAGCTGACCAGCTTGGCAGGACTGACGGAAATCTGGCTTCTTCACTTGCAGCCCAAAAGTAGAATAGTCTGGCATGGGGCAGGGGCAACACCATCCTCCAAAATGCCAGGGCAGAACTACTTGGGCTAGATTTGGTATCTGAATCCAAAAGAGGGTAATTTAGGAGCCAAACAATATGTCCTTGAGAGCCGACAAGAGAGACAGCAGGGAAAATGTCATCATTTGAAGAGAGAATGATGCCAAAGAGAGGTAGCAGGGAGAAGAACATAAAACAGTGACAGTGATGGGACATGAGCACTGGAATTGAGTCTCTCAGCCCTTCTCTCAAGACATGAAAAGGAAGGAAAGACATGATGGAAGGAAACACCTTCCTGTGCCCAGATCCTCACCATGGCCTCCATGCGTGCCCTGCGCTCCTCCTCTTCCTTCTTCTTCCTCATATTCTCCAGATCTTGCTTGGCCTCTGCAAATGACTGTAAGAAAGTGTCAAAGATGCCAAAAAATTCATCTGGCTGCATCTTGCCCTCGCTTTCTCCAAAATGCTTCAGTGCCTTGGCATACTGTCAAGGGGGCAGAAAACAAAAGAGCAAGAATTAGACAGGCAGTTTGGTGAAGACAGCAAGGACAGTTTATGAGTAACCACACATGTAATTCAACACCCTCTGAACATTCATGCAGCGAGAGCAGAAACTAACCCCAGCAACAAAAGTGCTTCTCCTTAAGGCAGGTGCCTCTATCCCTGAAGAATCTGCTCTCCTGGCTATCTTTTGGGTGATATGGGGCAATGGTGCTGGAGAGAACTAACTGTCCACTTATACAAAAACCCCCATGTTTAGTGCCTGAGTGTAACAGAGTAATTCCAGAGAATGACCATCTGGCCACAGCTCAGCTTCAGCTGTGGGACAGCCAGGGCATGAATGACAGTGAGCTAGGTGGGTAAAGAAGTAGTTTTAGTCCATACTTTCCCCTTCCACCTTCCCTTCAAATCCACCTTTAAAATGTCTGGAGTTAGAGGGTTTTTTGCAATAAATTTACAGTCTGTCCTCTCAGAAACCTTTTGCCATGTCATCCGTCTCTCTGGAGTCCTCTGAGTCAGGGTGTTGCCTGGGAGAGAGGAGACTATAGACAGACAAGGCATGAGAGAGGGCAAGGAAAGCAGCCAGGGCTCCCGGGCAGACTTAAAAGAGAGTGAATACATCACAAGTGGTTTTTATTTTAAAAGGCAAATGTTGAGGCTGCAGGATGCATTTGGAGGCAGCCAGCTGGCGGGACTTCAGTCACAGGACAGTCCTGATTGGGATATGGTAAATTCACAGCAACCCCTGGCTCTTGGGCATCAGTCCTGCAGTAGTTGTACTCATTGTACTCTCTTCTTTGCACACTCACACTCACAAACATGCCTAATTACACACCAAAATGCACTCAAAGGCAGGCCCATATAGTCTGTCAACAGCACATATGCACACATACACTAAGTGCTATGTAAGGACACACATCCAAAACCTGTAACGTTGTCCAACCGCCTTCACTCACACACCTCTGTATTGCAACAAGCAGCACCAGAAATTTCTGATAGTACTTGTGCCCTGATACACAGCTGCCCTACCTTGCACTTTGACACACCACCACTGAGCAGCAAAGCATCATTACAGACCTCAATGTTTACCAAACCAAACCTGGACTCTCCCAGGCTATAGACTGCCTTCAAACTCTCTCAAACTCTCTCTCAGCTTATACTAACTAACCCACTTTCCCTCTCCTTATGTGGGTGCTCTTTCAGAATGGAAAAGTCAGTAAGAACCATTCAGGCTCCGATCCCAAGCACAAAATGAGTCCGGAAGCAGGTCTCATGAACCCCTCTGGCCCTGTACCAGGTAAAGCATAAACAATGTGGCCCAGTCAACTGCAGGGGGAAGAAATCTCCAAGGAAAGCAGCTTCCTTCTGGCACAGCCTTAGAGATTCAGCATCTCTCCTTCTCTGCTTTCCCTGCCAGGCCCACAAAGCAGTTTGAAGCAATAGCTTCTTTTTTTCTTTAAAAAGGCTGTGTTCTCAGCCAGAAACAAACAAAGAAACCCAAAGAATCTGGGGGAAAAAAAAGTGTTGGAAGAAATGCAAGTTGCCTTGAGCTACCAAACATGGCAGCAGTTGAAGGAAACTCTACATGGAAACAGCAACAGATTATTTCTCTGTTTAACTCTTTTTCTCTGAAACCTCTGAAGACATATACACAAGTATGCACACCTCTCCCCATCCCTCTCTCTAATTTTATCTGTATATAATGTACACATAGGCTGTTTGAATGTAGGAAAGTGCAGCAGTCTCACATTAACCCACACTGAAACAGTACCAGCTCTTCGTCAGAGAGAATACAGGCTGTAAATACCACTGGGGGAGATAAAGCATCTCCATGTACTCTATTTTCTTGTCTTGCTTGCTCCAGTGTGACAGTCAGCCAGGGAGGCAGAGGAGTGACAAAGAAAGACTTCAGCATAGGCATTGCCCCTTCTGCTTGAACACAGGGAACACCTGAAGCTCATTGCTTACAGGGGATTGCTACCTGGAAACTCTTCCCACTTAATCTGTTAACTCCTGTGAAAATTGAAAATAAGGCAAAAAATAAGAGCAGTGACTAGAGCTGTCAGCTAGAAGGAAGGCCTGTTGAACTCCTATGAAGCCTGAAGTCCAGGGGCAGCCCACAGGAGATGGCTGTTGCCCCTTGCAATGCACTGTGTCTATCCCCTGTGCTCCTCCTGTGCTCAGCAAAGGTGAGTGAAGGGACACAGAAAACGAGCTGATCTGAGTGCATGAATGTCCACAGGGGTTTCCTAGTCTCTTAAGGAAGCTGGGGGTTGAAAAGGTAGGGATTCCAGCTTTGGGGCTCTTGGATCCTACATACGTGAAAGTCTCCATTAGAGGGTAGTGTTGTCTGCAAATGTTCTGCACGTGGCCTGTCACCCAACCACCAGCACCAGCAAGTTCTTGTCACACTGGCAAGAGGGGCTTCTGCCCCTGCCTGCCCACTGCCACTCAGAGAAGGAACAGTGTTGCTGTGCTGCAAGGACCCAGCAGCCTGGGAGCCTTCCAGAGACACTCATGAGTATAAGGTGTTGTGGTCTCTAAGCAGCAGCAAGGAGTCTAAGAACAGTCCCTCTTTGGTGCCTTGTAATGTAAGGTTTAGTAGGTCACAATCACTTACTGTAAAGCCATGAAAGACAAAAAGCAAAAAAAAATCTGTGAGCTAGATGCACTAAAATAACTACAAAAGAAATATCTGCAGTTCACTGAAGTAAACATTTTCCTTCTTTCTCTACCCCCGCTGGAGAAAAAGCTGACTGAGCAGAGGAAGGCCAGTCAGGAGATCCAGCCTCTGCTGCCAGCTCTGCCCATGATGTGGCTTGGGAACTCGTGCTTCCTATCTGAGCCTTCCGTTCTCCATTCATTACAGACCAGAAAGCGTCGCCCCACTAATCTGATATAGGAAATGGCAAAAACCCAGTTGTTCATATCTGTAGGGCACTGCATCAATTTAATGCACTATTGAAAAGGAGAGACACACTGTCTTTCTACTGTTTAAACTACAGCAGATCCCTCTGGTTTCCTTACTTGTTCTATTTCTCTGTAACTCTGGTTCTGCAACCACACGTGGTTTTTCAAAGCACTGGTGCTGGGATGAGGGGCAATGAGATACTGGAGATGGCCTCCCCGATGCTGTTACAAAGCACAGGCTCCTGCCTGCCCACAGTGGCTTAAACTACACTGCCTGCGTCACTCAGGGCATAAAAGCACAGACCAAGCGTGGCACAGACCAAGGAGCTCTGGACCCCAGGCTGCTCTTCTGCTCTCTGTCACAGGATTTGTGTCACCCTACACCAATCACTTGACTGCTCCATGGGAAGACTCCCTGCCAAACTGTACCTGCTGTCATGCACAGTTTTGAAATCTGCAGCTAAATCTTCATGCGCTCCCCAGAATTTTGTGATGTGCTGTAATAATGTGGAACAAGGGCTGAAACTTGCTTATTCCTGAAGTCATTTGGGGACAGATGAGATGGGCAAAAGCAAGATGGAAAACTATGTTTCAGCAGGTTTTCCACTGTAAAACAGGATGGTATATCTTTTTTTCATTAAAAAATTCATTTCCACACCATAAGGGCCCCCAAGCTCCATGATATAACAGGTCCACAAGCTCAGTGCCAGCTCTACTTCCTCTGCCAAACTTTCCACTGAATTTATCCTCTTGCCAAAGCAAATCGTTTAGACAGTTGTTTATTTTAAAAAGCCATTTTAGCAAGGAGAGGGAAAGCGGGACAGCAGCACATACAAACTCTACTGTGCTTGCCAACGAAATGTTAAACAGTGGCAGAAGAGCTCTGGAAACGGCAGGAATGGGGCTCTGTGAGGAGAAGGAAAAACAGCCATGATAAAAATGTCCTGCTGTCTGTGCAGTCTGCTGTTGCGGGAGGAGCCAATGCATGAATGAACTACACCATCTAGCCATGCAATGTGAAGTGTCTCCCAGAGAAGTAATCTTGAGTTTGCTGTTATGAAGACACCATTTCTGTACTGAGGCAGTCCAAATAAACATCTGTTCTCTTTATGGGACAGTTTCAGATCAGTTAATGGAAAAGGCCCTGCCAATTTCAGGCAGGACTGAGCCCAGCTCTCCTTGTGCCTAAATGCTCTTAAAGGATTCTCTCAGGAGTTCAACAGGAGTCTGGCAGCCCCAAAACTGAGATACAGATACTCTAAACATTTCTCATATGTTAGATGCCAACCTGCACTGCAGCATCAGAAGTTCTAAGTAACCATACAACAGCTAAGTGATTTATTTACCAAATGGCTCTTTCTGACAGCAGGCTGTGGTGCCTTTTGTAACACACCTCGTCTTGACTTCCTCAGTCTCTGTCCTGATGCATTCCTTATTCATTACCCCTGGTAGCTGACACAAAATATCATTCCCCAAAACGCACAAATGAAGTGCATAGCACATGGACTACAGCATTTCTGTGTGCTTCATAGCACTCTGACATTAATGACTATTTTCTTAAATGGATTTTTATTTTCACTGCCTTGCTGTTCTTCAGAACAGTTACTGTAGCAGCTAAGATGTATGTCAGCTTCTGAATGCTTTTCTTCATCATGATAAACACCCTGTTTGAGAAGAACTGTCATCAAAAAGACGGGGAATGGACACTTTCCTACCCACCTCATCAGCCTTGCCCCAGCAGTGGCCTCTGATGTGCCTCTATAGAGAGGCTTAAGTTTGACATTCACCACAGGGGCGGCAATATCTGACTAAGCAGACTTTGTTCTCCTAAGATGATCCAAAATCTTTGAAAAACAGGTTTGTTATAAACCAAGCACAAAGTAGAACAGTTATGAAGCAGTCAAGTGATCTAAGTTCATACCTGTCAATATTTAAGTACGTAGTAAACCTTCATATGGGGCAAATGTCACCTTTTTCAAGTAGCAAAATAAAATTCATACCATGGGAGGTTACTGTACCTCTGCTTGGGGATTTTCAGTGCTCCCCCACAGGAAAGAGAGAAAAAATTTTCACAAACAAAATTCAACTCCATCTTTCATATGCAAAAAAGTCAATTTTTTGTCTGTTCAAACACACAAAAACTGGTGAAGGATTCCAGGGCAGAGTTTCACTTCCCCCTGCCCCCACCTTCAAGTTTATGGGAAATGGTAGAAAACATTATCCCTTGATCTAATGTATATACTCCCTTATAAAGTGGTATTGAAAGTGAGAAAAACACAAAAAGAACAAGAACCAGCTGTGCTAGAGAGCCTGTTTAAAGAGTTGGTCTAAGTTTTCAATCAGTTCTTAACCAAGCCATCTGTTTACTGTATGAAGATAAGTACAGTTACAAGGCTCCCTCTGCAAACAGGGATGCTTGCATCTGACAACCTGGCCCTTTAAATTTAAAATATCACTTCCTCCCCATGGCCACTGACTATGAATGGTTCTGTTTAAGCAAAAAGGACAGAAAAAGGACTGCATGGGATTGTGAAAAATATCATCTGCCGGGAAGGCCAGCACCACACCTAGGTAATGGATTGTTTCCGTAACTGAAGAAATTACTTCTGCTAATACTGAAGAAGTTTTTTAAAAAATAAAAAACTTCCTAGGTTTGAAAAGATAACTTATATTGTTTTAAATCCCAGCTGAGCAAACATGGCTCTGATTAACTCACAGTAATCAATTAGCCACATCCATATTTAGAAGGATATCCAATTCCAGCTGTTAAAACTAGGGCTTCATTATTAATAATAAATCTTTGAATCAGACCAATTCTTCCTAGTCTCATTAGGATATTTTTCAAAGTCCTCCCTGTCCCACTGCCTTTGTTTCCTCAGTTTGCTTTGTTTTGAGAAATCAAAAAAGAACAGGATAATCAGATATCTTGGTCCCTCTCCTTCTTTAATTGGCTAGTAGATTTCCATGGTAAAAAAACCCACAACTCGTGATTCAATAAGCACAGAAAGTCCATTGAGGTTGGAAGATGTTATAGGCTTTGCAAAGCACATCTGGTTTGTTGAAAATTTCCAGCTTTCTTTTTCCCCTTTTTTTTTTTTTTTTTTTTAAAGAAAAAAGAGGAAGAAGAGAGGGCCAAAATAATATGAAGCAAACATCAGAAATAGCTCAACATTGGTAAGGACAGACAGTTCCCTTACAGGAGTCCAAAAGCAGCTTTTTGCCAGTGGAAGAAGCCATAGGTTGAGCAAAAGTTGGAATGGCATGTGTTCAAACATAGTAAGGGTGTGTGAGGAGAAGGTAGAGTAACGTTTCCTAAGCATGTTATAGTCATTAAAATAAAACATCTCTTTATGTTGAGTGCTTTACATTGGCTATGTCTAAAAAAGCATGCAACAACTTCCAGACATATTGGTCTGACTGTAGGGAGTTTCTCTGGTTAATTTTAAAGCAAAAGAATGGCATTTTTCCTGCAAGTGCCTGATCAGGAAAAGTTGCATTGCTGTGTCGGACATGCACCACTTTCTGGTTTTTAACCCACAACTGAACCTGTAAAGAATCTGCATTGGGCTTTTGTCCTAGTGTGCCAAAAAGAAAGGGCACCACCGTCTATAACACAAAACTAAAAGCTCACAATCTAAGCCATGGACAGAGTGAATATCCTTCCAGAAATGCATGCCTAACTACAATGAAATTGAAAAATTTACCCACTCATAATGGAGAAGCCCCCAAACCACAGAAAACAGAGATTGTCTCAGTAAATTCAGTGTGGCTATGGAATGTAACATATATTTTTGTGATTATAATGCTAGTACGGTGTGAACATTAATATACTGGTAGTAGTTTGAATCTTCTCAAGCAACATGACAACAATGAAAAATGGAAGTGTTCAAGGCCAGGCTGGATGGGGCTCTGAGCAACCTAGACTAGCGGAAGGTGTCCTTGCCCATGGCTTTTGGGGTGGGGGGGCAGGATTTGGAACTAGATAATCTTTAAGATCCCTTCCAAATCAAACCATTCTATAGATTCTTTAAAAAAATCAGTCACATTATTCTCCTCAGAATTTCTTTACACCATTAATAGTGTTAGACTACCCAGCTTTGCCTTCTGAGTGTGGCAATAACTACTGCCTCACTGGCATTTGCCACGGCAGCCCTCACTGACAGCCAGTAGCTCCTGGTGTTGGCAGCTGCCAGTCACTATTATCAGCTTTAACTCCACAGCAAAAAAATGACATTACTGCAAAGGGACATGAGTGAGGAGTCTTACTGTTCAGATCTTCAGCTTATATTTTCAAAATCTAAGGCCTACAGATCCAACAGCACAGCTTTCATTAATAATGCAATAGGTCCCTTAATGCTACAAGGATTGACACCGGAGTGGAAACAATTCAGTCCAAAAGAAATAACACATTTGCTTTATAAAGCCAAGCACTTTTCACATGCCAGCCAACAAGGGCAGATTTGCCATTACATATAGTTTACTTTAGAACTTGCTCTTCTCTAAACATTTTCATATGCTTATGATCTTTTCATATAAATTCTTCCTCATTCAGCTGAGAGACAGAGGGATTAGTGCCAGACATCAGCCATGAGCAAAGAACAAGCACCTCCTTAGATGCACAATTCTGGTAATGGAGTTGCACACAGTGAAAGGACAAAATGATCACAGCACCACCTGAAGAGTAACACACACACCCACACCCACTCACCCACACACACCCACACACACACCCACACCCACTCACCCACACACACACACCAGTGGCTGTATAAGACAGATCCAAGAATGTCAGACAAACCACGTGTGCTGGGGATTTCTATCCCTGTACTGAAATGCTTCCAGCAACAGAGAAGAATAAGTCGAAAAGATCAGGTATATCAACTACAGCACTATACCAGATGCAATGAAGAAAATTAACTTTATCCCAGCTGAAACGAGGACACCAAACTACCCAGAGGTGCATTTTCAAAGGAAAGAAATAAAGCACAAATGTCCCCAGATGAATGAGCAGCGTGGGATGGAGCTAGAAGCAGAAGGTAAAAACACGTGAGATCAGTATCACTACCCATCACTTTTTCAGTGATGGCTTAAAAGGCACTCCCTTCAACACCATGGCATGGTGTGACATTCTGTTAGAGCTACTGCCGTCACAATTATATGCTGTACGAGAATAACGTTAAGGAAGATTAGCAAGAAGTGGGGAAGAACACTGAACCTTCTTTTAATCCTAAAATATATTCTAAATGGATATAGACCAGATTAGGAAAATTAAGAAACTTCAGCCTAATCCATTTTCAGTGTCTACTAAGTTTTCACTACAGTCCAGTAATCTGAATTGCTGCTTTCAGTTTGATTCAGGCTTTTGACTGAACCAGTGAAACTCTAACCACTTCAAAAGGTATCTTACCTTGTCTCTAGCCTCGTTGAGAAGGTCTTCTAACTCCGAGAAGCTGAAACTGGCCACAGTGATGAAATCACTCATGACAGGAACAAACCTGTCCCCTGATTCCCGCATGCGTCTCTTCTGATAATCCAGTTCCTGAAGGAGAACAGATACAGACAGGCAAGCGTCAAAGACTCCTCATTACCAAGGAAGAGAGCAGGGAAGCCCATCTATTTCACTCACTGCAGAGCATGCTCTGCTCCCACTCCACACACATTCAACCAGAGCTGTAACTCAGAAACCACTTTCTCACTAAGTCAAAGACTTTGCCTATTATAGGGGAGAGGGCAGGTCAAGATGGGATGAAGGAAGGTCTTAGTTATAGTTCCACTTATCCTCAAAAAACAACCACTCCCAAGAGAGCCATCACCATGTTTAGTTTTTAAAGCAACTTTATAATTTAAAAATCAGGTACATGAAGTGCTGCATTTTTTTCCTACTCCAAATGACAAATAACAAAAAACTTTGTGTAGCAAAGAAATTTGGAATTTTTAATAGTGAGCATCCCTCTATCCTTCCTTCCCATGGTGACTCAAAATGCTGCACAGTTGGGAAAATGAGCTCTAGATCTCCCCTTTATTTCTCTGAAAAACACTGGATAAGCAGCAAAAATTAGTTCTCTCACTGAAGGATGAGCAAGCAGATTTCATGTGCAACATGTGCAACATTTGCTAGTGCCCTGCTATCCAATAAGCACTAGCTTGAATGTCATAAAAATCCCAGTTATAAACTGAGGCTATTGCAATAAGAGGAGTTATGGTAAAAGAAAAAAGAAGACATAAAACCATAGGAAATGAAGTTCTATTTGTCTGCTACCTACAGAAAGGTAAAAAAAGTATTGTCAGATTCTTTTTTTCTGGCTCAAGTTTTTTAGTTGTAAGCCAAGATTACCCATAGCTATCTCTTCCCTTACTCTATTCACCGTGCTTGAAGCATAGAGAGAGCTACAGAGCTCCTCAAACCGAGTAGGTTATAGTGAGACTGGCAGTCCCCCATGCCTGTGCTTGGCTTGTTTGCTGTTGGCAGTCTCCTGGGGACAATGAAATCATAATCTGGGCCTCATCTTTATTCTCAGCTGAATAATCAGTGGGAATGATAAAGCCTTACTTTCTCTGTAGGGAAAGCAGCATGAAACAGCAGGTCAGGTTACAGTCTGACCCTCTGTTCCCTTTGGAAAAAAATATTTTTTGTGCTGGCTGCAACTCCAGTTTACATGCGTGTTGGGTGCTCTCTGTTACTGGTTGTCAAAATAGTAGTTCATAGAGCCAAATGGGTAGGTTTATAAGCATCTATGCTGCAAAACAGCTTAGGATTTGCTCCGCATGGTGCTGCTGAATGCCAAGAATTACTTTGGCCATCAACAGTCTAAAATCAGAGGCGATGTATCTTCTGGTCTGATGTGAGTTGGAAAGAGAATGTAACCACTACAAGAAAAGACCACAAGGCAGAAAAGGGGCAAGAAAAGCAATGAGCAGGTGGCCAGAGGAAGCTCACTTTAAAGAAGTGCTATTTCCCCTGCTTTATATTACATCCTCTTCTCCACTGGTTTTCCTAACACATCGCAAGGGATGGTCTTGGGAGCACTGCTCAGTGCGACACATTGCTGTGAATTGTTTCTGTGTTACAATCAGTTTGGATTGGACCGTACAAGAAATGTGACTACACATGCTTCTAAGAATTATGCATACTTTTTTTCAGACACCCTCTCCCATTCAAATTTTTAAGCTAATTTTAGTTGAAAGTTGCTCTATCCTCTTCTCCCCCACCCTCTTCAAGCAGGTGAGTATAACAGTTCTGTCATTTTTCTCACTGTTGAAAGCTATGGCGTTTGGGACTGTTAGAGGAGAGCAATGTTTTTCAAAGTAAAATTAAGATTAGGTGGTCTGCTCTTCAATTTCACATTCAGTTCTTCCCTGCAGAATAATTCTCCCAAAACATACAAAAACCCTAAAACCCACACAAGAAACCAGCATGACTATGTAATCAGCCAGAGAGCAATGCCATAGAGTAACAAAACTCCTCTGTATCTTCCAAAAATGGTCTCTACTAATAGCACAACAGTAAGAGGCCAGAACTGCCCCTGGTGGGCTGGGCTGCTGTTTCTCTAGAGGGATGAAATGATTCACCCATGGCAGTGGTTTCTCAAGTGGTGGTTATGATCCTCTTGCTGTGTGAGAGAAGGGCTCTGCTGATAGAATTCCCTTCTGCTACTTAGCCATCCTTCTGGGAGCATCCTACACAAAGGCAACAGCTGCATGAATGTCTTGAAAATGAATACATCTTACTTTTACAAAGAAGCTAGCTGCAAGTCCAGCAAGGCAAATTGTTAGTAGTACCTTTAAGAACATCTGACTGTGAAACTATTTTTAGCTTTTTATTCTTAAGGGGCCTTGAAGAAACACCAGTCACTGGAGCCAAGGCTGCGGTGAGAACAGACTGGAATGGAACCAAGAATCGCACCTTCCCCTCCTCCCCCTTCCACCTGACAGTGATCTTCTATTGTTGCTATAGTGCTGCTTTTTACACGCCAGAAAACCACGAATTGAGCAAGCAGACTGGGAGGTGCTGGCAGCCCCAGATGAAAAATACCATGGCAGGGAGAAGACTGGGGCTGGAAGATGATGATTTTATGGGAAGGAGAGGTTGCCCATGGAACCCATGTATGGGAAAGAGAAGAAAAAATGCCTGTAAAGGCAAAAGGACAGATAATCTGATGAGAGAAAGCAAAACAAAATTAGGTACTCACATTTCAATGGGGTGAGTTGTCTGTCCTACCCAAAAACTGGCCCTCTGTTCATGACATGAAACCCATGTCAGCCTTCCCTTTACAGGAAATTTTAATTCCAAAGCACTGTGCTCCATGTATGCAGCAGTATTTCTTCTCTCTGCTTCATTCTCTCTTACCCCAACAATCCAGAAATAAGGCTGGGAAAGTGGGGGTTTTGGTTTTCTTAATGGGAGGATCACTGGCTAGTTACATGATGAACTGCTGGTGACAGCCAGACACCCTGGGGGTTGCTGACAGGACAAAGATCCCTTCCTCTACCCTCAGAGGCAGAACATACTCAGGTCACATGAAAGGAAAATAAACTCATCATTGTCTGTCTAACGGTGAATGAGATGGACAGGAGGGTTCTGTGTTAGTTCCTTGTAGATAGGTAATCCTTGCCCAGAAACCACCCAATGCAATTCCCAACAACTGGCTTTCATTAATAGCAGGAAAAAAACCTGCCATTGTTGCTTTGCTTGTCAGTTCAGCTGCTTCTTCTTTAACCAGTGTCTATCACTACTACTCCAAGGGCCACGTGAAACACTTGCTCAGCAGCCATCCATCCCTCAGTAAGAAAGAGCAAGAATTTTATTTCTTCTTTCGGTCCACACCATTTGTCAAACTGTCCTTTTACTTTCCAGGCTGAGATCAAACAAGCTTTTCATTAGGCTTAACTCTGCTAAGATCATCAGCAGGAGCTCCACATGAGAAGCTTTTATTTGTTTTTTCTTGGTTAATGCATTCTGGAATGGAAAGGAATGAAAAAAGAAAGCCCACTTTCTCTTATCATAAAATATATAGTGCCTCTGATTCTGAGAGAGATATTTTAAGTATGGAGCTTTGGAAATCTTCAGATACTTACAGCTTCAACAGCTTTCAATCCAGTCTTTATGTTGTTGACCTCCTTCTCCAGCTCTACCAGGCTGCACAGGAGACAGGGGCAGAGCAGATAAAACAAAAAGAGCAGTGTTACACAGGGATACAGGAACTGTGCAGCAGAACAGGCCCATCGAGTCTGGTATCCGGCCTCTGGCACCAGCCACGCCAGATGATTAGAAATGAGAGGAAGGGGGTCTGTTAATCTCTGTGCTGCTTTTTGTATGAGATGTAAGATGAGGCAGACCCTGCTTGCCTGTGGTCACACTGAAGACTGAGATTTTCCTGGGAAGAAGAGGGGGGTTGCCCTCAGAACATCTGCCCCGTAAGGTGAGCCTGACCCTTCAACAAGGAGCACACTCCACATGGCCAGCTTGCAGTAATCAGCTGACACATAAGTAAGGACCCCAGCTTTAGCAAACACATTGCTGCAGTCTCAGGTTATCACTTCATATGATTCTTGAACCATATAACTACTAAATACCATTAGCAGTACATTTACATGTGATTTTTGTCTCACTCACAGTCCAAACATTGTTTTTTCCATCTGCACTTCTACCATATGGTAGTCTGGGCTAGTTTACACTGTAACTGAGCATGTAACTGTGCTGTTAACATTAATAAATGCTTCCATAGACACAAGTAATACACTGAATTTCTGCTCATCACGTACAAACAGGAGTTTCTTTTTTCTAGGACTTATAATCAAAAAAGAGAATTTAATTTCACAATAACTAGTTAGTACCTATTTGTGAGTCAGCAGGCATCTCATCCAAGTATTTGGTGAGCAGAAGCTTGCATCTCAAAAACATCACTAAAGCTTTAATAAATACTTTCAAGTGTGAAAATACATTTATTTCTTTCATTAGTTGGACTAGTTCCTTACACAAAGAATCATGGCTGGGCAAATAATATGCAAAAGTATTTTTTGAGCAGTGTTTTGGAAAGAAAAAAAAAAGCTAGTATATTGGTGGATGGGTTCTGTATTCATTTTTCACAAATACCTCCAGAAACGGAAAAAAATACTACTGAAATTTGTGCAGAAAGTATGATGCTTTCCACATTTATGTGCAAGACTGATTTGTGCAGGCATCTGTACAACGTTCCCAAAAAAGGCTTACTGTAGCCTCTGTGCCTAATTGACTCTGCCTTGGAAACAAACCTGCAATTACCCAGAAAAAATAGCATGACTTAGATGAACAACCATAGAATATGGTGAGTGAATTACAAGCAACAGCCAGTCTAGTTACAATGCGTGATTCAGAAACAAAGTAGATATAGGCATATCTGAGTAAAGCCATCAATTTAGTAATCTGCAACAAAGACATTTCAACTGTAAGGCTGGCCTTGAGTTTAGAAGACCAAAAGGAAAAAATGGTGATAATTAAGCTAACAGAAATCACGGGGAATTCTGGCTCTGGGAACAAGCAATGGCACCGGACTTACTTGACTTTTGCTGCTTCTGGAAGATGCTGAAGCTCAGACTGAATATCTAGGATATCTGGATAATTCTTTTCAAAGATCATAATTAAGTAGTGCAACAGTGTAATGTTCCTAGGGGGGAAAAAATAAGAAGAGAGAAAGGAGAAGGAAGATGGCCATGAGAAGGAAAGGATGGTGGGAGGATTGTGACAAATCAATCAAAAAGTAGGAAATGTGCTTGGCTGAACAAAACAAACAATGTATCAGCAGTAAGGAGCTCTGTTATTGAAAGAAAAGTACAACAGACTAAAATAAATTAGTCCTTTATGAACCATCCTTCCTAAAACCTCAAGCAATATATTGTATCTTATTTTCTTCTGGAAGCACCAGCATGCTTTCATCCAGCTGGTAGATGGTGCAACAGAAATGAAAATTGCATAACACAGTACAGTATTTGTCCCTGATACTTCTGAAAATAAACAACTAATAGTACTAAAGTGGCATTAACTTGTAAGGGAAAAGCAAGCTGTTCTCAGAGGCAATGTGGGAAAAAAATCTGAGAGTTAACTGTGAAGAGGAAAAGGTTGCTGAAGACTGAAGAAGCTGTAAAGAAATCTGCAGTAATGAAACAGCTTAGCTTATAGACAGTGGTCAGGCTCGCTACTACAAAAGCAGTGGCAGCTCAAGCAGGAGCAGATAGAACTGAGATGCATGAGGGATGCAGGAGAAGGTTTAAGAAAATTTGTAAAGTAAATGATGAATTTTGCATGTAGAGAGAACAGCCAGCCATAACAGCTACTTGAGGTGGGTGTTATGTGATTAATTGACAGGGAAGAGAGCAGATGGCCACTGCTTCACACAGACTGGAGCCTGGGAGCTGGGAACTGGTGAGAGAACAGAATCTGCACAGGATGTTTAATATATGAAAAAATCAAGCCAAGCTTCAGTAAGGGGGAAAAAAAGTCCAACACTAGCTACACAAGTGTTAGCCTTGGAATACGGAAAGGACATTGTGGTAGTCAAAACAGAATTCTGTTAGTTCAAACTCTATTATGTAGGGACGAATTTCCTATGGTTTTTTACTGCCATTATTCATTCTGTCACAGCCTGTCATCATTTCACCACAACTATAGTCAAGGAAGAACCGGCATAAGCAATCTCCAAGGAAAACCTTAGTGCTGCTAGTGTCCAAAAGTCATATTCTGTCCCCAGTCACAACTGGATTAATTTCCAGAACCAATATGGGGATGTGGGACAAAATATGGGGTAGCACTCCAATGACCTGCAGTCCATGTCCATAAACAGTAAGCTCCACCTTCCCAAATCAGCTGTTTTCCTTATCTGCTCTAGATACAACCAAGATCAGTCTCTCTGAGATATGCCTTGTGGTTCCATTACTGGTGCAGGTAGAGAGAGAGTTTATGAGAGTCCTGCATCGGAAAAATGCCATGTTTCACAGGAGACAAAACTGTGCTCAGAGTTTATTGTGTTTGCTATTTTGCAAAACCACGGCCACAAAACTTTGATTTTTCCATAGAAATCCTCCTTCTCCCCAAACTTATTTCAGTTATTTTTGAAATAGTGCATTTTCTCATTTTTGCATATTGTTGCAGAAACACAATTCAACAACAGACGTGCATTACCCAGAGAAACAGCAGAATTTGAGTGCCATGTTAATAGTCAGTCTTAACTGCTGCAGAATCTTTTAGAGTGAAAAGAACTACATAAGTTCCAAATAAGACATTATTTTCAGTTGTCTACAGAGCTAAAACCAAACAAAATCCCATTTTCATTACTATGATAAGAGATGCAACAGCACAGTGACAGACACATTTATGGCCTTCTACCCTACCTGTCTATGCTGGATTTGGTGTCTGCAATTTTGTTCAGGCTGGAGACTTTAAAGCCATAAGCACTTCCTCTTTGGCCCTTGTTCATGTAATTCCCAAAGGCCAGAACTACCTCCAGGAGTTGCCTCAAACGCTTGCTTCGAATGAGTTCTTTGGATGCCAGAAGAATGGCTTGAAAAGAGAGAAAAAAGTAGAATAGGTTATTTCTCAGTGGACATGTTCAACCCTATAATTTTAAGTAGCCTGAAATGCCCATTTGACTATTGCACAATAAATGCTCCAAAACTATCTGTGTGTATATTGTCCTTCCTTCCACACACACACAGAATCAGGACAACTGTAAGGAAAACACATCTAGCTCCTCTGAATATAGGATCAAGCCTGTTCTTCTGGATCCACACTCTTAAAATATAGCCAGTGAGAAGAGGGGCTCATCTGGAAGTGCAGAGTAGAATACACTCACCTCTTCTCTGCAATAACCATGGATGTGGTACAGAAGCCATGCACCTCCCCTCCTTGTGAGTTACACATTCACAGAACAACAGTGTTCTGAGGCATCTATTCTAAGTGCCCATTGGAGAGGGAAGGTGCAAGGACTCAAGGGTGAGAAGGGAAAACTGACCCACACAGAAGGGCCATGAAAGTTTTTGGCAGCTCACCATGGCTTGACAGCACAGTGCCACATCAGTCAGGTCATATTTACAGTGTAAGAATCATGAAACTGACTTTATTAAATCAATGAGTGCAAGAAAAGTGTCAGACAGAATTAATTTCTTAGGATACGACATGCCTTGGGGCACTGGCTCCAGAAAAATAGCACACATATACCAGCATCTCTTTTGAAGACAAGACTCTCTTGACCTTCCCTGCCACTCTACCCAACCCTTAGCAAAACCTTCAACAATACCTTCCACTTTTGGTTTTGCTTCTGCCAGCCTCTCTGGAAACTTCTTCTTAAAGAATAATGCCTGTAGCCGTTGCTGGTAGTGGTCAATCCTGCATGAAGGGCAGAGGAAAGCCAACACTGAACTGGAACTCTTGAAGCCCAGGGCCGGTATGCTGCCCACATAATCCAATGGTTGCATGCTCAGTCCAATGAGGCCCAGGCATGGGATTATGGACATAGTTCAAACATATATACATATTTATATATATATAACTATATGATCAACTTTGTTATGAAAATGAAGGACCTCAAGTCATGTTTTGATTTTAGCTGAAAAGGAGCTGCAAGAATTCCCATTACTCTCAAAATATGAGTCATGGGGGATGCCAGCTGCACCTCTATTAGCAGAACAAGATGTTAATCCTCATCAGGGGTGTAGCAAAACTGGAACAAGAAAGAGGGTCAGACGATGAGGAGACAGGATAGCTGAATGGAAAAAGGGATCTACATGAAATCCTGACCCCTGGCAACACATCTAATACTTGGTTCTGAGTTCCTCAGTGTGAACAAGTTTATGCAGAGGAGGGAGTTTTCTGCTTGTCATCAGAGGACTGGTCCTTATGCGGAGACTGCTTATTGTCAATAAAGTTTGTGTCATGAATGGAAATATTTGTAATGTCTGTGGGCTTCTGGCAAGTGCAGGGTGTAATGTTGGCCCACAATCTCCTGCACATTCCCCCCCAGTGCCAGATGATCCATTTTCAATAACAATTACAGCTGTTTCCAAGAAGTCCCGCGTGAACTTTCCCATAATGTATCAAACAGACCTGCTCATCTCAAAGAGGAAACGATCTGCCCGGGCCATGCGCTCAATTTCGTGTTTATGCTCCTCCAGCAGGTCAGTATCGCTCTTTTCAGGAACAAACTTCAGTAGCTACAGCGAGAGACACAATCAAACACTGAGACATGAGATCCAAGGAAAATGAGAGAGGGACAGAGAGGCACAAACAAACCCTGATGGAGAGAGAGGGTCCTCAGATTTCTCTGCTACCATGCGGAAGCATTACATTGACTCAGCCATGTGACCATAACTTCAAAAAAGTGCAGCTGTGTCTACAAAACTGACCTTTTCTAAACCTTTGCTTGCTATTCTGTCTTTGTCCTTCACTGACCCCATTAAGATTAATTTTTAATTCTATGGGGAATTTCCCATTTCAAAATCCTAAAGGCCAAGTGCTACTGCAACTTACCCAAGGGGAAGTACAGAGACAACTTGATTCCCACAGCATTACTTGGAGTTTAGATTGGTGCAAACAAGAGCAGGATATGTCCCACACACTGTGAAGTACCCATCATGCATATTGTAGACTACACACAAAGCCTCATCTATCTCTCTCTTGGGCATGCCCTACGCTGCTGAAACAATAAACAATAACCAAGCAACTGGATATGCTTCTGACACTGGCTGCTATTCATATGCTGACCTTAAAAGCTCATACTTTGACAGATTTTTGACATATCTGGTTGTAGCTGTGCTTTAGTATAGTTATAAATACTGCCACGCACACAGCCTCAGCGCCTGCTCACAAGGCATATCAAGCACTTTGCCTTTTACTACTTCTCAATATTTTACTCCATTCTGCAAAATGTGATATTCAAAGGTGTGGAGCATTAGGAGTTACATTGTAGTTACTTCTGGAACAGCTGTGAACATTCAGATAACATGACAAATAGGCCATAAATTTCCAAAATGGAAAAGCTTTTTGTACATGATTAAATACTGTGACTTCACAGAAAGAAGGAATCGTATTGGTTAGACAATTCATAATTACAATATTTTTCACACTACTAAGGGACTTTATCATCTTCACATCTTTGGTCAAAGCATCATCTGTCACCATCTGCAAATGGGGAAAATAGGGCACTGGTGGTTCAACTGTGGGCCTTTTTTCCTCACAAGTTATGCAGTTAACCAGGTTCTGGGGACGTAAGTCCATGACTCCCTTTCTAACCATTCCAGTTTGAATGCAAGATCCCTTCTAGTCATGGCTGTAACCACTGGCCTACATGGCCTGGGTCCTGGCATTTCCCAACAGAAAAGAAGGGAGATGAAGGAAAAGAAAAGGGAAAAGAAGAAGAACAAAAAATGGGAAAAATTATGGGAAAAGAGAGGACATGAAAACAAACCTCACACCAACTGTAATCATTCATGTTTTGCATCAAGAAGACAAAACTTATGACATAAGCCTGATACAAATACAGTTACACGACAGAGGTATACTCAACAACACTGGGAAAAATACTTTTCTCATGCTCCCACGTGCAGCTCCACTGACATGACAGGGCCAAGGTCAGATCACCAGACATACCAGCAGTCTGTATATATATGTACTTGAAAAAAAGGCAATGAGGGACTTAAAAATAAGTTGTATCTGACTGCAATCTTTCTCACCTGCTCAAGCATATCTTTTGCTAGGTCTTCTTGTTCATCCATCTTCAAGATTGCTTGTCTGATTTCTTCATTAGACAGCTTCAGCCTTTCAAAAGGATCAACATTGTACCATTAGTTCAAGGCTTAAGTGACTCTGACAATACAGAAAGCAAAAATCCTGAAATGCTGCACTAAATAGGCATGAAACAACCCTGACAAGCTCTACTGTGAAGTTGCTATTCTATTCAGTGAGATGAACAAATCAGTCCTGAAGACAGAGATTTTATAGATCACATATTTTTATCCTCTTCAGCTAAACAAACACACATCAAAAATCAGATGGGGATTAAGAACAATCAGGTCCTCATAAATCAAAAGTGCTTCCACCTTCCCCCATACCGGATACCTCCTTCATCAAGTTTTTTTCCTATAATAAAATTCCTCAAATCCATGTGATTTATAACTGTGAACCCATGTAACACCTCAACTTCTGAATATTAAAGCATCTTGCAGCATAACAAATAATGGGACTGAACATTCCCTTACTGAGAAGAGGGTTTCTTGTAAGAAGAATGTTTGTGCTAGGTAAGTTCACTCTGTCAGCAGTGACAGCTGGCAAAGGAATAGGCAGCATGTACATATCCATGTTTCATATCCAATATGAAACAAGCTCTGAAAATAAGAGCTTATTAATGTTATATGAGGTACTAAAATTACACTCTCCTTACCACCTACACCTGTCCATCTATTTGCAATGAGTAGGGATCATCAGCTACAACTAAACACAGAATCAACTAAAAAAAAAGAAGTCTCGAGGTCTCCACTTGAAATTCAGGGCAGATTAGGAAGACTCAAAATTTGTGATCACTGAGATGTTGCTTGATGGATTAATGAAATCATCATGGTGGTCCTCAGAGCAGATGTCAACAAAGAAATGCACAAGTGAGAAATTCTGCCCCACCAGCTCCAACCTATGACACTCTCATCAGTCATTTCAGGAGAAGAGGAGAGGTCGAAATGAACCATAAAGGAAAGGCTATCCACAAAAAAATCTCAATTTTGTGACTGAAACAGGACAGTGTGAAAGAAATATTTGAGGAGTGAAGTCTACACTCTCTGTGGACCTTCTACAATCAATACAATTAATTAACAACAGAAAGAGAAAATGCAAATATAAAAAAGAGACAGGCTGATACATGAGGCAAAATGTTTTTGTCTTCAGTGCTAAAAAATTCCATTGTGAAATTTCACATTGCCATTGACATTTGGATAGAATCATATTTTTGGAACTAGGTAAAAGCAGAAGAAAAAGCTTTATTTTTACAACAGGAAATATTACTAAATCTGAAAAACTTAAAACAGTTTAAGATTGCCCAATATAACCAACAGCTGGAAACTAAAATATGAATCAACATTGAAGACATTTGAAAGCTTTTATGTATTACATCTCTGAAGTAATTGCCCTTATTCTGTTTCTAGCTGGTCATCATGTCTTCTTTTGGGAAGGAGGGCAAACTGATACCAGCTAAGCAAGATAAAGTACTGAATTTCTAGAAAAGCTATGTAATTGGACCATGCTTTGATGAGATATAAGGATTAAAAGTTTCACAATGAAAAGGTCGGAAGGTTTTTACTTCAGGTCATCAGTTTGACTCCAGATCAATGCAACAAACTTCAGTACTTGGGTTTCTGCATAAAGCTCTACAGTCTCAATCAGAAAATGGGTTACTTTGGGCTTTAATAATGACCTGCAAAGTCCATGGTTGTGTGACCCTGAAGTCACTGAACACTGTGACTAGATAAGGGCTGAAACTGGTGGTTGTGGGTCTGGTTCCTAGCAGACACATATACACATGCCCAAACAATTTGGTTTATGCAGTTTTTAAAGTGTTGTATTTTGTTGGTTATTTTTCCTTTAGAGAGCACCTTTGCACTTTGCAGAATCTGGTGTGAGAGGGAATGCAATAAACGAGCCTACTAACACCGGAGTGGAGATGTGTTCTGTTGCTACTTTCACCGAGGTTAAATTAAAGCTTGAGGGTGGGTTTGTGTTTTCTCCATGCAAATAACTCGAGCAATTACTGCAGTGACCACCCATTACACAGTGCAAGTACCTCTGTGTGTGTTTGGGGATGCACTAAACAGGACCAAACAAGCAGGTTTGAAGTACATCAACACAGTGATGTGGTGCATATTATTGTTGATCTTGCTGTTCTATTCAGGAGCCAGAGGACTTCAGACTCCAAGCTTCTCTGTTTGCTGCCATTCATCAGCACTAAATACACTTGAAAACATCTTCTGTTCAAAAATAATTGAGAGCCCCAAGGACAGACAGTTATACAAACACACTGGGATGATTCTGTGCCCTGCCATCAGCAGAAAAACATCTGGCTCGAATGGTTTAGCCCGCAGTAGAGAGAAGCAGAAATCTTGCCAGTCCCCTGCTGAGAAGCAGTTTAACTTGGTCACTTACAGGGCTGTAGCAGGGTCACGGTGCCTGCAGGTGTGCACCCTAGATTATTAGCAATCTAATTACAAGTATGGAAGGGTTTCCAGCAGAACAATCTTACTCTTCCAAAATGGGTTTGTTCTTCTTCTGGGACAGGCTGTATTTCAATGGCACAAAACACGGATCTTCCCACTTAAAAACTGGCTGAATAACTGGCCAAAGAATTGTTAATCAAGTGATTCTCCTTGTATTTTCAAAACTCATGCCCAGCCATGCAGCAGATCTTAAAGATGGCCAGCAGTAATGTGAAACAGATGTGCTGCTTTTAAACAGAAACAGGTGAACTGATTAAAGAAGAACCTAAAGCAGATGCATAAAATCTTTCCATTTAAAACTGGATAGAGGCATCCCTCAGAGCCTAAAACTCATACGAGACAGACAGCAAAATAAAGTGGGATTATGGCCCAAAAATTTACACTACAGAAATTACATTTTGGTATCTATTGGAAAGTTTGCAGTGACTTTCTTACAAGCTTTGCAGATACAGGTACTCTTCCTCTAGTTCCTGGAGGTAACTCAATTTGGAACAGTGTACAATTCAAGCTATATTCCCCCTGCCTTACTCTCCTCTAAATTATGTAACCTGGGATCACGATTCAGGAAGTAAATGTGACCAGAACAAAACCCAGTGCCCCTTTCCTCAGCACATTCATTCATAGCATAGACACTGATTGGTTTTTTGGGTTGTTTTTTTTTTTTACAACAGCAGCCTGACACTGGTCAGATGACGAAGAAAAAGGATCATTACTGAGAATACTCCCTGTTCTTCCCTCACCCATGCATCTGGTGGCAGCACATGGAAGTCCAACTGCCTGAGTCATCTTCAAGCAATGTTAAAGCTCAACAAGTACCAAATAACTTCTGATATGGTACTTAGCCTGCCTCCCTCTATCCCCTCTGGCTTCATAAATAATCTCTATTGACTCTGCAGTGTAATTCATCACTAATCTCCCCAGGACACCTCGACTGATTTAACACCAGCTTCACTGGCAGACATCAAGTGGTTTATTGTTTCATCTTCTTGGAGAACGCCAGCAGCCTGACTTGGAACATGCCTGGGAGACATGCTGCAGTTTTACATCAACTTCCCTTACAGACATCCACTGCTCGCTCATTTTTCCTCCTTAAATATACCCATTGATTTAACTCACAGTAACCTCCCCCCTTCGTTTCTCCCTCACATGAATCAAAGCAGAATACTTGTCAGTCATTAACCATCTGCCCCTCTGAGGAAAAAATGAGTTACTTCATGGGCTTGTTCCTTGGATCTTACTTAGCTATTGAGAAAGAAGCATGCTTGCCCACTAACAGAGAACCTGGAGTTTTGTTGCAACTATGTTAAGCCCCCATACCACAGGGAGCTTAACTCTTCAGAGAACCACTTTTCTCTTCCCTTGGAGAAGGGGACTAATTATCATGTATCAAGCCCATTTTATAGCTCCTACTGAACAATAGTGCTTCCAAAAGATGCCAACAATAGTAGCTGTGACAGTGAGAGCCACTGATTGATACTTAGCTACATCCTAAGGCCAGTTTTTATAACTCATCCAAATCTTTTTGCTGACTTCAGGATTCTCCACCTCCACAAGTCATTTTACACGGGCTGCTAGTTAATTAATTCCCAAGCTTTTTGACTGAGACATAAGCCTTCTCTAACTCCTGAGCTCTCCTAAGGCTCTGCGCAACTACCAAGCTGCAGGCTGTTCAATATCTACATTTTGGGAATATGCATTGTTACTATCCCATAAAGGCCTCCTCTCAGAAGCAGCATTCAGGAGTCAGGCTGGTCTAACTGCACATTCAGTTAGAAGACAGAAAAA
Organism: Margarornis squamiger; assembly: GCA_035222235.1. Lineage (NCBI taxonomy): Eukaryota > Metazoa > Chordata > Aves > Passeriformes > Furnariidae > Margarornis > Margarornis squamiger. The sequence goes on from JAWWTY010000106.1 coordinate 29,558,943, forward strand.
TACAGCCACTCTTTCTACATCCTCTTGTCTCAGTTGCCAACTCATCTTGTCTGTGAAGACAAACAGTGCTTTAAATTTTTGGGGGCAACAGCTGGGACATTTGACCAGGTACATCTTACACCATCAACATGTTGGGGAAAAAAATCCACTAGTGCCTTTTAAGCACTTCACTGTGAAATTATTCTGGCAAGTGCATAAACACACAGGGTTTTCTTTTCTTGTCCTCCTTCAGCAAAAGCTCATGAGTGACCAAGCCAGTTTGCATCCAAATACTCTCAATTTCCTGCCAAGAAGGATCTGGGAATGGCCATCTTTCTGAGGCAAGAGAGGCAAAACAGGGCCAAACTTAGGAATCCCCAAATTACAGTGAGATGTGGATGAGGCAATGGTTCATCTTTTATCACAACCCTACTTCCTGCTTCCTAGTTGTGACCTGAGACAGGATTGTATTCACTAACACATTCAGTTTGCCTTGGAGGCAGGTAAGGCCATTTATTGCAGACCTTAACTTAAAACGCAAAAATCTCTCCAGGAACCTAGGAGACACTGTTTACTGCCTAGTGTTTTTCAAGACAGCACACTGAGGAACTGAACTGCTGAGTCTGATTAGCTGTTTCTGTATCAAGATATGAGCTGTAGCCCAAAACATCATACTACTTTGAATCGACCTTGAAATAAGGGTGAACACTGTACTGTCACATGGCAGAAAGGGACACAGGGACTGGGGGCAGTGCAGAGGCAGCACATGGAGACTTTGCACTTGCTGAATAAATTGTCCTCTTACTGTCTGAATTGAAGGGGTTTAAAAGCACTGAGGAGCTACAGTGATGTGAGAAAAATACTTATCACTTTAGTATTCTCTTCGGAAATTCTGCCCAAGACTCTTTTTTTCTCCCTTACTGATGTTTGAATTGAAAATCATGAAAGCCACAAACATTTGGAAAAGCTGCCTGCTAGTATCTATCTACTGTCATATTCACATTTAAAACTACTATTGTGTAATCAGATTCTGCATTCTGCTACTACTGGTTTTATGACATTTTGCTAGCACTCCTACTGTTTCCAGCCTCTTGAGAAGGTTACTGCTGACTTGCTGGGCCACAGGAATAATAAACACATCTCAGAAGAACACTGACATAAATATTTTGCTGGAATTCATGCAAAATAACTTGCACAAAAAAGTTCCATAAGTATATGTTCACCCTTCTTCTAAGCAAGATGTCTCATAGAACTGAACCTCTCCAGAGCAGTTCATAGAGCAAGACAGTAAGCAATACATATATTGGGCATGTTCTGCAAGAATATTTAAAGATATGGTACTACAAAAACACGAGAGCAGTGAAAATATTAACCATTACTTAAGTAATGGAAGCAGGAAGAAGCCATACTGGTGAGAGAGACATTTCCAGCTGCTAGGTGAAAGCAGGGAAACACGGGGCTCTGGGATGACTCTTCCAGACCACACAAGTCTGACAGTAAATCTCCAGGATGGTGGAAACTGAAGACATCAGGAAATTCATGAGAGATAGCAGATTCCCATTGTGACAAAAGGAACTGTATGTTTGAAACACCATTAAAAAAGCTAAATTTCAAGCTAGTGGGTAGCTGAACTCACCACAAACAGATGGTTCCATGTCCTGGTTGAGCTATGGCCTGCTGGAAATACTGTGAGATAAACTCATCTTGTGCCTGTTCAAACCTTTAAAGCTGGCCTATGGAACAGAGCTTTGTTTTAGATCCATCAGGCTCTGTTCAACAAGGACAATTTAATTCTTCCTCTGCAGGAAAACTGAAAGATCTACTGCTATAGAGTAGTGGAAATAGAGCTTTTCTTATGGAAATAGAGATGAGAATGGGGAGGGAGGCTTACGAATCTGTTAACTGCCAGCAAAAATCAACTAGCAATTCAATTTTCAACTCTTTTCAGTCTACCATGCTGCAGTCTCTCTGCAAAAGAAAGCGAGAGACATCTATTTCTCATTCTTGCTAGGTTTTGGCTTGTTGGACCATATGAAATATGAGCTCTGCCTGACCCCTTCTAACACAGTGTTAGTAAAACAAAAACATTTGAGAAGGGGAGGGAAAGAAAACCCAACCCATGCAGCTATTTTACTTTAAAGGACACGACAGTTTAGTGTAAACAAAGGGGGAATAAACTACAGGGATATATGCACAGTAAGAGTCAATTGGAAACAGCTGTTGGCAGATAGTGTGGCAACCTGAAAGCTGGGGCTGAAGCTCAGGATTGCACAAACTCTCTTTGTCACCAGTGTTAAATCCCTTGTCACTGCACGTGTGTGCACACCCACATGCACATGTGTGTGAGGTGTGCTGCAGGACCAGAAAGGGCATGGCAGCAGACTGGAATGATTTGGCTGGGAGTGTCTCTCCTTCAGGGTTTAACCTAAAGAAGTGGGGCAATGAGAAAAACTACAAAGGGGTCGTAAAACCCTTTCAATTATTGTCTCCAGCGAATCCTCCCAATTGCTGTCTTCAATAATAGAACCATATAAGCACAAAGAGCAAAAGAGGCATGAATGCAGAGGTGCTATTTTAGTTCCCAAAGATTTTTGCTTTTCTGGTTGCATTTAAAAGGGAAATTTGGGGAGGAATACCAATCCCAGGCCAAGCTGTAAGATATTTCTGATATTCTGGGTGTAACACTATCTGTTAGAAACTTTAAATGATCTAAGCCAGTGATAGCCCTGGCGACTGGTGTTTCCAAAGCACAGTACAGCAAAGTTAACAGGGCACAAGGCAAACTGGCAGGCTCCTTAGGGAGAGCTCAGTCTCCAAATCTCTATAACCCATTTTAGGCCTGCTAGCAATAAGAGCAGGGTATTTCCTAGTGGAGAAACTGACAGTCACCAAAAAGTCCCAGTTTTTCACCTCTGGTTTGAGTCCAGAATAGCAGTTTGAGGGGGACTGACTTCATGGCACACCTGGAGTGAATGTATGCTGTATATCCTGAAGTGCAAGGTTCATGCTTCAATGACACTGCTGCTGGAGGCAGCAGAAGGGAGGACAAAACACACAGACTGTATAGAGAGGGTTCTTTTCTGGTAAGAATTGCCCAGACTTGCATGGCAAAATCGGTGAATGTTAAAAAACACATATTGCTGCCGTCCGTGCCATACCAAGTCATGGACCACCTTCCTGGATCCTCCTCGGCCCAGCCAACTGCACACATTATGTTACCACTTCTAGGAAATGTTCCACCTGCTTACATGAGTTAACCTGAACCCCAGACACAATTCGGAGGTCTGTCAAACAGCGTGAAAATCCTGTTGTCCCTGTGCCTCCCCATTCCTCTGCCCTAGCCTCAGCCAGCTGCCAACACCAGCAAAGACATGCGCTGGCAACTGCTGCAGAGAGAGAAATGTAAGCCTTCCCTCACTGAAGGTTTGGGTGGTGGGGGTCCTGCTGACATGCAGGCTAATGCCACATAAGTAGCATAATGAGAGCCTCCGTGGGTTTCACTAAGCAATGGAAAGAACTCATTCCAGTTCTGGTGGTCTGGCTGCAACTTTGTTTTTAACTGTTGGTTTGCTGGAGCAGACAAGCAACACATCCATATGAACCCCTATTTTCTACTGATCAATGGAACAGTGTTTCTGCCACGTCCTGCCACAGCTTTACCAGGTTCCGTCTCCAGCCTTGCTGTCCTTCCTCTGGTAGGAAAGACAACTTTCTCAGATTGATCTTCATTTGCATAAATTTGATAGCTAGTGACAGACACTCACCCCAGTACTCATGTTGGTAGAAAGACATGAAAAGATATAGAGGGCCCTAATGTCACTGCATTTGAATGCATTAGTCATTGCAGGAATATGCAGAGGCAACTGCTGGCTTCCAAAACCTAATTTACAAATGCAAGACCTAATTCTTGAATATGTCTGTCTACATTTACCACTGTTCTCACCACAAGTCAAAAAAGACAAAAATGAACATCACTCTCAGCTCTGCTGTATTCCAGGGAGATGCTCAGAGCAACATTTAGAAAGGAACACACAGAACAGAGACAAATGAGAGAGAAAATGGGGGACACATCACCCTGAGTGAAGTGCAAGCACTGCCAAAGATCTGCTTTCAACTACCAGTGAGTAGTGATAGTTTTCTGGTGATGAGTCTTCAGATACATGCTGGTGTCCTGCTGTTTGATGCACAAAATGTGTCTGCACACCTATTTTTATTAAGTGAGATAACACATTGGAGAGATGTTCTTTCATGACACCATAAGAGAGGTTTATCTGAGACTCTGCAAGTATTGGCAGGTCTAACTGGGAAAAGAAACATGTCCATTTGTTTAATTCCATCCCCTCTTGCCTCTCCATTGACCGTGGCATACCCTGGGAGCTGAGGCTTAGCACACTTACTTGGAAAGGAGAATGACACAATTCTGGGCCCTCCGGCCATCAATCACAGAGAGCTCTTTCACCTTTCGTGTGGAGAGGTACAGGTCTTCTGTTGAGCCCATCTCTTTCTGCATGTATTTCAAAAGGGAGGGAAAACAATCAATATTATGTTTCTCACCCAAGACTGAAAGATTTAGCTGAGTGTAAAGAACAAACCCACCCCAACCTAGAAAAATCCACCCACATGGTAAGAAAAGATGACCTGAAGGGTAGAAAGCATATAGGTAGATCCTGTCTTACTAGACAAACAGAAATCATTCTTTAACACCTATGAGATCATCTCTGATCCCAAATACTGGACCTGATTCTGACTTATTGGACTCAGTCCACCAATAGTTATGTTACTATGCTAATGTGAAAAACTGGCACAACAGAAAAATCAGGCACATTCTGATTAAGCCCACTGCTGTCACATCATATCCTTCAGCAGAAGCCTCTGCAGGGGTCACACAACATTCCTGAAAAGCTGCAGCACTATCAGTAAAAATCCTTCTGTCACCCCTTAAGGCTGCCATTGGACCTGACCAATCATATTATATGTGAGATGCAAACAGTAGGGCACAATGGCATTTATCTTACTAAATATATCTTACTAAATGGTCAAAATCTACATTTAAACTATCTTCTCTTTTAAAACCCAATGAATACATTTAATCATATAGAAATATTTTCCAAAGTTCTTTGTATATTCCCATTGCCACAGTCATCACCCAAAAAACCCCCAGAAAATTCTGTTCAGAATGTTTGTCACAGCACACAGAGATAGAATATTTGCTAACTCAGTCTGACCATCTAGAAGTTTCTTTCTGTCTTCTTGTTCTCCCTACGCATAAGAGCCATGGTATTTGTTTCACTTATAGACATTGGCTTTATGTAGTTACTTTCAGTACCTTTTAACACCATTCCTCAAAGGGGAGTAGAGGTATTGATGAAAGGTGTTGATCCTGGATAATAACACTGTAGTTACCAACAGAGAAGGAATTTGAAACAGGAGTTTTTATTTTCCCAGCTAACCACTGCTGGAACCTTTTCAAAAATGCCTTTCCATGATATTCATATTCTCAGGCCTTGAGATTTTGAGATTTATCAGTACATTTGAATGCATCTGTCAAATAAGCAACATGACTTCTTTTTTAGGATACAACATCAAGCATGCTGAGTCAGATCAAAGGGCCCATCTACCCTAGCATCCTGTCCATGAGAGTGGTCAACAGTAGATACCCAGGGAAACATGTTGGATCATGGCAAGTATACAGCGGTGCTTCCCAGAATCCATTCTCAGGACTTAAGGTTCTGCAGCTGAAGGCTTACTTATATCAGCACAACTAATCCAAGAGATTTTGATACCCAGGTATTGTAGTGCTTAATGTAAATCGTAGGTTCACATTGCTAGTTGTCATTTCAGTTATTGTTACAGTCAGCTACAATGACTCTGTGTTGCTCCTGGATATACAAAGGATTCATACATCCCTGTCCAAATACGCTGCAGTGAGCCACCACCAATACCAAGTGGCATTTATAAGCAGGTACAGTGTACCACCTGAAGCCATGCAGATGGTAGTTCTGCTGGATATGCCCAAAGTATCTAGCTTGGCAGAAAAAAATTGCAATGTTACTCAATACATCAACTAGTGTTTTCAAAAAAAAAGGAAAAATTGGCATTAGGTAAGTTCCTTATTTCTGAGAGAAGAACTAACAATGCCAAAAAGCAGAGCACCCCCAGTATAATCTGGCATATAGAGATTTCAAAGTTTTCCTGAGGTTTCTCAATTTGTGGAGAAGATAGGATGGTGGAGATGGGCAGCTGTTGAAGGAAAGAAAGGAACCTGTTGGTCAGTGCTCTTGATTTAAAAGCTTCACTGGTCCTCACTACCTAATGTTGGCACGCAATGACACCTGGATAGTGATAATGAGCACCCATCCCAAGGGGAAAAAAAAGTTTCAGCATTTGACTGTGTATGTGGGGTGGGGGTTTAGTCAGCTTCCCTTAAAGCCATGCAGCATTGATTGGTATAATAGTCTCCATGCCATTTCCAATTCTCCAACCTGAAAGGTTCAACGAGTAACTTGAACTATTCAGACATGGCCTGCTCCTTGGCCATAAGGAGTGGCTAGTCTTATCTAAAAATATATTCTCTTCAATTCATATTGAGGAGAGAGATATTTATAAATACTTCGAGTTATGTGTAAGCAAAAGCAGATGAAGCCTCAGGTTTTACTGAACCCAGATTTCAAGCTTAGATGAAGGAAAACAGATTGCATATGGACTATCCACATTTTCTCAGACACCAAAAAAGTGGAGCAAGGGGCAGTGGTGACTAGCTTTTGTGAGAGAGCCCAAGCCCTGAAAGCAAGAACAGTTGGAGCTGTTGTCAATGAACAAATAAGATGTCTAAGTTATATCCCATCATTCTTCATCAACTTCCCATCTGGGATATCATTATGTTATGTTCTTCAAAGAGTATTTCAGAGTTGATATTTTAATTGCAAATTCAAAAATCAACTAAAATTTCAGTGCTGGAATGACTATATGTGTTCGTCACATTGCTGCCTTGTTTCAAATACAGTTTGATTTTGGTAAGCTGAAGAACTTGTGGACTAGTACCATGGCAGAACCCGAGCTTCTAGTAATTATCAGTACTTTAGGGAGCTATTTAAACCATATTGACTTGTTTCTTGGTGCGCTGCCATGGTAAAAGGCCCAGAGCCATGCATGAGCCTCCCCCAGTGGCAAAAGTCCTGACTAGACTTTCCAAATACAGTTCCCTGAGCACTCGTGGTGAGAACTACTTTCTTCTGAAGCCACTAGAGACACTTGTTATGATACGCGAACAACCCTCTTCTGATAGCATTGCTCTTACCAAAATTGTTGCCAAGAATTTTGCTTAGGATGCTGAATAAATTGAGAGGTATTCACTTTAAAGTCATATGGGCAATCCAATATCTCTACTTCATCCAAACACCATTTTAGTCTTTTGCTGAATTTTGAGAGGGTTTCAGCAATCTGAAATGAAACTTTCCTCCATTTTAATCCTTCTGCTCCTCACACAGCACAAATCCTTCTGCCAAGCCAAAGTGCCCAGTTCTACACAAATAAATATTTCCTTTATCGGATAGTCTGTGGCTAATGAATGCATCTGAAGAGTTCAGTACTGTCCAAAGCAGATGGACCACAGATGGGAACAGTGGGAGTGAAGGCTCCCTGAGAGTACCTTTTGTTCTCCACTAGAGAGACAATTACTTTGGTTAAGAAAGAGTTCACACTCATTCTTCATCTCTGGCCTTTTTTCCCTGGGATCATCAAAAAGGGGGCTACAGACACCAGCAGAAACCACAGTGAGATCATAACTAAGTGAAAGAACAGGAGCTATTTCCTACTCTAGAGCTAATACAACTGAAGGAATTTTTTGTACCACCTTCCCCACCCAGAAGGCAGAGTGCAAGGGTATATGAAAGAGTAGCATGCGACAAGTTGTGACCCCATAATGTCATGGTGCAGGACTTCACACACACTGCAAGAGGATCAGGAGGCAGCCAGTGATACTCACCTGCTTACAGGAGGAGGGGTTAGTTAGCAGGTCCTATGCAGGCAGCAGTCGCAAACAATGAAGAAGAAAACATGCCAAAAATTACTCACAGGGAAAGATATCAAGTTTAACAAGGCAGCTGAATTTAGACACACACTGTTTTCTAAGAGCATAAAATGCTTAGCAAGTAATACTGGCCCAGATGGTTCAAAGGTATTTCAGCATTCCTTTGCATATTTTAAATCAGCAGATGTTGGAGAACTAAGAGTTCTAGGTCTTTTCTGAAAATAATAAATTTAGTCTCCAAAGCATAAATCTCTTAGGTCTTGAAATATTAACTAGGATAATGCTTAAATACCTTTACAAATCTAGTCCAGAGCCTTACTGAAAGAACTGCCAAGGTTAAAACTTTAGGGTCAGTTCTCCTCTCCTGATGCATAGGGACAGTTTGCAGTTATTAACAAGTATAATAAGGAAGAACTTGTTTCAATGGCACTGACAACTTCTAGACAAGTATTTTGAAAGGACTCTAACTGCCAAGAAAGCCTTACAGCACTACTGAGTGACAGACACCAACTATTTCACAACATATTCCATACTCCAGGAAAACACCAGATATACTGAATCCAAAGGTCAATATTACACAGTAAGATTGGAGCAAGGTCAAAAGACAAGTGTAAGAATTCTTGGTCCAGCGTTCTGTACACTGGACCATTTGGCTTTCCCTCATAGCCACCAAAAACAATACACTGGGCTTGAGAGAGGAGAAGAGACCCTTTGTCATTAAAAAAAAAAGAAGAAAAAATAAAACTGCTTAATGTAAATGAAATTGAAAAAAAAAAAAGAAGATCATGTTAATAACAGCAAAGAAAAAAGTGTCTTTATCTCTACTCATTCAACATTTCAGATGCAAAAGAGCAGGGCTTTGCATTGACATTTTTCTTTACAGACATTTGGATGAAGTTTAAAAGTCACAAACTCAGAGTAAACACTTGGTCAGAGTGAAGAATTTCCAAAAGTAGAAGAGAAGAAAAGACTAAATCTGACCTGAAGACATTTTTGTAAGTTTTTAATTCAAAAGCAACTCTGGTTGCCAGGTCATATTAAAAAAAAAAAAAAAAAAAAAAAAATCTATGAAGACTTGTTGATTGGAATCCAGTTCACACTGGAGCAAGTATGGATGAAAAAGAAAGTATTACAATAGAATATTTAAGGGAAAAGAAAAAAACAAAACACCACAATGTAAGAGCCTTAACAAAAGCTGGAAGGGCAGCAATGCATCTAACTACACAAAAATGTGAGTAGCTTACATAAGTGTTACTCTAGTGTACAGAGCCACTGTCATAAAGTGTGTTTAATGACAATGGAAGAGTACTGTTCTGAGACCCATGGAGGTTGCTCTGAGATGATGGCTCCGTTCCAGTGGGCAGGGGTAAGGGGCAGGTTAGTTTATGGTTGAGTAGGTCAGATTGCTTTTCAGTGATTGGTAACATAGGCATAAATATTATGATTCTAACTGAAAGTTGTTAGACCAGGACAGCTTTGGCTTTGAATTCTGGGGCCAAAAGGAAGCAAGGCTTTGCAAGGTCGTTTCTAGTGAAGAAACTGCAATGTTTGCACCTGAAACATTGGAATGGAACCTTGATGCTGCAATAGCTACTCATGCGCACAGATGACAGTCTGGCTACTTGTGAGACAACCGAGAGCTCACCACCATAGCTAAGCTGTTGGTACAGGGTCTAAATCCAATCTTGTAACACCACTGAAGTTTCATGTGCCTTTCTTCCCCTCTATGAACTAAGATCTTGTTTCAGAGAATGGGATTCACAGAGAGAGAGAGGCACCCACTGAAACAGCAACAGCTATTTGCAGGAGCAGAATGAGAAATGAAATCTCATCATGCAATAGGTAACATCACATTCTTCACAGTTCAAGTGGGGTTGCTTTTCTATGTGGCTGTGAGCTAGTAAATTAGAAGAGTTATTCATTATGCTCATTGGATTAGACAGAAAAATGAAAGAGAGAAGGCAACAGATGGAAAGTCCAAAGACAAGGGGTTTGGTTTGTTAATTGTACGGTACTGAATAAGTTAATGAAATAGTCATCATCACTGTAAGGCATAATCATAAAGGTTGTTTATGGCAATCAGGTCTGTGTCTTTTCCTAAAATTTCAGAGCAATGATCCAGTTCTGCAGCGTACAATGGATTGAACATACTCCAAAAGCAAAGGAAAGCTGGGGGAATTCAGGGAGTGCAAGTACAATCCTTCTGCTGCTAAATCTCATTCAGCAGAGATAGACAGATTGAAGGTGACTTACTTTCCAAGAAATCGAGGAGGGAAAAAAGACATTCTAATAAATGGCCACTTTTAAAGTATGCTGTTTATGTTATAATCTGTAATTCATACAGTTTCTGTCACCTAGCCAGTTGGGTCAGTTGGCTGTTTAAGAAAAAACAGACCAAATGAAAGACAGCTAATTCAGTCACCTTGCTCAGTACTCAGGAAACTACAGCCTTTTCCTCTAGATAAATGGGAGAAATGCAAAGATTGATATGTAACTATAAATGTAAAGCTCAGGGACTTTTGGAAGGCAGTGGCTACTGAGATTAGATAGAGCATTACCTGTTGGTAGCTCTTGTCTCTGAGAGCTGCCTTAGTATGAAGCATGTCAATAACAGCAGGTTATACCCTGCCCTGTATGTCCCTCCCCACTTCTTTTAGCCTTGTGATTTTTTTTGAGCAGTGGCAGAGTATCAAATGATGCAGCCCAACTGCAGGTGGACAAGGGCCCAGATATGTCATGTGTTCTTTTCTCCTCCAGAAATTCAAGGAAGACAAGGTATGGAAGCGTTCATCCCTACCTGATGTCTCTGATATGCGGAGAACATCTTTTCAAAATCTTCTAGGTCCAGCACCTTGAATGCCTTTAAATCGTCAATCTCATTCCAGATTGTGCCATGGATCCTCTCCTAAAAGAAAAGGTCATATTTTAATGAGATAGCAAAAGCTAAAAGCTGAGAACACCCAACCCCATTTGGATAGATTATTCTCTTCTGTTCACTGGTCATATTCTTATGTACTACTGATGTCATTTTAGAAGGCACACTTTGTTTCCAGAGACAAAGGAGAGAAAAAATAGTGGAGTTATTTGTCTGTTTGTTTTTAAACATACTATTTGTATTTTTCATCACAGCAAGCCTCTGATAAAAAGGCACATTCCAAGACTAGCAGACCACATCTCAAGCATTATCCGTGATCCCACAGCATACTTACTTTCAAGAGTGGCCATCTGCCTAACACAATGACTGTGGTCATGCTGAAAGAAGTTTTACCATCAGAAGGAAAAAGCTTAGGAAAGGCACTGATGCATGACAAACACCAGACACATCTTCCCTTTCGCAAGTTTTGCCAGGTTCTGTTGTAAAGCCCAAAGGGTGCGTGGTTTTCATTCTGTCTGCCTGTGAATGTAGTTTAAATTTTTATTTTATTTCACTTTTAAGGTTCTGAGCCTTTGAAGTCTAATTGTTTCCTATTAATGCACTCCCTTGCCTACAAGAGGTCTTTGTCAACTCAGATAGACATAGACTATACCCAGATCTGCGAAACAGCATCATCCACACGAACTGGAAATGTTCACAACCCTCATGATAATACATTATCCCAAACGTCAGGGAATCCTAGCTGTGTGGCAGATGATTAGCATGGAGAGAGCCAGGCACAGACTCCTCCTGCTTTGTTATCTACCAACCTGAATTGGCTATTCAGCAGTCATCCTAAACTAGGTGAAGGTTTTGGTTTCCTGCTGACATTCTCAGGACAGATATCCTTTCCGGCAGAAGACACAAAGATTGACCTTCTCCTTCCAACTGACTGTTAAGGTACGTGTTGTGTAGGACAAGCTTTGGGCAATTGCCCATTCAGAAAAGGAAAGCTTACTCTTCAAAACTGACACTATCAGTTCATTTAGTTAATAAGGTGTACATTTATTGTACTTTATTGAAAAATAAGGAAGGTGTTGATTAAAAGAAAAAAGAATTGGACAGAACAGATTGTAAAAAAGACCTAAGAAAACCCTAAGAGATGAAGAGTGAGTGGTGAAGAACACTGATGCAGAGAAAGCCAGGAACAGCAAGCAATAGCAATGAAACGCTCACACATGTTCCAGCTCTGAAGTACCTGATTTGTACCTCCACAGCAAAGTGCATTAACACTTCATTATCAGAACTAATTAGGAACAGACTCTACTTCCCATTCAGAGTCATCAAAGGAATGAGGGAAATGTGGTAAGCCACAAGGCTCAAGGAGCAACGAAAAAAACGGATGGGAGGATAAAATGAGGGGGAAATAAAAGTGTGAAGTGTTCTGGAGGAAATTCCTGGCAGGGCAGACACTGTGGAGGAAAACCAACACCCTCTCTCCAGAGGCAGCCTGTGAGCGCCTGAGGGCAAGGAGGGCTGTCTGCAGTGCTGTTTACAGTAAGAGCTCATTCTAGATGGGAGCATCACCCATCCCTGAGCAGGTCCACCAATATCATTGTATCATCCTTTGCAATCAGCGTGGCTCTTCTTTCCATAGTGGGAAGAACATCATGACTCTGTGACTGTAACATGGCAAACAAGTTTGGGAGCCTCATCTCAGCCAAAGGAATAGGAGACAAAGTTAATTTCCATTTTATCCTAACCCTGAACTCTGCTGCCAGTCTTAGCCAGAAGTATTCAGACAGAGCAATCATTCTTATTCAATTTCCAGGCTGGCTTTATAAACCATGAATTATAAATCCTGAGAGATGTATCTGAACAGCAGAGTAGTGCTCAAAGTGCCTCACTGTTTCAGATTGTCCCATCAAACAATGAAATGGAAGACTATTTCTTGACAGGAGCCAGTGGACCTGACTTCAGGAGCAGTCTTTAGAGTCGTCATTGGGATACAGCCCTGAGGATGCCAAAAAGCTGTATGCTGTGTTTGGCAGAGGCTGGATGTGACTCTAGAGACAGCTACTCATTAGAGTCTTGCACATCTACCTGTCCAGCTGCAAAACTCTCATGGGAGTGAAGTTTCCTTGCTAATGGCAAGAACTGTGAAAATGTGCTACAGCACAGCCTACTCTGGATGAACTGCAAAGGTGCCAGAACAGGAAGTTCTGAGACTCAGAAAGGGATTGCAGAGAGTAGTTCTTGCCCATACTTTGCCAGGAAAAGAACCCAGTGAAAATTATTCTAATTTCAGCTGGGATTAATTTTGGGACCCAGGTTGAATCTGGTCCTGTAGAGGATGGTTTGTATGCTACTTGTAGCAGAAAGACAGATTCCAAAGCAGCACACACTGCAATGGCATGCACAAATAAAACTTGGACCAAGGCAATACAATTTTAGTGCTAATCCAGTTAAATTAGAATTGAGGCAGGCAAAGGTATAAACCTGTGTTACACAAAGCACTTGCAATGGGGCTGTCCCTTCTATTTCTACCATAAGCTCTGTCCTTGAAAACTTTCATATTGCTGACAGAGGATTTCCTATAGTGAGCTCTTGATACACAGTTACGGATTAACTGGCTGATAGTTCCTTGTCATCAGCCAGAGAAGACTGAGCATTTTAAGAGAAACAGACCTGCATCATGTGGTTGCTATGATAAATGATTCCCTCAGCACCATAAAAAATACTTATGGTCTCTAAATAACAATTTAAAAATAAATTCTTCATTCTTTCTTTTTTTTCCCTCTGTCCTTAAAAAAAAAACCAAAAAACCACCACCACCCCCACCACCACCAAAAAAAACCAAAAAACCAACAAACAAAAAAAAAAAAAACAAAACCAAAAAAACAATGAAAAAGAGAGAGCAATCACTTCATCTCTAACATGCTTTTCTTTTCATCTTTATTTATTTATTTATTCATTAATTTATTCACTCTACAAGTCTTCCAAGATCTGCAGTTCCTCTGCTTTGGAAAGTCTTGTCCTGCTTTGAGAAACAAACCCTATGAAGTACACTTCCCAGCATCCTCTAGCAAAATGGTAGTACATATGAAGGCAGGAAACATCATCAGAGAAAGGATTGACAAGGCATTTGCTCCACCAAGCTGAGTTTTTGGTGTGTTGTGTTTAACAATTCACTCACTGTAGTTGCAGCAGTTATGTAATTCCACCTCTATAACAAATCCAAGTTTGCTGAGACACCTACCAATACTAGAGAATGATAGAGTTTCATAGAGCTACGAATCATATCAAGCTGTCCTCTGCTACATCTAGCAGATGATTTTATTTACCCTGAAATACATAAATAATGATATTCTGGAAACCATCAAAGTCCATCATGCCTCAATAATCTCACAGCATGAGTGAAAACTTGCAGTACTTTTGTTTGACCTGCAGGTCCAGAGAAACCATGGAAACAGTGAGTGTCCTGTGAATACCGGAGGAGGCAATCCTGCTTATTAGTAGGTTAATATTTGTACAACATTAACCAGAAAAACGGAAGCAACTTAATTAATTCAGAAGTTCATTAGGAATCTGAAAAAGTGATATGAACACAGAGCATTTTCCAAACTCCTCTCTTGGTATCAGATCCTTTCTTAAGTGTACGAAAAATCCACTTTGAGCAAAAACTGTGTTTCTGGCCTGTTTGTTAATTAAGACAGCTGTTTTATCTCACTGTAGGACTAGGCACCACCACAGCTATTATGAGAAGCTTCACACCAAGATTTTGTAGAACTCTTTCCATTAATTTCAAATCTCTGGCAGCAGTCCAGCATCATTCTTTGCCATGACACCCAGACTGCCTTCAGGAAGAAAGTTCTAGAAATAAGAATCATTGATAACATTACAGAAACATTTAAATAATAAATATATATATAGTCAAAATTAACATTTCTCTTTATGTGCTTGGTTGTTATAGTTCTCTTTATGTGATTGGTTGTTTTGGGTTTTTGGGGGGTTTGGTGGGCAGTTTTGGGGGGTTTGTGTGTGTGTGCACTTTGGGTTTTTAAAAAAATCCTATATGGTATGTAGAACAAATATCTTTCTTCTGAGACTATTTTGGTCAGGTCTATTTAGGGCTGGCTAAAGAAAGCCTCCCTGAGATCACTGACAGGAGTCACCACCAGCCTGACTCTTAGTGGGAAGCTGCTTCTCCAGCCATGAGATAAGAAGCAAAGCAGCTGAAGGTTGACTTGGTTTGCTCTGAGAACTTCAAATCAATATGTTTATATTTATTAAATAGGGAATTATTAATCCATACTTCCAGTGTGCTTGAAACCAGTCCACCATTTGGCTTAACCATAAATGTCTGGTTCCTGAGTGACCTTGGGTGTTGTGTAAAATTCAGAGTGAGAGAGCGTTGCTGCCCCAGAAACAAAGAAAGGAAACTTTCCAGGATATTACAGTGGTTACATTGCAATATCTTTTTCTTAAAAAACAGAGGTCTTTGGCACTAGCACTACTGCAGTGCTGTATGAATGGAATTCACAGATGATGCTACAGTGCTGTATGAATGGAGTTGTGGTGTGGAAGGGCTTCAGCAGAATTCAGCAAATCCACACATCTAAATGGCTTTGCTGCTGATCATCAGTTCACATCAAAGCTAGTAAAAAATCCTTAATTCTCAGTGGAAATTAGCGCGTTGTTGGAGTTTCCTTGTTAGAAGCACGAATACTTTCCAGTCAAACCTTTTCTCGTGGTGCCCATGGGAACTGTGGACAATCTGTTATTGTCAACTGTGAAGAATCTGACTATATTTGATCTTTCTCCTAACACCCAGGAGCTCAGTTCTTTCCTTTAAAAGACAAAATCAGCATTGGGAAAAAGGGTGTCATATGACTTGCCCTGGAGAACTGCCTTGATTCTGCTACTGAGAAAGTATATTGCAGACAAATCCCTCTCAACCAGCCCTGTCCACACTTCTCTTGGCCTCTGTTGGCTCTCTCTCGCTCCCCTGAGGTAGGCTGCAAGGACAGAGAGGAGTTTGCTCTCATGTGGCTGCCTCAGTCCTAGCATCATCTTCACACTTACTTGAGAAACCTTAGGAAAGAGACTGTACTAACTCCTTTGAGAAGGGTGGTCTAAACAATATGCAGAGATGCCTAAGAGCTGAATAACATATTTGATCTTGTTGCAGCCTTAAATTGGTGTACAGCCATTTCCAAAACCGTGTCTCTTCACTTTGCTGTGTTCCATGGTGCCTGTGCTCTTTGCTAACTAGGGAGGGTCTTTTAAAAAAGAGAAATGTGAACATAGTGTCAGATGCATTTTTTCATTCAAGTCTGACAGCCCAGGAGAACAGAAGTGCAGGAAAGGTAACAAAAGGCATGATGAGGGCATCCAACCTACCCACAGACTTTGCATTCAGAGGATTCATATCCCTGTGAACAGAGAGGAAGTGCCTGGTACTGAAGCTGGGAATCTAGGATAACAGATGAAAATGACTAAAATGAATGTGCTCCCCCAGCAGTCAGTGAAATTAAATAATTCCATAACAACATGCAACCCAAGTGACAAGGTGAGTTACCTGTGTCAGCACCATAACCTCTGCCATTTTGCAAAGACCTTACTGGCTTTAAACCTAACACTTTCAGACAGCCCAAAATGAAGTCCCCACCCTCTTATGCCCCTTTTTCTAAGTATTTTGCCTTCCTCAAAATAGTGTCTTTTAGTCACCTCACCACCCAGGTCTTCAATTTTATTAGCACAGCTGCCTTCACTCTTATCCAGAGGGCAGGGTAAGCCTACAGTTACTGTACACTAAACAGAAACACCTGTGACTCTCTCTTTTTCATATACATTCATACATATACATATATTAGTTATTATTTCTTTTCTTCAGAGCACTAAGTCCCATGTTCTGCAAAGGAAAATAAATCCTCATCCCTACATTCTCTCCCACACCCCCCACGTGGCCTTGACAGACAAGCACAGACGGTGCAGCAAATATTTCACTTCACTTTATTTTAAAGAAAAGGAGAGAGGGGGAGAGAGAATTCTTGTGGCATTCCAGAGGTCCCTGGACACTCATTCCAAATGCCGGAGTTGGGCCCTGGGTGAGTTTCAGTCTAAAAGAGAACCTGGGTTTCTAGGCAGCTATCCAAACTCAACACAGACACTTTTTTTCTTTCTAAATCAGTTAAAAAAAATTAAGACCTAAAGAGAAAGGGCAGGGGGAAAAAAAAGAGAGTGTGAGAGAGACAGAAAAGTGAAGGGGCAGGAGATGCAACTGAGGTACAAGAAAATGAGTGCAACAGGACGAATGAAAGTTCTCTGTTTTTGTTTCTTTGTCAATTCAGAGTTTTATCACCAAGAGACAGTGATCTATCCATGGCAAGGAGAAGGGTAGCTTCCCTCATGGCCATGAACAAATACTGAGGAGAATCAGGCCACCTTTCTGTCCTTGGCGACAGCTCCTGCCAGAGAAGTCACAGTTGGTTTTGCAGCTGGTTCTTACCGTGTTTTGCCCACATTAGCTCTGGTCATCCTCTTCCTTGGTCCACAAGTGAGGGCAGCTCTGGCTTATGTATTCAGCCTCACTAAAGCTTTGCTTAAGCAGTAAGTAGCATGGCCAGATCTACTGCAGCTCAATCTAACCAGCACCTTGGTTATCAGAAGGTATGCTGCATTGCTGAAGAACTGAACAGACTGCCTCAGGACAATTAATGACTCCTACTGACCTCAGCCCACAGAAAGACACAATATCACTTGCTTCTATCACTTGCATTCATGGAATTAATCAACAATGAGGTATAATTAGAAAGTAAGTTAATTGATGAAGGTACTGCAGTTTCTTACCTCGCTCAGCTTAGCCCAGTTGAAGGATTTCAATGGGTGTGAAGGCTGCGGGATAGATTTCTTCTTCAGACTGATGCCGCTGGTGCTGAAGTTGGTTGTTGAAGGGGGTGGCACCCCCATGCTGAAGAAAGGTGGTGCTCCTGGTGGAGGAGGAGGTCCTCCTGGAGGAGGTGGTGGAGCAGGAGGAGGGGGACAGCTGGAGAAAGGCAGTGGAGGTGGCAGTGGTGGCAAATTCTCAGACATGTGAGAAGAGGACAAAGCTAATGGGCCTCCTGGAGGAGGGGGTGGTGGGGGTGGGAAAGAAATGCTGCCCCCTTGCTGGAAAATAAAAAACAGAGAAAAAGAAAGCAGTTTAAAAGGCACAATAACTCCATGTTGCCAGCTGATGTGATTTTATTACGAGTCTCAAAATATTTGATGTTTTCTTTAAAGCCTCCTGCACTCAAAGCCATGCAATAAAGGGAGGAATCTCAGCTTTCATTTAAGAGAAAGTTTCAAGCCCTTGAAGTTGTGGAGAAGAGCTTGAAAAAAGGAACCATAAATGGCTCAGAAAAACAGAAAGCTAGTAAAAGAAGCCAAAATGTATTATTTTCTCCTTATGTATGAAAAAAGAGAAAAGTTCAATCTTATGAACTTTTGAACCCCTGGGTTTAAAAGCTAAGGGTTTGAAACACTGAATACCTGTCATTAGGCCCCACTAATGCAAAGTGGGAGAGGGGAGGAGGGAATGAATCTGCTTTCTGCAGTGTCTAACTTCTCAGGGCTGTGTTCTGGTGAGCTGTGGCTCAGGCACACTGCTGGGATAGAAGTAGCACCAAACACTGCTGGGATAGAAGGAGCACCAAGCAGGAGGCAGCAACTGCAAATGTCACTTCTGCAGAGCTTCAAGGCAGCAAGGATGCTCTTGCAGCATGATAGGAATCCTGTTTCTTCACTAAATATACTTTCATTTCTGTGAGGTGTCTCTCTATTCCACTGAAATAAAAACCAGGGCCACTCCACCCAGCAGTAAAAGTTATGGCTGGAGGAGGACACGTGCCTCAGAAGCTCCTGCAAGGAAAGTGGCTGAGGAGAAGGAATGGAGCAGTCCATACATTAACCATTCTGTGTCACCAGCTCAAGGATTTTAGTCTCAGCTAAAAGATGAGCAGCTTCTAAGTATTCTCTATAGTGACCACAGAACTGTTTCACTCATGATGTGCTTTTGTTCATCATCCACTACTTAGCAGGCTTTAAACAAGGGTGGGGAAGACTCCCAGTCTCATACCGAGAACTCATTAAGCTGAGCCACCAGGTCATTCATCTGGTCTCGGGTCTGGCGCAGCTCCAAGGATTCCTTCTGCAGCTTGTCCTTCATTTTGTTCAGTGTCTTCATCATTTCATCTTTCTCCTGGGTCTTTGTTTCACATTCCCGCTCCTTCTTCTCTAGCCTGCTCATCAGCTCAGCATGGTCTAAGGGGAACACACAAGTAGGACGGATGAAATAAAGCTCATGAACAGTCCCTGAAGAGATGCAGGATATGATGAAATAAAGCTGACAAATCTGTCAGTTCAACTGGGGATGTATAATGAAAGCAGGAAAAAGAAAACAGAGTCTGACTAGCTTGACAGTGACCTTCAGTGATCAAGACAGCAATGGCCAAGTTTCAGTTAGACTGTAAAATCAATTCACGTGAGGACTAGGGGAACTCCTGTCTTATGAAACACATAAACTGAACATCATAAGACAAAACGTACATGAGGGAACAAAGCAGGGTTTGTCTGCAAAAGGAAAAGTTGTGCTGCTTACTGCTCTGTGTGTGAATTGGGAACAGTCTTGCCTCCTCTTTTGCCTACCCAAGCACAGAGGATGCACTCACCTTTCCGGAACTTCTCTGCCTGATCCCTCCACTGCTTGACTTCATTTTCATTCACCAGCCTGAAAGATGAAATCAGATAATTTAAACTTGTTCCGAGCTACCCAGGTTGAAAGGCAAGTGGCCATTATGTGTAGTGATCAGCAAAAGGCAACCTGGCGAATGTACATGTTTATACAGGATCATGCCAGTGGTCAGTCTGGATCCAAATTTTGATCCTTAGCCAACAGCTAATATAAATGTGATGGCTTGTTACTCAAAGTCATTAAAAGGGATAAAGGAATGCCTGGGGGAAAATCCTGATACATTTCTGTCTTCAGGTTATACTCTCCAAGTGTCGAGTCTACTTATTTTGAAAGAGAGAAGTCATCACTAAAATAATCATAGCTGCTCTGGGCCACAAAGTACCCCAACCTTAATATAAGACCAGATTGCCATTGTCCTTTCTGCTTTCTCTGGTTCTATTTTTTTCTTTCTTCCAAGGAGGGAGGATGCTTATCTATTGGGTAATATATCAGTAACAAGGCAATTCTCATATCTCGTACTGGCACAGCTATTTCCTATTACTGACAGAAAATATGCAGGGCATGTTGGGGATTGATTAGATATGCAGAATGAGGAGTAGCTATGAAAGTAGAACGGGAAGATCAGGCATGAGATCTACAATGAAGTCTGATATCCAAATGAACAGAAAGAAATCGGCACCAGTGTATTTTTCCAAGATGAGAAATCAGCTTAGATTTTTGGCTCCTGCCTGTAACGAGGGACTGTAAGATTTTTAGTACAGGAGAATTTGGTTTCATTTAGGGCTTATGTTCTATAAAATACTCTTTTCAGTGGATAATTCAGAAGGGTAATGGGCCATGAATTACCTGCAGAGGCAGTTGGATGGAATGAAGAGTCCAAAAGTTTGGCTAAAAAAGGACTGAGAACAGGGAAGTTGAGATGAGAGCCAGCTCATGTAGCTAGACTTCTCAAATGATGCATCCTATGGGAAAAAATAATGGTAGTGCCCTCAGCCAAGACTGTGGGTGAGAGCAAGCAGACATTTTATGAAGAGGTAAGAGGTTTTGTGTAATAGATGGGGGCTGCTTTCCACTATTTGCAATCTTTCTAATCTATGTGCTCATTACTGAGGAATGAGATCAAAATATAGATGATGATGTTATTTTTATTTTTTTTAAATATCAAGGAAAGCTTTTCATGAACATTCTGAATGAAAAAAGGCGCATGAGGAAGCCTTATTATAAAATTGTACTTTTTCTGCTCTTCTAACCAGCTTAATATTTAATAGAAATTAAAAGTCAAAGGTAAGGACTTTGCTAAAATATACTGCCAAGTTAAGATGTCATTAGAAAACTATTTAGAAGGCTAACGAGACAATGAGAAGCTGTAAGTTAAAATAAAAAACTCCTCACATATGATGTTCTATTTCTTAAGAACCTGCATATTTATCATATACCTGCAAAACAGAAATAAGCAATAATGCAGCTTACATTTTAATGATATTTTTGACATTGAAGTTTTCCAATGGAGCTGTATCTGGATCATCTCCTCGTTCATCCTGAAGAACAATTTGTTGGAGTATTCTGTCCAACAGCTGCCACTGCTGGAAGTTTCCTCCATTCCTCTTATCTGTATGGAAAAAGATCAACCGATGAGAACTTCCAATTCCATGTCAAAGTGCATAGACCTGCCAACAAACTGGTGTTCTTTCCTTTCCACCTTCCATCCCAATTCTCTGTGTAATAAATTACAGAACACAAAGCCTATCTCTGACCTGTTGCTAGCAGATTATTTACAAACACCTGGGGTATTGTAACAGCACATAACAGGCATGGGCAACTTGGTGCCTGACTTGCATATTCAGGCTGTGCAAACCTTTTGATACATTAGCTCTAACTTGCACTTTAAACATCTACAAAAGTGATTCCTTTGTGATAGCCATTACTCAGTATTTCCTGGGGCTTGATGCTGGGTTTTTTTTTTTGGTAACTAGGAAACATCATGATCAGGCACTGTAAAAAACAATCAGATGTTCTGTCTGCATGCTTGGTTATCTAAAGGTCAGTAATACTGGAATGGCATGAAAATTCATACAAACATGACCAAAAAGTGCAGATATAAAGAGCAGAAATTGAGCCCAAGGGACTGATCCCATGGATATCAAAACAGAAGAGCCAGAGCAACACAGAGTTTACCTCAGCTTGCAAAGTTACATAACCTAGATCTTTAGATTCTTTAAAACTGCTCCAGTACAGTCCTGTTCTGGCCTAGCAGGATTTAGCCCTTCTGCCACAAAAAAAAAAACCCAGCCAATATGTAAGGCTCAAGTGCTGTCTTCAAGAGCAATTATCAAAGAGACCAGTGAGACAAAGAACTGCTTGAAAATATGCATGGCAGTACTTGAATCTAACGAGAGCATGAGAAAATACCGAATTACTTTCTGAAAAGCACACCACAGTACATCTCCCTCATGTTCCCTTCTCAGTTTGACTGTCCAAATAAGGATGAAAGTAGTGGGAGACCAGCACCTGATACCTAACAGGATCAAGGCAGGCAGTTCTTCAGTGATCCTGATATGCATTTGCTCACCTGCTACACTCTGGAAGCATAACTGAATTATTTTATGACAGTTAACAAGAATATTCCTATGACTTCTTTTGAAAAAAAAGCCAATATTATTTTTCACTTTGAGTTCAGTAGTTCTCCACTGGTGTGTTGCCTTGAGATAGCAGCCTGAAGACTTACTGTGGAATTTCCCAGTGACAGAACAGCTTTCAGTACTGTATTGTTCATCAGAAAAATTCCTCAGCGCATTTTTTTTTTATATTCAAAATGCTATCTATTTCTGGGAATTCCCTGATCTAGAGTACAAGAACTCTTTTTTAAAACTTAAAAAAAAAAAATCATTGAAAGCTCTGTCAGTGACTAACTGGAATGTCTCAGCTACTTAATTTTATTTGCAAGTGCAGAGAGGTCAAGCTGCTGCCTTAAATATTGCTACAAAAATCTGCTGGATGCAGTCAATGTAAGTTCATTAGCCACAGCCAAGTTCTGAATAGAACACAAGGGAAGTGTGTGTCCTGGTATCTGTGAGCTTGTACCTGCACTAAAGCTTCACCTAGTTCTCCAGTACCCCTTGCTCTGGAAAGCTGCAAATGTACTTACATGGCATCTGCAAACAGTGCTGGAGGATGGATAACAAATAGGGATAGGCGTCTGTGTGCTTCAATCTCTTCTTGATCAACTCAAACATCTGAGAGGCACTTTTTGTATCAATGTGGATCTGAAGCAAGAGGAGAGAAAATCCTTTCACAGTGAAAGCCTGATCAACAGTGAAGGATCCAATAAACACAAAGACAGGCAAAGTCTCCTGCCATGTCCAGCTGCAGGTTCCAGGGAGGAGCAGGCACATGGGTCTTGGTGACCACCAGTGTCCTCCCTACTTCAGTATGGAAAAGATCCCCAGAACGAAGGGCTAGAAAGGTGGGAGGTATGCAAAGCCACCACAAGCAGTTCTGGAGCAAGCAAAACATTTGAATCCTAGAAAGTGGTGGCACAAACAGTAGAAGCTAAGCAAGAAAGAGATGTTCCATATCAGTGCGTGGTAAGAGTTGTTCACAAAGAAGGAGGAGACTATAATTATTCTGGACCCTACATCTTCTTACTGATGCTAGAGGTTGTGGAGACTGTCCTTGTTTTATGCTCATCTTTCAAATCCACCCATTCTAAACCACCAATCCTCTCCACAGTCTTCAGCAGAGTTTTCTGTAATCTTGGGAAAAGTAACAGAAAAGAGCCCAACCTTCCCCCGTAGTCCTATAAAGGGGAAGTCTGAAACTAGAATGCATCCAGATCATCAGGACTGAGATCCTGAGTGCAGGCTTGAGAATCAACTTAACTCCTGAATATTCAGCCAAAGAGAAGAAAGAAGTTTTTATCAAAACTACTTGGCAGAAACCCTGTGTGTGATCACTGTTTTCATTGTTCGCACATCACAAACCTCTTCCTTGCTAAATGAGAAACAGGGAAAACAAGAGCACCAGCCACTCTCAGCACCAAAACAAAACATAACTTTCAGGGACCACAATATGAAGTTACACCAAAGATCCCAACCGGATGCAAGTTCAGCTTTGTCAATTTCAGGTACTCCAAAGAAAAACTTACCAGATCAAACCGCTTGGCAAGTTCCAGGTCATCTTCATTTCTGACCATCTCAAAGAAATCTAAATGTCTAAGAGAAAACAGAAAAACAAAACAAAATCTGCCAATGTTCATTGCATAATCCAGACTAAAATGTGTCACTATGGAAGCAGCTACAACTCCTTTCCAGTTAGAATACTTGGAAATTGGCAAGTCTTTCACATATGAAGTGCTGGCACAGGTATGCAAGGCAAGGGGGTCAGTGACAGGCCAAAAGAAATGGCTGGCATAGGTATACATGCTCTGTAACTCCTGTGATAAGTCACTGCCTTGAGGTAAGGTCATAGAAATAAACATAAAATAGGAAAGAGATAATCTGTTTGTGATTAATGCAATGCCTGCAGTGATAATATGTTTCTAAAAAATCCACACCATAGTTGTTATCCAGGTGTCAGACCATTAACAAGTTGACAGTGAAGCAGAGATGCATTCAGTGGATCAGAACAGCAGAACTCACAAGTGTCTCTGCATATGCCTATTGATAAGCACAGCAGCATGCCTATGTTTGGATCTGGGAGACCTGGTGGGTGACACATTTGACCATGTGGACTTCTCTTCCAAAGGGACCACAGCACAATAGATGAGGTGGAGAAAGGCTGTGGCACATTCCTCTGTACAGGTCTGTTATATAGGCTGTGTAATCCAAGCACTTGGGATCCTCTCCAACTTTTGTTATCATTCTCCTGACTAACTCGTAAGATTTAAGCGCCTCTAAGCCCCTCCTAAACACTCCTGGTTACTGTCCAAGGGAATACAAATTACCTATAGGACATAGAAGATTCTTGCTTATAAAGTTGAATATCAAAAGTAATGTTCCTGGTACCAGCTCTGTGTCAAACTGTAGACATACAACCCTATGCAGTCTTTCCCTGTTACACTAATACCCTGTATGTGCCTCCACCTGCTTGAAGGTGTGAGACCAGTCTGGTGTTAACTGGTGTTTGTGCAGAGTCTCAGGCACATGACATTTACCCTCAGGGATAGCTCTATCACCCATCAGCAGCTTCTGACTGCATGTCTGAGAAGAGGGTGCCTTAAAAGCTGCAGGCATAGGCCTGATCCACAGGTTTTTCACCATGTGCTTTGGCAAACTTAACATTCTATCTAGGAAATCTCAGATATCAGATACCTACAAAACAGCCTCGCTCTGTAGGAAGGGGATGCTAAGGGATAGCAACATATCAGCAGGCCTCTCCACAAGTGCCAAGCTTAATGTGGTACCAGGAGAAGAGATTGCCACAACTTCCACTCTTACACTTTAAAATGCTTCATTGTGTTAGGCAAATGGATTTTACCAGGCTCCTCGTTGGTTCAACAGTCTTCTTGAAGTGTCTTGGTCAAATTGTTCCTACCGTTTACTCCAAATCTATTTCAGCATGTGGCATTGTAAAAGTTTAGTCTAAGGTCATTAGCAGCTTCAATTACTGAAGAAAGCTTTTATTACCTGTATAACTTTTAAGACCGTAATTTGAAGGTGCCACTCAGTTACATTTTGTGCAGCAGCAGGGCTGTTTAAAGATACTTCTCACTCTTCTCTCACGCCCCCTTGGCATTTCTACCCCTTTGCCCATCACAGATGCCTCTTCTCTAATAGTTGTGCCAGTGCTGCTTTTTGGGAGCTTGTGATACAGGTTAAAGGCTGGAAAAAAACCTTGGAAACTTAGAACCTGCACTTAGACCACACACGTTCAGTGTGTTAATGAAGTCAATGAACTACTGGCTTCCCTCCCTCCTGCCAGGACAGGCTTTTGTTCCAGTTTTGCTACAAGAGAAAAGAATGAGACAATACTTTTTATATTTTTCATTTTGATTGACATCACCAGAAGAACAGCAGTTGAGGAACATTTTGCCACAGCCTCTGCTAACTTAGCATGCATGTTTCATACTTCATGTGCTGATGTTAATTTTAAGGATAAATCTCATTATTTTTTTACGAGACTCAGTTTCAGGAAGAGACAAGGACAGCTGTCTCAAATAGAGAAGAGTTTTTAAGAACTCTTTCTGTTCATCAGTAGCTATCCTCGGAAAATATGTCTTGCCTGTCCAGTGTGGCGTTCTCGTGTCCTCTTAGCTTGTCAATGACAGGTTGAATTCCCAGCATTAGAAACTCATATCGTAGGTGTAATCGGAACTCCAAATTGTCCTTAAAAAGTGGGAGAAAATCAAGTTATTTGGTTTCAAAAGCTGTCAATCACATTTTTAAAAAATTTACTTACGAGTTCCCTTTTTAATATCCTCTATCCTGACACCAAATTCACAGGATGATCAATTCCAGTAAAGTAAGTAAAAGATAAATTAATGCTTTTGCCTCTGTTTCATTTAAAATACAGTCCTTATTTACCTACTATGAGTTCTGCATACACAGTTATAAGGACAGCATACTCCATGTTTATCCATAAAGCACAGATATTATGAGTGTTTTTCCTGCTAGTCCATTAGAGGTTCACCTCCTGCTCACAGATGAACAGTACTGCAGTCTTCCTCTTAGTTTTTATGTTTACTTCTCACAAAACCACTATATAGTCCGACAAACTTTCTGACATCTATTCAATGGGATGTTATAGGGCTCCCAGAGACAGAGACAAATACATTGTCAGATGAGGTTGTTGTCTGTTGTGGTTTACAAAAAAGCCCAAACAAAATCTAATGTAACAAAAGTAACATTTTTAATGAAATAAATCAATTTAAAATAGAAAAGAAATAATAAAAGAAAAACAATTGGGTTTTTTCTGAAATGTCTCCCTTTGATATTTTTAAATTAAAATACTTTGACTCAAAAAAACCTTAACATTTCAAAACATTTCTGAAGGTAAACCAAAATGTTTTCTAGAAGGCTGAAATAAAGAGGTAGATGCTTTGAAGTTCTTAAAAAAAAAAAAAAAAGGGAAAACCAAAAAAACCCCAAAACAACTAACCAAACAAGAAATAACCCAAACTAATCACTTGAGTGTAGATAGTCTATGTTATATTGAAGAAACTGGCAATGAAATAATACAGAAGATATTATAAGAATTATAATAACAATTAAGCATTATTTCCCACAAACTATATCCACTCACTACCACAAGATTTGTGACTTGATCTACTAACCATTTCTGAGGTAAACTAATTGAAGCATAACATTTTAGAAGGAATTTCCAGGGCAGTGACTCACCTCACCAGCACCTGCATTCAGAACAGCATTGATAAAGGACATGATGGCTGTTTTGAGGTTCACTTCATCTCGGTATCGCCCCATGCTTCGATCTAGCTCATTTAACAATGACTGAAACAGAAAAGCAAGTTGAGTTAGAGGATATAATCTAATTTCTTGCATCATTGTGCATACTGTTGATAGATTATGCACTTAGTCTTCTTTTGATTTGCTGTAAGAAATATACCTTAAAGAATTATTTTTTTTCAGACAATGGTGTTAGAAATTTTGGGCATTCACAAAGTAAATGAAGAATAGCAATTGGAATAAAATGCCCACCTGATCCTAATTTAAAAAAAAAAAAGTTGTGGGTTTTTTTTTTTTTAACAGGCTATTTATTACTTGAGAAAAAGCAGATGCTCCTTATAGTTCTGGCCAGCATGATCTAAGAAAGCAGCAGAATGATGACCTTTCTTGGCACTTAACTCTGAATATCACAGATTCATAGAATCACTGAATGTTTTGGGTTGGAAGGAACCTTAAAGACCATCTAGTTCCAAACCCTCTGCCATGGGCAGGTAACCTTCCACTATACCAGGTTGCTCAGAGCTTCATCCAGCTTGCCGTTAAACACTTCCAGGGACAGGTCATTCACAACTTCTCTGGACAACATGTTCCAGTGCCTCATCACCCTTGCAATACAGAGTTTTTTTCTAATATCTAAACTAAACCTACTCTCTTTCAGTTGAAGCCATTCCCCCTTGTCCTGTCACTACATATTCTTGTAAAGAGTCCCTCCATCTTTCTTGTAGGCTCCTCTCAGGTACTGGAAGGCCACAACATGGCAGGGAGTTTACACACAGAAAAGTAGTATCAGATTCATACATCCTTTCTACTCACATCACTCAAGTAATTTTCATTATTTTCTTGGATCTCAGCAGCATAGATTTCACTTATGTATACAGGGAGAGATAATTTTAAAAAGAAACTGTCTTTTGAGAAATAAAGCCTATACTTGAACCTTGAAAGATTTCTCCTTGTTGCTTCACTAACAACCATTTAACATGAAGCAGAGAATCTCATTAAGCTCCTTTTGGGGATTTGCAAATAACAGGAATATCCCCTGTGCATAAGCTCCAAAGCTCAAAGGTGAGTTACACATCTCCACTGGAAGTGCAGTTAAGCTCTAGTTTCCTTGTTACAGACTCACAGAATGTTTTTGGTTGAAAATGACATTTAAAGATCATCTAGTCCAAACCCCCTACTATAGGCAGGGACATCTTTCCACTAGACCACATTGTTCAAAGCCCCATCCAGCCTTGGCCTTGAACATTTCTGCATATACAACTTCTCTGGGCAACTTGTTCCAGTGTTTTTTGTTTCACCATCCTCATCATAAAAAAACCAAACCTTTTAGCAAATCTAAAAGTAGCATCTTGGAGTTTAAACCCATTAGCCCTTGTCCTGTCACTTCAGTTTCTTTGTCTTTCTTAAAAGAGACCTTTCTGTATTGAAAGGCTGCTGTAAATTCTTCCCAGAGGCTGTATGTCCCCCTATTAACCAAATGGGGGGGTATTTAGCATTCAGGGGGTATGTAGCACAGCAATGCTTCTGGTCTAATTTCTACACATCTATAGATATTTCACTATAATCTTGCAATCAGGAGATAAAGGAGAAAAGACTAGAGAAATAATGTTGGTAGCCTTTGCTTTATTTAGGATTAATTCCACTTGAATATTTACCAAAGAGGTTACATGCAGAAACTGATTAGCAATGAAAGCAACTCTACTTTTAGCTTTGTGCTGATCATCATTAATATTCTCCAGGATCTTCTCTCATAATTTCATAATTTCAAGGATAATTTTCCTTACTGGAAGAGTAACAAATTCTACTTGAGATCTACCAGTTCAATTGTATTTGTCTTGCTGCTGCACTAAATAAGAGAGAATTCTTTTTACTCTTCCCAAGAAATTTTGACCATAAAGGGATAGTGAAGACAAAAATAGATTTTTAGTGTTCAGCTCAGCAGACCATCTACATAACATTTTGAAGCTATGATGCTGCGTAAGGAAGTTCATTCTCCTTCAGTCACTCTTTTGTCCGTGGCTACTGAAAGTGTTCATTCAGAGCAAAATCTTTCCTCTGCTAGTCATCAGTTTCATAGGTCTATCTTGTTTCCTGTAGAAAGCCACAGAGATATATCTCAAGAAACAAGAGGAATATCCTCTTGTGCATTCTTCAGGAGAAAGAACAACCTCCTGGCTTCATGCTTGGTTTTGTGTACAAATATTTTGACCTATCATACACTGTTACTGACAGCTGTTTTTACATCTGAGTATAGTATGTTCACTACCAAACAAGTATGATTTCATAAACTCCTTTTTCTTGCTACTTCTAAATTTCCCAGCTGGAATGTGCAAATGTCCTTAGTCCTGGCATTTGAACTTTGATCACATCCAACTTCCCAGTAGCTGTGTTATAACCATGTAATATTGTGTTAGAAATGGGAATGAGGCTTACAGAAAAATACGTGAAATCCCCTACTGAGCCAGAGTACCAGTCAGTTCAATCCAGCATCCTATCTCTAATTATGACAATAGGAGATTATTTAAGAAGTCTTAAAATTCACCAACAAAACCAACTCTTCAACTTGACAAATAAGCAGAAGGGAAATAAATGAGAAAATTCAATTCTGTTACATCAAATTTGACACTGAAATCCAATGCACATGTGGCTGCCTGGAATAATTTAAGTAACCATCACTAAAGAAGCATCAAAACCAAGGATAATTTGCTGGTTTTCTTCAGAGGCTTCATGCCTACCATATTTTCTCACAGACTTTTAGGAACATGCTAGAATCTATGCAGCAGTTCAGATACAGCATCCAGACAGGATGAAAGACACTAACAAAAGTTTTCTATCCCGCATTTTAGAATGCTGAACTAGGAGCAGAATGCAGCAGGGGCCAAGCCAAATTCAGGGCAAGAAAACCCCAAACTCTGTGTTGTACTAAGCTAATTGAAGAGTAGCACATCTTCATGCAATTGTTCATGTTGAGAAGGAAACACTTTAAGTTCATGCAATTCCTAAACATCACCCGCATACTGTGGCCAAACTCCAATATCTCCAATCCTTTGCAAATGGCTGAGGTTCAAGTCTTCACTTGAACATTTCCTGTAAAAAAGATTTGGACCACACCTCTTGGCAGCCAATTCTGTGGCCCAATTGATCTTACGCTTATAAAGGTTTCTCCTACTGTTTAAGCAAAACTTTCCTCACTTAATTCCATTATTCCTCATCACTGACATCCAGTACCGTTTCATTGAATCTGAAGCAAACCTCAAAAGGCTTTGATTGAGCCCTAAAGGGAAGAAGCAAATCAAGGGGGAATACCAAATTTTAATTTGTTCCTTGTTAGTTCCTCTATTACAATTCCAAATTGATCAGATTTCTCCCTACAAATTATGGTCTGTACTGACAGTGTTTAACACAAACCAGGCAAGGGGGCTCTGGAAGATATGCTCCTAGACTCCACCTTTTTGACTGACAATATCAAATTTCCTTTATTCCTTCAGCTCAAGTTTCAAAATTTCTAGCAGCACTAAGGAAGAAGACAAGAATGTTTTGCCCAACGCAGCCCAGTTAGTATTTCCACCTGCAAGTGAAATCAGGGCATTTCAGACAAGTATCTAACACCTAGGTTCTCTCAAGACTAAAAGGAAAATTCATTCTCCCCACAAGAATCCACAGCTGGATGAGTGTTTTAGCAAGCTAGTCTGGAAGAGAACTGGAAGAGCACTGGAACATCCTGATAAACTTTTCTGGGCCAATAGAGCATTATGACTTTGTAATGTTTGTTTGACTCAAAATATAGGATATTAAAAATTATAATGCATTAGAACATCATAACACAACGCACTGACTCCACAGGAAAAGTGAGGGGACGCAGCAAGCATAACAATAATCAGAAAGGCAGTAACTTAGGGAAGAGGAAGATTGTGCCCCTTTCACAAGAGAAACCAATCATAAATAGCATAATGCAGACATGAAGGACTAGGAAATCAGAGACTATTCTTTCCCCGTTTTCATACCATTTTATAAAACCTCCATCTTCACAAGAAAAACAGATAAAAATTCAAGTTAAAGTAACATTTTCATGGTCACACAGTGAGCCAGTGACAGAATTACACTAGTACCGAATTTGAACCGTGTGGGGAAAAAAACACTGCAAGGACATCAAGGGCTCATCTTCCTAATTCCACATTTCTTTTTTGAGGGTTTATTGTCTGTTTTCTTTCACCTCTCTTCTTTAAGGGGCAGAGTGGGATTTGTAGGGAAAGAAGTATATTTTAAACAACTGGATGAAGACAGAGCTTTTCCAGCTCTCTCAGAAAGCAGACTGAAGTTATGCCTTTATAATATTGTGGTATTTGAGTAGAGATAGAATACTACTCTGAAGAGGGCAATTTTCAAGGAATATCTTGAATTTAAGGAACTACAGACTGCCTCTTGGACATTAAAGGGAGAGCTATTCCAGGCAGAAGGGCATTACAAAAGAAGGACTAACAATTAAAGCAAGGAAAGGGATAAGCTTAGGCAAGAAGATGCTCCAGATGTGAGAAAATAGGAATAGGGACTATGTATATTGAGACACAAGCATGAAGTATAGAATCTTGGTGCAGGTGCCAAGACAAAGATGAACCTGATAGACCTATAAACACACTGAACATCAAAGACACAGGGTCATGTTGCAGTACTAAAAAGCATTTGAGTGAAGACTGAAGTCTCATCAAAGAACAGTAGGTTCTGAAGAATCTCCCCATGGCTTCAAAGTAAATCCTACCTGAAGTAAAGGACTGATAATTGTAGTCAGTAGTTGAAATGTTGGCAACTTAGAAATAAGCAATACTTTGCATCAAAGTTTCCGTACAGAGCAAAATATGATTTTTTTTTGTTACATTAAGAAAATAGTCCTTCATATTCATCAAAATTCTATTTATATTTTGCATTAACTAAAAAAAAAAAAACCCACCACATCAAGAAGCAAAGACATCCTTTCAAAAGTATTTCAGCACATTCTGATTAATGGTCTTTACTTGGTATTACCTGGTGCAATTCAGTTAAGTTAATTGGGATTACAAGTGTTTATAATGCTTAGGGATCTCACTGTCATTTGAATTTTGACTTTAGATACACTATTAGAAAACTAAGTTTTCTATTCAAGTAATAGGAGTTATTGCAGGACAGAGCCAATGCAAGTTTAGTAAGAACTGTATCTTCAGTCACACCTTTCCTTCTCCACTAATTCACCAGCTGCTGAGTCCTCTGACAACTTTTGGCTAGCTGTGCCAGGTAGCAAGAGTTGTGCTTAGAACACTGACCAGCAATAACTTCTTATATTCCACAAAACATGCCATGTTTTATGTTACCATGTCAAATACATGATTTCTACACTACACCACTCCACCACACTTCAGCATGTGCAAACTGGAAGTAATCAGTGTTCCAACCTAAAGTTGTCAGCAACAAGTTATTCAGGAGCTCAAGTTTTCAATGGTTTCCAGTGAATCACTCTGAAACTCTCTTACTTCTTACAAAAAGAAGTGGAAACAGAAACATACACCCCACATTTTTATTAATCACAATAATATTCCTCTTCAGTAGGGAAAAAAAAAATTGTTCTGGGGAAAATTAGGTATTTGTTTCTTACATTTACCTCCTAATTCCTCAAAGCACATAGTACTGGTCGCCACAGATGATATGTGAGACAGCAAGAGCTGGAAGGAAGTCCAGACAGTATACAAAGTGCCAGCTTTCATTCAGATGAGGAGAAATAAATTGACAGTGAGGTGGCTGAATGGAACAGCAAATGTTTTCAACCACTGTTGTCAGGAAGGCCACTTAAGGAAAAGCAACAATGGCACTGATGTTGTCAGAGATCAGCATCACCTCTATGTTATTTGTTGGATATTGCCATAAAAGTGAGCTCAGTACAATTTCCAGAAAGCCCTACGCTTTTTACTTCACAAGAACTGAGTTTGATTTCCAAAACTGAGAATTTGAAATTATTCTCCCCTTCTGTATTGTGTCTCTAATTTTGCATTTGTCTGGTACAGGTAGAGAAAGACTGAGAAGTGCCTTTACAGTTCCCAGCTTTCCTTGTCCCCACCAATCAAAATCTGTCTTCAATAATGGACTGCAGAGCCAAAGGAATACATTTCTACTCTGCACAGTATGTTTCTCCTGTTCTTACAGTTTATTTCATAATTTTATTACTTTTCACAGAAAAGTGTGTCTTGGTTCTGTCAGATTCCCCAGTTGTGGTGGATAATTTTCAACCTAAAAGTGTTCAGGTGTAGCCAGTCAAAGTCAACCTAAAGCTGAAAACTCTAAACTCTTTGGACACTTCAATATACTGAATAATGCTGCTGGCTGCTTAAGGTGCAGGAAACACAGCCCCAAAAGGCTTCCATTTGAAATCTAAAGGATCTCTTTGGATACTTCAGAATCTGGGTTACAAAGATTACACTCATGACTAGAATTAAAAGAGGATAAGAAAAGGCTTTTACTGGCCTCCATTGTACACCAGATCTTTAAAGTTTACAGTACAGGTATAGAACAAGCACTGTCACCTCATCCTTTTCTTAAAATGACCTTCATACTCAAGTTACAGTGGATGCTTCTCTTGACCATTATGAGACACAGGTATGGGAGAGTAAGAGGCAAAGAGGTATAAGTAACAAGTATCAAACTTCCACTAAAATGTAAGAAAGATCATGACCATATTTGTTTTACCAGTCTCTCTGTTGGTAGAAAATGACTGAAGATGGGTGAGGAATGTCTTTGGATGAACCATTATCTCCTCAAAATTAAAGTCAAGCTATTGCTGTGTGTAGTGGAAAATCCCATTCCAGTCTCTAAACACAAGTATTAGAAAATGCAAACCAAGAACACATGCCTTCTGCTAAATCATTTTGAGGTCTGGGTGGGACTTTTTTATTTGTTTGTTCGTTCACTTGTTTGTTTGTTTAAGAAAGAAAAAAGAGCGAGTATCCATTTATCTTTCTTTTTTTTTTCCCCAATGGAAAAGTACTTTGACAGGAGTAAGGGCCTATGCAAAGTAATTTTCATGAATGTAAGAGTTGGGGATCACCTGCAAATCATTCCACCAGATTCCTCAAAAGCTCAGCTGTACAAAACCTGTGCTACCACACTGCTCAGCAATGACTTATTTCAGTTATTTGGTGACTTTTAAACCAATATGAAAAAAAGAGAGACAAAGAACACCCAAACAGGAGACACTGAGTAAATTCACCATCTATATCCCATATGGGCTAATTAAACAGAGTCAATTGGTCAAGTAAGGGCAAGTTAACACAGGACTACAAATGCTGTCAGGGCTGTGAATTACCACTGGGTTTTGCCAAGCCTCTAAAGTTACCCCCACCTGTCTCCCAGGTATACAAGAATGTCATTAATTCAGGAAGCATTCTTTACTTCAGCTAATTACTAAAAAATAGGCTGATTTTAAAGTTTTCCCTTCTCGCTTCCATAGGCAGTCCGCATTAATCTGCACACCATAACTCATGTACATGTCTTACTTTTCTGCATCTGCATTGGTTATTCCTATCCTGCTCCTCTACTAAAGAATGACAACATATTCTTATTACTATTAGCTGTAATCTTATAATCTTCCAAGTTTAACTGTAAATGCTATTTTCGCTATTGAAAAATCCTCAAGAGCTTTCAACTGAGACCGAAAGGCCCCTCTCACTTCTGCAGTCATACATCATACATGTCATACCCGAGCATTGAAGACGTGCATCGAGTTTGAACAGACAAGCAATGCAAGTGGGGCAGTGCACATAGAGGTGTGTGGACCTGCCAATGCCAAATACAGGTTAACACTGAAAAAAGATCTCCTGCATCTTTGTCTCAGGTCTGACTCACAGTCAGTGAATCCCATAGTGCATTTACTTCTAACACAAACATTGGCAGCTACTGTCCATCAGCAGAGGCTGTTTCCCCGTTCTCTTTTACAATAATTAGCTCACTGTAGCCTAAAATCCACTAATGCATTAGCTGAGGAGGAGGTAGGAGATAATGACTGTCAGGCATCGGGATCCAGGGCCTGTTGGCTCAACACCCTCTAATCATTTCACCTAAGAAAGAATAGTAAATGGGTGAGGTTGTCCCAAACTTTAGAAGCCACAGCTTCACACGCAGCAGCAGATTCTGTAGCATCTTTTTGTAAAGGTGCTCAGTTCACTAGGAAGAGGAGCATAATAGCATTCACTAGTATCCATAGTAAAACTTGTCATTGCCCTACTTCAAATTCTCTGAGCCTGAGTTTCCCTTCCCTTCTATGGTCTGAATTGGAGTTATTTGAGCCAACAATCGCTGTGGTGATGATTCCCAAGTTGATTGCTAAGTGGCAAGTGAACTGCCTCCACTACACATTATTTAAGTCATTGTCTCCATTACTTAATCCACAATTCTGTTATTACTCAACTAAGGATTTAGAATCAGGACAGAGGGTCATGGAATTTTGTGGCTTCAGTTTCTAGGGCAGAACAAATCAATACCACCCCATAAATGACATCAAGTTAGAGTGATTAGCAGCTTTCACTTAATGCAGCAAACCCCCATTTTCAGGTAAAATATAGGGGATTTTAAGTTAGCATTAGTGACAGGCAGCAGGTCTTCAAATACATATATGTATATGCTGATAATCTATTTGAGGAAGTTCCTTTCCTAAAACAAAATGAGAAATACTGCCTTTTTACTACTCAGCAAGTTTGCAATATATGCACAGTACAAATAATTCCTTGCAGAGATTCACCCTACTGGATAATTGTTTCAAAGTATCCTTCTTTTACCTGGAATCTTGTCCTTTCTGCAGCATAGACTTGGTAGTGAAGCATGGCTTGCAAGACTTTTTTGTGACCATCTGGTACCAAGCAGACAGCCCCTAGGATCTCCAACACAGCAATCTTGGTCTTAATGTTCTCAGTCCGTAAGCTCTGGGAGATGATGTTGATGCTTTCTGGATGGGCCAGAACGTGAGCCCGTCCTTGGGAGTTGTTCATCAGTGCCTTGATACACCCTATAACGGATGTGTGTATACGGCTCTCTGAGGTCGCATAGTCCATGCTCTTCAAAAAGTTCAGCAAACAGCTCAGGCCATCCAGCTCAATAAACCTGGTCACAAACCTGAAGAAAAAAAAAAAAAAGAGAAAAAAAAAAGGAAAAAAAATAATCAAACAACCAGGTAGGAAAAATAAGGAAAGCAGACCAAAGGCAACTTATTCAGCCTTATTTTAGCCTAAAGTTCACAGAATAATTCCCAGGTATTTAAGAAAAGACAAAATAAACAAAAAAAGAGAAAACAGAGTAGCTAATAATGATGTGTTGCATAGTTTCAGGTTAATTATATCCTATCACCTTAGTACACTACTGTTTGGTCTCTGTGCTCCTTTATTGCACTTATTAGCAAACACTGCCATGGTTCATCTCAACATCTGATGCATTGTCAAGGGTGAATAAACCCTTTCCAATTGCTACACCTTACACACATGTACTACACAGAACATATGTTTTCATACAGACATCACCACACTTTTAGTTATGAGTTCAGATTATCTTGAAAACCATTTTTAGACTTAGCTCAAACTTTCAGCCAATACTGCATATGTACTTTTGCTTTCCACTCTGTCTCTCAGCTATCCTGCCTTCACACTCCAATCCCATGACATACCTATAGGAACATGTTATGTTTAAAAGGGGTGTGTTCTTCAATAAAAGGCAAAGTTCCTATAATGGCCTTAGCTGCTTTGTTTGATTGATTGTTAGCTCTTAGTTTGAGGAGGCATATTAAGGAAAGAATAGATCCACTGTCAACTTGCAGTAGCAAAATGTACAGGAAAAATATCATAAATAGAGGAAACACCAAATTAATCAGTTACTGAATGAGACATCAAAGACTGAACCTACAGTGGAGCAGGTTTATTTTGACTATTAACATCATCAGAGTTCTGTTTCTGTTATATTCTATGTAAAATCTGCCTTTCTTCAGATTAAAATTATGGAAACTGAGGATGAAAAAAATATATTAGAAAGTCCTTGAGAAAGTTTAAGGTTTTGTTGAAAACCAGGGTTAAAAAACCCCGATGGGTCAAATGAGATCATGTAGACAGCCCTCCAGTAGAAAAGGATGGAATCAGGTAAGTCAGTTCAAACCAGTCATACTAGCAACGTTTCATTTAAAGTTCCTGTGCTTAAAAATGGGGATTTGAAGATATGAAAAGGGCTGCAAATAATTTCTCTAGATTGCTTTGTTTACCTCCTACCTCATCTAACATGTCATTCAGGTCGGTGAACTGTTTTAGAATGTCTGAATGCCAAACCAAGTGCATCACCCTTGAAGTTTCAGTCTATAAGAATGTACACCAACAGTGATATGCCCATGGCCACACTCTGAGCAGAATAATGTAGAAAGACACCTCAAGCAAATGAAAAGGTTGCTAACAATTGCCTCCTTTGTAACAAATTAAAAATACCAAGTCTGTGCTGTTCTTTTATCCAGTCCTTCTTCCTCCTTGTTAGATACTTCCTAATATACCATCTTTCTTTTTCTGTCCAGAAGTGATATGCTGTTACTAATATTCATTAATAATGGAAGCACCACACTGAAAGACTGAATTTCACTGGTCTCTGTTCATGTCTCTGTACCAGTAAGACAAACCTGAGCTGTACTTGTATTTCTCTAGATAATATTGATTTGACATATGTATGGTCTTTTGGTGGCTACACTCCACACCACACAGGAATTTTCAGGGTCTACCTGAAAGTTACACTCACTATGCTGATAGATTTGCCAGCTTTCAGCTTATTTGGGCCAGCGATTTGACCAAAAATATGGAAAAGCCTGGTGCTTTCAACAAAGTTTTGGTCTGCGGTTTGGGTTTTCTTCAAAATTAAGTTTCAAGGTGAATATCAGAGTAAGGGCAAGAACGCAAAAGAACATGTGCACACCAAAAATGAAAACAAGATTTAGTTGAAACTTCCAATCTGCCAAGTTTCACACAGGTCTGATTGCACATTCTTTGGATGCATCATCTTCTCTACCCTAACAAATTATAAGAGCAAAAGTCCTTCTTTCTTTGTGCCAGAGAGTGGGATTAACATTGTGCACCAGGAATTTGGTACGTCACCCAAAGCAGTTTGTTATAGAAAGATTAAGACTTAGTTCAGTTTCTGTAATGCATTTAGCTGCTAGCATGACAAAGAAGACTGAAACAAGTGCATTCATGGCAAAAAGAATTGCTGCTACGGATGTATTTGGAAACAAAATAAGCACAAACCCAACCTGTTACCAAACACTATGATGCCAATGAATTCTGATCAATTTGTTGGGCCTAAAAACTGGAGTTGCTCTTTGCCTCTACTATGGAAGGGCTAGTTTAAATTTTCCTTCTCCCCCTTACCTTCAAAATTCCATTCCATACCTTAGCTGTTTCCTCTGTCTTTTAGGGGAAGGGAAAAAAAGGTTAAGTTTTCCTTTTCTTGTTCTTTTCAGTTCTAGGGCTGAGGGAAGACTTAAGATGGACATGTTTCTGAAGATACGGAGCAATACTGATGGAAACATCCTTAAGAAGGAGCAGAACAAAGGATCCCTTAAACACACTTTTGATGGAACACACACTTTTATGACAAGACAAACAAGGCAGTACAACCCTCACATATTTTAGCCTGCTCTGATGAAAAAAAAAAAAGGTATATGCACAAAAGTCACATTGTCCCGATTAAGTACAAACTCTCACTGAATTCACTGGCAGAGCAATTTTTCTAGGACTGTTAGGATGAGGTCATTCCAAAAAGGAAGCATGTGCTGGAAAGTGGTGTGTGTCACAAAACTTGATTAATGACATAATTTAAAACAATGTTGGGACTTTCCTATACTTTTCCTAGCCCAGAGAGCAAACAGTGAGCTGCATTACTCAACAGGAAGCAAAGCCAAGTTCCCTTCCATTTCAGCTGCAATCAGAAGCAGAAATCAAATTATGATTTTCATCTTCCTTTTTCTAAACACTTAGTTTCCCATTCTCCAGAAAAGCCAGAAATCATGCTGGGGGAGGTAAAGAAATGGAAAAAGCAGTTTCTGGGCCAACAGATACTCTCAGTATGAGGATTTGTTCAGTGTGGGGAGGTGTGTGTATATATGTCTGTTGAGAAGAGAAAAAGAAGTGGGAGAAGAGCTGACATGCTGAAAGTGATAATCCTGACACTGTTTGGTGTTTGCGCATCTGTATGCAGGTGTGTGTGTGTGTGCGTGTATGTGCAAAAGCAAACTCAGCTTATACAGGTAAAGTTCCTGCTTCCCCACATTGCACACACATGTAACTAACTTCCATCCTATACAGCCTCCATGTTGCAAAGTAGGGTCTTGTTCTAGACTGGAAAGTGTAAAGTTAAACACATTTGCCAATGCATTCTGGCTAACACATTCAAATACTCAAGTGTAAATAAAATAGTCTGTGTTTTAATAGGTGCTAAACAAGCAAATTAAAACCTCAGACTCTCACTTGACCAGTTTAGCACACCTTAAAAGGCAGGGCGCCTCTTTGCCTTTCAAGTTTTAGAGAGTGTTGATCGGAACGAGTTATCTAGCTCTAATAATAAACCTTTTGTCCAAACACAGATGTGGTAGCCTAAGAGGTACTGACCCACTGGTGGATTCCAAGTGCAGGGGGTACAGCCTCCCTGTGAGACTCCAACTCAGGAAAGACTGAAGGATCATATGCTGTTGGTGTGCAGAGAGCAGGATGTTTCCACCCTGTTAACAGGCAAAGCTACACTTCCCTGCAGCATCAGATTTTGAACCAGGGGGCACACATAATCCTGACAACTACTGAACTGGTGAAAAATTCAGCATAATGGATTTGGCTTGCTGGATGCATAAATGATCATCTTCAGTATGCACCTGGATGCAACATTGCTAAATCAAACAAAAATAGCAGGAGGTAAATCTAAATAAAACAAAAGGAGAAAAGCAGACAGTAAAGGGGATTAGTGATGATTCAGACTAAAGGAAGTATTTTTCTAGGGTTCCAAAAAGTTATTTTTTTACCAGTCCCTGGTAAGTTTTAACTTTTGCTGCACTTCTGAACCTCCATTTTGGGGCACTAAAATACCAAAAGAAAAGCTCTTCTCTTACAGCTTCTGTCCAACAGTTTGTCATCACGCTTGTTTATAGTCACAAGCTTTTACAAACCTGAGAGAAAATGTGTTTCTTGACAAGGTGCAGATGTGGGTTTTTTTGTTCTCTAAGGCTGGAATTGTTTCTCTGTGCTAGGACATAACCTGGTTTTATTATTTCAGGGCAGTTCCCAAATAGCAGAACAAAATGCACTTGCTCAAAGGGAGCCAGCTAGCTGCCCCAGGGACGCTTCTATCACCTTCTCTGCAAAGAGGAAAGGAACTTGAGTTTGGGTAGATCTACTTTGCTTTTTATTGTTAGAACTGGTAGGTTGGAATAGAGACACAGATTAGTAACACTGCTGTGCATTATCTACTAGAAGAGACACAGTTCTACAGTGAAATGAAAAAGACAGCCAAACACTTGCATTTTTCTTCTTTTGATTTCACTCTAGATCAGAGAATTCAGAGGAGCCTATTGGTAAGCTGTCAGAGCCCCTGTGTATCCTACCATCACAAATGGATTCCAGACAGTTCATCCTGTGTGAATTTTGGTCTCTATTTTCTTCAGAGGCCTGATGAGCAGAAGTGGCAAAGAAAATAGGATTTGATACCCAAATGAAACCAGAAAGGCTAGTATTTTGAAGGATTGGGTATCATAGTGCTTATGAGAGGGGTTCAGTGGAGCTGAGGGCCTCTCTACTGCAACCTTTCCATCAAGAAGAAATTGGCTTGTTGATCAGGCATTGGCATGCAGCCCATTTGGCAGCTAACGAATTGAGTCGCTGGAAATTAGTTGAGACACAGGACTTAAGTCAAAATTTGGCTTGGCTTAACTGTTTGGGTTTTTTTTCAAAAAAAAAGCCCCAGAGCCATCGCCAGCAATTTAGGAGAGAACACTTTATAGGGCAGCCCATAGATGCTTGTACTGAAGCTTGTTAGTGTTATTATAAACAGATGAAGCAACAGGCTGTTGTCAAGGGCATCCAGCAGATGCTATACAGGTTGGAGAAGGAAAACCTTGCAAGGCTTTGAGCAAGAGACATTTCTCCTTCTTCTCTATTGCCCTGTCCTCAACCAGGAGGCTGGCCTGTCCTATTCAAAATGGCAAAGCAGAAGAACTAGCAGTGGCCACCAAAGTGTTTCAGCTGGACAAAGCAAAGAGGCATTGTTGCTGTGGCTACACTCAATGAAAACATCACAGAGTAAGCATGAAAGCAGCTCCATATCAAGTCTCAACAGCACAGGACTTTAGTTTAGAAGCCTTGTGAGAGTTGGGAGGTTAGCAGCTGCCATGGCTTCCATTTTGACATAAAGTCCAGCCAAATTTTACTGTATTCTCTGCTTTAGGACAGTGATAGACAGGATAAAACAGTCACTTACGCCCTTGGGTAAGGTCTCGATATAGGCCGTGATTTCTCCGTGTCCATGTTAAAAGCACTCACTCTACCCACATGTAAAGTTATTAAACCTGATAAATCTTTATGCCTGAGGAGCACCAGAATCTGATTCTGAGCTCTCTTACAGCCCGTCACAAGGGGAGGTGAACAGAAGGTAAAAGATGAGGCTTAAGCTAATGTGTTCTACCTCACATGTGCCATGGGGTGAGAAGCGGCACACAGGCAATTTTTTAAACATTGTGAAAGGGAGAAGCACAATCAGCATTTAGCTCTGCAAGAAGTCCCAGAAATATCTTCATTCAAGTCAAAGTAAGTGCAATGCAAATTCTTTGAGATAATTTTCTGGATTGTTTGTATTTACTTATTTCATTTGTTTGATTTGGTTAGGATTCCCCCCCAAAAGAACCCTGTTTTGTTAGGCATTACTGAAGCTCTCTGAAACAATGACTTCAGTATAGTGTGGATGCAAAAGTATTTGGCCAATATAAAAGAGATTCAGAAATTTTTTGATGTAGTGTTTCCTGAGATCATATCAACTACAGTTATTGCTTCTGCACAATGCTCTCCTAAGTGTTAAATTGAAAAGCTTTCTATGCTAGTTAGTTTCCTATTGTTCAGATCTTTGTTCCCAGAAAAAGAAAGATGACTTTAGCTTCAAAGACAGAGTACACAATAAAGTCTCTTAACATTTTTCTATGCCACAGTTACACATAAAACAGGAAGAATGCCAAACCAGGTGATGTCAGATGGATTAGCTGCTTTGTACCAAAGAGTTCACATTACTAAAGATAAGAGGAAGCTTAAATTCAAAGTTCAGAGTAGAGGCTGAGATTTTACCCAACATGAATCAAATTACATGGGACGTTGAGGGGGCTGTGAAGGCTAAAACCCAATCTTCATAGTCATTACCAGTGTTTGCAAAGATCTGCCACAGATTTTTCACAGTAGACTTTGTCTTTTATTTTCCCGAAGCTACATGCTTCACCGTTAGTGTGCCCTCCCGACTAGGCAGGTTCAGACCAGGGACTGTAGGGCTCTCTGAGGATTGTCTGAAATATCAGAGAGGCTTGTGTGAGGTGAGACAATGAGGTTTCTGTCCTTGCCACTCTTACCCATGTCACATCTGACTAGAGGGAGGCAGTGAATTGTGATGAAAGGGGAACAACATTACCTCATGGGCTGCGTCCGCAGAGCTGTCTTCAAGTCTTCAACTATTTTATTTTTCATTTCAGTTTCTTCTTCATCGAAAGCATACAGAGTCTGCATCTGTTCAGAAAATAAGATGACAATTAGGAAAGCTCAAGCTGCCTGAAAGTTAAGAGATAGGCCAGGAATTATGAAAGAGAACTCTCCCATTAACACAGAGGTGTCTGCCGACCTCTCACCAGGAAAGCAATGCCTCAGCTACAAAACTGAATCCAGATGTGGCTGCTCATGTGGACTGGCAGCAGCATATACCACTTTGCCACACTGGCTAAACTAGAGTTCTCAGATTACCCCTAAAAAATCACAGTTGCCAGTATGCCTGCAGAAAACTGTACCTAATTTGGAACAGCAATCTGGTGTGGTGATCTATGGATGTGTGAGGCAAAGTTTGCAGGGAGAGGCAATATCTTTTATTAGACTGACATGACTGGAGGGATTTGGGGGAGAAAAAAGAAATGAAACAAAAACCAAAACAGACGCATGTCAGGTTTCAAAGCATAAAATCTTCTTCAAGAGACTACACAGCCTGAATTACATTTTGTGTAAAAAGTTTGACTTTTCTTTCCCCTGCCAAGTATATCACCTGTTTTAAGATACCGATGTTCCCTATACAGTTTGGCCTTGATAATTAGGATTATTTACTTAAAAAAGCTGGAGCATCATAAAATCCCTGTTCTTGTTTTTAACAAGTTAACTGAAGCACACAAAGACTAGATTTCCCCCCAGTATGCAGCTTGAGATAACTAGAGCTTGCTGTCAACTGGAATTGAAGTTGCTATGGTTCATTGTAAATTAAGGTGAGAGACAATGAGTGGAACACACATAAAAAATATGGTCCTCAAAGTCAGACAAAGCCATTAAAAAGAAGTAGTTTATGAGAAAATTAGGGTTCCAGCTCTACACGCAGCACCACTGCAACCTTCCTATGTGAAGCAAGATTCTTCAGCACCCTTTGCATATATCATGCAGGCTCACAAGTCCCATGTGTGACT
This sequence comes from Margarornis squamiger, assembly GCA_035222235.1. Classification (NCBI taxonomy): domain Eukaryota; kingdom Metazoa; phylum Chordata; class Aves; order Passeriformes; family Furnariidae; genus Margarornis; species Margarornis squamiger. The sequence goes on from JAWWTY010000106.1 coordinate 29,602,647, forward strand.
TTTTAAAAAGTCAAGACTTAATGCTGGAAATTCTTAGCTTACAGCTATATCTTCTTAGTCACTTAAACTGTAAAATGAGAGGATAAATGACTCTTTTTGGCAGGACTTCTTGTGGCTATCACTCAGTGGTATCTGGAAAGCAGCTCTGAACCCCTTCTCAAATGAATAACCCAATTAAAAAAGTATCATCTATCAAGGATCTGATATTATACCTCTCTGCGGTGGAATCTGAGTAGCTACAATTATGGCTCATTACAGCAAAATATTTCAGTCTTTATTTTACTGTTTAGCAAGCACCAAAGAAAACCTTCCTCTCACTGGAGCTTCTTTTAACCTTCCCTGCCCCTGCCACCAGCCCAACACCTCACTTCCTTTGGAAGTGCTCCCACTTTGCTTGCTTTTGCAAGGCACGTGGTACCAACATGTGTCGGATCCTGAGGGTGGTCATTTGTCTACATGCCGTTGCTGTCTTAGGCTGAACAGCTGGCATACGGAGCTGTGTTTAACTCTAGGGGTCCTCCCTCTGATCCATGCTAAAGTCAAATTCACTCAGTAACAGAGCAAGCCATTTCCTGCCCTAATGGAATGACAGAGCGCTACTGATGGAAAATGAGCTGATGATGTTTTATCTTTTGCCAGCATCCCCCGACAGCCAGAAACATAAATTGAAATGCTTAAGCCAAGCCATATATGATCCCCCTCTTCAAAAAATAAACAGAAATCCTGAACAGGCCTTATGGAATCTCAATGGCAGAGTCCTCGGGTGTGATTTGGGGCTTGACTTGTATTTTCTTGGATGATAGCCCGTCTGGTCATCTTTCCTTTGGCCCACAAATGCTCCTTTGAAAAGCTCCCATTCCTCCAATGGCTTAATTTCTCCTCTGAGCCATTGTGAGGGGAAAGTAAATGGATAGTAGGAAGGTGCTCAACAATATTACATTCAGAGTGAAAAAGGCCCATTTCCAAATGAAACAAATACAAATAATCCTGCCTTTACAACAGAGAGTGATTATGGAAAACCCCTGTTCTAAAGCTGCAGGCAGACAAGAGTCCTTCATTTCTCACTCCCGTGTATGGTCAGGAACTCAAATCCTCATGCCCTCTCTAAAGACAGACTGGTCGTGCATTTGCCTTGTGAAATAGCTTTCTCGGCAAGAGTTACAGAAAACATAACTGTCCCTGGGAGACAGAAGGGAGGGAACTGTCATTATTTGATGTTGGATTCCATTAATGTGGCTGACTGATGAATTGCTTTCCTGAAGTACAAACTGCACTCAAGGACTGATGCCTGCTGGGCTCAGGGTGCAGCTAGTTACCATCAGCTAACCAAACATACTAGGAAGGGGAAGCACAACAGTGCCAGGTCCTTATCTGGTCCCTAAAAAGTGGCATACATGAGGCTCTTTTTTACAAGCACATTTTATGTATTTAAAGTTTTCCAGATTAAGTGTATCATCTGGGAAAATATAGCATCTAATTACTTGATTTGCCAACCAAAAAAATTCAAGAATTTGTGAAAACAATCATTCATGTGGAATTTTAGGTGTAAAACTTCAGGTAGAACAAGAAATTATTTTGAAATTTAGGTTCCACTTCAAATGAAACACTTCAGTTTTTTAAAAAACATAGATTAATTCCTACACCTTATCCCAGTGGCTAATCATTCCCCAAAACTTCTGGGAAGGAAAATACAAGGACCATAATGACATTAGTTTTGAGAAAGAGAGAAAAAAAAAAAAGAAAAAAAAAAGGCATAAACTAGCATCAACAATACACGGTATGACAGACCTAATTTTACTTTTACACATGTGAGATGATTTAAAAGGTAAGAAATAAATTGAATAAATAGTGAAAAAGCAACCTGTATGTTCTAATTTCTTTTTATAGTCAGTTGAAATTCAACACACCACATCTCTACCTACGTTAAGGCTGAATTAAGGGAATAACTATAAATCATAAACTACGTATAGACTTAATTTTAAAAAAAGCCCAAACTTTTAAGCAAGTAAATTTAAAGTAACACAGATGTCCTCTAACTCAGATGGAAGAGTGTTATCATCCACCTGCTAAATTCTGCTGAAAGATATATGCTTTTAACCTCCTGTGAAGCTGCTCTGCCTTGACCAAATGCTTTCTGAGTCTAGGAAAAGGGCCTGGCTACAGCTGTATTTATTAATCTTGACCCTGTCTCACACTCCTGTCCAATCCATCTTTTCAGAAAAGCTGGATCTTCAACTACTGTTCACCTGAAATACTCTCTGTGGAAATGCATACACAACCAAGACCATAAAAGCAACCCAGCGCTGTAAGGACTTTTCCTCCCCAGTGAAGTGAGAGCTGTGTTTATTTGTGCTGCCAAGCACACAGTTACATGGGGTGAAGAGGGCAGGAGGAACACAGCAAGGCAGCTGCTCTATTTTTAAGAAAAAAGATTTTGTGTGCTGATGACTGATGTGCAAAAGATGACAATGACATTGATAATGGAAATGGTCTTAATTGTGTCCACATCACCAGTACTGTTGACATCACAGGACTAGACAAATTTGAAATGTCCTCTTTTTAAATTAGACATCATTAGCAGCTGTCCCTTTCTCTTAAGGACTGGTCTAGAAGAAAATCTACCAATGTTCTACTCGGCCCCTTCCTTTCAGTCATACCTGAAGGATGGGACAGTACCTCTGCAGGAATTGCACACTACGGACTAGTAAAAAAGATACAGTTTTACTGTCATACTCTCTTGAGAGAGTTGCGTTTAAAAACTATTAAACTCTGAAAAAATATAGCAACAGAAACAATTGTGGGAACAGAACCATGTCTAAAATGCATGGCTTTTTGAACTGGATGAGGAATCTGTGACCTAAAGTGCTTCCTAACACAGTGGTCTAAGGTTACAAGTAGGGAACGTCAAACATGTCAGGAATCACCACGTTGCTCTCAAACATAATCTGTGAGGGGCAGATACGATGGGTAACACTGCAGCGGGTCCTCTGAGAAAATGATCCATTAGCACAGAAGCCTTGAACTGCTGAAATCCACAGAAATATACTTAATGATATAGCAACATAAAGGTGCCATTTCCACTTTCTCAGTGAGAAGGAAGAACATTTTTGCCAAGCTAATATATAAAAAAAGAACTTCATAATTAAACAAAAGGATATAGAAAAATAGGTGAAAGCCACATATAAAAAGATTCTTTTTCAATGAATTCACAGGAGTTGCAAGTATTAAATTTTATTAAAACCAGGATTTAAGGCATTTGAAACTAACACTTCTGTGATTACTACTACCATTTCAACTTTAATACTTCTTGCAATATTTCTAATTAAAATATTGCAATACTTGATAGTGCCCAAGAGATACAACTGAAATAGACTAGACAGTGTCAGGAAGCAACATGAAACATAATTTTCTTTCACTACTTCAAAGCTGACTCCACTTGGATGCAGTTTTAAAATATTAAATTAAAAAAAACCCACCACTAAATTTAGAACTGAAATTATATGGGACCCAAAAATAACTGTTTGAAAGTTAAAAGTCTCGGAGGTCTAAATAATAATGAACAGAACATGTCTTTCAATGTGTGTTGGAGCTGGTTCTCAGCTGTATTACTCCAGTTTTCCGCTGATACAATTTCTGCAAAATCAAGTCAACTGAGTTTCACCTGCTTAAAAGTGAAGCAACTAAGTGGTAAATCAGAAGCAGAGGTTTAAACCCCAGTGTGTCTTCTCAAGACTTCAGGCATAAGAGTCAAATGTGAGTCTTGAAGCCAAATAGAAGGTTATGAATAATTCAGGTATTGGCACTCAGGCACGCAAACAACATTACCAGGCTGGTGTTTATTGGTGCTCTTAAAACATGTTTAAAATTAGAAACATAGGCCAAAATATAGGGTCATTCCATGGAACTGCTCCAGATTTACAACAGTGGTGTATACATATTCACTCCAGGTTTACATCAAGATCATTTAAAGACTAATCCAAAAGTCACTGAAATCAGTGGAAAAACTTCAGTAGATTCAAGAGGCCTTGGATCAAATCCTACCAGAAGTATTTGGCTCAGTGACATTGCAAGGTTTCATACTCATTTTTTTCCTTAATGGCCCCTGTAGAGTAAATTTGTTCAGTCAGGAAATCAAAGCACAGTGTCATGCCAGTCACTAAAGCTCAATGTCTTTTCTCAAAACAAGTCCGTGTTCTTTCTATTCCATTACTCTGTCCCATGAAAATATGGCATGATGGTAAGGTGATAGTTTTGTTTATTCATGACTCTCAGTAGAAAGCAGTGTTTCTTTTATCCTCTTACAGGGAGTTTTCATAACTTCTAAATCTTAAGTTGTTTTACTCAGCATGTGAAATGTATAATAACTGACGCATTTAGCATCTATTAAGGCATTATTTTTATTAAATTATTTTATAGCTCATAACCACAATACAAAAGGTGCAGAGAAACCTTTAGAAATCAAAAATAAAAGCTGAAGTAAACAGCAAGATGTGCTGCCTAAGATGCTAGGAACAGAATTCTATCATCATTTCTGCACAAACACCAACTAAAGCTGAGTAGACCCTGCGCATGAGTAACTGGAGGCAAAATCTGACTATAAAAATCAGTAAGAAGATCAAATTTCAAAATGGAAAATCTACCATATCAAAGCAGATCAGTGGACACTATATGCAGGTGTTCCAACTCTACTGGATGCTTCAGAGCAAGAGACATTCTATACAGCTGTTGAACAATGACAATTAAAAAAAGGCTTCCTCAAATACCTTCTCGGCTTGTATCTTATGTCTAAGGTGTTACAGCCTTATGTTCTTCTGTTTATATGATCTTATATAAGTGGATATTATCTTACATAAAGAACTACCTTTTCTTGAATTCTTCTACTAAACTAATAGCCCAAGTGTTATTTTATAGATTAGTTACAAATCAATTTGAAACCATACACCAAACCAAAACTTTACCTAATTTTCAAATAGTTGCTTTTCTGATTCATCAAATATTCTCTTGAATTTTCACCCCAGACTCTAATTTGCCTTCAGAGCTCAGTATTGGAGAAACAAAAACTGGAAATACTTATGGTGCTTTCTAATCTACTGCTCTGCTAGAGCAGGGCTCTTTCTTAATCCACATACTCATCTACTTTCATAATTCCTATTTTAAATCAGTTATGCATTTGGAATAATATCATTTCTCCTTTTGGGACTTCTTCCTAAAGAAACACATCTCTATAGCAGGAAATCCCTGCTTTGCATGAGAGGTGACTTACTGCTGCCATGGAGTTGATGCGGTCAATGTAGTAGTCTGGCCAGCTGGTAGCAAGCTTATTAGGATCTTCTTGTTCCTGAAACAGAAAGTTAAGCAAGGTTACACAAGAAGCCTCTACAGGATGAAGCACCACTCTAGAATGACCTGGGATTCTTCAGTGCTCTGCTCTTTATTGTGTTATCTCCCCCATATTCTTGTATAATGCCCACAGATGTGTGGCATTTATTACAAATATTTCTGAAAGTGTAAAGTTAGCACTGTCACCATGGTGTGTCAGATAAAAAGAATCCCCTTCAGCTAAGATCATTAAATGCAGAATAATAAAGTTCGATGTAGACACAGTTATCTTTGGCATCTAAGCAGCAAACCTCAGTCCCTTAAACATATTATGTTTCCCAGTAGAAGGACAGCCCATTTAGAGATAGCAGGTTTACATTTTATAGCTTTATACTGACAGATTTTATAAATTATTTGGCCTCTTTACTGCTAGGGTGATGTTGGAATTCAGCAACAAAGGGGTTTAATATCTGCTAATGGAGAAAAAAACAATCAAGTCAAAGAATCTGAAAATAAGCCAAAAGACTGCATCATTTTAATGCAGTTCAGACTGGACATTAGGAAGCATTTTTTTACCAAGAGCATGGTCAGGCATTGAACAGGCACCCTGGAGAGGTGATCGATGTCACAAACCTGTTGGTATTTAAGAGGCATTTGGACAATGCCCTTAACAATATGCTTAACTTGGTCAGCCCTGAATTGCTCAGGCAGTTGGACTAGATGAACACTGTAGGTCTCTTACAACTGAAACAGTCTGTTCTATCCTATTGTACCCTGAGCAAAATCTCAGAACACCCAAAGGAAAAAACCAGCATCCCCTCAGTTACAGTAGAGGCAGTATTAATCCTTCTCTCCGTACCTCACAAATAATCCACCTGAAATCCTCTTCACTAGATTAATCTCAATGAACCTTCTAAAAGAAGGCCTGTACCAACTCAGAAACCAGTTCTTTCTTGCTCCTTGAATGCTCGATGGAAATGAGATTTCCATCTACTAAGTCTATTTCTAGATTGGTGTAACAGTCACTGGCAACAGGAGGATTGGTTTCTAGGATCCTAATCTCTGATTATAGACTACAAATAACTAATATTAAATGTCCTAGCATATGATATGAGATTGAACCACTTGCTTCATCCTGAGGGTGTCCAAAGATGTAAGACTGTGTGGAAGTCACCAAAGTTGTCTGTGCATGAATGGTTACTCATACTAGAGAAGCTACTCTGGAAGACATGCATAACAATATTAAAAGTGTAGGTCTATCAGAGCATCTCACCTATTCCAGCACTATTTGGTCTAGAGATGAGAAATGGCTCTACATGCTGTTGAGCCACATTCAGAAAACACGTTGCTACCTGACAATTTCCTGCCAGGCTACATACCAACACATGGCAACAATTTGCACAACTCAAAATCTTCATATTTAAAATGAAAAACAAACCCATTACTGAGATTTGCTTCTTTCCCTCTCTTTCTGCCGCTGGTTTTTCAACATGCAAACTAAAGTATCTCTATTCACAATATTGATGAAACAGTGTTTCAGAAAAGGATTGCAGAACAGACACATCTAGACAGCTCATATAACTCTTTATTAAAACCTTGCACCCAACTGAACAATTCAAAACTGATTTAAACAAAGCATTATACACTAGAATACCACTGTATAAAAAGTATGAAAGACTGGCAAAGTGGTAAGAGATACCAACCACACCCACAGTTGTTGTGCCCCCACCACCTGATCAATAACAAATTAAGAGCAAGGTGACATTTCTCAAAATAAGTGAGAAGTTCTGCTGATTTTCCTTACTTCCCTTTCACGGCCACAATGAGCAGGGATCTGATGGACCCAAATCTATGACAAATAGCACATTACAGAAATATGCAACTGCCTACCAACAGCCAGCTACAATTGTCACACTACATGTTATCTGTAGACTGCCTTTTGCTGCTCCTTTCTGTGCAGAAAAATATCTAGCAGCAACCATAACCCTGACAATTGTTTCACACTTGGCAGACCTTAACCTCCCATGCAAAAATCAATATATGACTTTGTTGATGGAAAAAGGAATAAAAACATACGTTAGATAAATGTCTCCCTCTGAAATTTTTCTCTGCAGAGAATTCTAAAAGTCCTAGTGATAGCTACAATTGTTTGCAGAGTACACGTGACAAGAACATTGTCAGAAGATGGAATACATGTGTTCTCTATATTTCTCCTGCCTCTATTCTGAATTCCAAGAAAAAAAAAAAAACCACACCTAAATTAAGGAATGCCTGAATTCATCCTTTGTATTCCAGAATAAGCTACTATACTCTTTCTCCTTAAAATTGTTTAGGGGGAAAAAAGTGTGTAAGTGCTAGAATGGTACAACTAATATTTCTAGATGTCTATCTCAGACATGCAGGCTGAAAAGCACGAGGATAGATATGCTAAAAAGTCAGAATTCTGACCAATTTCCTACCTGAACCCAAACCACTAGAAATTTCACAATCAGAACGAAGGACAAGAAGACTCTGGTTTCCCAAAGTGTATCTGTGCATGTGGTTAGCTTGACAAATGAGTCAAGGTCCTTGGTATATCCCACTTTTGACCATTCTCCATCCACTAAAAATTGGTCTGAATTCTGAGTCTGGAAGCCTTATGGCAGGTTTGGATTTAATTAACACTGTGAGAAATTTTGTTTCAGTAAAACACCACAAGCATAACACTTTTTTTCCTGAATTAAAGCCCAGACTCAAGATGTACCTAAGATTGCTGAGGTTAAAAAAGTTTCAGCAGATACTCTTCAGTGCAATTCCTCATGTTCTGAAGTTGTTTTGGTCTAGATGCATATCAAGCAGAAGAGTCCATTCAATCTCAGTGGCCTTCCACACCCCCAGTTCACACCAGAATTTTATGACTGTCAGTGTGTGTTTTACTTCACTAGAACAAATGATTATTTACTTAAAACCTGGCACTCTATTTCCAATATAAAATCCCAGAAAGCTCCTTATACCCAGGATGAGCATAGAGATTTTTATCCAGCCTCATGAAGTCATTAGGTGGCAAAGTGTTATTTATAGCAATCACCTGGGCAACATTTTGAAAAGAGAGTCAAGTTTACACCTGTAGCATCAGAACAGTTGAAAAAAAGCAACCAAAAAACACCAAAACCCCATATTTAATTGTGTAAATTATGTGAGTTCTACCCATGCTAAGAAATTGCTGCATCTGCTTTCTCTTAGAGAGGGAAAGATGAGCCAAAAATAGAAAGCAATTCTGGGTGTGGTATGGGGCACAACAACAAGGTGCAGGTTTTTTGTGTTTTTTTTTTAACATATTCAGGGGTTTGACCCTCAAATAGAATCTCAGAGAAAACTGCAAGGTAACTTGATGATAATGGCAAAACCCCTCCCTTGCTCCAGGAGACACAGAGAGGAAAAAAAAAACCCAACCAAGGGGAAAAAAAAAAATGAGGCTGTAATATATAAATGCATATAGGTATCAAAAGCTGGAAACAATAACCCATCTGTATAAGGGAAAACATTAGCTGAAGGAATCTATTAAAGCAAAGCCTTCTTTTAGCTCCTTGAATAGTGTAAATATTACATGAAAAAACAGGCGTCAGCTTGTGGACTTTATAAGGGGCCATATCATTCTTCACTGGAGTAACAACTATGTAACTGCTGTGAAAACAGGATCTTGATACTATACAAGCCTGCAATATAGCCAAGGTATTATATAGGCTTTGACACTAATTTGGACGGGCTCCATGACTTTGTGGAAAGTGGAACTTATGACTTCATCCCAAATAGGACTTAATGGAGTTCTGCAAATATTTGGACCATCTAAACCAATCAAAATGAAAGAAAATAAAGCACAGAACTGTATGTGCAGCTCAGCTGATCCCGAAAGCCTTTTTGCAAATCCTGGGAGACTTGATCCATCAGGCAAGCACTTTCTAGAGAGCAGAGACTTCTAGAGGATGCCATGTCAGTGGGACAAGCATTTGCAATACAAAGGCCACCACAACAGACTTAAGGAAGAATTATAGACCGCTGCCTTTGTCGCAAAACTTTCTAACAAGAAGTACCAAATACCAGTGATACAAAAATCATGTGGAAATGTCAGATATTCATGGCTGAGTGGATCATGAAAATGAAAGACACCATTTATATGGTGTTTCTTTCAAGGTGGTTTCAGTCTTGAAAGAAATAGCGTAGGAAAAGCCAGTACAGTCAGTGCCTGCATTGAAGCTCTCTTGGGGTGAGCACTGGGTTTCAGTTTCCAGTGATGACACATTGCTATTTTACTCTGCAGTAAAAAGACTCCAAAACTGTTGAGCAGTTCTCTAGAGCATCTGAAAATCTGAGTCCTGAAAATCTGAGCACATCAAAGCATTAGTAAATACATCCACAAAATTAGCAACTTTACAAGGCTTCTTTCCAACAGATTGAGAGACAGAGGCATGTATACTGACATGACAATTAAAACTCATCCAGGAAAACAAACACTGATCTGATACTGACTCCAGCACTCTCTCATTTCCACCATCATTTATAGCAGGGCGTTTTTATTCAATGTAGACAATTACCAACTCCCTAGGATCAGCAGATACTTGCTGTCCCTGGGTGTCCAACCGCTCCATGGACTTTGCCACTACCTGCACACATGCCCATGTGTGCCAGGGCTGATGACTCACAAAGCCCTTCTAACATACAAACTATAAAATAACAATTCCTCCTTGAGCACATGCATCAAGAAATGTATCACATGTTATGGCTGTCACAGGAAAAACATGGATACTATTGGGATGACATCTATTCATTGGCAGCATGACTTCCTTCTCAAACCTGTCTCTTCAGAAGAGCCGACAGCTGACCTTACTGTTTTACACTGTTTAGAACAGAATGGGAACAAGCCACAAACCTGTTGCTGGAAAACGTGGTTTTATAATCTTTCTTGGACAAGAAGCCATGATATTGTTCATTGAGCTCCTCTCTGTATCAATAAAAACAGTGTGCAAACACAGATGAAGAATAGAAAATGAGGCTACTATAATACAAATTCCTGTTCAAGCTTGTTCACTGCATCATGTCCAGACACTACATGCTCAAATTTATACTTAGATCACAAAGAATTGCATTTCCTTGGAAAAGCCACATTAAGGTTAGTGTGGTTCTTCCTATCAACAGCCTTCACATACCATTCTAGTACAACACAGAGCTGAAAGACAGGTTATTTCACTTGGCCTGAAGGGTCAGCATCATCACATACAGTTCAGAAAATATAAATCATGGAGTTCAAGTCATTATAAGAAACATATCATTTAAGAAAAAGTTAAATATGTTATTTATCATACTGAGTAAGCTCCTGTAGCTATTTGTTTCTCATATTTCCCATTAAAAACAATGACAATGGGAATCCTGAATACAAATTGCTGGGAATTTTTCAGGTTGTGGCTTTTTTGTTTTTGGTTTTTAATGCCAGTACACTGAAACCTTAACATGACTTTCATCCCTTGAGATGAAAGCTTTGCTGGATAAAGATTCTCCATTTCTGGTTGAAGCCCTCCCACACTCTTCACAACAACAGCCAAGCTGGTAAAAACTTCATCTGAGATGCTCAGGATTCAGACTTGTGTCCGTGTTCTATTTCAAAGTGACATGCATGACCCTTGCTCTTCACATCAATATTCTGGCCACTAAAAACAAGGTGGAGTTTTTGTTTGCTTGAAGGGTGGAAGATGGTTATCACTGGTGCTTGATTTCCCACAAGTGCAAGTCTTTTCCCTTTAGAGCTGTACAGACTCAAGTCATGGCATCATCTGCTGTTAATGCTGAATACAATACAATCTTGTAACACCTGGCACTATACACTGACAAAAGTCCTTAAAGAAATTCATGTATTGGGTTTTTCAGCGGGATCAGCAGAAACAGGAAAAATGGGACACAATTACACAGTTCCCAGTTACACAGGAAATATGTAGCACAGCCAAGAATCAATCCACACTGAAGTTGTCCTGCACTCTCGTCCAAATCACCATTTTCCCTTTTTTCATGACTGACCTAAAGACTTTTCTTCACTTTAGAGAGTTCAGCTTTCAAAGAAACATTTACTTGCTTGTTAATGCACTGTCCATTCTGTTGGCTGTGTCTCAGTTCAGAGCAGTCAAGGTTTCACAAACAAAAAGTATTTTTATTAAAAGACACAAAATGTGTTTGATCTGCTCTGGGACACAATGCTAATCCAGAAGTGGAGCTAAAATACATCTAAGCTTTTCAGACAGTTTATGCCTCCAAAAAGCCAACCATGTCCCAAGAGATGCTAATTTTGAAACAGGACAGACCATAGGACTGAGCCATTCACTAGACAGATGTGGCACCACTCTATTTCTCAGACTCCATGACTAGCATTTACACAAATAGTCTCAGAGTTTGGGGAAGGAAGCAATATCCCAGCCTTTTAAGCGCAATTTACCCAGACTGAGAAAAACAAACATTACTTCTCTCCCCGGAATTAAGCTATTGATGTGCAGATAATAACCCTTCTGCCACAAAAACAGTCTACTGTATAACTTATTAAAAGAGAATATTCATTAATCACCAGCTGGAGTGTGCAACTGAATAGTTTCTAATTGCCTCTCACAAAGGTCAGGGATAGACATAAATGGTTCCAGTTCACTGCATTATGACACAGGGATATATTACCTAACAGACCACAGGGCGTTTTTTGGGGGGGGTTGGATTTTTTTCTTTTTTTTTTTTTTTTTTTGCTTCATTTAGCCTGAGGTCTGTCATGCTGCCACTAACTTGACAGACCTAATAATGACCTCTGATGCTGGTCACTAATCAGCCTTTCAAAGAAGAATCAAAGGCTTCATATTATTATTTATATTATGAAATGCCTTATAATGTCACACTGTGGAACTCACTGTAAAAAAATATAATAAATTTTAAAAGCATGAAAGTGAAAAAGGGATACTTTGTGAACAATGAGGATTCCGTGTTAGAAATAATTTCCTAATACTAAAAGAAGCTTCAAAGATGCTGAAATCCTTAGCCTTTAGAAATTAAAACGGTCTATCAGTCATTTTTGAAAGATGGTTGGCTCTACCACAGCTGAAAAACTTTCCAGTCAAGTTAAATATATGCTTTGTTTTGAATTGACTGTGCCATCCCTCACATTTTTTTTGCTTCCCAAGCACCCACAGATATGGAATGTCCAGAAGCTGTGCATTCTATACATACAGTGTATCATTTCCAAAGTCCTCTAACACTCAAAACCACTTCAAATTAATTATTACTAATTGGTATAATTCTAATGGAGATGAAGGCCATGCTTTTATTTCTTATCCTCCAGAAAACATGTAAGATCCATTGCATATACATACACAGATAGTTTCTCACAGAAAATAGACTGGAATGCCATAACTGGCAGGGAAAAAGGTTGTTGGTGCGGTGTTATGAGCTGAAAATAAGAATTAATGTCTTCTGAAACCTCAGAAGTCTCAACCACTGATTTTAATGTATAACTGTAGTATTTAAACCAAGAATAAGTTTTATAATAAATAGGTCCAGCACAAGACCTACAACAGATTACTGATTGAAAGAGTCCCATTTTAAGGAACTTCATATTTTAGTAGAATTGTATAGTACAGTTTTCATTTTAAGAACTTGTCTTCTCTTGGGTTTTTATTATTTTCCTCAATAGAGACAGATGGAAATTTGCTGCCAGCACTGACTGCAGGAGCCTCTTCTTACATTTACAAATCCTACAAGTCTGCTTGTCCCTCTTCAGATATATTTAGCCCTGCTATAGGATGGGAATCACACCATCACCAGGCATTAATTTAGGGGTATAGTGTGTGCAGTGACCAAGACGGTAACTTATCCCTATATTTACAGAACTACTTAATTGTACAGATGAGGCCACACTGAATTATCCAGCAATTTCAGCCCTCAAGACAAAGCTTATTTGTCAAATTGAAGCCTACCGATAATACACATTGTTCCTCTGCTGAATGTTTAACCTTTGTCATAGAAGTCAGTCTCTTGTTGGGTAAGTTCTCCCGACTGTTGCTTCATAAAAATCATTCTATTAACTATTAATCCTATTAACTGAAGTCCATACTCATGTTTAATACCTTTGATGTGCTCTACTTTTCACAAGTCCCAAACCAATCAACTGGCATTTTGCAGCTGATAAGTGTATAATCTAAATAATAAGCTACCAAATAAGGTGATCCATGAAATCCCTGCACTTCCAATGAACAGGTTCTCAGAAGCCTATCTTTCCACAGCCCACCTTCTTTTGAAGGTGACAGTAAAGAGGATCCTACCAGTCAGAAAATTGATTCATGACCATTCTACTCAGAGGATCTGCAGGAGAAAGACACAATGTTTCTCATGGACATGGCTTGCTCTGCAGGTGTGTGGCTGTGGACTTACACTGAACTCCAGAACCCCAGCTCTGTCCCCGCAAACCTGCAGCAAGCTTAAGGTCAGGGTTCTGCATCATTCCTGTGGCAGGTGAAGCCAACAATCTGTCACTATCCTGAAAAATCCTAGGCAGCAGCAACCAGACATACTCTATTATTTCACTAACATCCAATCTCTGCATTGTCCCTACTACTTTTTACCTTGTGTCACATACAAGTCATGTGGGTACATTTCCACGCTAGCAATAACCCTGCTCATCTTACAGTCAACATGCTGTGGATACAGCAGGGACAGAAAGGGACTTTTTCCTTACCCATCCAGCTTACCTTGTCCCCTTTCCAACATCACTGTTTCCAGCTGTATCCCCACCACATTAGAATGTTGTCATTTGGAATGTCTCCTTCCTCACTTCCTTTCCTCCTCCTCCTAGCATTCTTTAGGCAATGTGAAAAGCCACAGAAGAGCCCAGCCTGTGTAACTGAGCCTCCTGTCTCCCACATGCCTGCGCTGCAAGTTTATCTTTTTCTCCTACTGTTTATCTCCAGAAGCAATCACTTACAAACTGTTGTAAATAAGATGAAGTCACCTAGATTCATAGCAAACACCCTGCATGTTGCTTCATGATGGGAATGAATGTCACTCACCATGCTCAAATACACTCAGAACTACATAGCACACACCTACCTAAAGCCAGCAGAGATATTTAGGACAAGACCTTCTGGGAGCACATAGAGAATTTGTTAATACCAAACTCTAAAAGGTTTCTCTTCACTCTTCATAATCTGTATACTGTCTGTTTTTCCAGTGATGCTGTTCCTTGCTTTAGTTCACTGCTGCTCTGGCCCCTTTACTAAGTGTGATGACAGATGGTCAGAGCACCCACGTATTTTCCATTTTTCTTCATCATTTAACCCATCACTGTTGAAAAAAACCAGCAAAGTTAGGAGTTGTTGGACAGGTGAACAAAGGAAATAAATATTCTGACAGGCCCATGGGTTTTAGCTGCTAGTCCAATATTTGAGTGCATCACTCAGTTCCTTTGTCTACCTCTGCCCTTTCCATAAACTCAGGTAAAAGTGTTTCTCTGAGCCTTCATTTCTCTCATTTCTTACATCTGCAAAATGTTTGGGATGCCATGTGCCTTTCAGCAGATGACTGAATATCATTGAAGACAAGGTGATTTTCAGCTCAATTACAGTGCATAGCTGAAACTGTCACATCTGACTGCAATGAAAATTAAACAACTCTCCAGAACTGTAGGAGGAAATTTCTTTCTTTCTTTTCATGACTGTCACTATATTCTGGCAAAAATTCTTTACTGTGCCCATTTCTTAACTTTTCACTGAAAAGAAAGGAATTCAACAACTCTTCCTGCTCAGTATTCACTGGCTTTTTTAAGGGTGGTGGGCACTCAATGAAATTCAGAATACAGAGAAGAGTGAGCCCTGGTCTGTACCAAACTTACTTCTCACGTACCAGAGAAACATGTTAGTTACTTATATATTCTTTGCTCTTGATTATCCACTGAAGACTAATTTTTAATGATGAGAAATACATTGTATGGAATACATATTACTATTTTTGCATACCATCAGCAAGACTGACTTATATTTGGATTGTGGAGACCCAGAGCTTTTGCAAGAGGACGGACAGCACATAATCCGATGGCAGCAACTAAATCATGCAAACAGCATTTACATGTACTTCCCATCCAGCAGAATGGGATAGCTCACCATTCTTTTTGTTCTTGAGTACAGCAAATCACATCATGTTAGTAGGATGACAGCTGGATAAATGTTTCCTTTTCTTTGCCCTCCTCCACTTTTTTCTCTTTCCTTCTTTTTTTTTTTTTTTTTTTTTTCCATGGTAGGGTCAAAACTGCTCCCACTGAACTCTCCCGAACTCCCAGAGAATGCAAGCCAAAACAGAGCATTAGGCAAAATGATGACAATTTTCCACTATTACTGTATAAACTCAGGGCTATTTTGGACCTATTTTTGATACATGTTGAATTCTAACTTCAAGTGAAGTACTAGTAGCTCTCCCGAAAAATGCAAACTGCAAAATGGACATACAAATTCTTCATACTCAGAACATCCATAGCAGCTAACATGGCAAGTTTCAGCATTCGTGACTTCAGCAGTCTGAACTAATGAGCTGGGAAGACATTTTCTAAGCGACAACCAAGCTTTCTTCTAGGAGAGAGAGAGGAGTGGGAGGAAGAAACTAAAAATATTCCATGCACTTCCCATGGGGGGGCAGGGAACAAAATACTTTTCAATCATATGCAAATAAATATATAATTTCAAAAGTCTGACCCAAGGTAACCTCTTATACCAGGATAAATAAATGAGTCTGTAACTGTTAGCATTGTAACATGGAAAACATAAACCAAGTAAAGCGGACAATTTGGAAAAACTTCTTATCTCCTGTTATGTCTGCTACAATATAGTCTTTTAGGTATGATTCCAAACTGTAATACTGGTATATCATCTGAATTGTGCATGCATTTTAGCCTCCTTGACACTAAATTTATACTTTAAACCATTACAAGTGTGACTTCAAGAAAAAAAAAAGTAAGAGCAGTCTGTCACATCATTAAGCCAGTAGGCTTCTTCAAGTAATCATTTTGGGGTACTTGCTATAGAAAGGAAAACAGCAAGGAAAAACATGAAGAGACAAACACAAGAACTTAATGATAAACCATTAAAAAGAGGCAATTATTCTTCTCAAGTATGTTGACCTACATTAGAAATAATAGGGCAACATAATCGAATTTATACTTTTATGAGATGAAGAAAAGAAAAGCCTAAATTCATTATATGGAACTATAAAAGAATGAGATGGTGTCTTACATAAATCTCAAGTTTTATTCTCCCAGTGAGAACACATTATCTGCATTAAATGATGAAGAAGGATACGTATATAATTTCAGGCTTTATTTTACACTGTATTAATGATGTTGCCCAAATTTGGGAGCTGTTGCTTCAGCCTATGACACACATTAACAGGTACCATCAATCAAACTGCTCTTTCACACTAAAAAGACCCAAGTACACCACTAATCAGGAAATGTGTGCATTTGCTGCATTAGTGACACCATTGCTGCATTTTATAGTTTTCCACTATGTCCTGTGTTTGTCATAGGTCACAGTTTCTGAATGCACTGCTCTAAAGCCTACTTGCATTTATAACATAATAATTTCTGAAGCCATGTGCCTGTCTTCCATACCTAGACTAAAGATACTGAAATGACCCAGTGTCAGCATCAAGCTAACAAATCATTCCAAACATCTGAGCATGAAGTCATTCTGTTAACAGAAAAAGGAACAGATGCTGGTGGGAAAAAAGCAAGTTAACCCCACAACTGCTGGCATTTTCCAAACATCCAGCTGAAGGAATGCCGTGGTTTGCAAAGGGCAACATCTTCCCACTGTGACTTACCAGTGCTATGAGATTTCCAGTGAGCCCTAGGCTAACTGAAAGCAAGTCTATTTTCAGAGAATTCATTTGAGAAATTCCACATTTCAGACTGTTTCACCAGCAGCCTCCTGAGCTGAGGAAGTCATGCAGTCTTTCAGACAAAAAGCAACCATGGATCCCAGGCACTGGGAGGGAACCAAATAACATCTGACACAGCTTAGTTTAAGGAGTTGGTCTCATAGCAATAACACAGGACAGTATACAGTAGGGTGCACAGAACCTTAGTGTTACCTCCTTTCTTCATAGGGCTATCCAGCTGCTTTCCTAGTTTGATTTATGGTTAGCTCAGGGAATCACAAAACAATTCAGCATGGAAAAGGCCATGGGAAGAAGGGACCTTTTCAGAGCTAATTTCAAAATTAGATCAGGTTATTGCCAAGGTTTGAATACTGAGTTAAATTAAAATGTTGACTGGAGAGCTGAGCTTCTGCCACAAACTTCTAAAGCATTGGTAGGAAGAAAAACAACTTTCCAATGCAACAAAGACTTCATCTAAAGTCTAATTCTCCATCTCCAATGTGGCTTTGCTGGCCTTTGCTCTGTGGTCATCAGACATACTCATTGTTTAGCCAGCAACACACTTACACTAAGCACTCAGCATCCTACTGTCTACCAACTACTTTTACTTTTAGCCTGTCCACGTGTGCTGTGAGGGTTACTGTGTGTTTTCCAGACTTCACAGCGAAAAAAGAGTAGAAGCACCCACCCTTACATCCACTCACACTCCTCCTCAACACAAAGCTGGGAGAAAAACTTGCATGAAATCACATCCAAACCTCATCAAGCTGGAACTCCTTACAAATGGCTTCTCAAATGCTGCAGCAAACCATCTTGTGTGTTCCCATCTGCTGCTCCCCAATACACCATATGAAATAAAAACTCTAAAGAAGGGAATTTATAAGGGATACATTAAATGCTCCTTAAAGCTATAACACCATAACCAAAACAGTTTAATATTCCAAATAAATAACAGACTCTAAGAGTATTTCAAAGAGGAAAAAATACTGCAAGAAGATAGAATTGAAAACAATACAACTTCAAACCACCCACTTCATTTATTATGAGACAACCATGTGCTTGGCACTCTCCACACAGAAAGGATGAACCCCAAAGGGCTTTCATAGTTCGGATCAGACAATAAAAAACCAAAAACCCACACTCAGACAATACAATGGTGTGATCTTCATCTTGCATATTGTATCACTAAATGAGACCAGATGAAGATCCATTTTCTCTCTTCTTTAGGGAGTATCTGCCTTCCTCTGAATATCTCAGAACTGGCTGAATGGCAGATCCCAGAGGGTCATGATCAGTGGAACACGGTCTAGTTGGAGGTCTGTCACTAGTGATGCCCCCCAAGGTTCAATACAGTGCCCAGTAGAGTTTAACCCACTCATTGATTACTTGGATGAAGGGGCAGAGGCCTCCTCAGCAAGTTCACCACCAACAAAAAGCTGGAGGAGCCCTGGTGAGACCACATTTGGAGTGCTGTGTTCAGTTCTGGCCTCCCCAGTAAAAGAGAGGTGTGGAGGTCCTGCAGTGAGTCCAGTGCAGGGCTACAAAGATGACTAGGAAACTGGAACACCTGTCTTTTGAGGACAAGCTGAGGGAGCTGGGGGTGTTTAGTCTGGAGAAGAGATGGCTGACAGAGGACCTCATCAATGTCTGTAAGTATCTGAAGGGAGACTTCCAAGAGGATGGATCCAGGCTCTTCTCAGTGGTGCTAAACAATAGGACAAGAGACAGAAACTGATGCACAGGAAGTTCCACCTGAATACAAGGAAGAACTTCTTTACTGTCCAGATGACTGAGTACTACTGGAACAGATTGCCCAGAGAGGTTGTGGAGTCTCCCTCATGAGATATTCAAGAATGGTCTGGACGCAATCCTGTGCCACATGCTTGAGCAGGAATGTTGCAGCAGATGCCCCCACTGGTAGTCCCTTACCAATTCTGTGATTCTGCGATCTGCTTGTATTTCTCTATTTAAAGCAGGAACTTGAAGAAATGAGCTCCTATCTAAATACAATAGATGTAATGCAGTCTCCTGCTCTTAAAACATCCATATGAAGCCTTAGACACAAAGAAAAGACCTCAGGGGTTTGGAATAAAAGCCCTGCCAGTTCACTTTAGTGGGGAAATAACTGTCTCTTCACCTTAACCAAGATGAAACTACACTTCATGTTGCAAAAACACAGATACACAGCAGCCCTAGAACAAATGTTTTTGCTTAGAACAAATTTTGCTTAGAGCTCTGCAAGAGCCTGAAGGCAGGCATGGGCATGGGAGTGGAGGACAGAAGTACCTTATTCTACATCCAGCTGCACAATATCAAGCTATACTTTTTATGGTGACATTTTGCTGACAAGGCAAACCTCAAGGGCAAAAGAGAGATTTTCAAAGAGAAACTGTCAGAGAAAGAAAAAAAAACAAAACTGAGCATGTAGACATGATCCTCAGTAATGTTAGATAGCCAGCTTGGGACCAAAGTGGGAGGTTGTGAAAATGAGCTGCAAATGGTATAAAAAGATAGTAATAAGACTACTAAAAGTTAAAGTCTGGCTAACGCTAGGATTCCCCAGAGTATTCTGAAGCCTGTGAGGATGAAGCCCTCATTTTTGGAAAAGGGGACTGAATACAAGGTGATACTGCTTCTTTGTGGGAGAGATGTAAATCTTCTCTAGAAGGGCACCTGGAGCACTCTTCACCTGGACTGTGGCCTCAGTGGTTTCAGTATTGAGCTGTGACCTTCAGTCCAAGGGACTTCGACTACTTGTGTAATGTAATATACAAAAGTGCCTTCTACTCATCCTTCCTTATAGTGAGCTCACCACAGAAGACAGGTAAGTGCAGTAAAGAAAAAGAATAAATAGTGCTTGATCTGAAAACATATTCAGATCTTTAGGGCTGTATCTTAAAAAGAAAAGAAAAAAGAAAAGGAAAAGAGAGAAAGGGAAAAAGAAGAGGGGAAGGGGAAAAGGAGGGGGAAAGGATTGTTTTATGCATTCGAGGCATGTGTAAACAGTGCAGGGAACGGGTGTAAGAGGATGGCATGGCCAGAACATTTCCAAAAAGTTTCCTAACTTTGTCACTCTTTCATTCAGGTAGAGAGAAATGCATTTATGTATAAACATAACAGTGACAAGTCCTTTGTAATTATTCAACAGTTTAAATCAAAGACTTTTGGAACCAAGGAATTTCCTGATGCCTACTTTCAAATTCAGTACACTAGATGTTTTTTATTCATCAGGTCGATGAAAAATATAATTGACAGATATTTTAAAAAGTAATTACAGGGGGTGGAATCATAAGGAAATTAATTTCTTTTCTGCCTGTTGGCTGTTAGAGACCATGGTTCAGATAAATTTTCCTCAGAATTTTTATGTCCTATTTCACAACTCTGGAGACACCTTTCTCTAGATCTCTTTCCCATAATAGACAAAATAGAATAAAGTTAAGGATTAGAAGCATGTATTTTTTTTTTTCCAGATGCCATAAATTCCTAGTTCCAGAAAGTTTCAGTGTGCTGCTTATTACTTCACTACTTGAGTCTGAGTAATCTCACTTGAGTAGATAAAGCATAATCAACTCAAAGCAGCTATTCTACAGTACAACTAAAATTACAAGAGTGCAAAATAAGACTAAAATACCTAGGAGACTCAACACAGTTATTAGGATTGAAATTTTTTGTTTGGTTTATTTGTCTGATTGAAAAGAAACTGTATGACACAGCTACTCTAGTTTGACTGTACTTTGGAAAGAGATTTGCTTCCAATCTTTTTCCTCAAAGAAAGACAGAAGTAAAAAAAAAAAAAAAAAATAAAAAAAACCCCTAACTTGTTTCACTCTGCAAAATGTGTGTGCTTACTACTAAAATCTGCTCAACTGAAGGCTTACAAATTAGTCTCTGGAGGCAGGGAAGGCCATAAAAAGCAAACGACTTTCTTTCCAATATCAATAAGTCTAACAGCTTGTAGGATTGTTCCGAAGGCAATAAGCTATTGCCTGCACCACGAGACGTCATTCTTAGGCACAAAGACTGCACCCAAAGCAATGTATGCTGAAGCAGTGCAATACCTGCATTTTCTACCCTTTTGGGGATCCCAATAGAAACTCATTTATGGATGAAGTAATTGAGCTGACAACTTTTTCTCTCCATATAATTATTTGATCAGTATTTAATAAGATTATGTATACTAGTATCAGCTCCTGGTAAAATAGCACTGAAGATCACTGGTTTTCTAAACTTTGCCATCTCAAATTTGCAAATAAATACATCTGAAAGCTTGATCTAGTGCTTGATCTAATTCCTGCAAAACTTATGTCTGGTAGGAAATCTAGAGAGAATTTTACAGAAAAGAGTTACAGAAGCGGATTTATGTAAGCCTAAATTTCAGCTTATTGTGAGACATGAAGATTATTCTAAACAAAACCAGAATAAAGTACCTAAACTGAGGGAGAATGTTATAATTGGTATTGACTACAAACAGCTTTGTTTAGTACTCAGTATCAGAAGAAGTTCATATTACGGAGGAAGAGGTAATCTAAAACATATACTACCAGTATTTTGAGTTTAGGGTCAGTGGCGACTAATTAAT
Organism: Margarornis squamiger; assembly: GCA_035222235.1. Classification (NCBI taxonomy): domain Eukaryota; kingdom Metazoa; phylum Chordata; class Aves; order Passeriformes; family Furnariidae; genus Margarornis; species Margarornis squamiger. The sequence continues at coordinate 29,624,464 of JAWWTY010000106.1, forward strand.
GATTCTTCTGACGCAAATTAAGGCAACTGCACCTCTCATTGTCCACTCTGTTCTCATTAATGGCAAGGTAGAGAACAGCTGAGATTGAGAACACATTAACATTTGCCAACAGAGCAGCCTTTATTCCTTGCAAATTCATACATATCATATGAACATCAAAACAGAAATGAGACTAAAGCATTCACTATAGCTGGTAGCTAAAGCTACTAGTCTCAGATATGAACCCAGAAAGGCCAAAAGTGACCAAAGCAAACATAGCTGTGTGAATGCTCCTCTGTAGGTATCACCTACAACCATGACATTTCAGCCCAGAACTGAATCATCTTTGAGTACTGAGGATTGTTGACTGGCAAGCTGTGCCCCCTGGCATATAACCTTTAATGCACACATACCTGCCTCCCATCATTTCTTCAGAAAGGCTTGGTATCAGAAACAGGTAGAATGAGTTTTTTAATATAGTAGTGACTTTCTGCTAACACATTGGAATCAGGTACCATAGAAGATCATATCTAAAGTCTATCTGCCAAGAGAAACGTGTGTCTACCACAATGACTGATCTTTATTTTTGCAAGTGATATTTGTTTATTTAAGGCAACCCACTAATGTCACCACCTTCAGAGCAAATCAAGAAGCTCTGACTTTCCATTGCTTTTAGGTAGAAAAGGCACCTGAGATTAACGGTTGTGAACAGTTGCCTCAATATGTACTTCTTGACCTCCTAGTTCGTAGTGTTTTCACTTGCCACAATACAAAGTGTAGAAGCCCACGCTTCCCAAGAAACTCAAAGAACCCAACATCAGCAAGACAGAGCTCTCTGTCTGGTGATGTTTTGCCAAGTGAGAAATTGGACCCTTTGTGGCTAAAATTAGATTACAAGTTCTTCAGGAAAAAGGCAGCTTTGCTTTAAAATGAAGCCTGGAATTAGCTTCTCTGTCACTGTAAAGAACTGATGATAGGTAGATTAGGTAGTAGGCTAGAGAGAGATGTCACACCAATCATCTGACTGCCTGCGAGGGAAACAGTGAATGCCACTGGGTTTCGAGTAATTGAAAGTATCTACAATATAATCAATAGGCATCTGGCAATGGTATCCCATTCCAGTTAGCACATCATCTTGGGTAGCTGGAGTTCAGCTAACTGAGGATGCACTACAATTGCATTATATTTTCCAGTACGCAGCTTATTTAACTCTGGAGGTCTTTAAGATTCTTATATCAAATCCACTGCTTTAGAAAGAGGGAAAAAAACTCCAAACCAACAACAACAAAACCCCCAGTGTAATGAGTGAATCCAACCAACACATAAAATATATTAAAGCACGAATCTTCCTGCCAAGGCAGGCTGGTCTGGGAGGCAGAATGGGGGGTTCTCTAAGACAACTACAAATAGATCCTCTCCCACCAGAGCTGAAAAATCCAGCTGAGCTGGCCAGCAAAAATGTAAAGCAGACATTAATCAGCAGCCTGCATCTTCCCTCCACTTCCAATCTCTGCCAGCAGGAAGAATGGAGAGGGCACTAAAGATAATTGAGCCTAGACTGCTCTTACGCACTTCTTGAGTTATTGCTAGCTCAGAGGCACTAATTAATTGATTTCTATTAACTTCCCTATATGAAGCTAAAAACCAACCAACCAACCAAACAAAAACTAAATGCAAAACACCCATCTGACTAGTCTGGTTTCCTCTAATTACACAGTAAGAAACCTCATTGCCTCCACCCCAAGTTAAAAAAGGCAGCAAACACAGCCTCAGAAGGACCATGAGCAGGGCTTTAATCTGCCATGTTCATTATTGGATTCTAAACCTCCTCTTTCACCTTCTGTTATGCAGACTTACATATAAGGACTGATGCTCTCATAGCATGACTTGCACACTTGGGAAATAAAATTAACCAACAAACTCACCACACCTTCTTTCCCCCTAACATTTATGGCTAATAAATACATGCTATTAAGGCCATCTTCCTTTTAGACTAGGTGTTTCCTAGAGCAGCAAAACTTTTCCACCACACCATTACTTCAGAAACTCCTCCTTTAGAAGTTTCACAACAGTGATATAACTTAGCAATTCACTAGGCACTCATTCTGCCAATGACAAAATTCCCAGTATGAGACACCAGCCTCTGATTTACTGCTCCTTTACTGGTTTGTCAGAAATTTTAAGACCTTGAATGGAGAAGTATTTTATAGAAATTGATAAGAGAAGGTCATCTTCAATTTTCAGTGCGATGGGGAACATTTCCTACAAGCTCTGCAAGACCTTGAACTACCAAGCTTTAAGACATCATTATTATTGTGTACTTTACAGATATTTGAAGACATCCTGAAAGATTTCAGCAATACCTTTTCTATTCTGAGCAACCTACAAAAGTTTTAAAAAATTCCTTAAAACATATTCATGATAGCTTTTCTTTCAGCTTAAGAAAAATAAACAAAAAAAAAACCAAAAAACCAAGCAAACCCCAAACAAACAGTAAAACAAACAAAAAAACCCAAAACCCAAACATATAAAAGATTCAAAATGGGACAACATACAATTTTAAGACATTAACTTTTTTTTTTCAGAAATCACAAACTACTTATAAGAAAACCATGACATATCAATGCTGATAAAAATCCTTACATCACTCAATCATATTCTTGAGTAAACCGCAAATAAACACATAGCTCAAATCAATATGCAATTATGGACATGCGCACAGAATTTATTGGTGAGCTACTCCAATCAGGACAACAGTAGTACCTTCTTTTTGCTGCAGTAAATCTGCCATTTCTTCTCTGGAGGGAGTGCAAACATAGCCTCTCTGTTCTTGTCTGTGAGATCCAATTCATCCTGGAGATTGTGAAAAACAAAAAAAAAAACACCAGTCAACAGCAGCATTGGTAACTTCTAGTATGTTGAGAGGATTCTGGACCAGGCACATTGACTAGCCTTCAATCAAGACAACTTAGTGGCTCCAAAGATTCCAAAGATTATTGGTTTCATAATTTTTTTCTTGCTGCCTTGAGTTCTTCCTGTCTGAGCAGGAGAGGCAGCCAGAACAACTCCCATTTCAAACTTCCATTACTAATGATCAGTAAAGGATGGGAAAGATTGCATGAAAGGCATGAAGTGAGAAACTCAGAGCACTGGACTATGTGACACAAACATTCTTTATGGCACTTTGAGAAAGGCCAAAAATTTGATACACCTTTTTCCTGGGTGACAGTACCAATTTTCTCTTCAATAGAAGGAAAACATCTAAATTACTGTATCTTTTAAACAAAGGTCATGAGACAGTTGTCCAGTGATAGTAATGTCATCAGCAACCTACAGGTTGAAATGTTTTTCCAGATGTTTGTCTTCTGAACCACACAGTCCCTATCGAAAGACAACCAGCATTTCAACATAAAGTAATTATCTCCCCACAGTGTCACATCAGGTTGATCAGACCAGCAAATTCAATCTCTGTTATGAAAAGTAAGTTCAGTAGAACACACCCTCTTGGAGCTGAGCCAATCTTACATTAGTAAAATGAAGGATAGTGCTGTGATCTGGAACTGACTCCCAACTCTGTCAAGAGCCATCTCTGGATACAACACCAAATTCCCCAGGTTCAGTTTCTCCTCCATAAAAGGTGGATAAAAATAGGCTCTCTTCCTATAAAACATGTCTCTAAAACCATCAAAGCAGAGATGGCTACTTCCTCTGTGTTTATTCAGCACTGACCAGAACAGGGCTCCAATCACAGCTGCCAGTTTCAGGTGCTTAAAATGGAATTAAACAAAAAAGCGTGGTATTCAGAGCAAGCAGACTGCATGAGTAAAGACTTATCTCTAACTCAGAGTTTCATCCATATAAAGAAAATCTTCCAATAATATTTCAATGAATCAATTTTGGCAGGGTTTTGTTGTTTTGGGGTTTTTTTGCCCCCTATATATTTGAAATGTTTGGAGAAGGAAGTGTCCAGGGGTTCAATATCAAGATGACACTGCAGCACAAAAACGCTGCACATGCAGATTCTGGCACCCACACTAACCTTGTCCAAGCAGAGACAATACCTCTTTAACTCAGCCCAACAATGGCTTATTTGGAAAGCATTCAGGGCTGGGAAACTTGTGAAAACAGTGAGCAAAATTGCACACTGAGCCTGGTAGCGGCTGCTGACAGATTTAAAAGCCCATAGAGATTTAAGCTGCAAAAAGGTACAAAAGAAATGCAAACAGTAACAAGGCTAGGTCAGTGCCAGCAGCCCAAGGTAGAAGAAGCTGGAGGGTTATTTTAAACAAGAAAAAGTTTAAAGGGAAAAAAAAAATTAGCTGTGCAAAAAGAGTGCAAACCATGTGGAAATGTTTAGGGTGAGTTTCCAAAGAAGGGTGCAGCCAAGCAAGGCAAGAAGTTTTATCCCTGCTATACACAATTAGCAAGCTTAGGCCAGGATCACATTCTTGGGGGGAGAGGGAGAGTGAAATGACATGTATGGCTTTAAGACAAGTGAAGGAATGCTGTTGGAGGTCAAGCATGTGGGAGGGAAAGGAGGGGCAGACAGGGAATCAGAAATGTCAGGTTTAGAAGAAGCACCAAAGAGGCCAGAATACACATCTGAAATGAGCTAGGTGGGCTCAGCTAAATTCTTTGAAAAAATTATGATTGTTGTATTGAACTGCTTAAATATCTAACCTTTTCTCTCTTGCTTTCTTTTTTTTTTTATTTAAAAAATTCAGGACAGCTAACTTGGTTTTCTAATCCACAGTGCTCTTTCCTGGAGCGCCCTAGTGCTCTTTCTGCTTCTAGACACAAGTCAGAGAAGCAGCAGAAAATCTTTACAGAAGCTGTGCACAAAACTGAATGATGAACTCAATCAGTATAGTTCAAAACAACCATTTCATCAAAAGAACGCTCCTATTGACTAAAACCACTCAGAGGACAGGATTGTGTCACTGCAGCTTCTAGACACTGCCCTGGACATGGGGAGTAACAGGGACATGAAGAGCAATCTGCCTTCAAGGGGACAACAAGAAAATGCAACTTCCAGTCATGAAATTTAGGATCCTGATACCATGACATGCTTCTCAGGACAGAGGCCTAGAAAGCTAGTTTGAAAGGACAGAAGATTCAGTGGGAAACAAAAGTGCATCCACACACTATTTTATTGTGACTCAGGAGGGTAGATTAAACCAAAAGAAGTTTAGAAGCCATCACATTTGCTCAGGTAACATGGGAACAAGGAAACTGCTTAAGGTTTGCAGGCAAAAGTGGATTAGCATGGGCAGACCCAAACACACCTGGACTGGAAAACAGCACATGGAGGATGGCTTACCCTTAGTTTTGAAAGTTAGTGTTTGTCTTTGTTAAGAGAGAAAATGCTGCATTCTAACCCCCAGGTCAAATGGACAGGCAGCAAGCAGGAATATTCAGCAGGGAAAGAAACATCTTTTCCAGAAGGCAAAGCAGCAGTCAAACTTTTCAACTCCTTTTCCTGAAATTAGTCTTCAACAAGTGTGCTCCCGCACTGAGGAAGAAGGGAGTGGGAAGAACTGAAGAAGCCTACATGCCCCCATCTACCATCAATCAAATCCTTCCCTATTAAAAATAAAAAAAAAAAAAAAAAACAAAACCGAAAACAAAACACAAACGCAAAAAAAACACCAAAAAATCCCTGCAAAATACAGGAGACATGAATCTTTCCTCTGGAACCCCCCAAATCATCTTACTTCTCCCATTCCTATTCTCTTTCTATAACAGACGAACAAAAGACCAGCATGACTGCACAGGAAAACCCTGGATCTAGCTAAGAAAGAAGAGCCTGGATTAGGCAGATCATTCTTCTATTCTGACTCAGTGTCCTAACAGATGGCACATAAGGAAACTTGCTGCATTGGAGGGAAGCAGGAGGAACAACGGAAAGAATAAATTTCAGAAGGGTAAATTGTTCCATGAACAGGTCATTCTGACCCAACAAGAGGCAGATCTGTCAGTATAGAGAGATTCAGACCCCAGAGTTAGTTCAGTGATACCAAGCAGCTATTGAGGAAGAAAGGAATTGCCAAGTTTGGCAAGAAAGGTGAAGAACTACAAACTCTGAATGCAGTTATCAAGACTGGGGTTGGAGCCAGACTAGGGATGCCAATGTGACCAAATGCCCAGGGTGAAAATGTAAATGGCAAGAAAAGAGGGTCAGACAGAACAAAGCAGGGAAAACTCCCTCGTCCATCACCTGTGCCAGCTTCTCAACAGAAATGTAGTAATTCCTCTTCCATGCCTTGGACAGGTGGCTTGGTTCCAGCAATTCATGCCAGCATGACCCTGGACAATGGAGCTCAGCCTCCTGACTCTTAAAAATACTCAATGTTGCAAGTGTTCTCATGAGGCAGAGATTAAAAGGATATTTACCAGGCTGGGCTGAGGGAGATGTAGAGTATTCTCAGTTAATATTCCTTACATTTCTCTCCTTTACCTATTTTCTATTTTCTTTTATTTACTGAAAGCTAATTCAGTTAATTTCACTTTCACATGGGCATTTTTGTTTTGCTTACATGGATTGAATTTTAATGATAAAACATTTAAAATGTACTGGAGCTGGATTTGAGAATCAAATACTTCCAGTCCAAGTTCTTAGGCCAAAAGGGAAGATGGCCTTCTTTCAAAATGGCTGCAACCCAAGGAAATAAGAGACAAAGGGAACAAGAAGGAGGAATGGGTAGGAAACATAGACCTAGTATTTTGCAGGATTTAAAACCACATTATATCCCTTGGTTTTGGGAACATTTATCAAAGCATGAAAGCTGGATTTGATGCTGGGCAGCCATCAGCTCAATAATGATATCACACAAAGCTCCAGAAAAGTGGAACAGAAAGGCACTTCTCAACTAGACAGGGCAGTACTTCTCTTAGTGACAAGAAATTAAATTAATAAAGAGAAAAAGTAAGATTTTGGGGATGTAGAAGAGTGGTTCACTTGGAGAAAGACCCACTAAAGGAGAACCTTTAACACCTACCAACGTGCCTGCCTGTCTAAAGGAGAAACCTCAAGACCATAAGTACACAGAGAATCCTGGCTTCTGGTCTCCAGCATCTCTTTACCTAAATTCTCTGTGCTGGAGACCAAGATCTCCAAATTTGGTTGTCCAGGGATATTTGGACACTCATGGAAGGAGATTTCCCCAATTCTAGTTTCTCATGCTACTTGTCCCAGGTCCACTGGCTCCTGGACTTAATGGTCACCAGGAAGTTTCACACTGACGTAAGCTTAGACAGTTGTTCTGTTTTGTAAAAGACAAAACCCAACAAACTCAACCAACTAATGAACCAACCTTCACAGGCTAGTGGAGTTTCTTTTTTGGGGAGTTGGGGTTTTGTTTTTTTTTTGGCTGTTGTTGGTTTTGTTTCCATAAACATATAATGAATCACACATAACACTTCCAGCCTTACGAAACATGGATTCTGACATGATATGTTTACTGTAGGAATAACTTGATTAATATGGGCACAAGTATGTTGCCAGAAAGGAGATTTTGCTTATTTTCTTATGTTTAGTTGGATAGCTGCCTTGTTTCATTGATTTCTTATAATTTCAGAGAATTGAGTTACAGAGAGTTGAGTTGCACTTTTAATTTTTACCTGTAGGTCACAGTCTCTCTTACTTACGATGCTCTTGAAAGCATATCCTTTCTATAAGCATCCACCCCAGGCTTGCGTTTCACATTTAATGGCTTTTTTTTATGACTGAGAGATGTTAATGACATATAAAAACATATTCTGATTTTTTTTAAGTTTATTTCTGTCTGCAAACATATTCAGGCAATTATTAAAGGATTATTAAAAGATGAAATCCTTTTACCATCCTCAAATGCAATGGCTTGACATGAAATCGATCTTTATTTTACACCACAGAATCCAACACTAAGACATAATACATAGGCACAGAGGCTTCAACACTTCTACTGTTTAGAGAGGCCTATTTTGACTGTCTGATTACAGCTCTATTTGCACTGATTGATTCTTTAACAGTGATAGGTACTCAAACAAAAGGACAGCCAGGTCTTGGCATTAATAGGCTCCACAGGAACCAAATCCTCAGATGGCACAAACTGGCAATACTCCCCAGGAAGTTTAAACTCTACTCTCCCCTGTTAAACTCAAAATGGAAATTTAAGGAGTTCCAGAACAGGTGAGAGCAGGAGTTATCTGACCTGTGACAAGCACCAAAATTTTCAGAGGGGTGAGCAAAGCCCTGCAAAAGTATAAAACCACAGAACAAACTCTACAGGTGGTCAAACACTTCCCATCTCCCCGCCTCAAAAAACTGGCTGATTCTGTGATACAGCTTTACAGAGTTAGTGTCCCTCTCAAGATGGTGACAACAATGGTATTTCAAATACTTGTTTCACAGCTGTGAAGTTTTCCTTTGCTCCATCAACCCAGCATTATCCTTAATGGTTCTTTCTGAGTCACCCAAAAGGGAAAACTGAAAAAGTGGGAATTATATCTGGATGCCTTTACACACTTTAGACAAAGCTCCACAATTTGAAGACTATTTATTTCAATAACTTGCTTGCCTATTCACCTCATAAATTTAGGTTCCAAGGGTATGTTCATTTTTGCATTATACCTTGCACTGGATGAACTTTAGTTACATGCACCACTCTAATCTTGTTTCCTGTTCATATTTCTATTCCTTCTTTTTTTCCTTTCTCTTGCACACACTTACCTTTTCTTTTTTTCCCTCACAAGGCTTTTTCCCATTCCCCTTGACCCTTTACACCTGTCATGTACAAATGCACTCTCCCTCATCCACCTCATCAATCATTCTCTCTGTCTCTTAACAGCATTGAATCCACCCAAGTTACAAAATGAAGTATAATACACTGCTGCCGGTATAGTAAATGCCCTGTACAGTGTGATACCTGTTGCTTCAGGGTCCCTAAGGTGATTTATACAGATATCTGTTGCTATGTTCCCAAACAGGTCATATTCCAGATCAACTGGTGCTCCCAAGTGGCATAGCACAGCTGACGGCCTTATGCTCTGGATGAATTTATTTAAATCTTGTACAAGTAAAGAGTGACTATGACACACCATGGGGTCCCATCCAGCACCTACTGGCAGGCTCCAGAGAAGATTCATGTTCATGTGTAATCACTTAGAGGGAATAGTTAATGGTGGGTTAATCAATGCTGAAGTACAGCTCAAGCCAACTGACATGCCTGGGACTTTAGAGGAAGAGGAAGCAGTGGAAAGAGATCAGGGAGGAGGTTGTGAGCAGCACACCGCAGGCTTTTGCAACAGAAAATCCTATCCAGCATAACTATTAGTTTTTAAAAATGAACTGAGTAGGAACACGTTGCTAATACATGGCTTATACTGCATGAAAGCTGTGCTTTTACATTGACAGCAGCCCCAAGAACCTTTATATTTCAGTTCATGCCACCTATGCCAGGTTCTGTTACCAATTAATGAGCAGGTTAGTCTGGCAGCTCACATTCAAGTTTGCCCAGCAGGGAGGGAGGTCACAGAAGAGCAGAGACACTCTTATAAGTGCAGAGGCAGATGTCAAAAAGCTGTTTCAGGGATAACTAGAGTGAATGAATAAAGCAAACAAAAAAAACCAAACAAACAAACAGAACAAACAACCAAAAAAAAAAAAAAGCAATCTTCAAATCTCAGTCTCTTTGCAAAGAACTCATGACTCCTTCAGATAGAAGAGGTAAAACTTCTGTCCACCTCCAGGGGACAGTATTGGATTGTTCCCCTACAATTTTCCTTCCATTGCTTTGTTCAGTCCAGTTTACCAGGCTGATACGTAAGAGGCAGCCTGCTGGAAGAGCGTGCATCTCCAATAGTGAAGAGGTCGATGAGGTATTCTGAAAGATAGCCTCTCTGAATTGCCAGTGAATGAGATTCATTAGACTGCACAAACTGCCTACACTCTTGTAATAACTGGAGCAATGAGCAGTTCAAAAGTCTTTAATCAGTCAACAGCACTACTACCCACACAGCTAGCACACCTCCAGATGAAGCACATTGTTTAAAAGTTTCCAGTTGGGCAGAGTCCACTGATAATCCACAAAGAAAAAGTAAAAGAAACACCAAAACAAATCAGTCTTGCCCCTCAAGCTCTTTCATCTCATCCTAACCCTTTGAATTAAAAGCAGCCTTTGTAAAGCACAGAGAAACAGCACATGGTGAGAAGCATGGGAGTAATGTTTTGCTCAGTTTGGCAATTTATAGCAATTAGGTGAAGCACAGCAAAGCATCACTGGGTTTCCATGTATTTGCATGCACACAGTATGTGCATGTGCGGATATGTATGCCACTCACACCTTATGTACACAAGAACTATATTCACAAGACATATCACACAACATCTGCCCATACCCACAATGTTTTATCATTACATTTGTGCATTATGAAACCACTGTGCACACATGAGTTTCTAACACAGCCTGTTGGCATAGGAAGCAGTGTTTACATTCCAGCTACTGCCACAGATATGAGTGTAAAGCAGAGAGGCAGACAAACAAAAGGCTGCAATTCCCATTACACTCTTTTTTCCTCCTTGCTTTTTTGAAAAGTTGCGGCTTGAAAACCCCTTCAGTTCTAGGGTCCCAAATCCCTTGATCCTCAGTCATAACAGTACAAGACAGAAAGCACCTGATGTTAACATACTGGAAAATGTGTTTTTCCTCTACCCTGCCAACACAGAAGTTACTCATTCTTAAAGCTTAGCAGCAGAGTAAGACTTTCATTCATCAAGGACACTGCTTTTTGGTAGTGAAATTTATCTCACAGAAAGTCACCTAACAGGCCCCCTCTCACCCCTCACTATACTGCTTCCTTTCCCCCTTTTTAATCATTGCTTAACTGCTTCCTTGTTTCCTGGAGAAGAGCTAAATCCTGTTCCTCTCTTCCTCCTCAAAACTTTCTGTGACTTGACAGCACATAAATACACATAACCATCAAGGCCTGTTGTCGCAATCCCATCTCACAGGCTACTAGAAACAGCATGTGCTGCTGTTCTATCTGTTCTTCATAGGCAAACCGCATGAATGAGACAACAATCTGCTGGGCCAAATAGAAAGAATGAGGAAAACCAGTACTTCTTTATGCAACAATACACACTGATGTTTAGAGAGAGAAAGAGATCAAGACTTAGACATGCGTTCTCATATACACAGCTACAATGAGGTAGAGCAAGAGGGATGTTCCATGGACATGGGTGGGCATATAAGGACAATAATGCAAACAGCTGATATCATCATTCCTTTGTCTGTTAAGGTGGGCTGCGCATTCATGTCAGTGAATTGAAATTAGCCCAGTGAGAGGGATGGAGACGAAGACTGAATAGTCAGGCTCATGTGTAATCTAAATCCCTGCTGCTGCAATTTAAGCCTATTACTTCCGGCCCTATCAACCACTAACATGGTGAGCAGATTTTTCCCTTCCTCTTGATAACAGTTTTTCAGCCTATTAAAGGCTGTTGTAATGTCCCTCTTCAGTTGTTTTTTTTTTTTTTCCTGGAGGCTAAACAAACCCAGCTCTTTCAGTCTTTCTTAGAGCATCTTTCTTGAATTGCACTTTTCAAAAGTGGGACACTGTTCCAGCTGAGACCTCACCAATGCTGAGTGCAAAGATTACTTCATGCACCTTCCCAACTGCGCTTCTGGTTACATATTCCATGCAATCAATGACTTTTTTGTTTTGTTTTGTTTGTGTTTCTTTTTTTGTGTTTTTGGTTGTTTTTTTTCTAAATAAAAAAACTCAAAACCTGAATGACTCATGTTCATTTGTGATCAACTATAATCCTTAGTTTCTTCTTTGAAGAAGTGTACCTGACTGCCTTCTATCCTGAATTACCAGACTTGTTATTAAAAGGAGTTTTAACTGTCCCAATTGAATCACATCGTTTTTCACAGAAATTTTCCATCTCATTTAAAGTTTACCTTTTAATGGATCCACAGTATGGTTATGTGCCTAGTGATACACTCTCTAGAGAGATGTGCTGTTTACTGGGAACTCATATTGAGGATATCACTGAGAGACTACCAAGCCTTGTACAGTCCACTATTATACACTGCTGTTGTTTCACATGGGCACCAGTGATACAAGTCAGCAGCAGCCTGAGGAGTCAAGAAAGATAGTTAATATATGAGGATTGCCTCCTCCAAGATCAGGAACAATGCATCCCAACAAAGAGGAAGTCAGGCAAAAAAACCAGAAGGCCTGCATGGATGAACAAGAATGTCCTGGACAAACTCAAACACAGAAAGGGAACCTACAGAGAGAAAATAGGTAGGTGATTGGTGACAGCAAACATGGCTTCATTAAAGGCAAGTCATGCCTGACTAATTCAGTGGCCTTCAATGATGGGGTTACAGCACTGATGGATAAGGGAAGATTAGCTGACATAATCTAAATGGACACTATCCTGAATGACACCCTTGTCTCTAAATGGAGAGACATGGATTTGACAGATTGACCACATGGTGGATAAAGAACTCTCTGGATGGCCACACTCAAAGAGTTATGGTCAATGGCTCAATGTCCAAGCAAACACCAGTGATAAGTGACACTCCTCAGGGGTCACTGTTGGGAGCAGCACTGTTTAACATCTTTGTCGGAACAGTGGGATCAAGTGCACCCTCAGTAAGTTTGCCAATAGTACCAAGCTGTGTGGTGCAGTCAATGTGCTGGAGAGGTAAAGTTGCCACCCAAAGGGGCCTGGACAGTCTTGGAGGGCCTGTAGGAACCTCATGAAGTTCAGCAAGGCCAAGGTCAACATCCTGCACATGGGCTGGGGCAAGCACAGGTACAGGCTGGGTGGAGAATGGATTGCAATCAGGAGGACTTGGAAGTGTTGATTGACAAGAAGCTAAATGATTTGTCAATGTGTGCCTGCAATCCAAAAGAGGACCATAAACATGATCAGAGGCTGCAGGACCTCTCCTATGAAGAAGGGCTGATACATTTGGGTTGTTCATCCTGGAGAAGAGAAGGCTCCAGGAAGACCTTATAACACCTTCCAGTACTGAAAGGGAGCTACAGTAGAGCTGCTTACAAGGGCACAGAGTAATAGGATAAGGAGTAATGGCTTTAAACTGAAAAAGTGCATGTTGATATTATACAAAAACCTCTTTACTATGAGGCTGGTGAGGCTCTAGAATATGTTGCGCAGAGAAGTTGTGGATGTCCCACCCCTGGAAGTGTTCAAGATCAGGCTGGGTGGGGCTCTGAGCAACCTGGTGTAGTGGAAGGTGTTCCCCGTCCATGCAGACAGTTTGGAACTAGATGATCTCCAAGGTCCCTTCCAACCCAAACCATTCTAAGATTCCATGATCTGGAAAGTTAACAGGTATGCTCTGTATTTCACCATGCAGTCAATTAAATGAAAACACCACACAAAACTGAAGCTGTTAAACCTCTGCTTGATACCTTTTTTCACTGTGACAGGTTGCAAGTCCTTTAGGACAAGGTACCACATTTACCTCCACATTCTGATTATACATGCTGTACCAACTACCTCTCTCAGACAGAGCTTCTATTATCAGCATATATAAGACTAAATAACAATAAAATCTGCTGTTTCAGCACAGTGCCCATTTTCCACCCCTCATTTCCTTTCTTTCCCCTCCCTTCATTTCCCTCCTCCCTTCCCCCTCCCCGTGCCAGGGTTTGTTTTTCATGCCAAGGTCTTTCAGATGAGACCCTGTATGGGAAGGTAGTTGTGGGAAAGGTTATTAGGAAACTGCCGTCTAAACTGCTACCTTTCCGGCTTCCCCACCCTCTCCCTCCCTACAAAGTCTCCTCTGTTCTGTTTCAATACTAATGAGTTCAGAGGAGGTTCCTAGGCTGGAGCAGTTCACAGTTTGGACTGTGCCAAAGCACACAGGCACACACCTCTCTGATCACTTCCTGCCCAAACACAGTCCTGCTGGCTCAACCCTCAAAATGCAGGCTGGGGATTGCTGCTGCGTCCCTGTGCCAAAGGCAGGCTGAATTTCCAGGGGCGTCAGTGCCACCTACTCCTCTCCTCCCAGCTTTATCCTCTTGCGTGCATCCTATTTGCCATATGCCCCTATGGAGGAAAACAAGGGTAAGTCAGAGCTTGGCTGACCTTTAAATCGCTGATAAAATATTACGTAAAAGGGCAAGAGGAACTGAGGGGTTGGTTAAGAATTTAATAAGCAAAATTAACATATCAAGCTTTGATTGTGCTGCTCAGACATACATGCTCAAGCTTACACGCAGGGTAAACTCAAAGGAACTCCAAAAAAAATCAACATAATTTCTGGTGGAAGTTCAAGTTTACACAGATAAAAGTGAAACCAGAAACTAGCTTTAGTTCTTCTCTTGCTCTCTGAAGTATTATCCCAAATCTGGTAGCACAAACCAGAACTCAGAATGCCCCTCACTCCATTAAACTGAGTAGACTTACTCTGGATTTACACCAGTGCAAAATATTAATTAAATTGTCTCTATTAACTCGTAACACAGTAAACCGTTTGGCTAGACTGCCTGTAACACTGGCTCGCCCTACAATCTACAACACAGATTTCAGACATAGAATAGACTTAGAAGTTTATCAGTCCCCCTTTTGCTAATTATTAACTTCTACTTCAATAAATGGAGATTATCTGCATTTACAGTCCAGGCCAGTCAGAGCATCATCCACAAACTGTCTCCTGTTATATCCTTCGGGTTGAAGTGGAGGGCAATTCCACAGTTCTGTTCCCACATATAAACTGAATATTTCCATAGTCAAACAGTGAATTGAAGGCATGACAGTGTATTTGGTTATTCACTCACACCCTGTCCTGTCTCATTGCTCAAGTATTCTGATAATCAGAGCAGAAACTACTGCACTGACATCATCGGGCTTGAGAAAACACCAGCCAAGATGTTTTTATCTAAATTTTTCTACTAAAGAAATTACCAGACACTTTCACAAAATACAGCAAAAAGAATAAGAGAAGAATGAGCACGTGTCTTGCATCATCTCCTAACAACAAATCGTAATTGCATTTACTATCTGGTTAAGCATTTGCAATTGAAAAGTTCTCCTTCATCATTAATGTAAAGCCAACAACTTCACACCAACCAACAAACTCATGCAGCTGTTGCTCTTTATCCAAGATGTAATGCTGAAACACAGCCACTAAAGCAAATCCCAATGGATTTTCCATGACTCAGGGATCTCCCTGGACACCTTCCAAACTGGGAAGCTGCAATCTGTTTTCCCTTTGTAATTTCTTTTGGAGAAGCTGTTCTTCAAACCTCCACCTAGCAAACTATTGCATAACATTGTTGTGCACACTGCTCTTTTCAAAAGGTGGCTAGTGTGGGCAGTCTTTCCCTTTATGTGGTCCAAAAATGATGCGAAACTGCAAAATTTAAAGAAGCCTTTAAGTGCTTTTAATGTAGAAGTGTATAGAATACACAGATGTTGACTAGGCCTTTTTTTTGCATACATCACTGGGTCTACATATCAAAGAAATGAAAGTCTGCCCAGGAAGGCAATAAAGCCTTGCATCACATTCTCCCTAATAAAAGAACAAGCAGATTAGAGCAGGGCAATGTCTATGACAGGAAGCAGTAATAGTGATTTGTTCCCAAGTTCTTCAAATACAACACATCTGCCAGTGGAAGACTCCTGTACTGCCTATAACCTACATGTGCTGCATCTTTTCATCACCTTTTCAATCTGGCTACAATTTTGTGTTAAAACTGGTTTAAGAAGCATTACTATTCCCTGTTTCACACAAGAGAAACAAACTCACAAATGCATGAATTTAGTTGTGTAAGCCTATGGGGGTAGCTAGGAAAAAGATAATGTTCTTGGAAAGTTTTCCTCCCAGCAAGGTTATCAAATTTTCATTTACAGAAAACAAGGTACCTAGCACGAAAAGCTTTGGGTCAGTGCTGTTCCAGTGCCAGGTGGAAGGCATTTGTCTGTACTTCCTCAGGATAAAACATCAAAGACAGAGCAGCTGTGGAGGCAGTCTGTTGTGATGAGTGACAGAAAAAGCACCTCTGACACTTACTTCCCATGTGCTGCTTCCACCTGGTGCTAAAGGATGAACACCAGCTAAAGGACTTCTCCTGTAAATAGGGACACCAAAATCTGCCCCTTAGTGTGGAGAAAGTGCTGACCTGAAAAAAAGGTGCTACTCCATCCACCCAGCCTCACCTGTGACAATTTGTGCTCCCCACTCTGAAGTCTTGCAGACCAAACAAATGATAAGAAAAGGCCATTTCCATCCATTTTAAGAGAAATCCCAAATTACCTTAACAGGTCTCCTGAATGATAAACAACTTTGGGTATTGTTTGAAGATAGAATCTACCTATAGAAGGGCACAGAGTCATGACATAACTATACACCCTTTCCTCCCCCTCCTTCAGGCCATATGATACACTATCTGAGTAATGATTATATCTGATATAAATTGTTACTAGGTGAGCAACTACTGAAACTAATCTGAGTCAACATGTTAAAGAGATGATACTTCATGATTGTTATCTTCTCCATTCAATTATCTTATTCTGTTAATAGCTCCTCTTAAATCCCAGCTGCACTCTATCTCCCTAGGGATAACTCCTATCCTGCAAAACACTTGCATACGCTCCTCTTTCCCAACCTTTTCTCTTCACCAGAAAATGTCACTGCTTCCCCAGTTTCAGGTGGGAAATTATTACAAATTATATAAATTATTATAAATTTTATAAGGTCTTCATCAGCCAGAGGGACCTGGCTTCTCGTTTCTTGCTGACATCAGCCTAGATATCCAAGCATACCTTCTACAATATCTCAGATCTGGCCCTTCCTCTATGAGCTGCAGAAGAAACAGTCATCTCTCATTCATCCTCCCCCAATCACCATGCAAGCTCATTCTCTCCAAAAGCACAGCCAAAAGATCATCTTGGTCTAGCATTCATCCCATATCACCTCCATTTTTGCAATCTGTCTTCGCTGTCCCTTCAGCACCACAGCTACTTCATTTGTTGTGTCTTTTTCTTCAACACTTTGGAAAATGTTTTTCCTCCTTATCACAATCTCCTGTCCCGTTACAATTTGGACAACATGGTCTTTGTAAGATGTAGTATTTTCCTCTGTCATTTCTCACAGATGCATACAGATGCATCTCTAGATGGCACCTTCTCCTCCTCAATTACCTTTTTTTATCTGATTTATAATAGTCTCCCATCCCTTCTCAGCAGACCAAATCTAGATTCAAATATCATCTCTAGAAGGTGAGGAATGAGGTCTTAACAGATTTTTAACACATCAAATACATCTGAACAACCTAAGATACTAATAAAGAAAAGAAAGCATAGAAACTACAGAAGGTCAGGAATCATACCATTTCCAAGTGTTGGAGCAATAAGACATCTCTGTACTACTGCTGCTGACACTATTTCTACTGAAGAAGGCCCACTCTGTTACTCTAAGTCACCAGACAAAGTGGCAGGAAGTACTGAATGCTGATTCAGTTCTAGGAGGAAGGTAGGAAAGTGTCTACTGTGTATCCATCCAAGTGTAGCTGGAAAAGCTCCAGAAAGCTGAAATAAAAATAAATTAATTTGATCCTTCCAGCTAGCAAGTCTGACTCCTACTATCAATATCATCTTGGTGTTTTATCACTTCAGCAGCCTCCAGGCTCAATCCAGAAAGTTGCTGACATTTTGTTACAGCCATAACAGAACACAAAAACCCACTTAAATATTAATCATGTCTCACTAAGGAAAAAGGCCACAGTAGAGCTTTATGTTAATTTTTTTTTCTTTTTATATCATGCTGCCTAACACTTCCAGCTATGCCAAAACGCAATAGTATTATCAAATCAGCTGATAAGGTATTAGAACATGTGGACACAAAATTTCTGAAAAGTAAATATACCCACCCTATCCATGACTTAGGGGATAGAATATCATGACAGCTCCCAAGCATTCAAGAGAGGGAAGGCATAAGATTGACAGCTTAGCACTTCCATGCTGTAGTGGCAGGTCTGCTCTTTCCCCTCCTTTTGCATTCCAAGTTACATACCTATGGTGCTCCTAAAATCCAGTCCTTTTCCCCTTTTGCCCTAGATGAACTACATGCATTTCGTCAATCATGGAACATCAGGATTTCCCTGTTATAAGCATGTAGTCCTGCAAGTTCTTTCTCAGGTGTCTCATGTCTAGCATAAGCAAATCATACTCAGAACACACTCAAACATTCCCTTCAAGTATTCCAACCATGACCGCAACCTTTCCCACTTTTCAGAAAAGCAGTCAGTATGCTGCTCTGCTTGGGATATTCAGAAGCCAACAACCACCACAGGGACAAAAAATACCATAAAGGCTAAATTTCAGTCAAGGGTGAATGATGTAAATCCATTACTGTCTTCAGTGGAACTGATTTACAATGGGTAACTATCTGTCCATAAGTTATATAGTAAAGCAACAAGATCTAAAAAACAGTGTATTCCTGCACAAAAGCCTTAAAACTGCACAGGTACTTTGGTAACACTCTCAGCTTCTTCACACACAAAATCTCGCATGTAAGACCAGATCTGGACATACATTTCTTTACACAACGCTATTGATTCTCAGACATGGAGTGTGAGACCTGGCTGCCACCTTATGCTCCTCACACAGCATCTGTGTCTCACACATTTGCAGCATAGTGACTGCTGCTTCTTACACAGCTGCTCAGGGAGCTGGGAGCTGCCAACCAGCTGCACCTACTGGAAGGGAGCCTAGAGCAAGAAAGTGCTGGTACTGCACTCAGTGCCATAAGCCTGCCCCCTATCATAGCACTCCATATGTAGGGGAGCACCTGAAAGAGGAAGCTGTCTCTGCAACAAAGCCTAAACTGCAATACCTTTTATGTATTAGGACTTGAATAACTACAGAAAGCTGCTTGTAGTGACATGTGCATTAAAATCAGAGACTTGTACACATGTATTGTATGTGGAACACATGTAAAGCAGACCCATCATTATGAAAAAGTCTCTCTCTGTAGAACAGGAAGATAAAAGGTATCCCCTGTGTGGAAAACTAAGAAGAAAAGAGTATCTGGGTATGCACAATCTTGGACTGAGGAACTGTGCTGGACATAAAGGAACTCTGTGCATAACTAGATAGACTGTGATACCATGAATAGCTTTCGTCTTCCAAGCCTCAGTTTCCTAAGTGCTTCAGAAATCTTAAACCACCCAGATCTTTTGTCATTATTGTAACAGAAGTGCATATAAGTGCATGAAAAACATTAGTCTGACAACTACAAACTAACCGAAGAGAAAGGAAAGCTTTCGTGGCCTCGCCACCATCAGTGAGGAAAGCAATTTGCTGCCTCAAAGCTTTGCGCTTTTTTCTGCCTTCAGAGACAGTGTCTTCTATTCAGAGGGTGATGTTAAGGCTTCTTCCTGGATATGAGCCTCTGATCATGAAAATTCTGCCTTGATCTCATCAGCAGCATTTTCTTACAGCTTCCACTTATGTATTCTCATTAAGTGCAAGAAAGGAAGTAATAACTGGGGTGGGGAGTCTCCATTGAGCCAAGGCCAGCAGAGCTTTCGAGTTTGTTCAAGTCAGAGCTCATCACATAAAAATAAAAATGAAGGACCTCTCCAGATGTCAACTGCATTTGGCCCTATACTTCCTGACTGATTAGGTAGATTAATTCATTACAGAAGAGCACAGAGGAGATGAGGATGGGCACAGGAAATTAAATAACTTCCTCTTATGGGCAAAACAGAATAGAGGGACTTTGAAATTATGGATGCAGAGAAATTTGGATTGATCAACAACTCTAAGCCACAGGCCTGTTAGAGGTGTAGTTTGAAACTATGATTTATATGCAGGGCAAGTGACCTATAAGGTAAATCCCTGTATTCAAAAGAATCCATTGAGAGGATAGAATGACTCAAAAGACTTAAAATTTGAAACTAAAATACTGAAATCTTGATAACATGCCTGAATTTAAATGTGAGTAAATACTGTTTTCAATACACATGACACACGTTTGGGGGTTGAAGCAAGGACCTAAAATTCTCGTCTTTCTAAGCCACAACCTTTCAGTGAGAAACTATGGACTTAAATAAGCTTCAGACTTGAAGGATACTTTTCTGGGGAAGTGGTGCTCCTCACTGGGAGCCAAGAGACAGAATAGGCAACTCTGCATCTCTGCTTCTCAGAAATATTACAAGGGAGCTTGTGGAGAAATAAGGAACTTGTTCTCCAGACTCATCAACAAACAGAGAGAAACACAGCTGATGCCCTCTGGTGCCTACATACATTGACATGTATGGTCTATATTCACATGAAAGACCACAATGGAAGCATTTCTTGTACTTTTTACCACATAAATGCTCTTGCAGGTTGCAGAGCCAAAAAGGGGCCTCATGAACACTGCCACAGATAGGACTTGGCAAGCTTGAGAGGGACTGGTGATATATGGGAGTACTTATTCAGTGTGGTGAAGCCTAGTTTTCATCTGAGGTTTATGTTGTATCCATTACATTAAATGGTCTGCAAGGGAGAACTAAGCATGAAGAGAACTTGCTACTTCCAAGTCAGCTGTTTTCAGTGGGAACCACTACTACAGTTATTTGGGTTTGGATCTCATCTCCCTGTGGCTCCTTAAGGTATGTTATCCAGTGCGTACGAAACTGATGCCTTGCTCAGAAATTGTTTTGCTTCCTTTGATGAAATAAATAAATGAATTCCCAGATACTGCCATGCTTTACCTTCCTTTCAACAAAAAAACTCTTCCTTTCTTTTCTCTTCAACTTTCTCTCCTCTGGGAAATGAGACTATAATCACTGAATTTTAATCTCTGTTAAAGGAGAGAAGGAAGATGTAAAGCAATTTCACAGAGTAAGCAAAGAGCAGAATTTTCTCAAACTTTATGTTATTGGTCACTTCATCAAATGCTACTAGAACATGTCCATGGTGATCCCACTGGTCTTTTGTCTCTGTCCTGACAGAAACAGCATAGATACCAGCCATGTGGATGGCTGATGCACTAAGAGTACACTAACCAACTCCTTTCAGCATTCTGGCACTAAAGCACCAGCCTGCAGTTGCTAAAGCAGTAGCAACTACTAGCCTGGTGTGTTGAGAAATGAAAACAGCAAAATATACAACAGCAGCAAACATCACACTAATTCCATAGTTCTATTTCAGGACAAGAGGAAGACAGTGATTTACTTGGAAACAGATCAGCAAAACTATTGCTCTAGATATCCTCCTTCCTCAGGTGACCTAAGGCATTGAAAAGTTCTAGTCATGGTTACCAAAATTATCAGACTATTCAGAGGTCACCAAGTTGCTGCCTCTGCTGCTTGGACTCTCCTGCCCCATCTTCTTCTCCTATTTCTCATCTTCATGGGAGTTTCTCTGTATAGCTCTTATTCCAAGGAGACTGAAGGAGAAGGAATTAACATGATTCTTATTCTCTTTTCTCTTCATTAACATAGGCCCTGCCATTCTTTCCAGCTAGGTTCCTGGGTTAGCTCATCTTTAATGAAGAAATTGAGCCAACTCTGATGCTGTGGCAGCCATTACTAAATATAATGGGATCAGAAGTGACAAAGGGAGAGACTAAGAGCTGAATTTAGGGTTGTGTCAGGAAGGGACATAGTTCCATGTTTTTGTGGTTGCTGTTAGAGAACACTGGACACAGAAACCAAGGGTACAGTCAGGCCAAAAGAGATGCTAGATAATTCTACATTTTTCAAATATACACAGTTCATAAGTATTTATGCCGCTCCTCAACTGTAAATAACTTAGCTAAATAGGTACTTTTGGCAGCATAAGACCTGAAGTCTTTTTCTGGAAAAGCCTGTGAGGATGGTAAGCAGCTATATGGATAAAAAGCTTTTGTGAGCCTATAAAGTGAACAAAACTCCTTCTTTTAGGGACTCTGAGGGGGGGGGAAAAAAAAAAAAGGAAAAAAAAAAGAAGGCAGGGAAAAAAAAACCAATTAAAAATTAAAGACAATCAAATGCAATATAAGAGAATGAAACTATGACAAGAAATTCCAATCAGTGTCCCACCTGAGCTAAATACCAAAACACTTCAAGGGCAAACAAGACCACAAAGGTATAACAGTAAGCATTTCTCAAATCTTTTCCAGTATAACCTTGAAAGATATAATCACACAATCAACTTCAAAAATATCAGCTCAAAAGACAACCCCACTTCTTCCCCAAGGACCTTCCAGATTAAAATGGACAATCTTGAGCTCCGTCTTCTCAAACACCACAACCAGCTCATAGCCAGTAGCAAAAGAAACAAAAAGAGAAACAAAAGCACAAGCTCTTACACTGCTCTTTCCTTTGTGCTAGCATTTCTGTTTTCCCTGAATTGCCACCGTTTAAGGCACCCTTCTTGGCATGGTCTGAGTTGCTATCTGGGATTGGGTTGCTGGTCTAAGAAAGATCTAGATGGCAAATTCTTTAGTGTTAAGCAGCACACCACCTTTAACCAACAAGGAGAGTAGAGGATTCTGAGCAAAAGGTATCAGAATCCACAGCAACAAGAACATGCTGCTCCACACAAATATGAACAAGGACATGGAGAAGTTGTTCCATGAAAAAATTATTTCCCCTTCCCTTAGAATAGTTCTTCCAGATTCTTCTGTAGTCCCTGTTTAGTCAATAATCTGTACAAGGAAAAACATGTGTGCTTAGCACACATTTTTGCCATCAGGCACAAAACCAGTTTGGCACCCACCAACAGACCACCAACTGCAGTAGCACTTTACTATATGGTGGTATACATAGTGACAGCTGAGAAGAGAGACTGAGGAAGGAAGCTGAAGTGATGCCATTTACAACAGCCTTGATGGTCAGGTAGGGCCAGTTTTACAATTTGTGAGATACAAAACCAGACCCCTCACCCTAATTTCTAGAGCTTTTCTTTCTTGCGTGTCCATTGAAGAGGAGGCGCTAGAGCCGGTTTGGTTCTGTTTCATCAAAGTGGCCCTTTGAAGGGCAAAGCGTGTGGTCACAAATATTTCTGTTTGCTTTGTGTTTTGTGCACCTAGACTTCTGATAAGGGCTTCCTGTACTGTCACCATCGCATTAATCCCTAAGCAATCACTGCCAGCAGGTGGCCTGAGACCAATTACATCTTCTCCCATCTTAGCCCACAAAAAATCAGACCAAATCACTCTGAGCCATAGTCCTCATTCAGACCTACTCTTTGCACATGTACCCAATGGAATAAATAAAGACAGAATTTGGGACATATCAGGAGTAACTCTTCCTGTTTTAATTTGCTAATTGATCAGACAAGGCCTAAAAGCATCTAGCTTAAAGCAACACAAAAGCCTGGGATCCACCATAGAACTGTTTTTCTGGTTGAGCAGCATTGAGAACAGACATTTCAGCTGAAATCAGCATCGGCTTGTCATTTGACAATCACTGCCTTGGTCAGAGTCCAGTCAGGCAGCTGCCGTTACATGGTTGGTCAGGGTGCATCCTCCAAGCAGAGTAGCTCATACATGTGTATCTGCCTCAGTCTGGATAATACACAAGCAAGTTTGAAAGCTCTGAAGGGTCATGTAAATCCATCACAAGTAAGGGATCCCAACACATTCCTAAATCCTCCTCTTGAAAAATGGACATCTCAAATTCACTTTTCATGGTACTAATTTAGGTATCACAAAAACAGGAGAAGACATGCTTCTGGTCCTCAAAATGTCAGTTTTCCTCAAAAAGTCAGGTAGAAACATAGTGAATGTTTACTGGATTGGAAAATTAATCACAAGAAAGGCTTCTCCAGCACAGCTAGGCTTAGCTTTTCTTGTCATTAACTCTAACATGGGAAAATGCCCCAGATTTTAACTGCAACAAGGGAAAAAAATAAGGCTTTTAAAAATTCATTCAGGCATGCCAGTGTTTCATTATACCCTTTGTAGAGCAGATGGCAAGATGAGGCTATACCCCCTGGGCCTGCTTCGGGGAGCTAACACAAATGCTCTTCTCACTACAGATCTATGATGATGATGGTGTCATCATTTCACTTGGGGATTTGGGTCAAAAGGCTTTACGCTCAAATCTGGTTTTTATATAGTACAAGTGCACCCAGACTGGGCCCTAATGGATAAGCAGCAGGGAGCTAGTACACAGCACAGAGCTCTCCCAGGCATTTCCAGGTCGCTGATTTACTCTGGTGCATTTACAGACTGAATCTTTCTAATCCAATTAAAATCTCATCTGAGCTGTCAATACAGATGTAGCCTGTTTTATTTTAGTGTCTCATAGAACATGCATTAATCCAGTCCTATGGACAAACTAGCCCTTCTAGGCAAATTCTGCATTCTGCCAGCTCAGTTTCTAGCCCAGGTTCCCTTGTCATAAAGCCTTTAACTGCTCTCGTGTTACCTGTCTAATCAGGAACTTCTATGGGCATTTATCACCATCCTATCTGACTGTTTTACAAAATTGTGCGATGTACACCATGAACCTTCTGAAAAACAGCCCTTTTCTTTCCTAGCTCACTTCTCATGCAATGATGACTAGGGTACTATCGTTGAATATAAGAACTGAATATGACCTGCTTTCATTTCAATGGCTTCATTTGTTTGAAATGCATATGCCAGTTACAAGCTGTCAGCACATTTAATAAGTTATAGCAGAGACCAACAACTCTCAAACTACTAGGGCCAAAAATTTTTACAGATCATCACGTATACTTGTCATTAAATTTTGTACCAGAAACATTATAAATTATACTGTTTAATAGACTTCCATAAGGCAGCTGTGAGCCGTTTTGCCACAAGCACATGTAACCAGTATTTGCCAGACATAAAACTAAAAGCACCATTAATACCACCACAAACTCTCAAACTCCTCATAAAACTGATACCCTTCTCAGTAAGCAAAAGCCCAGCAGCAACTCAAATAGGTCTTTCACTATGACCCAAAGGTAAACAAGTTCAAGTTTTAGCAAGTCAAGTTCAGGAGCAAAGCATATCTGCTGGTGACGTCTTCAGAAAGGCTGGATTAAATGCTTCAGCAGATCTTGGTATTGGAAAGAGGTGAACTTTGATACAGCAGTTCAAGCTTTGCATGTGAAAACCAATACTTAAGCAGCATCCACAAATAAATTGTCAGCAGAGCAGATTACAGATTACTCTCTTACTCATGAGAGATACCTGTCACCACGCAGAATTCTCCAGTCAGACAGCTGCATTTTCTGAGATGAATTCAAGTAGTCTCACAAAAAAAGGCAATTTGACTTAAATATAGTCCAGAACTTTGTGAAATATTTCCGTAAGAGGAGATTCTTTATCTGCTAATTAGTTTGAAGCAAGTAGCCTCCCTTCTGCTGCACACATTATTCCTCCTGAAACAGCTGCAAATCCTATTGACTCCTTTCTACACCCCTGCCATAGAATACTGAAAATGCTAGTGGATGCTAGGGAAGGTGAAAACAGTTAATGGAAGAGAAATCCATAACTATTTACTATGTACACACAAAGAAACTTTTGACTGTTGAAGTCCTTGAGCTGAAAATTTTTAGTGGGTTGGAGAGTATCCTGGAAAAGACCACCCTATGGCCACATCTTATATTCTTCCCTAGGCATCTGCTTTGGACCCCATCTTGAAACAGAAGCCTGGGCTAGGTTGTCAGACCACTGATCTGACAAACTACAGCTGTTCCTGCATTTGGTATGACATACTGTAGTTGCCCATATATTAATCTCCACTTGCATACCCAAATGATATGGTTATTTTCATCGCTACAGCATTTTGAAGCTATGGCCATGGACAAGAATTTACTGGGTTAATATTTGAAGCGTAAGGTAGAAAGACTACTTGCAAATTTCTCTGATTCTGAGATCCAGTATCTTCTGTTCTATTTCTTACCTCAGTCACACCCCTGAGGCATATATACCCTTAGAGACATCTCACTTTACATAACCTCCAGTCTCAGAATGGCAATGAGATATCTAATCAACTGCATCAAATGGGCATCACCTTTGTGACACAGATTGCAAAACAATCCAGCCCTATGACCTCTGCCTGTGTTTTGCACGCAGGCTGAACAAGAAGGCAAAGACAGTAAAGTCATTTGATGCCAGGCATGAAAAGCAAGTGTCTGGCTCCCGGAGTCTGCAACGTTTACCACAAAAAACAAACGAAGTTCATCTGAAATAATTCCTTCCCTTCCTGTTGATGATTGTTGCTGCAACAGCACCGTTTCATGGTTCAAAGGCAGTTGGGTGATGAAACATAATTACCATGGTCATCTGATTCTTGTACCTCACCAGCAGTATGTTACTGATCAACAAAAGAGAATAGTTCTTATTTTATAGATCCACAAACCCTAAGATTTTCCACCATAGTATATTTTACAGCCGATTTTATACCAAAGTTAACAAGAAATTGACTGTCAGTTCTCTCTAGAGAATTTATGAGGTTCCTCCTAATATGCCCAATCCAACACCCAGAGAATTGCATAGTGCTATGAGAATAAATAAATATTTTAAGCATTTAGTTGCACTTATACCCAGTGCCACTATCCATCCTGTTGCTTGCTGTCTTTGTCCAACCAAGGAACTGGTCATTAAAAAATGAAAAAGGAAATTAAAAAAAAAGCTTCAACAGAAGCTTTTTTTCCTATCTCTAATAAATCCCTTAAGTCCTTTTACTCCTCCTTTGAAGGGAGGAGTTCACTCACCCACTAAATATATCAATCTGTCAGCAGAAACTTACCACAAGTTCGGAGAATCTGGCATTGAGCTCTTCTGCTGGTGGGATTGGGACAGAAAACTCAAGGAATTGGAGGGGATTATTGTCCTTGAGGTTGATTTCAGGGAGGTCGCTACCTCCAAAACAACAAAGAAACCCCAACGCATGACGATTCCGTTTCCGGGGAGCCATGATCATGGTGTATGATGCTATCTTCTGATCATGTTCTGCAGGGAGAAAAAAAACAAAACAAAACCAACAGATATTAGATGATCAACAAGACTGTTGAATCTGTGCAGCTCTCTCCAGTTATAATGGCTATCATAGAGTAACAGCTGGATCTGATACACAAAAGAGCAAAATAAACACTCAAGCTAGACAAGGTAGATAAGTCTTAGTATGGTATTAACATGCTCTTCTATGGCAGTGTAAAATCACTACTCCCAGTGTTTCTGAAAGGGATTTATAATCTCACTGAGGGATTTCCCAGCAGGTAGATTTATCAGCAATTCTTGGTCGCCGAGGTTGAATACTACCATTGAATGCTGGTATTGCCCTTTCTCTCACTACTACAACAAAGCATCTGAAGCAGAAAAAAGCATGTGCTGGAGAATTTACCCAGAACACATGAAGAGCCCTCCAAAGGTACCCCATTTGATCAATATAAAATGAACAATAAAACAATGAAAAAGAAATCAATTTTTCACCACTCCAGAGCCAGACCACCAAACACTCACTTTTCCCTTTATGACCAGGACTATTGCAGTAGGACCACTTTGTCTATCCCTTTTTCAAATACATGTAAGTAGTTTGGGCTGTTTTATTTATTCAGGGAAGAAACAGCACAGTGCTAATGCATGCTTTCAGATTTAGGTTTGAGCTGCCAGGTCCCATCTTGACAGGACCCAGGCTGAAGGAGCTTTGGTATCAGGAGTATAAAGGGAGGCCTGAAGGAGAAACTGGGAAGTGACTGATTTCACTACCACAAAACACCGTTTGTGAGCAGCCCATCCAAACAGGAAGTCTCCTGCCAGCAGTTTGAAAGGAGGGATCTGTGCAGTGCACAGAGAGCCACATATTTTTCCCTTTTAAGGGACTTGTTGTTTGACAGCTCAGGGGCTTATTTGTGTTACATTTTTAAGGACTTCACTTTTTCACTTAATCTGCAGAATAAGCTATATCCTTAGAGAGTAAATAATTAAAGCTTGTTGTGAAGCCCATCTCCCTGGGCACAAAGCGAGGGGGGGGCAGGTGGGAGGTGGCAGGTGAACCACAGGATGCTGGATGCTGTATCAGCAGCAACACAGCTGAGCTTTGTCATCAGAGCAGCTGCTGCCCTAACCTGCCCCACAATGCTTTGGTCTGTTTGCCTGCCAGAACAAGGCTGCTTTGAGCTTTCATAGAGACTAAGTAGCTGTGCAAGGGAAAGCACCTTTGGGAAAGCAGTGGCATAGCGGAACTAAACATACAGCACACAGCCAGAAGCTCTCCAGGGACTTTTTGTGCGGAAATTAGCAAGCTCACTGAAGAAAAACCAAAGCAACAAACAACAAAAAAAGTGCCCAAACTATCCAAATCTTCACCCTTGTGGTACTGTGTGCTTGGCAGAAATCACTTGCCCTACTTTGTGCTGGGATTAATTTATCTAGCACCTTCTCTTATTCACTGGAGGGGCATCAGCTGCAACTCTCATGCAGCTGAAAGGAAAGTGAGATGGTACCAAGCATTGTCTTCTGGTGTACCCACTTTGCTTTGCTTTCCATGCCAACTCTGCAAGGGGTGGTGTGTCTCAGCAGGACTCACTGAGGCAGGATGTTGCTGGCTTCAAAAGCCCATTCATAAGAACACTGGGATCTCACTAGGAGATGCCAAAGATCAATTAATCCTGAACCGGTCTTTGACATGGCTCCAGTCAGCAAAAGCAAAATGCCCTCAAATCCATCACAGTGATGTACATGGCAACTTCTGTTTCCTCTCAGCAGTGGAGACTTAAGAGACTCAGTTGTTAAAAGATTTCACAAGAGAGCCTCAGAAGTTAAACTTGTACACTACAGACTATCTTCTCAAGGCTTACTCCAAGTGCAACGCCCTTTTTGACAATCTGGTCAGGAATGAGATCAGAACCAAGCAGTTTGACAGAACTTTGTTTTGGAAGGAGCTCAGATCAATGAAACAAACCTGAGTTACATGCAATATAACTACACTTGCATTGATTCAGCTGGAACCAAGCTCTGGGCCACTGTATAAAGGCTGCCCCATCAACCATCAAAGAACTAGCATTCTCTGGAGCATGGACAATGAATCCTCCTTGGAAAAACTGGCTGAGACATTGAAGTGATAGGACCATAATATCTTTCTTTATGAGCTCAGGTCAAGACTTTGGTACAAACTTCTCCAAAAGAGGTATCTTACCAGGAAATGACTACTATGTGAAGGTCAGCATTTTCTATGGGGTAGTGCCCTGCTCAGGCCACCACAGGTTGTCCTGCATTGAAATTTCATCACTCAGCTTTCATCTTAAGTAGCTTCCTCTAAGAGGAACAGTTAGTCTCCAGGCCTCCTTCATCCATAATGCTGAAAAATACACCAGCTAGTGTTTGCTACTGTCATGTGTTTAGAGAATCAGCAGTTCTACGGGATCCATAGGTGAGAAACTCACAGCTCCTCAGCTTTTACTATTCTGCAAAAGTGTGCAGAGCTCACATGAAGAGTAATCTTGCTTCACTTTCACAAAGCACCATTCAACACTGGCATTTTCCAGGTCCATCTAGCAGCAGCACGCAAGGATTTTA
The DNA here is from genome assembly GCA_035222235.1 of Margarornis squamiger. NCBI lineage: Eukaryota > Metazoa > Chordata > Aves > Passeriformes > Furnariidae > Margarornis > Margarornis squamiger. Next base: position 29,653,923 of record JAWWTY010000106.1, read on the forward strand.
TACTGGCACAAAGGAGCAAAATGTATTGCTACAACAATGTAACTGTAGATAGGTGAGGAGTCTACACGCTTTCAAAATAAGAACAATTGAGGACTTTTAGAGAGAAATCCAGCACGGGCATTTTAGAATTGAATCACTAAATGAATAAATTATATTTCTAAGTGGGAGCACTGTCTCTCTAGAGGTTAAGCCTGCCAGTTAAAAGGTTCAGTAGGACATCTACTTAAATTGCACTGTTCATGCTTTTTAAGAACTAATTACAACTTTTTGATTTTTGTTGGTGGTCATAGTTGTTAACAAAATAAATATTTTCTAATAAACTTCAAGTTAATAATATATTTCTTTTCTTTCTCTCTCTTTTGATTTTTACTTTATTAAGAATCAAATCTGGTGGAAAACTGCTTCCAAATAATGGGGCAGGTGGGAGAGGAAACAAAGAAAATGAAGAAAAGCGCATTTTCCATTTTTCTGAGTGGTAACTGATAGCAAAGCTGACATAAAAATTTATAAACATAACAAAAGGTAGTGTTTTTTTTATTCTAATAACAGCTCTATTTCCTTTCAACTTCTTGCAAGTGAAAATGAAACGTGTAAAGTTATCTATATATACCCCAGGGAGAATCAGTAGGAAATCTCTCTCTGGAGAGAATCCCACTATTACACATCACTCCCTCCCACAGCTCTTCTCAGTTCTACTGTTTTGCCCTTTTGCACAACACAAACAAGTTGCTGTTCGTTTCAGCAGCTAACTACACACCCACTCCTCACAGCGCTCCCTCTCCTGCTTCCCAGCCCCATCTGTGGTTCGGCTCAGGTCAGGAGCCACAGGAACTTTGCCCAAGGTCTAATTATAACAACGTCCTCTTCCTCTGACAGGGCGTACGTGTTCATTTCGAAACCATTTGGCCCAGTGACCAAACATAATTAGGCTAATGCAATTTTTCCAAGTCTTATCAGTTTTAGCTACATGGGATGGGACCCGTGCTCACTACATGAAGATCCTCTTTCAATTGCTTTCTAAATTGCTGCTTCAGTTTCATTCTTCCTTCTCATCTCAGAAATAATAATTTTCATGCCAACATATGCTAACTAACCAACGTTCCACAAACAGTGAAACACCTGAAACAACTGCTATGCCAGCAGCTTTCCTACGCAGGAGAGCTGATTATTGTAGTTTTTGCCTCACTGTTATGTCCTTCAACACAGTGAACAGCGAGAGCACAACCATAACTAAAATAGAGAGAACTACTTTTGTATCACCACCTTTGGAAAAAGGGAAGAAAGAGAACTCGGTGGGTTAACTAAACACCCACAGCCCAGCAAAAATCATTTGCAACATAAGGAAGCATTAATAAAAAACAGTTCCAGAGCTGAATCTCCACTGATCCTCAACAGACACACAATGTTACTGATGGTGCCATAGCTCTCACCTGAGTGGGAAGCATGGGACCAAATATATGACGAAGAATCACTGCCCACACTGGTTTGTGCTAATAGGAAAGGAATCAAAGTTAACAATTTCCATTTCCCTGTAAATCTACCTTTCTCTATGGCAGGATAAAACATAAAATGTAATGTGTAATCACAGAAGTAGAAAGAAACTTGAATTCAGACTAGCTGGAAACAAACCAACTCACCCACAACCACCAAATCCAAGTTAAATATCTAAATTATACAACTATTAAGTTATAAACCATGAGAACATCATGGTATTAAAATAGCTGTCTTCATTGTCACTTATTGATGATGAAACAGAGAAAACAAGCACCATGCTCAAAACTGTCCAAATATATACACTGGATAAAGCTAAAGACCTTCATACGGATCCTGTGCTCAGCTCCCTGGACCACATTGCTTCTTCAGTACACAGATGGTGAAACCATGAACTTTGCAGCATGTTCTGATTACCATGGGAATTTTCCATGTATGTCACATGTAATGTAACAGATGTCAGATGAACTACAAGGCAATTGCAGCATGGGGGATGGGGATGGAAAGCAGACAAGCAATCCATTTGCTGCATGTGTAATAGTAACCCAATTCCCTTGGCTTGAATTTGTCACCATACTAAGGAGCCTCTTGGTCTCCAGGGAGCAAAAGCGTGACAAAAACCCTGACTATTTAAAAATTACAAAGTTAAAATCTCTTTTTTTCAGGGAGGGTAATGCTTTCTGAAGATCACACTTGTCTGATATGCTGGACAGGAAGGCACTGAATGCAAAACAGACCAACAAATCACTGGAAAGTGATCTGGAAACAAGCAGACTTGGAAAACAAACAGGATCCTACTACATTGGCCACTCAGTGCCCACAGGAGACAGGGCAGCTTGAAACATGCTGTGCATTTTGAAGCCAGTTCATGGATTTTTTTCCTCCCACAACACATTGAAACAAGAGTGCATATCTCATGGTGGTTAAAAGGACTTTGTAAGACAGCTCAGGCACTCAGCTCTGGTCTGTTTTACACACCTTCCCATTAAAACTGAGAGGGTTGGTAATTTCAAAGCATTTCACAGACCTAAAGATTGTCTTAAATAAATATTATTAATATTTATTTTTTTATTCATTTCTTTGCCTTGGAAATATGTTCTGAGGTAAAAGAAAAGGCAAAGACCATTTATAGCTCAGGTATAACTATATCCATGAACCTACTTAATGCAACGTGTCTGTCAAAAATCTCTTTATTTTTAACACTTCAAGGATGCTCAGGATGTCCTGGGTGACTAATGACCACTACTGTTAGTCTGTTAATGCCCACAAATCCAATATGTCTTACCTGATACCAACTTATTAACACTCAACAACGACAAAAAAAAAGCTAAAGAACAGTACAAGACCTTGCCCTTCTGAAAGGTTAATTGCAACACTTTCTCTGTGAATGAAGGGGAAAAAACTCCACAGAAAAAAAACCAAACAAAACCAAAAACTAAACCAAACAATGCCAGCAGGTTCCTTGTGTCCCTCCTAATCCATTAATCTATCCAAATTGTGTTCATAGGAAAACAATTTAAAAAGTACAGTCAAGATTCAAAATACAAAGTGAAGTGAGCAGCAAAGCAGTTAAAGTCAGTGTCATGAATGTCGCTAGTAATAATTCGTTATTTCTGTACACTTTTTTTCCCACATTTTAATCAAGTACAGATTAATACTTTTTTCTACTCAGTTGAGCTGACCAAACAATCCATCCACTCTTTTACCTGCTTAGAATTTGTTATATTTTTGCAGATGTATTAGTTTCCTTTAACTATTACTCTACACAGAAATTATCAGGGTCAAAACTAATCTGTCCTCCTGGACACCAAATTTTGATTCTTAATTATAATCCTGCATCTCATTTAGATAAAAGTAAATATTTAACATTTCTGAATGGTGATGTGACCACCACAGTTTAGATTACAAACAAAACCAGCAAAATTCACAACCTAAGTGTTTATCCAGAATACCTGTATCATTCATCTCCTTAGTGATTCTACCACAGCTTATTTGCATCCTTATTTGCCAATTCCAAACTTAGGCATGCTTGCCAAGAGATCAAACCACCACAGTGGTGGAGTGAACAGGACAGCCTAAATATAATCAACCTTTCTGGGAGTTCAGTCCTTCTTTCCTCACCCACACCCCACCTCCATACTGCTTCCAAGTTCTCCATTGTTAGAGCATTGCAGTTTCAGTAACATCTACCGATACCCTCCACTTCCTTGTCAATCAGAAAGTCACTGCTACCAAGAATAATCTTCCTGTCTTCCTCACCGCAAACCACATTCGTTGTATTCATATATCTCACTAAAGAGTATCCATTCCCTTCTATCAAAAAAAAAAAAAAGTTTATCCTTCATAGTCTTAATTCTCCCTTTCCACATTTTCTACCAGTTTTAGTTTTATTCTCTACTTTTTTCGCTGTTTCACTGCAATATCCCCATTTTCTTTCATGACGACCATTAGATTTGAAATGGCTTCTTGTAGCCACTTCCTATGCCTCAAAATGCAAAACTGTTTTTTTAAGGATATTGAAGAGAAAAATACTTCTAAAGAGACACCTAATGCATGACACAAGCTGTAAATACTGCACCACACTTTGTGTATGTTTTATTTTTGTTGCATTTTACTTTATTGTCCTACCTGTGGCACTCAGGTTGTAGGTTCTCCAGCATAGAGTCTCAATTCCCTGCTTAAACCAGTTATTTTACCGTGTCAAGTAGACTGTGGTACTACACAAACAGAAATAAAACAGTAGGCCAACAAAAAAAGTGATCACCTGGCTGGAATCTGGCCAGGACACAACAGGTTCACACCGCAGTAATGCTGCTGCTGTAGAGGCAGTGCTTGGCTGTGTCCATAACTCCAACATGGATAAATGTAGGCTTTAAGAAATAATAGCATATATGCAGTGATTTCCCCTACGACACCATTAGCTTCATTGGATGGGTTGGTTTATTATGCCATTCTGGATCAAATTGCTGGGACAAATTGTAAGAGCCAGTAGGAAAAACACTACATAAAAGCAAACATAGGAAAACAATCCCACAAACCCCAGAAACGCCACCCCAAGACCCAGTTCTGACTGAGGATAAACCATGCAGCAGCAAGTCTTTTCAAACACTGTCTATAAGGCCTAGATTTTAATTTTGAAAGAATTGAGATCCTAAAAATGTTATTTTTATGGCTTGTCAAGAATATACTGTAATCCTAGGGCCATGAATTCAGGAAAAGACTATAATCCCAGTTTGTGTCTGTGCTACTCAGCTGTGTCTGAACTGTGTTTTCTAGAAGCTACAGCAGAGCCCAAGTTAGACTTAATTTTCTTTACTTTCTTTTGGTGATTGGTACAAAGGTGTGATGCAACTTCACAGAAGAGAAAAAAAAGAAAAAGGTGCCTTAGAAGCTGGAGTATGAGATTAAACCTTTATTCAATATAAAAAAAATCACAGAATGAAGATTTTAAACTTCATTAATGATAATGACCATGATAACATCAATCAAGCAAACATACACCTGACAGCCAGAATCAGCACATCACTCTTTCAGTTTCAATGCAGAAGACTATTTTCTGCTACAGGAAGATGAAGTCCTGTGCCTTTTACAGGTCTGACAGTATGAAATACCTTTAAAGTCATTGGTATGAAACTAGCTTTAATTGATAATGTCTGTCAGTTCTATCTATAAGATCAGCTCCCAAGGATGAGACATCCACACCCCAGAGCAAAGTCTTTGATCACCTTAAGAAAGAAGCCAACGATTGATCTGGAGAACAAGGTGTCCTGCCCAATCCTCTATGCTGAAAGATCAGGAATATTAGTAAAGCAGATTAGTACTTTAGATTAGTACTAAAGCTTGGTCTGGGAGCTTAAAATCTCTGCAATATTTCTATTGGGAAAAGTGGGGTTTAGTTACAATGGAAGTCAATCCAGAGTCTCCCAGTAGCACTAATAAACTGCCATGTCAGAAGAATGAATGCACAAACTCCCATTACTAAGAGCGTCCCTATCTTGTTTGAGTCATTGTAATTTTTCCATTCTGTCATTGCCCAATTATTTCCAGACATGATGTAACTATTTTGCCAAGGGATTTGGGAGTCAAAATGTTGCTGTGGTTGTCATCATTATCCTGGGTGCCTGAATTTTCCAGACAAAATAAGCAACTGAGGGCATTAGAGTGCCTCTACTGAGAGAGAAATACTAGGTAAGAGCTGCCAGTGTGCTCCAAGAAAAACAAACAAATGGTAATGGTCCAATTACATCTTCCCAAACTCCAGCTCATTTCCATGTGAAATGCTGTTCTCTTATTCAGACAATTAGTAGAAGAATATTTCATATGTTGTCTAACATCATCATAGCATAAAAAAATTGATTTCCATTCTAACACTCTGATCAGGGCCACTATGGGATGTTAAAACTTGACTGGAAATATGCCTTGGTTATAACCACTGGAAACTAACCACAGATGTAGGTGTCCAAGAGTTATCGTCGCTATTGACAGGTAAATCAATTACCTGCACTGGTAAAATTTTCCTGAAGTCCCTTCACTGGAAAAAGCAACTCAGTCTTTATTGCAAATGGGTATAACTGGGGGGAAACCCAACACAAAAACAATTTGGGCTTTTACATGTTTTTTGTGGATGGCACCAAATCACTTCAAAACTAATGTTCATCAATACCACGTGGGAAAGCCAGGCTCCAGGCTGTTGATCTGCCACCTTCCTACTGAGTGCCCCAGCCAACGTACAGTGTGCTTCTACATGTCGCTGCAAAACTATATATAACAAAAATGGTTGTTCTCGGTTCAATTCCATATAGTGAAAAACCGCCAGTGGGGATCATAGTTAAAACCCTTCTTCAGTGATTCATCAAAGGGAAAAAACAGTCAGTAGATCCATTCACAAAGGGAACAGGTCTTGGGATTTTGGTGCTCATTCCATCTTGGAGATGGTTTCCATAGGTCAAGGCATGGACAAGGTCAAAGTGTCACTGATTTTATATACCTATTTTTTAAACTACTCAGATTGCAGAGTTGTCAGTTTGTCAGCAAAATAAAAAAATCACTATAGAAAATCAAGTTAAGAAAAGGTCATATTTTATTCCGGCATTATTTTTGTTCAGCATTCTGACCAGGGATACTCTGGGTTCAATGCTCTGAAACCTCAACATTACGCAAATAGGTTTGAACTCCAAGCCAACAACTTGGTGAAACTGTTGAACTTTTAACCTAACGTGTCTTCATGAAGAATGGATATTTGGAAAGAGTTCTGCTCAAAGATTTTGGGTTGTTTTCTGTGTGTATTTTTAAGTAGCATCCAGATAAAATATATTTTTTGGCTGGTGCAATATTTACAGGAGGAGACTTTACACCAACACTGAAAGCTGGTTTCAGAGCCGTGACTTAACAGCCCCAAAAGCTAAAGCAGTAAGTGTTTCATTGCATTAAAGTGAACAAGGCCTCATCCATATTTAGGTCAAATTCTACAGAGCTGATGCTCTCAGTGCGTGAGGTAGTGATCAGTTATGAGGATGTGAAAAGAAAGTGCTACCTAGAACCAGCCACTTTTCTTGCACGGTCAGGGGGTGCTTTTGGCCAACAGTGTGATGGTGAAAAGAGTGGAGTGAAAGGAGAGACAGGGAGAACTCCCCTGAAATACCCAAATGCAAGGATCTTCTCTACAAAGTCATGTATATCCATGTGGTTCCAGAGCGTATAATACACAAGGGTGTGGTGCCTGTGCCAATTGCTACCAACTTTATCTCCTGCCATCTTTGGACTGCCAGTAGCTAGTAGTTCTAGTCTTCCAGATCCTCATGGCAAAAGATCATGTCCACATTAAGGTCCTTTGAGGCTCATGATTAAGAAAAGTTTAAGTACTGAAGTATATCGAAGATTTCCGAGAACTGTAACTGACCAACAAACTGTCCTCTCCCAAGGACTGGTCATTTTTAAATGCATGCTCAGATATCCAAAGAAAACTGCAGAGAAGCTGCATACAGCAAACGTTTGGGTAGTCATCTCCAGATTTCTAAGTAACTACGGCAAGTCAATACCCCGCCTGAAGACAGAGCAAGTTCTTTCAGTTTCCGAGCCCAGTCTGCTTGTAGCTTGTTGACAAAGATTGGAGCACACTCCACAGAAAAACAGATTGCACTATAAAATTCCCTCAGCTCCCCACCACAGCTGCACACAACTGGAAAAAAAATTAAAAACCCAACAAAAAAAACAACCTTGCTTCTAAACAGCCACTTGATCTGGATACATAGACCTCAGACAGGATTCAAAAAGAAGGCCATTTGTATACAAATAGAGCAGAAGTCTACCCTCTATCAGAGAAGGAACATGCTTATCTTCTTAGGGCTGCAAACATTATTACTATATCCAGTGATGTATGTCTTTGTAGAACACATACCAATTTCACTGCTTGTTGTTGTTTTGTACAGCACTGACTTATTTGATAGGTTGTACAGAATTTTATCCAAATCATCACCTCCTGCAGTTTGTTTTGCCTCACCCTTTGGAAGTGTATTTAAATCATAAATTACTTAAATCATAAATTTTTGTTCATCTTATATCTTAAATTTATGGATGGAATAAATACAAATAGAGACAGTAAGCAGTCATATTGCCTCGTACAAGCTGAGGTCTTGGCTCTGCTGCCATGGTCAGGCAGGAATATTTACAGGAAAAGTAAATACTATGCAAAAATATCTCCCATTGCAAGAAAGGCTGAAATTACTGTTATCCGCATTTTCTACTAGCTGAAAACACAGCCAACCAGTACCAAAATCCTTCCAGTAACAAGAAGTAGCAGCATTTGCCCCTCTCCCTGCCCAGAAACGCATTTGAACAAAGAAGCACTCTCAATTTTCATACAACTTTTGCACTTACCTTTCAGCAAAATAAGTGGGAACTGCAAAATGTCAGAAGCTCTGAAACATCAGGACCAACTATGTATGTGGTCTGGATGGCAAATCCAAGAAAAAATACTTTATATGTAATCCAACAATTTTCACACAAGCTGCCAGCCTATCACTAAATTTAAACTGTTTGTTGTTGGACCAGTAAATGACACTAATACTATGGAATCCTCATGTTTTACTTCCTCCCCTCAGTCATTCGTATTACAAGCAAAGGGTCTGTCACACTACAGTAGTGAATGCTTAACACAGGTAAAATTGTACAGAGGAATGAATCCATCTCCAAACCTCTGAAAAAGAAGAAAAACTAGCAGATGTATAAAGCAAACACTGAGCCCATACCAATGAGATGCTCTTCTGGGTGAACTCTTCCCTAGTGTTTGTTCTGTCCATACCCTAACATCAGTCAAACACAGCCTGAAAGAAGCATGGCTACTGCCCAGGAAATGTTCTTACTGCTGGGTTTATACTGTTATCAGCCATTAATCACAAAAAGCTCCACTGGGATAACCCCAGAATTAAACAAATTAAGAAATGCACGTCTAGAGCAGGGAGTTGGTGTGGGAAGTAGTTTTAAGGAACATTGTTTTGTTTCCAAGAAAAAATAGAACAGTTCTTTAGACAAGAGCGAGTCCACAAGGTCTTAGACTATCCTGTTCATGCTGAGATTTCAAACACAGGCAAAGATTTTCTACATTTTTAAGAGGTCATGCGTGATAAGGAAACAATTCATCTCCTACAGGGCCTACTAGTAGCAGCACTAACTCTCCTTAATTACCAGAGAACATTTCGTATCCATATCAATACTGCAGGACACGTTTCCTGCATCTGCTGTAATACCCCTACAATAAGAACTGATCTCCACTTAAATTGCAATATTATGACGACATGGCAAACAGTTCACAATCGTCAAATCCCACCACTGTGACCACCAAGCCATCCATTTCCCAGAAAGCTGGTCATAGTAGAAGTGCCCTTCAAGAGAGTGATTTTCACAGCACCTCAGAAACCTCTTTGCAAAAGAGGATGTCCAAATAAAAACAAAACAAAATCCCACAAAAAAAAAATGCTTTAAAGCTGTGATTGGATCCACCTTGAGAAGCAGTTTTGTCTTGTTCATTTGATAGAGAGAATCCAACACTTACAGTGTCTTGGAAATGAAATCACTCTGCGCCTTCTAAATGAGCACTCCGGACCAAAGAAAGCATTTCTCAAAGTTGGAAGGAAACTCTCTAAGGATCAAAATTTGAGCTTGAGTTACTAAATAATTGAAGAGAGGTAAGCCACTTATGATGGGAACTAGAGCAAAAGGGAAGAGGAAAGATCAGTTTTCTATCTGGAAGGATGCTGTGTTCTGTGGGTGTATCATAGCAAGTCGCATGCTGTGGAAGGACCTTGGTGTGGAGGTAATGCCAGTGAGTCAATGAGCCAATAGTTCAGTCAAGAAAATAAATTTCTGTCTTTATATTCAGCTCTTCAAATATTTAGGCTGAGGTTGCTCCAGAGGAAATCTCTTTCTTCTTAGACACTATGGGTCTTATATTCTGCAAAGCAAAGCATTTCAGAACTTTTTTTGCCAGGGAATCCCCCAAAAATTATATTTATGCAGGCAAAGTCTGTAGCAAAAGAAAGAAAAGGAATAAAGAAAAAAAGAGAATAATTTTATTCTTCTCTTCAGTGGAAGTTGTACTCAAAATTCTGTTCATCTTATCAAGGCAGTAATTTCAGGGTGAACATACTATTCAAATTAAGTTATGGAGACTTTACAAGAGCCTTTCATTCCTCACATGAGCAAACAACATACGTTCCCTATATTATTTCCTCTCCATGGGTGAAACAGACCCCTATTAATTCCGTTGGAAACACATATCCTTGTACAACAAGAGAATAACTCTTTCAAGCAGAACTCAGACTCAGTTAATTTCTGGTGAAATGGCCCTTACTGAAATTGTGGCAGGTAGGCACCTGAGATTTATTTTTTTTTTACCTCCCAAAATATTTCATTATCTCCAAGGCCTTTTGAGCTGACTTTAGCAAGGTCAATCCAAAGCATCCAGAGCATCCAAATCATCATTTCCTGACTCCCATGAAATGTATTCCAAGTCATATACAAACTTCAGTAGGGGCCAGTATGAAAAACTGCATTCACTTCTGCAGTTCAAAAAGTTAAATCTAAATTGAAGGTAATACCTCACACTGGACAAGAAAGCATACATGTATTTGGTCAGTGTTGCACAGAGCTCCTGCCAAGCTGAATGTACTCAAAACAGGCTTAGCTTTTCACCTTACTCCTAACTCTGTGAGTGTCTCTTGACTACAAATTCAGAAGAGCAACATATGCTATATGTCAGTAGTATTTTTATATTTCAGCTACACTTCCATGCTTCCCTTCTACAAATAACATGCAGGCATCCACAACCCTAGGCACTGTTAGACATTTGGTGAAGAGTAAAACAATATCCTGATGTTCTGCCTGTCAGCTGAGCTCTCACAAGCAGCTTGTGAATAAACCTGTTAAAAATGATAACAGTTTTGGCTGGAAGAACATGTACTTGAACTTCAACTATTGAAGTGAGTCAAAATTCTAAGCTTCTTTCGCTGCTTTGGTAATATATCCCTGGGCTTCAGTACAAGGTGTTTCTATGCAGTAATTGTTTCCGGGCTCTCAAAACCAAGCACATGCCACCCCCACTGCAATTCTGAAAGAGAAAAACACACAACTTCCATGAAACTCTTCCTTCCTTCACTACCTGAAAATAACAAATCAGCTTCAGTACAGACTTCTGCCCTCTTTCAAACATCACTGATTGCTATTGTAGCAACTACTCCCTTAGTTCAAGCTCTCTGACCCCTCTGCATAATGCAGAAGGATTTGCAATCCATCTCAGAAATATTCTAACAGAAGGAATTCCCTTCCACTAATTTTATTAGAACATTGAGAGCACAGGGTTTTGCAACACCTCTTTCCTATGTTCTTCCAGCCAAGGAAGAACTTCAGTAAGAAGACTTAAAGATAGAGGGCCTAAAACAAAGGTTTATTATGGTCCACATATCTATATATATTTGTCTCACTTTCTGATTCTCATTCCCACCATCAGACATACCCAAAAGCCCACAATGTTTTGATAAATACACCAAAAGTAGCTGGGGACATAAATATGAAAACATGTAGAGCAAGTTTATTTTATGCCCATTTGTTTTATGGCTCTCCTCCAGCATTTTGGATGCACAACCCCAGTAGGGTCACAGTGCTAAAATTTTCCTTAAACAAGTCCCACTCAAAGGTCCAGGCCTCTTTTTCCCCTCTCCATACCACCTGCATCTCAATGCTACTGAATGAAAATAGAATTTACCCCTTGCAGAAAAGAATAATGATGTTTATGTACATCCCCCTGCATCAAGTCCTCTCCTGCTTGGCCGTGCTCCACCACGCCTTCCTTCATCACTGCTGTTTCCCAAGTACCAAGTGGGGAGGGGATGTGCACAAAGCTGCAAAGGTGACTAACTGCTTTAGCTCATTAGATCCAAAAATTAGTAGGATTGCAACTTGAGAGCTTTGAAACAAGATCAGTGGAACAGCTGGAGTGCCTTGGTCCCCTCAAAGCTTCAGTTAGATGAGACAAAGGTCAGGGTTCCTTCAGGTGTTACATCCCACAAAGAACCCCATCTCATAAGGCTTCAATGCTTCATTTTATGCTTCAATCCACGTTTTTCCATTAAGAGGACATTAGAACCACAACCTACACATTTTATTCTCCCCTTGTCTGAAAGGGGGAACAATTTACAAATCCACATTCTTTTACCAGGCAGTGGAGGCTGATCTCTATGGAATACATGGAAGAATTGAGGGGTGGCAGAGGGAGAAGTGTTGAAGAGAAGATAAAAAGTTAAAACATTGCCTTCAGCCTCACTGAAGAAAATTTATGTGCCTTTCTCAAGGAACAGTGCTTCTTTGACACATTTATAAAGAGAGTTTTCTTACTTTGTAAATACTCTAAAACTAAAACCAAACAACCCCCAAATTAACAAGAAGAATCTGACAGGTTTTCTTTAAGAGGTAGAGCAAATAACTCTTGGAGCAGGGTAGTGGTAGGGTGAGCCATGATGCACCTTTCATTCAGAAGTTGACAAACGAGTTCTGAGCAACTGGTAGAGGAAAGAAAAAAAAAGAGGAAGAAAAGTGTGAAATAATAAGTCAAAATATTCCCTTCAAGAAAAAGGTACAGTTTTCATCTGCAAGAGGGATTAAGGAGGACACTTAGAAGAAATGTATACTAACAAAAATCTTTTCGAGGGAAGGCCCAACTTCCTGACCCCAGAAGCCACATGCCGAAAAATGTCACACGGTCAAAAGCCATGAGACATACACCACACACCTTATGGACCTGAGGAAAGCGAAAGCACTAGGAAGTGGTTCATAGTCTAGATGTAGCAATAAATCCTCATGACTCCTGCTGCTCCTTTTGAGATAGGGCTAGGCCAGGCAGGTAGCCAGTTCTTTAGAACAAGCTGCAATACTGATCTCAGCAGCTGAATTTGGAAGGAGCCTCTCCAGATTGTCTAGTCCAATTCCCCTGCTCAAGCAGGGTCACCTAGGACAAATTACTCAGGACCATGTCAATTTGGGGTTTGAAGAATTCTCTGGGCAGCCTGTGCAAGTGTTCAGACACCCTCACAGGAAAAAGGTTCCTTGTGTTCAGATGGAATTTCCAGTGCTTCAACTTGAGTTCGTTATCTCTTGTCCTGTCACTGGGCACCACTGAAAGAGTTCACCTTTCTTAAGCAAAGAGTCAAATTTCTCAAAAGTCATTTTACCAGGTAAGTCCTCTTGCCAACATTTACAGCTCTGTGTAAGCACTTAGGGAACTTACTCCTCTGTTCAGATCTAGACTGTGTTGCATGACAACAGAATATTGCAAAAATTCTCCCTTGTGCCAATGTCTGCTAATGACAGACAAGAAGCTGTGGAACAAAGAACTATGCATAGAAGAGATGTTTGAAGCTGTGTTAGAAATAAAAACACCAGTACATTTTCTTATAATCAAACTCATTATAGGTTCTCACAGCAAAAAAATTCACAGCCAGGGTGTCACGCAGCTAAAAAAAGGCTCATCTTTGCAGAAGGCCTCACATGTTGTTACTCCACTGCATTAGGCAACAGCCTCATCCTTTATAAAAACAAATACTAATGAAAACACAATTTTGTCATTAACATTAGAAGCTGTGAATCCCCAAACAATTTAATAGCAGTAGAAGCAGCCTTAAAGAAAAGCTCTTGACTGGTAACGCTTATCAAACTACTGTTTCCCAGTTCTAGTACTATCCCCAACAAAGACACTGTCCCTGCATTAACACAGGCAGTGACAGTGACAAACACAATAGACTTGTACACCTACTTGTTCCCACATCACGTAAGGTAAGACCATTCCTATTGCACTGCCTTGCTCCAAGACATTCCCTAGACATGCTAGTCTACAGCTTCATTACTTCCCTGCTCAAGAATATACCTTTGTAACTGTTGATGATCAAAACAAAACAAAGCACCACCCTGAGTTTGGATTTGGGTTCTCCAGAAGTTTAGGGCTTTGCAGAATTTTTCCCTTTTTATGTCTCAACTGCTTGAACTGAATTCAGAGGAAGTTTCACCACTGATGTCTGTGGGAATGAGGTGGGATTTTAACCACAGCAGGACTGCTAACCACTACCACCTAGTATTTGCCCTTTGGAAGCTTTTCAGGGCAGATGCTTAGAAAGTAGTCGAACTCATTTTTTTGTAAGCAAAGCCCCAGATAAACCCCTTTCTCAGAAGTCAAGCCCTGCTCCCTGAGGCCTGGGTGCAAGCTGTCTTGGCAGGATTTGTCCTGAGCCTGTTGTGTGGAAGATAAGGAATTTGAATGATTTCCTGCTCGGCAGCATGCAGCTCCCCAAACATCTGACAGTTTATGTACTAGGGACTGTCTCCACAGAAACCTGGCTAGAGGGACCATGATGCTGACAATGACAGTTACCCAGCAGCAAGCAGCTCATCTTCACTCCTTCACACTCTGCCTCCTGTACTACTTTCTAACTACATTTTTTTTGCCTGTGGCTCTCCCAAACCACACCAGCTACTGCACATCTCTTCCTAGCCACGTCTAAAGGAAAGGTTATTAACTCCCACACCAATGCACCAGTGCTGCAGGTAAAGACACTCCCTATGGAATCCTTAAATCAAACATACTCTCCTGTTTGCCAAAATATCACATGCCAAGTGAGCATACACTTGGCCCTGCCTTGCCACCCTCCTGCACTGCATACATTATCTATCAGATAAGCCTCTGATAGAGTCCTTTGGTAATGTCTTTTTTACAGTTTTCAAAATCAGAAGGGTTTCCCCTTAAGACAGCTTGACTTTTATCTCAAAAGACATAAAACACCAGGGGAAAACCAAAAGCAACCCTTACATTTCAGGTTATCCTAAAATAGAACTGCCTGCAACCCTACGCCAGAAAAACAACGCAGCCCCCAAGGACGACAAGCTGGGTGTTCTCCCTTTCTTCAGGCGTTATTTACCATACAGCTGCTTGGTCTCTTCAGGACACTCACCTGCTAGGCTAGGCCCAAGAGTTGCTGTGAGTAAGGTTACTTCCAGCAATATTGCCCAACATCCCTTGAGGCCAGGCCTATTCCATGCAGTAGCTGAGCTTATCCAGCCACATCCAAGTTGTAGTCGCATGGAGTTAGTCCTTGAAGAGTAAGAAGAATTTGGTAGAACAGTTCTAAAGGCTTACCCAAACTGATGGCTGCAAAGACAGCTAGACTGGCCTCTCCAAGGCACATGTGGCCCTTCAAGGCACTCATTCAAAACAAGGATTAATTGAAGAGAATATCTCAAATGGTTGATACTTTTTCCATTTGACTGCATGTCATAAAAGGAACATTTTACTATTTAGAGGAAATGCAGGAAATCCTTTCTCTAAATGCACTGATCTTATCAGTCTGCTCTGCAGCCTAGCATTCTTCTCCCCTACTTCTTGCAAAAAGAGTGTTAGATGTATAATCTGCAAACTTCACTTGCCATACATGCACAAGGCACACTTGAGTTTCAATAATTAGAATTTAAAGAGACTTTGGCTCTTGCTATCAACAACAGATTTTCACAAAAGTATTCAGTTTTCATTTCAATGAAAGACAGCAAGCAAATATCAAAAAAGAGTGCAAGTTACTGAACAGAGCTGGTTAAAAGAACTGTCTTGAAAAAAAAACAAAAAAGAAAAGTCATTTTGGAAAAAAAAAGGCAAGCTATTCTAGTGTTGGGGATGTCTTTTGAGATTTTCTTTGAATGGAAAAAAAAGAACATTTCCCCTTTCACCAATATTTTTCCTTTTTGCTGAAAGAAAAAGAAGAAGAAGAAAAGGCAAAAAGAAAAAAAGAAAAAGAAAAAGAAAAAGAAAAAGACTATAAAAAAGAAAAAAATTTAGAGACATTTATCACCATTGCAGCATTCAGCAGCATTTAAAAAAAAAAGAAATAAATAATTACAAACACATACATGTTTCTGGCATGATTCATCACAAATTTTGTAATATCCGGTTTTAATAAGAATGTGGAAACTTTTGGGAAAATCTGCGTTTTCTTCAAAATTTGGCAATTCTGAGAACAGATCTTTTCAATGGGAAAATCTTAATAGAAAAACTTGCATGAGACATTCTGAGCTCTTTAGAAAGTCTAACCAGTGTCAGTAAGGGAGATGAACAATTACCAAGATCTAATCTGTTTTCTGAAAATATTCCCTCAGGCAGCCTAGTGATTGTCCTCTCCAGCTTCACCACCCATAGGTTATTATCAGCTTCAGTCGTTCAGCAATAGCAATCATTTAGCTGCTAGTTTGGTCAAGAATAAGGAAGTTCTACTCTACTCCTGAGCTGCATCATCCACTCTGAACAGGTAGTGTGGCACACACCAGGAGACAGAATAAATAAGACCCACCGGACCAATTGCCTTGTGCCATAACATACAGGGAGGAAACTAAAAGCCAATCTCTATCTGACATAGGATAGGGAGCAACTCAGCAGTCAAGGATCCTCCTTTTGCTGAGCAATTTTGAATGCTACAAATCTTGGGGAGAAAAATTAAAACAACATAAATACAAATACATATGAATGCCCTATATCAATGACTGCCAAAGGGACAGCAGAGCAGAAATATCCAGCTGTGTCCACAACCTGATATGCTGCCTTTTAGATCTGCTCAGACCTTCTCACTTTTCAAATCCCATTTCAAGAAAAGCAAAACAAAAGAAAAAACATCCCACAATTTTAAGACACATGAGGAAAGTGCTGCAGATTGGTAGCAAGCTAAGTGATAACCATGCAGTGATAACAAGATAAAAGCAACACAGGAGGATTTTTCCCTGTGTTAGCTGGGCAACAAGGCTGGAAGCATAAAGGATGTGAAAGGTGGCAACGTAAAACTCTGGCCTCAGGTTTATTTGGCTTCCACTGGCCTCAGTAAGACTTATGCTCACAAATCTGATAGAAAACCTTATGAACTGTAAAGCTGAAAGGGTTGTATCAATCAGCTAGTCTGATCTCATGCATAGCAGAAGCCACAAGATTGCCATAAATTAATTCCTGCCTGAAGTAGAATATAACTTTTCAATAGGCATCTCATTTAATTTAAAGATTTCCAGCAGTAGAAAATCTACCACAACTTTCAGTAAACTGCCTTTCACTTTAGAACTTGTGTTTCATCTGCCAAGTTTCAATTCCCAAAGCCTGGGCCCTGACTTACTGTTTCTAGACTGAAAAACGCTATCGCCAAATGTTCTCTGAATAGCTAATTATAAATGGTGATCAACAAGTCACCTTTTAAGCACCTCTATAAATAATTACAGGATAAGCTTTTGAGTCTCATCCATCAATACCTGGGATTAATCAACGTCAAATTCCGTAACGTTCCATGTATGACCTCTGGAGCAGTCTTTCACATGGTCACTTGAAAAACAGCTCACTCTCAGATCAAATGAGTTAGTCAAGTCTAAAACAGAAGTTATGTCTCATGGCAACCTGGCAAGACAGGAGGATATCACAATGCAGGTATGAAGAGAATGATGGTCTGCTTAAGATCATTCAGCAAGTAAGCATTGGAGCCCAGAGTAATGCCAGTTAATTCAGATTTAAAATCCTCATCCTTGCTCACAATGCCATCTTCCTGCACAACATAAGACAGAAACTATTCTAAAAACAAAACAAAACCCCACATCCTGGAATCTCCCCAGATTTGGAGCAAGGCTCTTGAGTTATTTGCATGCTACTGAAAGCAATATAGAAAAAAAAATCTTGGTATCTGCATAATAGTATCCTTCCTGATTATTTTGAAGCATAGAAAACATACCAAGTAAATGAAACTCTTAGGCCTGCACCCACAGCAGGCCCACTCACAGATTCTTGTTCTTTTGCAATTTCAGAGGTGCTTGGCAAGAACAGTTCCAGAAGCCTAATAAGGCTTTACTATCAGTTTGATTTCTAAGAACTAAGTAGTCAACAAAATAAAAGTCTGTCCCACAAATTCCAGTTTGCTAATGTAAATATCATAAAAAACCCCAAAACCCACAACAACTTTAAAAACAAAATATTTGGAAGTCAGTTTCCCCTCTTTACTAGCTGCCAAGAGCAGAGTTCAGGGCTCTGTGCTTCTTGAGTTGATGAAATCATTAACACCTACAGCAGCGTCAGGAATGTTACTCTGCCCTCAGGACTTGGTAAGTAATAAGAAACTGGTGTCAGTTTCACATTTAAAAGCCAGTTCCAAGTAATAAATTTCAAATTTCAGATCCGGATGGAAGCCCAGCCCAAGCAGCATAGCAGAGGCTCAATTTAAAGCACTTCACTCAAAAGGTATCAACACTGACAACCGTGCCAGCAAGATGCTTGTGAAAACAGTCAGAGGATGCCTACCACAAAATTATGCCTTGCTGCAAAATGCATCCAGTGGAGCATGTGGAGAGTTACTACAAAAAACAAGTGAATGACACTTGCAGCACAGAAAACTTGATTCATTTTCTCTTTAGCCAGTCCTTTTGTTGCTACAGACACCAGATCGAGACTTAGGGAGACCTTATGTGGCAACATCGGGCAGCCAGTCTGAAAGCTGAAGAGCCAGCGTGAATTACAGGGTCTGTATGCATTTAGCAACTTCAATAAAGAACTCCCTTTATATTCATTACAACACAGTTCTGTCTTTGGTACTACTAGGGGTGCTACAGAGGAGGCATTAACAGCTAGTCCTTGCAAAAGTCAAGGTCTTCTGATAGGATAAAAGTGGGGTGCAACCCTCTTTTCATCAATGTGAGTCTCAAGTGTCCCACAGCACATGGCGATACCTTTGTCATGGCTCATCTCCCTCTTCCCTGAACACAGTACACTAGGCATCATCCTGTGCAAGTTGTATGTGCCCATTTCCATTTCAGGGGGGAAGGAACTATGACTGGAAGTTCAATACCCATTCATTTATTTAGGTCTGCCTAAAAGAGGCACAGTCAGCTTTCCAGTTCATTAAACCACTTAAACCAACATTTCCCTGACTGTGCTACTTCCCATCCATGCCCTCTGGGCTTTAGGGCTGGAGCAGGAGATGCAACATGGCCACCTCACTTCTACTTTCATGTTCCTCAGGTGAATTCACCCTTGCATTATAAGGCACAACAGAAAATAAATCTCACAATGACAACCTGCCATTTATTGTGTATATATTTCAAGTTCAAGGCAAACTCTCTATCCTTCACCCCATTAGTACAGGATGCACAGAGCATCCTAACATGCCAAACGTCCTGCAAGTTTCTGCATATTTTGATGCACTTCTTTTGATACTAGTGCTGTGTTTTTTTCATGTTTCTGACACGTGATCCAGTGCACTGCTAGTACCATATGCCAATCCTCCTGTAAAATTCACTTCCTTGTGTCCTACCAATAGCCCAAGAGTCCAAGATTCTCACTCCTTTCCAGTCCCTTGGATTAGCATCCAACGATGTCCTGTTTACATTTCAGGGCTGTGGTGGAAATAAACACCATAATGTCAGGACATTCCATCAGCAGGATTCCAGTGTAACCATACTGGGCTGTGAGCAGGATGCTGAACTAAGTATGGTCTGACTTTTGACTTTTACTTTATCTTATTTCCTCTTCCTTATAGTTCCATTACCTACCAGAGGATGCCTTCTAGTGAGTCAGTCCATGCAAGCAGAGAACACACTGGAAGAGCCCTTACAATCCTGATGTTACTAAACAAGGGAATCAACAAGTAAGCAAATAAACACGACAAGCGGGAAAGGGTAATGAACCAAAAAAAAAAAAAAAAAGGAATTTCATTTCTTTATCAAACAGAATTTCAAAGCAACAAAATCATCCCTGTATTTACCAAATTATGAAATTGAGACACGGACAAGGCAAAGCCATATCCTGGTTAGATGGCTGCAAGGACTAAATTCTGCTGTCATCTATGGTAGCAGCAAAACTAAAGATGAGGCAAAAATAATTAATTAATTTCAATTATTCTTAATTATATTTCACCTACTTCAGTAAGAATACCTGAATAATCAGAAGAGACATCACAAATGCATCTGCTATTAAATCTCAGTCAAGAGATACTTATTTTTATTTAAGTAGGTTATAAAATTTCCAGACTAGAAAACAGCCTGTTGGCAAAAAGGTTATCTTGTAGTATGATTAAAACCTCTCTATTTCTCACCCTAGCAATGTCCAAACAAATGCTGTCTTCTCCATTCCAATCAGAATAATAAATGTAAATATTATGAAGAAGGATCTTTCAAGACACACAAATTGGATGGCTACCAAGGACAGGCTGAATGCTCTGAAAGCAACATTTTCTATGATGCACTGGATCTCGCAGAATCAGAGAAAACAAAGAAAGGAAAGATATACCAAGCTTGTATACTCTATATGTCCCAGTGGAAGGAACCTCTGCCTGACAATATTTTGTTGAGTTTCCAGTTCAATCTAGGTTTCAAGTGCTGCCATTTTATGCACAGTAGAGTTACTGTACAGGTACTCAGCCTTGAGGAAATATAACTTCAAACCAGAAGATTGTGCTGCTGGAATGAATGCTTGCTCTTTGGAACTTAATTAGCATGGAAGTGGCTCCCTAGCACTTCTGAAGGATTCTCATCTTCAAGTTGCAACCGAGGCTACAGCTGTCTTTAAGACAGTTTTGTACAATGCTTTAGTCCCACAGATATCTCATTTACTAAGATTGACAGCCCTGAAGACTATTTGGAAACTGCAGCCAGTGTGATGAGAGCTGCAATCTATCCAAATAAAGCAAGGGAGAGAAGACCTATGTTCCAGGTCTGAAATGGTCTCCTTTCACACTTTAGGTATCAGTTCACTATTCATACTTCACATGAAATATTCATATTTCATATTCATATATCATTCACTATTCATCAAGTGAATGAGATCTGACAGATGCTTTAATACGATGACAGGTTTGAGAACCTGCCTCAGGTACCACAATGACATGCAGTACATTTTCTATTCTGTGAAACTTGATCCAGAAGAATTGTATGGAAGCCTAAGCCTCACCACATTTAGGCCATGATGCAAGACTCACATCTTTGTCCAAAGCATAGTGTGAACTGTAGACTCAGAACCTCCTGGCAATTTTCCATGAGCTGTATTTTTCTTTCTCCCTGTCCCCAAAGTTTACAAGCACATTGTTGGAGACGGGTAGGGAGTTCTGGTACTTTTGCTCCCCCTGTTTTGGAAGCTGTTGATTTAAACCATGTGCACACAGTGAAGTCTCAACAAGGACATTATAAATGCATGTAATGATGTGATGGCTGCTGGCAATCAATGGAAAAAAAGAGAAGGAGGAGGAGTTTACTGGGTCTTGGGCCAGCTCCTAATGGACAAGCTTCCACATCACAAAACCAAGCACTGCAGCTGCCACAAATCATATCAATCAGCCATCTCACCAGAACAGCCAGGCAGCAAATGGACAGGCACTGACCCTGCTGCTTGCTCCTAACACGCTTCCACAGGACTCTGGAGTGCACTGGCAAGAAAAGCTGTGAGCAAATTTGATGTATATTGCCCACGCTTTGCCTGCCACTTTAGCATCTTTAACAAATACTACACTAACTTTAAAAATAATCAGTGGGCCCAAGTTAAAAATAAATTGCAAGTTGGCTTTCATGAGAAAGCAACTGAGCCAATACCATTTATAGTAATTCAACGTGTCACTGAATAGCATCATTTTTATAAATACACTGAAAGCCGGACATGAAATAACTGGTTAACAGCTCCCTAATCACAAGGGCTTCCTCTGCTACACATTTTTCCTATTTATCCAATGGCTTCTGTTTTATATCTAGTTTGCTAATGGAAAAAGGGGAAGGGGGAGGGGGGGAAATTGGCCTAAACTGATCCAGCAGATGCACGGAGCTGGGGCCTCAAACACTGGCTTCTTTTCTGCAGCCACTAAAGGGCGGTGGGGGAGAGACATTTCAGCAAAATTCTTTCTCTGCAGTAACTACCGCAGAAACACATTTCCCTCTGTTTGGAGCCACTCAAAATAACTGCAGCTCAAATGCCAGAAGAATATTTTGTGCTCCCTGCATTTAGAAGAAAAAAAGATGGGAAAATACTAAAGAAAGTTCCTAGTATGGTGGTCTCAAAACAGCCATAGAAGGCTTCCAAAAAAGTACACTCTTGCAAAGAAAGCAAAACAAACCTAGCCCCAAAATATTTGCCATTTAATGATCCCAAAGTGTTTTACAACCATGCATAGGAATACATTATTTTATAAGACTGCTCATCTTCTAGGCCATGCAAACCATTCACAATTTTAGAACACTCTATACCAAATTTCTCACAACTGCCAGGAATGCCTTTGCAAGCATGACTGTGTGAAGCACAAGCAGCTGTCATCATTTATGCATGTACTAAAATAATTAAACAAAAACTCCTCAGGTATATTGACTTCTGTCTGCACTGCTTAGGAGGTAGGATGCACATTGAAGCCTGTGCACTTCTGTAGTGAACAGTCTGCCTTGTGCTGTTACTAAATGGATGGGAGGATGATTCACACTGTCACAAGACCATGAAACCAGGAAAAAAGTGAAGGATTCACCATCTACTCAAAACTGTATTCACCTTTGCTCTGTCCACTTTAAGCTACTTGTTAAATACTTTGCATTTTTAATCTACAAAGATGGACAAGGGGAGCACAGTACATGCATGTGGAATGTGATTGCAAAAGTCATCAAAACTCAAGTCAGTAGAAGAGGCAAGAAGGAAACACCTGCCTTGTTTTTGTGCCCACGAGGCCCTTAGCTCCAGTGAATAAAGTATCACTGGGTCCCCTATTGCCCTTAGCTCCAGTGAATAAAGTATCACTGGGTCCCCTATTTCTGTACTGAAGTATTAGTCCCAGAAATAGGCATGTAAATCTCCTAACCAAACTGTAAGCCTCTTCACATTGAAACTATGCCTATGTAACTGAGTTCTTGCACTCCACCATCAGCATCTAAAGGGAAAGTTTTCTGTGTTGTGATGACTTATTTCCTAGTCAATTGTCATCAGTTTGTCTATCCAGAGTGGAAGGAAAGAGAGTAGTGACAAACATGGGAAGGCTAGTGGCATTGAAATAATCTTACCTCTGTACTCAATGCAGCATGGGCAGGTTCTAGCCTCTAACCTATACTTCTAACTGCTTAGGATACCCTGTGCTTAAAGCACTTCCAGGTCTGGGTCAAAGGCATTCTCTTTGTGAATAGTACAAGTGAATTTGGGAAAAACTTAGCAATGTATCAGTAGAAACTGGGCTCTGAAGATCACTTCAGACTTAAGAAACAAACAAACAAAGTTTATTCACATAGTAGCTTTGAACCATGTTATGAAGCAGGTTGTTCATGGCTAAGTTTTATAATTCCCGACATAACAGGAGACAACCAAACTAGCTACAGATATAGGAATGACTGAATGCAATACAAGACCTTTGACACCAGTAAAGTAGACAAAGGAGAAAGAAAAGCAAGAAGCAACTTTCAGTGGAACCATGGACACATATGAACCAGGGACACCATGAGATCTGTTCCTTCTCTTCTTCCCTGTGGGTCTTAGTTTCCTTTCACCCCTTGCAGTCAAGGCACATTGTCCACAGGAACACTCCAGCAGGTTTAGTTCTATAATAAATAATGCAGTGTTTCAAAGGGCAGTTCCTCTCCTCTTGCTAAAGGCTGAGGGGAAAAATGTTACCCCAAGTGTTTACTTCTGCTGGTCCAAATGCAGATGCCTTGCCTTGTGCTAGATAAAGTCAGAGAAGATGACAGCCCAGCAGTTCACGCCTTGACACGCTGAGTGGGATTACAAACCAAGGCCTGCACTTTGTATGAAAAATCAGCAAGCAGACTGCCAAGACCCCTCTCTAAATACATTTCAAAGTGGGTTATTGTGAGGAGTGCGAGCATTATGATCTCAGCTGCCAACAAGTACTTCTGTGGGAAGCAGTTTGCAAGCGGGAACTCATTCTCCCAACAATCCAGGCTTTGACCCATAGTCGTGCTGTGCAGTTAATCTAAGTGGAATTAGTGTTGATGAAAGGGGCCATATGGACAGCCCTTGAGACAGAAATCTTATTTACCCACAGAAATTTCCGTGGCCAGCAGCATTATAAGATACATCTTACATACATGTGCCAAAGCCACGTGCACTTCTCTCCAGCTGCCTAAACAAGTAATCCTGGACTATCTAACCCCAACTTTCTGTAAAAGGGAAGGGAAAAAATTAGCAATTCCTAGATTCACATAAATTGAATAGAAGAGTGACTTTAAGGCATTTTTATACAGCACACAGAACACTTACCAGTGTTTTCTGATTAATTTGTCTGGGTCTGAACAGAGGATATCAAAGAACACACCTCTTGGTATTCTGGTCCAATTACAAAACAAACACAATGTGTTATAACCAAGATGTCTTTTTCCATACTACTATGTATTTGCCTTCCCCTCTTTTCAGTCTACAGCTCCTTTAGTGCTATCCCAGAATTGCTTAGACCAAAACTTCTAGTTAAGAACCCTTTTAGCTATTTTGAGAATGTAAGCCACGAGAGGAGCATTAAGGCAGCAAAGCAGAAGTTATGTCTGGGCTAAGATCCTACTTTTCATGGAAAGTGAGGCTTATAATTCCCTTGTGTCTTCACAAGGCACATGGATTGTGTCTACACAAACTTTGGAGGACTCCATGCATATTCTTCACATGCAAGATAGCAGCATATCACACAGCTGTCAGAGAAGCATCCTTGTTAACATTCTTCAGCTTGTTTTATGAACTGAGATTTTGCACAGGAGAAAAGCAAATAGAATAAGCTATCCAAAACCAGCACTAAATGATGGTACAGGAGTAGAGACGAGGCAAAGGTAGGTACACTAGAGGTCCAGGCACCGAGTGAGTAAACACAAACTTTTTTTCCTCTCAGTTAGATTACATGTGCTGAAACAGCTATAGTAATCCAGAACCCCACCTTTTAATTTCTTAAAATGCAATGGCAGATGGTGCTAACAAGGCTGCAGTTTGATTCACTGTTCAGCAAGTGTTAGCAGAAAAACATCTGGTGCCCTTTCCTGTATTTCTTTAAGTTTTCAAAAAGAAATAGTCCTTATTTAATTACTTTTTAGCCACCCTACACAAGGCATCCGCCCCATACTCCTCTGATGGATTCTTCTGCAGGAGTGCAAGTTGAACTAGGGTTACAGCAGTTTACTGCCTTTCATATGCTTTCATGCTAACCACTGAAATACTGGATTGACTGCTATTGACAGATACAGAGACAATTCAAAAGCTTATTGCTGCAGACATCCTAAAACTATCAGGGAAGTGCAAAGCAAGTACACAATGTCACCAGCAGAACAGGTACAGTTCAAAGACAAGCAGAAAACCCCACTGCTTTCCTGTATCCTGTCATCCCTGACCACCATCCCTGCCCGATGGGAGGACATTCTTTCAAAAGAACATGCAGAGAGAGCAAAGGCAACATATCTTGATTCTATCCCTGCATGAAGATATGCTTATGTTTGCATGCTATTGCCCTGCTGCACATTCCAGAGCCAGACTACTCAGTTCATTTGTCCCTGGCTTCTAGAGTCAGAGACAGGGCTGTATGTTTGAGGAGATACAGTAGGGATCCATTGTGACATGTCTGCCTTCAGGCCTGCAGCCCTGTGAAATGAGACTGGCACAACATTCACTTCCACCTTTCTACTGAACTTAGGGGTAAATTGCAATTCAATACTGGATTAAAAACATTTTTCCCAAGAAACCGGGAGCCAGCAAGTGTTTACATTGGAGCTAAACCCTCCATTCCACCAAAGCAGTGTGTTGGAACAGTTATGCACCAGGACAGTCTTCTTAGATAAGGAGTGTTTGGGGAACTCCCAATAATGCCTTGTCCAGCCTGAAATCCTACTTGGACAAGGATCGTGAAACACTAGACCTTTTCCCCTCCAAGTGGTAAAACAGTGTTAATATCTCTTGCATAAAAGACAGCCCAGTCCTGCTTTTGCTCCTTAAGCTAGTACTGTTCCCACAAATTCTGTATCAGATCCTCAGCTTGTTTACACTGAAAGTTCCTTGAAGCAGTGGCAACTTCTCATTTAGTTCCTCAGTGGAGCTTAGCTACAAAGAATAATAGTCAAATCTGTATTGGCAACAGCTTCTATGGCCAGGCATCAGGCCCAGAAAAAGCATCAAAAATTCCCTCACCTTAAATATATTCTCCTGTGCTTGCTCTGCACTTTCAGTTACAACATCGTTCACCTCAGAGGGGTGAGTTTGCCTTTGAGCCCATTGGTTATGATCACATAGTCGTAGCATTGCCTTCCCAAAACACTGCTAATACTGGACCACCCAGAATGTAGCAGAATGAGCAAATGGATAATAGGATGAACAATCTCAGTTCATACAAAGTACTAGACACTGAGTTCACCAAAACAGATTAGCACAGCTACTTATTAGTTACAATATCTACACACAGAGGGGTCTATGCCACAAGGTCACCCATTCCAAGAATATAAACACTGTAAAAAAGATGGCAGAGAAAAGCCAGGTACAGAAAAATGGCTGTGCTTCCCCGCTCTTCATTAGACCTCCTTGCAAAAGGCCATTATCCCTCCTTGAGCCTAGACTGGTCTCCTGCAAGTATTGCTCTTAGTGTTCAGGTGATGATTTGTTTCATACACAAACACAGCTCTAAACTTCATTCTTTATGGATAAATGCACAGCCCACATTATCCAGCACCCAAGGTGACGGTCAGAATGGACCATTATGATCATCAAAGATGAATTCCTGCAGAGCACAAACTGCATATTCTCACTTAACAACTTCTTATTCACTGTCTCTCATAGAGGTGGAAACAGAGTTGTCACTGCATGGTATAATTTATGGTTTTTTCTGACTTCCATTTACAAAAGGCCAGAAGATGTCTCAACATCCAAGGACACTTCATCAATTCATATTTGAAGATCATTCAAATTCTGGATCAAGCTTACTCTTTGACCCTCCTTACCCAAGGATCAATAAATGCTTTACTAATGTCAGTGAATTTAACATCAGGTTATGGCTTAACGGAGTCCTCTTTCCCCTGTTTCACAGATAAAGAAAGAGAATTAGAAATTCTAAAACTACACCTATACAAAGCAGTGTTTGAAGAGCTACAAACAGAGACCAAAACAAAAAAAAAAGACAAAAGACCAACACACAAACCCCTCAGACTAAAAGAAAATTCATCATACTTCCAGGTTTCTAAAGGTCTCCTGCCCTTGTGTAAATGTAACACAGCCTTGATTCTTCAGGGCATGGGTTTCATCACAAGAATTCTTTCTGCAGGTTAGCAAACATCCACTGGTAGATCCAGTTCACTGGTATATTACCAAATTACAGTTGATCAGATAGCATTGACTCTCAAGTGTTGCAGAGAAAATATTTAGGAAACAAGCTCAAATATAATTTTCCTCCCAGACTAGTAAGTATTTGTGACTGAGGCAACCAGAAAACGTCTGCACTACCACAAAGCTAAGAAATAGCTACAAGTTTGATGCCTCCAGCCACATTCTTTGCTCACTCATAGAAGAACAAACATGTCTGACTTCAGCAGGATTTTCTTAGTATTTCAAAGGTGCCACTGATCTCCAGTGGGATGCAAGGTGTTAACGAGCCAAGAATTTTACCCAGATTTGCCTACAGTTATCAAGGCTCAACTACCAGGTACAATTCCCAGTAATTTTTATGATGCCATTATTTTGTTCAAATCAGCACCACTTGAACTCAGTGGCTTTGCTTTTGACCTTTTCAGGTGATTCTTTTTGTTTTCCATGCTGATCATAAACACTATTCAATGTTCTGAAAGAGATAGTCTCTTCCTCTAATTTGCTTTTGAACAAATCTAAGCACTTTGGTACTACTTTCTTGAATCCCATTAAGTTTCACTTAGTAATGATAAAGTTTCTTCTCTCAGAAAGAGCAAATAGGCTCCTCCATTGTGCCTGGTATGAACTGTTTGTGATCTCTACCATGGACAAGTATTTCCAGGGACAAAGAATTCCTGTATGCACCATGGGTATGCCGTGGAAAAGAAAAACATAGAGAGATGTAAAATAGACACTGCAACTAGCAAAAACACCTATTTGTAAGCTTCAGGATATTAGAGCACCTTGGACAGGAGTCAGGAAGAATATGCCCTTTACAATTTTGGGGAGGAAAAAAAGAAAAAAAGAGTAAAGAAGGGAAATGTTTTCCTTAGACTGGAACAATGGTGAATGGCTCCAGCACAATGGAGAAGAAACATTACCTCTACCAACATGTATGAAATATGGGAATCTTAAACTCTGTGATTTGTATAGGATGGCAAGGATGTAACACCATGAAGTTTAGCTCATCCTTTCCTCAGCATAATGCTTTTCTGTTTTCCTTGCCAAAGCCATTATTCTTCAAGATGTAAGTTGACCAGAAGCTGAGAGCAGGGACAGTTACCCTTGTAACTGGCAAGTGACTTGTGCAAGGAATGCAGGGGAGTATGCATTGGCTTAAAGTAAAGACAAGATTCCAGCTGAAATGATTACTTGGTCCCTCTTGGCACGGTTGTTAAACTGCTACATTTTGCTACTGTAACAGGACTTTCTAACCTTGCTATTTCTATACCAATTTAATATTGATTTCTGTTGAAGTTGCTGCCAGTGCAAGGTCCTGAAATATGGGGCCCCACCGCAGTCAGAAGGAAAAAAGGTACAATGGAACCAGGGAGGGGTTAAAGAAAACACAGAGAAGAACATTGTACTTGGCTGTACAAGTAACTTGTGAATACATCTTGAGAAATGTCCTGGATTATCAACTGTAATAAAATCTCTCAATGAGGAAAACAGGGATGTCCTGGAGAACTGTGAGTTCTGGTTTTCTGTGTTCACTTCATGCATGGTTTGAAAATATTCATTTTATACAACTGGAAAAAGGGGAAAGAAAGAGAATGAGAGAAAGAGAGAAAAGAAAATGCAACCACAGAAAGCTCATTTTTCCCATTAGCTAGAGATAGATTTAAGCACTGCCCCTGTAAGCAGAAAGACAGAAAAATATTTGGAACATGGATAGGAGAGCAAGGATACAGAAATAAAGTTTTTTATTTACTTCTTATTCATAGTCACATTTAAGTGGGAAACTGATAGCCTGATTGTTAGTTTGGGGGCAGAAGTTCCTCTGTAGGGAATATATTCAAAGAAAGGAGGATGAAGTGGAGCTGAAATAACGATCAAAGAACAAAATGGCCTAGAAATTACACAGGTGTATCCTTAAGGTGGACAACTGGTTGTCAGTCAAGACAACTTCAGAAGCAGCAGTAAAGAACTCAGATTTTTTCCTCTCAAAGTTGGCACAGCATGAGTGTCTCTCTACCATCTGCTATGGAGTTGTCCTTTTGCCTATTTTTAAGCAACAGTTGGTAGTATCTATGAGATACAATCCAGGAAGAGACTTCTGCACCACTACAGCACTAATTACTTCCTTTGAACTGAGGAAGACTCTCCAAGATTCCACATAAGTTCTCCATTTCCTATTGAAACATAATGGCTTCAATAATGTGGACATTTCTCTCCCTTCAGCACCTGGATTTGTTTGAGTAGGAAGAAGTAACTAGCCAAGTTACTCCTTTATCTATAGCAACAGAAGCCTGTAATTTTCATGTTGATATCCTAGGAATTCTGCATGCCTGAAACATAGGATGCTGTATGCACTTGGATAAAAGACTGCTTGGGGTTTTTCATATTTGCTTTAGTCCCGTCTTGATATGGTTGAAAACTACTTCAGTCTCCAATGTCTTACCTGTTGGGGTTAGGCTGGGATGCTTGCTATTAACTATTTTTTTTTTTTTTTTTTACCTTTGGCAACAGCCAAGACTTAAAAACTAGTCTTTCCAAATTTTTACTTTTTTAAGTCTAGTAGTTGCATATTTGTTTAAGAGGCTAAACTCTGCTTTATCTCAGGCATGCTTTTAGGATGCCTCAATTACATGCAAGGACAAAACACAGTAAGTTTTAAGAATGGAAAAAAGAGTAAGCAGCAAACCTTATCTTCCCATCTTCAACATAAAAATGCAAAGCTACCCATATGGCCCACTGCAAAAGAATGCATTTCCTGGAGGCACTGTGCTGTCTCACTAACACACACATACAAGATGTACTGTACAGATATAGGCTGGAGGTCACAAAATCCCACTGCTGATCAGCAAAAAAAAAACAAAAACAAAAACAAAAAAACCCCTCGTATTTCACAGATTTCACAGTCGAAATTCTCACAGAGCCACATTTCACAACACGACAGCTGAGTAAGGATTTTTAAAAAGAGCAGAAACATCAAAGTATGTTTAAAGTCCCAGATACATTATTTCTGCTGAAAATAAAAACTGTCTGTTCCCACTGTTTAGAGGAAGAGAGAGATGGATGTGGTTGTGGGTTTATACAATGACATGCATGCACAGCATCCTGCTGGAAAGCTTGCAGATCCATGATAAAGAGCATGAGCATGTGTTCATGTACCCCAGGACAGAAGTGTGATTGCATGCTTATTCACACACCCAGGCGTACATATGTTCATCAGGCAGGCAGAAGGCAGAAACACGAGTTCACACACATGCAATTCTTACCTCTTCTCTGTATGCAAAACAGATTTAGAGCATGAGTGCAATAACTTGGCAGTCAGAAAAGAGTGATATTTCTCATGCAGAAAATACCACCCAAGTTGCAAAAGCCATTTTTCCTGCTACTCTTCCATTCCATGTGCATGTTGGCACCTCATGCCGACATGAAGTCATAGTATATTCCAGGAACAGCTCTAGGTTTTTTTCTTTCCTTTTTTTTTTTTCTTTTTTAAGAAGGAAAAGTAGAAAGTTTACTTAAATTGGCTTAAACCATGAAGACCAAGACCCTGAAAGATATGTAGACAGTCGATTCACAGGACAGCCATCCTCCAAGAGAAATCTTGGGAATCTGTGGGAATCTGTGTTCCTGTGAACACCAGCAGAGTCAAAACCACAGTGAGGTCATTTGATGACTATGGAAGAAGACACAGGGTTCTGCAGGCTCTTATCCAGTTCTTCTGCACTGTATTAATAACCTGGGACTTCTGACATTCATAATGCAATCCAGTAATTTCTGATAGACATGGGAGGATTACGTACATTTCACAGTATGTGACTGCATCAACTGAGGCTTTGAGATGATGCTGTGGGTCTTGGATGGCTTCTCTGTGTTTTTAAACCACTGGGTGCTTCAACTGGAACCCAAACAGTACTTTTCTGTAATGTGTCTTCATTCATAGACAATTATTTTCTAAAGCATTCTAGACCATCTAATGAAACAAAGTATTGGAAATGAGAGCAGCTACTCTGCCTGCTGATTGCTGCGACCAATCTGATTTTCAATAACGCTAAAACCACAGAACCTATCTTCTCCAGTTTCCCAAAGCTGTGCCACAGGATCCATATTTTGCCTCTGCAACTTTTAACCCACCAACAGAATGTCAAGAGCCTCAGGCATTTTTCAGCAAGCACCACCAGAATTCCAGGCAGAGAATTAAAAGGTGGTTTTGCTTTGTAGTGAAAATGAATTATCCCAGCTAAGAAATGCTCTGCAGAAGAAAGAGGCAATGATTTGGTCATCTCTATCAAATCTGAAGAGGCAAGAAGCCCCCAGCAGAAATTAATCTTAAGGTGTGGGCGGGCAGGCATAACATTAGACTGGCATGGCCTGACAGAGCTGGGAAGAATGGAGCTCCCTGAAGCTACAAAGCCTCATTGTCAAACCAGCTAAAGGATGATAGTTATTCATCAATCTCTTTCTAGCCAACTCAGTTTTGGTGGATGGGTTATTTTTGGTGAGGTTTTTTGGGCTTAGACTGAAAGCAGAAAGAAACACTATGCATTGCTTAAAACACTGAGAAACAAAATGCACCAAACATTATCTAAGCCAATCTTGCAGATGTGCTATTGGAAACTCCTGTTTAATTATCAGGGTTAAAGTGCCACCAAAATGTGTGCAAAACTAATGACAGATATTTTTTCGTAGTACATTTAACTGCATGTACAGAGGAAAAGAACATTTTATCAAGGGACTGAGAGAAAGTCCAAGCACAAGAACAGTTTTATCAGATTTTCCAACTTGCTACGTTGGTCTGTCACATGAACAGCACTTTCATTTGCTCTGTCCTCTAAGCAAAGCCCAGTTAAAGAGCACAACTTCCTTTTATTCTGAAGCCTGTGGACTGCAATAATTCAGACAATTTTTCAAGCTCAGATGCCACAGGAGAAGACAAATGATCCCTGGGTCATACTATTTTTAATGTCTTTCTTTCTCCCATGACATCACATCCACATCACTTCTACAGAGGATGGCACCTTTGGAACAGCTTCAGTGGAGAAGATATGAAAGCCAGATAAAAAAAATATATCATTAGTATGTTCTTACTATGAAAAATGTAAATTTGTAGTTTTTTCTTATGACCTTTGTGTTTAGAGGCACAATGTAAAGGTGATTGTCAAAATTTTCACTGTTACTGGTAAGCACTGCAAGAATCATGGACAAACATAAAGTCCTGCATAAAGACACCGTTTCAGAATCAAGGGAATGTTTGCAGACCATCCAGTTCCAGAGGTATGCTTTACTGTCTAAGGAAAAGAAATGTGCACTGTGAAACTGTTCCACTTTCACTCAGTTAAGTGCTGTTCATGATCTTTGCTACCATGGGGGACAAAGGGAAGGAGGAGAGGAGGAGAAAAACTGCAGCTTCTGACCATTCAAAAGTTTGCTAAAGGTGAAAGGAAAGGAGAAATCCACACAGGATACCTTAAAGTTTACCAGAATCAGACATCAAATACAAAGAAAAGACCTGTTCATCATGATATAAGAAAGAATTTTTTTTTTACTGTGAGAACAATCAATCACAGGAACAACCTCCACAGGGATGTGGTAGAGTCCCCATCATTGGAAATTTTCAAGATGCAACTGGACAGGAAGCTAGGTGATCTCATCTAGGCTTCCTTTCCTACAAAGTGTTGGATCAGATGATTTTTCAAGGTCCCTTTCATCCTGGGCTGTTTCATGAGTCTGACTGCTCAACTGCAGACTTGGTTAAATCATTTGAAGTTCAATATCCAGCTGAACACATAAGAGATTCTAATTCCTGAAGAAGTACCTACATGGGCCAAGATTGACAACAAGATATGCAGTTGATTTTTTACCATTGTTAGGATATCAATGTAATATCTGTCCCGTGGTAACACCAAAGTAACTTCACAGTGACAATAGGACTGCTTGGGCATTTACAGCTGTGCTCACGTCTATGCTCTTTCAGCCGTATCACTGTTGATTTTTGACTCTCTGCATGCAGGACATTACTATGATTTTTAACTGTGCATCTGGAGCCAGACTGGTTCTGTCATGTTTTGCTTTCCAATTGCCTGTCTTTAAGTCTAGAGGTTTACGTAGACCCCTCCCTTTGCTCTGCAGACCTCTAGTGACTTCCAACTCTCCTACATGCATTTCCTGCTTTGTTCATAGAGAAGCTGAGACAGCTGGAGTCACTAGATGAAGGGATCTGCATGGGTGAATGCTAATGAGGCTAATGCAAAGGGGTTGTGACACAGTGGACCATAGACCTTCACATCTCTGAAGCTTCAAGGTACAAAGAGATGCACAGATACAGGCACATGGAGGAACTGAGGTATAAGAAGAAAAAGAGACTTTTCCAGCAGAGAAAAAATGAAATATGCAAGACACATATGAAAGGAAAGTAAGATATTTTTAAACTCACTTGCTATAAGAGAAACTATGGTTATTTCTAGCTTTAACGAAAGGTTTGATTGTGGCACATTAAGCCATGGCTTTCTAACTTTAATTTAGGTTTCTTGGGTATAACAGCACTGAGGGATCACAGCAGAGCCTTTTGTAAAAGCTATATAAAGCCTGCTTAGAAGTCAGGATACTTATATAGGTGGCTAACACATTTTCAAGCTCAAGAAAACACAGGTGTGCTCCCACTGACCTCTAAGCTCTCCAGACCAAAGTTAGCTCAGGCCTGGCTGTGTGTATCATGCATTTCCTGTCCTAAACAGCGGTGCAAAAATACTATACTAGTAAGTTGTTGTTGCTTTCTATAACTTAATTTCAGCACCAGCTAACTTGAATACTAGTGGTTAGAGGTGGAAGAAAAGGAGAGTGTAAGGTATTCATTACCACACCTGTCATGTGGTGTTGCCTCCATACAATGGCAGTAAGTTCACAGAGACCTGTCATGTCACCAAATCAACTGGTTGTTTGTAAAGTGCCTCAGGATTTAAAGTTAATAGCCAAGACTAAACTTACTCGTCATATTATAATGATGCTCACTAGAGCAAGTGCCTGTTTAAAACATCAAGCTTTGTAAATTCATCCACTCAAGTGATGCTCTCAGAAGTGGGACATGAAAGCAGTGATATTTCTCAGCTATTGTATCACAGACTACCTTAGACTGTCTTGAAAGGTGACATGTGAAGGGTTATTTTCCTGCTGTGGAAGAATGAACTTCTGGCAAATCCAGACCATTTATACTGTTCCTCTGCATGGAAGGTTGAGATAGGAGGCCTGAATACACATACAATTAAGCATAATCTGGGAAAAATGTCAAATGCAGAAGAGAAGGAAGAAAGGTGATAAAGGAAGACTAACCAGAGCAAAAAATTGTGGGAGGACAAATATTTGAAGAGGTCCCAATCAGAACAGTAGATGTGGAAAAGCAAAATCACTAGCTGTTCAAGTTCAGATGAAAGACAACTCCTGAAAAGAACAGACAGCTGAAAGAATGAGACAGAAGACAAACCATAAGGCAATGACAGCCCAAGTCATTCAGGACCAGATAAATATGGAACTCAAGAGATAACAGTCCATAAGGAAAAACTGCATGAGATGAATATGAATTTTAAGGCTGTAAAATTCAGACAGGGCCAGTAATCTGGGAAGGCTGTGGTGCTATTCAGAGGCAGAGTTCTTAAAAACCCTTCTCCCACTACTTGGCAAGGAATCTGATACCTGTGAAACTTCAGCGGACGGTAGCTCAAGACAAAAATGCCATAGAGGCAATGTGACATGGCAAGGGAAAGAATTAGTTTAAGGTTTTTGAAAGCAACAGAGAAGGTGAGGACACTTAAAATGAAACTTAAGTCCATGGAAATGGGAGCATATGAAGCCAACAGAGAAGTGAAAAGTCCGTCTGGGTCACCCCTACGTACTCCATGAACCAATTCCATCAGTCTGAGAGATGCTGACATGCAAAAATAAAAAAAGTGAAGGAGAAAAAGCAACACAGACATCTGGGGTTTATGGAAGCTTTTCTGATTTTTTTGCTAAAAGGTACCAAAAATCAAAGAGTATATTTTAAGTACCCTAAAAGTCTCATTTTGGACCACTGAGATGTCTAAGCTGTAGCTAAATTGGAAAGAAAAGGGTAGGAGAAAAACATTCCTGTAACAGCATGATTTGAAGAGGTGAGATAATTGTACATGAACTATAAGGAGGGAGAGCTTGTGTATCTCTGTGTGTATACCTGCATGTGCATGCGTATCTATCCAAGACAAAAGGGAACGTGGTGAAAGTTTTCCACGGAACCATTTGAATCTTCTAACCTAAAAAAAGAATCTTACATTCACACAAAAGAATGTGAGCAATGAATTTCATCCCTCTTAATTAGGAAGGGAGCTTTCAAAATAATTCACCATTTTTATTGCCGTTTTATATTTCTCTCATCCTAGAAACTCCCTAATTCAATGGAGTGCACCAGTTTAAGTACCCACTCTTGCAGGGAGAGAAAGAGGAGACTCAGAGTTAAATGTTAACAGACTGACAGATTTTTCAAAATATCACAGGCATCTGCAACACATAGGGCAAATATGACAGACTGATAAAAAATTAGCCCCCAAAAAGATGATTACATAAAAATAAATGTCAGGGACTGAGATAGAATAGATTTTCAGAGAAGCCAAAATAAGAGTGCTGGCAGCAACTCTGATGAGGTCTGGATCCCACCCAGAATAGATAGGTGATTCAAAGTTAGGCTGCAAGTTCATCTTCAGAATCACACACTGCTATTCCACACCACACAGAAAAACACAGAGGATATACTTAGTGAACCAGAAATCCAAATCACTCATCCTCTGATCTAACTGCTGAGTCATATTCCCTCCTACCTCATCACAAGGCCAAATACAGAGTCAGCAAGTCAGGATTCCCAAGGCTCTCTGCTATTCTTCTGAAAAATGAGTGAAGAATGCAGTCATGCATAGTTTCTTCTGCAAGTTCCATTGGAAATGTAAGACTGGAGTAGCATCAGTTACTCATCATTATCTCTGTCTGCATAAGAGAATGAGTTCATTATTAAATTATAATTGTGTTTGAAGTTAAAACAAGAGGGAAGGAAGAAGGGCTACTTTTGGGCTGTTCAAAGGAACTGGGATAAGATAGACATTTTTTTTTCCGGTTGGGGCCAGAGATGCCACTAAGAGATATTTGCTCATTTGTAAGAAAGGGCAAAGTGCCGTCAGTTTTCACTTCTGTGGTTACAGAACACACCCAGAACCGGACTATGTTCAGACAGGTTGGGCCAGGTATAGTTAGTGTTGATAAAGAAAAGACCCAGTAAACACTGCCCAGAAAGTGGCACTGAAGCCTGCCTCAGGAAAGCTGAGCTCCATTTAAAACCACTTAAAAAGGAAACTCTCTACAAATTAAGACTTGTTAATGAGTAAAAGATCAGAGGCAGAACTACCTGGTGACTGTGAGAGAACTTAATTAAGGAAATTGTACCCATCTGCACAGTGTTGAAAGGGCAACATGTTCATTTCTAGAAATACCAATATTCCTACTTCACAAGAAAAATCAGAATAGTGCCTAGGCTAAAGCCAGTTTCATAACCCAACAGTGCTGTCTATGTATGTTCCCAATTCCTGTCTTCTATATTAAGCATATATAGCAAGCTGAAGGTTCCCTGTAGAAATATTTTCAAGCAAAATCAAGGTCTGAATGGCAGACTCTGTATTGGGTTTGCTGGCAAGGTTTTGGTAGCATGGAGGGGGGGGTGGGCTGGGGGTGGGGCATTGTGAGAAGCTGCCAGAAGTTTCCCCTATGCTTGACAGAGCCAATGCCAGCTGGCTCCAAGTCAGACCTGCTGCTGGCCAAGGCCAAGCCCATCAGTGATCGTGGCAGTGCCTCTGGGATAACATATTGGAGAAGAGGAAAAAAACTGAAACAGCAACTTCAGCTGGAGAGAGGAATGAGAATATGCTAGAGAAACAGCTATGAAGACATCAAAGATAGTGGAGGAAGAAGTACTCCAGGTGCAGGACCAGAGATTCCTCTGCAGCCTGTGGAGAATACCATGGTGAGGCAGGCTGTTCCACTGCAGCCCATGGATGTCCATGGCGGAGCAGATATCCATCTGCAGTCTGTGAATGGTAATGGTAAATATTCACCTGCTCACTGTGGAGGAATCCATGCCAGAGCAGATAGATGCCCAAAGGAGGCTGTAAACCTGTAAAAATCTGTTGGAGCAGGATCCTGGCAGGACTTGTAGACTCATGGAGAGAGGAGCCCACACAGGGAGAGAGGTTTGCTGGCAAGACCTGTGACCCCATGGAAGACCCACACTGGAGCAGTCTGTGAAGAACAGCAGCCCACAGGAAGGACTCACATTGGAGATACTCATGGAGAATTGCCTCCCATGTGTGGAACCACACGCTGGAACAGGGGAAGTGTATGAGGTGTCTTTCTGCTAAGGAAAAAAGAGTGGCAGAGACAACATGTGATTAATGTCCCCCTGTGATGTTTGCAAGCAGAAAGGAGAGAAAATATGAGTAAAGTTAAGCCCGGAAAGAAGGGAGAGATTGGGGGAAAGTGTTTTTAAGATTTGGTTTTAGTTCTCATTATCCTACTCTGATTTGATTGGTAATAAATTAAACTAATTTCTCCAAGTTGAGTCTGTTTTGCCCATGACAGTGATTGGTGAATGATCCCTCCCTGTCCTTACCTCAATCCACAAGCCTCTCATTATATTTTCTCTGCCCTGTACAGCTCAGGAGAGTGACAGAGTTGCTTTGGTGGGCACCTGGCCTGCAGCCAGGGTCACTCCAGCACATAAATAATTGATGAAGGAGTTATCCTTTCGAAGCAGCTAAACTTCTGTCTTGCATAACAAATAGAGAAAAGCTTTAAAGTATATCAGTAAAGCCAGATTTTGGCCAGCTTAGTTTGACAGCCAACTCTTTCCTCTGCCATCATGAATAGATCCAGTCTATTTCCCATTTAACTGTGAAATTCAGTTGTGTTCCAGCAGCATAATCTTTATACAGCACACATTAAATATAGTCCTGCATAAGATCCACCATGAGATTTTTTTCCTACCTCCATACCTGATAACAGGTGTGGCCATTCTGACTCCACACTTGGCATTGACTGCTGTCCATAAGTCAAGGGCAAATGTCTTTTACAAACATTAAATGCCTGTGGTGTTGTCACCAGGAAGCACGTCAGAAGTGACCAAAGAGTCAGCTGAGCGCAAAGCTCCCATGAATATATCTCAAACACACAATGGGGAAAGATAACAAAAGGGCATGGAAAAATCATTTAGCAGAAGGCCCTTATTCAGAATGAGAATATTTCCCATTGAACACAAGGACAAAAATCACCTGGAAACTAAATCTCAGGCTCCTAATAGAGAGCCAAAAAAACCCCAACCTAGTCTAAAAACAGTGCTACTAAAACCATCATTGTAACTGAAAGCCTCTTTAACAATGAAACTTTCATATTACTCTCTTTTGAAAATTTAACTAGCCTTTCAATTTAAAGCACTGCGTCTTGATTTGGTGAATGGAGATGCTGTTCTTTTAAAACAAACCATCAGGCTAAGTCCAGGTTATGTATGAAGAGCTAGATGGTAAAAAAAAAAAAATAAATGAACCTCAAAGCAAAAATAAACACAACAGAATGCTTTCATTATATGGGGACCTCTTTAATGAAAAAGTATTTATTTCCACCAGCTCCTGCATTATGGTTCTAAAGAGACTCTCTTTTCCCCAGGATTAGTGCTGCCATACACTTAGGAGCTTTCATGAATGTCTTTTCTTAGAATCATAGAATATCCTTAGTAATGGAAGAACCACTGGGATCATCAAAGTCCAGCTCCTGGTCCTGCACAGGACACCCCAAGAATCACACCATGTGCCTGAGAATGTTGTCCAAATATTTCTTGAATTCAGACAGGCTTGGTGCCATGAACACTTCCCTGGGGACCCTGTTCCAGTGTCCAGGAGAGACCTTTTCCTGACATCTAACCTAAACCTCCCGTGACACAGCTTCATGTTGTTCTCTTGGGTCCTGTCATTGGTCACCAGACAGGAGAGATCAGTGCTTACTCTGTTTCTTCCCCAAAGTGCCATGCTGGAAAAGGGTTTGTTTTGGTCATTTGCCTTGGCCTTCAGAATGAATGGCAACTACAAGATGCAAACAACTGAGCTGCATTTGCAAGCAAGGCTTACAGTACTGTGCACGGTATGGTCAGTGAATTGCAAATGTATATATTTACTAAGGAATTAAAGAAAACATAGCATGAATGCTCATCATCAGGCCCTCAAAGTTTGAACCTGTTAAGGGTATTCAATGTCACATTTGCTGTGAGGTGTGGCTGGGTGGAAGGTAATAGCAAAGGATTTTGTCATTCCTATAAGCTGAATGCAGCCATTTGTTTCCTTCTATGGATGCTATATAGCCTTTTAAAAACACATTTATTTCTG
Source organism: Margarornis squamiger (assembly GCA_035222235.1). Lineage (NCBI taxonomy): Eukaryota > Metazoa > Chordata > Aves > Passeriformes > Furnariidae > Margarornis > Margarornis squamiger. The sequence goes on from JAWWTY010000106.1 coordinate 29,693,670, forward strand.
GCTCTGCCTCTCCAGTATGAACCTTCTCCCCAGGAATCCAGATAAAGAAATTAGAACTAATTCTGACCAAGGAGCTCTAACAAGAATCACCTGCAGAACTCAGAGAGCAACCTTTGCTTGTCATGACTCTTCCTCAGTTTACGTGAAAGAACAGTGAAGGGACTGTTTATTGATGTTTGATTAGAGTCCCCAGGTCGCCACATTTTGGTGTACAGCTGAACTTCAGCCTCATAAGGCCTTGCAAGTACTGACCAAGTACCAACAGCATAGTCACCCTCCTCTTTTTTAGTGTCCCAAGAACTCCTTCAGCACCAACTGCCTGCACACAGGGCTCAGAGTCCTCACTGCGCCTTCTGAACTGAACTATTTGAGCTGCACAAAACTTAGGTTACCTCCACGGGAGGAGTGCCTGGAGACAGGGAGTCCAGTCAGGCATCCTCTCCCAATTCTTTCACGTATATTCAATACGGGGAATTATTAAGGCTGTTTAAATAGATCTGTTGGAAGAGAGGAATGGCAATTATTTTGAATTAGTGATCAGCAAACAAGTCCCAAATATTCTTTTGCACCAGTCCTGGGCACCTTCCTTCCAGGATTCCTGAGTTATCTTACTTGGTAATCTCCCAGCAGTGGGGCAATATAAGGAGTGCAGGATACAGCAATCTGCCCTGTGTGTGCATACCTCTTAGGTGCAGGAACAGCAGAGACAATAAAACTGGGTATAGATTCAAAAGGGCTCATGAAAAAAATTCATGAATAAATGCAGATGAAAAATTTCTTTGCTAATCAAAAATAATTCAACATACACAGAAAAATAGACACCAATTTCAGAAGGGCTCAGAACCATCATATTCACCTTAAGGTGATAGATCTGAATGCAGGTCCCATCATCTGCTATGCCTACCTACCGTTTTCTCTAATAGAGGACACAGATCTTTCCTTTTGACTCTCCCTTCTCTTCACCCTTTGACCTTCTGCCCTGAAATTCCATCCTAAACCTCAGACAGTTTGACGAAGACTAGTACTTCCCTGCAAAAAGTCCTCGTTTTGATACATTCTGCTAAATAAAAAGCCGTCCTGTAAGAGACATTTATCCTCAATCCTAACATTTTAAGACCAGTAGCATCCTGGTAAGGACAGTATAGAGTAGCATGCTGAATGAACTATACATTTTTTCCTACTGAATTTAAGGGCATTTGAGGAATCTTGTAAACGATGACATAGAGCACTGCCCAGAGAGAGGAGCTGTATGGGAACATACCAAGGTCACAGCAAACCTTACTCAGCTTTCTCTTCCCTTCATGCCCAGCCTCAGCTGCAGCTTAGCGTGGGATCCTGACAGCAGGAGGTTCCCACTACAGGCCTTTGGCTCCATCTCTCCCTCAGCCCCCGGTCTCTCAGTTCTTCTCAGGAACTCTCCACGCACTCTGAGGAAGAAAGATCCCAGGCATTTTTCTGGGGCTCTGGGAGCCACTTGCCTCATTCCTTCTGAGGAAACAGCTGGAAAGTTGCCCTCAAAAACTCATTTGCAAGTTGCATCCCTTCCAAAAGTTTTATCAGCTGGCTCATTTCAAGCAGGTTTTTACCAAGCAATGGGAGAACTGGACTGGATGAAAGAACTGGATCAATGCCTTTGCCTATCTCAGGCACCAGATCCTCAGACCCAAGTCATTCTTTGCAAAGTCCCCAGTTAAAGCATTTTACAGATGCAAAAACACGTAGGGCACTTCCTCCTTCTTCCCATCTCACCCTCCCAGCCTCAGAGTTAACAAAAAGTTACACACACTCTGTCTCTCTAGGAAAATGCAACTTTTTCCTGCTTCTGTCTGAGAAATGACTGCAAAGACTAAAAAGCTCTTGAGTCTAAAGGTTTTGCCAAACCAAGGCACAATGATCACTGATAATGAAAAACATAATGAAGAGAAGCAAAATTTTAATTATGTTCCCTTTTATGGAAAAAGAGGAGAGAAAGACAAGAATCCTCTTAGATCACAGGAGGATTGTAAGAAAGGGGAAGAACTATTAACGTTAGAGACCTGCATTGGCACAAAATCAAATGGGCATGAACTGGCTATGAACAGATTTAGTTTGGAAATTAGAAGCAGATTTCCAAACATCAGAGGAGTGAGGTTCTTGAATGGCTTCCCAATAGGAAGCAACAGGAGCAAAAGCTGTTTAATTTTGAAACAGAGATTGATAAATTTACTAAGGGAATCCTGCAACATAATTTCCTGCAATTACAGAAATACTGTACTCCATGACTCAGGAAGTCTCTTTCAGTCTTGCACACCTCATCCTCCGCTGAGCCAAAACAGGATAGATAAATAAAGAAAAATCAGACAAGGTACAACAGAACTGGAATATTAGCAAGGCATCTAAAACAAGGGTCATTCTGCTTGCTTTATTAGGCAAATTTATGGAAGCTTTTTTGAGTGGCATATATTCACCTGTAGATACTTATGTATTTTCAGGTAAAAATTTTGATCACAAGGGAAGACTAAAACAGGAATAAAGTTCTACCTCTGTGACCATCTGCAAAGAGCAGCATGAAGGTGAACTCTCCCACCTATCATGCAATCACTTGATTACATTGTGAGAAGTTATCTTCACAGACATGCATTCAGGGGTTAAAGTTGTATTGTCAAAGGAACAGTAAAAAAGGTAGATAAGTAAGAAAATTAACAGAGAAAATCATCCAGAAATAATCTAAATGAAACAAAGACATTTTTTAGCTGTGAAACCAGTGGGTGGGTATAGAAATAATCACCTGTCTTTTTGAGACTTGATTGAAAGTTTATTGGAAAGAAGCCTCAGAAAGCATTAAAAGGAGTCAGAAGGGAGAAATACATCTTTTCACATTCTATTTCTATATTGAAAAGCCCAGGATAATACCACCCTACTCTACACACAGGAAAAAAAGTTAAACACATGAAGCTGAAAAAGCATGAAAAATATAGCACTGTAACATAAGAAGTCATCTGTGAAGTCTCCTGTAGCACATCAAACATGAGGCATTCATTCATTCCCACAAATGGAGCCAGTGTTGATCTATAAGCTGCAGCTCTATGTTACACATTTCAGTTTCATGATAAGCTGCAGCTCTGTATTACACATTTCAGTTTCATGCGTTTAAGCAAGACAAACATTCCCAGAGGATTGAAAGAACCCGCTACAGTGAGTTGTGGTTCTATTTTGGATCATATCGCAGCATAACAAATCACAGTTTCAGACACTGGGATAAGGGGCTCAATAAAGCAAGTAGCATGATAACTTCATGTATACCCCTTCCACACACACAGCCATGTGTAGAATCGAATCCACCTCAGGCCCTTCAAACTATACAACTACAAAGCAACAATCAGTCTCATGCCTTCAATATCCATTATTCATCAAAATATATCTTCTTAAATACACATCATTTACTACATACTGTTGTATAGCAGTAGCTATCTAACCCTGTCCATGCACATCAAGACTGTTTACCATACCTGATCTCTTGCATTTGAGGGGAAAAAAAAAAAAAAAAAAAAAAAAAAAAGAAAAAGTTCTTTTGGTGGTGCTGGTTTTTCATCTGAGCTCCACACAAAGTGGTCCTTAGAAGGAGAGTGACTATATCTATTTGGTAACCCACCAGTTCCCTGTGACTGCTGTCCCACAAGAAATTCTAAGCACTGAGAGCATTGTAAATTAAGTGAAACATCAGAAGACCAAAAAAAAAAGCAAAACAAAAACTTAATGGTTGCATTGGAAAACCAGCCATATGGCAAGCACCTTGTACTAGAACTCCAGTCCTGTTGATCTTTGCTCTAGTTCCCAAAGAAATAATGTTAAAAAATTCAAGGGCATTAAAAAAACAGTTTCTCTTAATTAAAAAATCTTACAGTATCCTGTGCAGATTAGCAAGTTCTTCTGAAATATGAATGACTTCTGTTAATCACCGAGTAAAGATGAGACCAGATTTTCAAGAGAGTTCAAAGATTTCTGAGGTACGAGATGCTACATTTTCCTCAAGAATTTTTCACATTAGATGCCTGATTATTCATGTCACTTTGTTCTCAGGCTAAGAAATTAAAAATGTAACTCTGAGCTATTTTGATTGACTGTGCCTTGGGACATGACAGAAGTCAAAGTAGCAAGCATGAGCATAAGTCTCCAAACCCCTCAGAGTCACACTTTCTTGTTCTCCCTACTGTACTTAGCTGAAGCACTGAAGTAGTTGCCTTCTTTCCAGCTAATTAAGGTGTCTTGAAAAGATAAACGAAACAGGGGAAAATAACTTGTCTGGAGTATGTTTTCATTTTTCCATTTTAATTTCATCTACATGTCAGCCACCTTAAACATGACATTGGATAGTTGGCAAAAGCACAACATTATTGACTAAAACCTAACATGACTAGAATTCATTGTTTGTTCTTCAGTATCTTTTGAAGAGGGAAAAAAAAAAAAAGAAAAAAGGAAAGGTTGCTCAGTATAAATAAATCCCTGAAGGGCTTCCAATCCAAACGCTGTACAGTACTAGACGATGAAAGAACTGTTAGGGAAGTGAACAAGAAACAGGAAGTTGGAACTACCTGGACAAGTTTCACTCTATAACCTGAATAGAGTTCCATTAAAAAATAATGAGCACACAGAGTGAAAACCAGCTTCCAGTACAAATGTATACTTTTATGATCAAGTTCTCCATAAACAGAAATAAAAGATTTTTTTTCTACAGAATATGATTAAAAGACAGTTAATGTTTAAATCTCAGAAAAAGGGGGAAGAAGACATTTATACAAACATAAGAATACAAGTTTGCATAATGTTTGAAAACAATATCTCTTTTTTTAAACACTATATCCTGCCAAAAGGTTCAGTTGTTACACATCCTTGCAGGTACTACAACAACCTCTGTGCCACTGTCACACATAGTCTCTCTGTCCCCACATTCCAGTCTGAAAGGAAGCAGCTGCAGTTCACAGTCTTTGATTTCTAGATGAGCTTAATACAAAAGTCCATATGCAACTTTCCAGAGGGCATCTGAATCAGGAAAAAAATGCAGAGCCTAAAAGCACAAGACTTGTGTAAGGTAAGTAGAATACTGAAGCACCCTATCAGACAACTGAATGATTCACAGGGCTGCCAAAGGAATACAGTGCGTCTTTCCACCAGGTCACTAGGCTGAATCCATTCTGGATAACGAATGAGAAACATTCCCATGTGATTGCTGTTCGTGTGAAATGAATTGATCAAGGCTGTCCTGATAAGTGAGTGAGTTTGCCACAGTATTATTTGTCACTTGAAACAAAAAACACTTCTGCCGGCATAACCTAAGCAGATTCAAGAAGAAGCCATCCCAAATCTAACTAGTCAGTTCCTTGCTGGCAATTTGACAATGCTGGCCAAAAAAATAAAGTTGAACAGAAAGATGCTAAACTTTGGGTTTGATCCTCTGACTGGACCAAAACACACAGCTAGAGAGCAGCACTGGGGAAGGTGACTCAGCCATGGTCCAAGGCATCACTTATTCTGTGACTGAACAAAGGGACTGCAGTGTTCCAGGTCTGTCAGTTTAACACCTTTCACTCGAACTAAATTAATTTTAACTTCTTAAAAGGAAAGCAAAAGAAATCTAACTCACTGGTGAAGCTGTCCAAGATTTTTTGAAGACAATAATCCTTCAGCTTACTGAGATCTGTGCTTAATAGACAGATGTGGTTGCCAAGAGGTAGTTCGGCTCCAGCTGCCAGGGCACCTTTCTATTCCAGCAAACCCAGCTTCCTGCCTTTTAGCACACACAAATTTGGCACATTTAATGAAGTAACTGTTCATTTTAATAAAGTATCAAATTGCCAGAAGAAATATTTTCTTGCCTACCAGAAGACAAAATTTGAGCCTTTGTTTTCTTAAAAAAAAAACAAAACAAAAACAAATAAAACACAAAAAAACCCAAAGCAACCAAACAACAAAAAAGTTGCCATTTTGAGGCAAACACTAAAGTTTTTACTTTATTTTGTATCTGTTTCAGCTATTGTAAGATGTACTTAAACCAAACAAACTCCTCCATCCACTCCTGTATCCCTGCACTGAGTTCTGAACCTGAAAGTTCAGTAAGATAATTCCCAGTCTGCTGTCAAAGGCATAAGCTGCCAACATGAGAGTGAAGCACTGGTGCAGGCATGCACATACATGTGCACGTACACACACAGTATTTATAAAACCGCTGCTGTAAGGGATTCAGTGTTTATTTTTTTAATTAACTGAAAATGATAACACAAGAGCTTTTCATTTGGCATGGGCTTGGGTTTCATCAGCTGCTGGAAAAGATTCTTGTGGAGAAATAAAATTACAGTGTTTCTTCATGTAATTTCCAAGGATTTCAAAATAAACAGAGCTATATGATCGTGCCACTTAATTAACAGATGTAGGTAAAGTTACAGGTACATCTCAATACATCTAGAAAGAGGCTTGCAGAGCTAGACGCACACTCTGGATAACACATTGTATTGGCTAAATGACAAAATGCCCAACTTAGAAAAGTAAAAAATAAAAAAGTGAAGCACAAGTGAAAAGAATTGGGAAGGGCAGTTGCAAAGAGTGCCATTAGCCTACCTGCTGCCCCTGATATTGCATTATACACAACATGGCTTGAAAGAGTTCATTCTTTGATGCTACTTCTGCCCATCCACATTTCCTACCATGTCACATTTCTCAAACAGAACAATGTGTGACAGCAGGAAACTACAAGTGATGCAGAAGCAGACTTCAGGGTTGCTTTTACTCTGTGCTCCATTTCAAAAGCCAGCAGTTGACTGTGAAGCAGTTACATGCCATAACCCACCCCCTCCCCAAAATTTGACAAGATGGTAAGAAACAGCCCTGAGTATAAAACTTATTCTTTCCAAAGAAGGCACTGAGAAGTGCAGCCCTTGCTAAATAACAGCACTGCCAGCTATCACTTTGGTTTTATTTCTCGTATGGAACCTTTACAATCCCTGAATTCCTGAGTGTATCTGATTATAAAAAAAAGGAGGTGTGAGGGGATCTCAGCAGGGCCTTATTTGGTCCCTAGGGAGCTAAACATTCCTACCTCTTTTCCCAATTTCATGCTACAAAACACATCAACTTGATATATACCTTCACTAAGTGCTCAGAAGATTATTTCACAGGTTTCAGGGTGTAGCAAAGAGAACAACAGGGATTTCACCATTCCTTTGATTTCTTGGCTGGCAAGGTCAATGCAGTATTTAAAGGTGATAATTTAATGATATATTATGTCACTACTGTGTTTTTGTAAGTATAATTACTCTGGTAGAGTGCCTAAAAGTTTTTTAAAGACTTTTTGTGCATTATTTTTTATGTTTAAGAAATAATACTCTCAATAATAGACTGAGATTAAAGAGAGATTGATGTTTTTCAAGGATTCAGATGAATCTGACTAAGAAAAAAAGAACCTTGGACTTACATATAAAAAAGGAGCAGTTGAGTCATCAGTTGTCTCAGACACAAGGTGGCTGATGTAATATGTGAAAATGAAAATAATTTAATTATTTGGTGGATGTTTATCCATATGCGCATTGACAGATCTGACATTGTCTCCTTGGAAGAGTCAGCACTACCTGCATAAAGGTATATACTCCACTGAAATTATTCTTTGGGGAATACATTCCTGCATTAATTCCTTTCCATATCCACCTTCAGAGATATTAAATCTTATTTACTTTCCTTCACCTTCTCTGCAAGATAACAGTTTTTGATCTTGCACAGGCCAACATCTTGAGAGGTCTCCACTTATACAGAATTCCAAATGACTGCAAAAGTATAGACAGGCAAATAGATCAGACATAAAACCATATCTATCACTGTTCAGTGTAAAAAACTATGAAATCTGTTATCAAAGCACAAGGCTGGTTACTACGCTATCAGCACAGCGAGCTTTTGATATGAAACAGAGGGTTTAAGCTGGGATTCTGGTTCTGTTATATAAAGCAAAAAGAAACTTTACCTACAATGAAAAATAAGGCCAGATTCACTTCAGTTATATGAGCATCACAAGCCTTTGTAACCTGTGGTCCAGCACTATATGAAGCCAGAAACATTCTAAGAGAAAGGATTTTGCAGTAGGCTTCATCAAGTAGACTATGATAAGATGCTCAAAGATGAATTAGCATGAACATGAACCTCTGCAAAACAATGACCAAAGCAAACAATATTAGAAACCAAACTGACAGCAATTTGTTGAGTAACCATGAGTCTTGCTCTGGCTAGACTGACTTAGCAGAGTTACTGTCATTGTAAGCAAATAATAGACAAGTGCTCCAATGGCAGGCACAGAATTTACAGCACTGCCTACATTTTAAGTATCTACTCGCAGGTAAACAGATTAGCAGTCTCTATTGAAAAAGAAAACTATTCAAGGAAGATCAGTTTCTTTAATGTAGCATAAATATGGGGTAGGATTCCTTTACGTTTTAAATATCACACACACATGTCATATTAAGCTACAGTTTTGGGAACTCTGCAGGAGTTGACTGCATGACCTCAGCACCAGCCACAGACAGACTTACAATGTTGACTCTCAGGTACAAAGTAACTCAAAGCAAAACACTTGGGAGCAACATAAAACACATACTAAAGTGAATTTCCAAACAACACAGTAAAAATAGAATCAAGCTTATCAACTTGTCTCCTCCATTTGTGAAGCCAGGATTTTAATATGAAATATAGGCAAGTAGGAGGATTAAAACAACTTCAACTATCATATTAAACACATAATGCAGACAAATAGTGAGGAGAAGCAACTGCTAAGAGCTTAACAGAATATCAGTGTCACTTTTAATGCATAAATTAGCCTCCTACCAAGGCAAGCATCTGCTAGGCTCAAATGTGTCTCAGGATGTCTGATAGCTCTATTACACTCAATGAACTTGCTCCACTGCCCAGGGGTTCAACATGTCCTGCACCTCACACAGTGGACAGCTGAGTAGTCCCATCAAGCAGTCTGCTGGAAGGGAAAGAGATACCTCAGTAAGCTACTGAGGCAGCAGACACCTGACTAATGCTTGCTAGTTCAGAGACGAACTGAAGAGCAAAATTCTTCCTCTGATCCAGTAATCATTTCAAAGGGCCATTCATGCCTGGATGTCTAATGAACCTTCAGGAGTATAAAGAAAAGGCTATTTTTTGCCTGAAAAACTACTAAGAGCACAAGGATGCACAATAACTGTTTAACTGTCTCTTGCAGGTAATAAAGTTGATTTCTGTTCAACTCCACTGATTCAGCAGAGTAGTAGAAGTCTAAACTTTTCCATGTGGAATAATAACTGGAAGTTGGAATTACTATGTTGCATAAGTTCATTCAGTTCTTTAAATCTGCTTTGCCCAGCATGTCTCACATTAAGGACTCAAAACCCGCATATCTTTCCACTCCACTTCAAATGATTTGTAAGTAACAGGAATACAGTTGGACAGAAACAGCTTCTTGTTCAAGGCACAACAAAAGCCCCAAGTCACAACAGAAACATCAACAGAGGCTGCATCAAAGGGGAAATTGACAGCTCTGATCCTTCCCTACTCACAAGAGGACTGCACTAGTTAAAATAATACCTTCATTCCTTTTAAAGCCTTTGAATTAAGGAAACACAAATTCCTACTCCCCAAAGCAGCAGAATATTATTATACACACCATGTTATGAAAAAGAAAATAGACACACACAAAGATAAGGACAGTTTATTGCTGTATTTTCTCACTCTGTTGTATGTGGGTAAAACATGGCACAAGTATCAGCCTCTTGTACCTGTAGTGGCATTGGAATTTCTAAGAGCAAAGCTATATGCCTGCCTGGACATGACCTCCCCCTTTCCCCAAACTACTTGCCAATATTCTGTTCAGTCATTAGGTTCTACAAGTCTTATTCAGCTTATAGACCTCTAACCTCTGCTACACATCTGTACTGGATACAAAGGATATATTCTCACATCAGATGTCTAACTGAACTTCATCATCACTGAGTGACAGTTCTTCCTCATCTCCCACATTACTCAAGTAACACTTCTGTCAAGACATTTCACACTTTCTCAGCCTTTCTTGATCCAGAGCTTGACCCCAAAGCACACTCCAGAAAAGATAATAGGGTCATAAGCAGGCTATTATTATATTTTTCTTTATAATTCATATCATCTCTTTAAAAACAAACAAAAAAAAAAGACTACCCCAAAACTTAAGGGAACAAAAATTAAAAACATTGGCTGTTATAAGTGGATGCTAGGTACTGTAGCTTTCTGCACGCGTGAACAATTTCTGGTTTAATTGTTTAAAACGTCTTTCCTCTCCTCGATATTTGCCCTTGAATTTTTAGCAACTCCCCGTTTCAGGGAGGCTGATGCCAGGTGCAGCAACAGCGCCGTCTGTCGGCTGCAGAGGGAAATGGCATCCCGTGCCTCTGCCCTCCCAGGGCTGCCGAAGCATTTAGTTACATTTAAACAAACATATACAACATTTGCCCGACAATACTTTGGCACCCAGATTTACATCGATAACGCAGTTCTTAAAAGTTCTTAATTCCTGCTGCACGAATCTCAGGGAGTTTTAAAACTCTTTAACGCGAGACTTGTTTTTACTCTGGAAAAGTAAGTGACAAGTCACTTCAAACTTCTTGAAAGTTGGGTTTGGGTTTTTTTTGTTTCAAATCTCCTTTTTTAATCATCTCCGTGAGAAAAGCCAATTACAACTCGTACTAGCTTTCTGCCCCCCACATACAAAAGCACTTGCTTGTTTCTTCTTCCTCACTCCTACAGCAAAGCGTCAATGTGGAAAGAGAATTTCGAAAAATGGGAGCACAAGCATTGACAAATCCTCAAAGTTTTCTTTACACTTTTATTTTGCCTCCATGTTTTCCCAGCTGCTCTACTCAGAAGACCAAAAAAAAAAAAAAAAAGGCTTGCAAAGAACATTAGAATTTGAGAATGAAAACTGCAGCCCAAGGAGGAGGATGTGACTTTAGTTTGACTTACCAATTTTATCCAGCTGTATGTTTTCCCTACTTGCTTTTTACAGCGGCTGAGCTCAGTGCTCAGGAACGTCCATCCCGTGTCAGGGAGGCAGGCAGAGCGCTGATCCCCACGCTGGATGCTGCTGCTGCTGCTGGGCGAGTGGAGTTGGGGTGCCTGCTCCTGCTCCTGCTGCGGCGGCGGCTGCTGCTGCTACGTGCGCTCCCTCGGACCCAGACCAGGAACTGCTTCCCATTCCCCAGCCGCGCTCCAGCGCTGCAGCAGGCTGCGGGAGGCAGGGCCGGCCCCTGCTACTGTGCCGTGCTTTCTTAAAGGGGCCGGCCCCGGGCTGGCAGGAGCGCAGGGAGCCGGGAGCCAGCGGGGGCACCGCGGGGCTCAGCGCCGCCACCCCCGCCACCGACATCGCCGTGCCAGGCGGCTTTTCCGACGTGCCCCGGGAGAGAGAGCAGCGCTCTTCCTCACAGCTTTCCTTTCAAGGCTTTCAGGTGTTGCGGGTTTTAATTTCTTTTTTTTTTTTTTTTTTTTTTCTTCCTTATCGCTCCCTCCACAACTCCGGTGGGGCAGGATGCGGCGGCTGCAGCGGGGGCTGCACCTTCCCCCGGGCCGGGGGTGCAGAGTCCCACCCGTGGCTGGGACCCCCGTGGGCTGCAGGGCTCCCACTCCACCCTCCTGCTCCGTGCCTTGCACTGCGGCACGTTGTCCCCAGCCCGTGGTAGGCAGCGGCACTGGGATGAGGGATATCCCCTGGCACCTGGCTCAGTTTGGCCTTAAGAGATTTTATTAGGTGTAATGGAGAGGATATGATTTAACTAAATATAAAGCCCTCATTTCCTAGTTTTTCCTCTGCACCCTTTCTTCAGATAGCTTTAATCCCGTGTAAACCACTGTTTCTAGCATGTTTTCTGTTTTCTGACTTCACTTTCAACTATATCTGATATGAATAGCTAGATTAATATGGGGGAGTTGTCTGCCTCGTGTAGGTTGCTGTCTGCAGTGGAAGAAACCACATTCTCTGTTAAACAGAAATGCTAAAGTTCAGAGATAGTAATACCATCTGCAAAATCTCTCTCTCTTTTTTAACTCGTGGAAATATATGGTTTGTTCTCTGTATGTGTAAGTCATTTGTTTTCATTACAATAACTGAACTCTCATGACGACAACACCAATCAACACGTATCACAAGGCAAAGTCATATATATACACAAATATGTGTATCTTTAGGGACACATCCAGAGAAAGCAAGTTAGAGAGGAAAAATACTGCCTTCAGACTGGCAGGCCAAACCAAACAAGAGGAGGCCAAGTCACTGCTGTCCTGTCCTCTGTGTTCACATACACCAATGCAGAATAAGCACAGAATGGGTACAAGCTGCTAGCAAGCCATGATGTCTTTGTTTCTTTGGTCCTATGGAAAAGGACATGGGTACAAAGCAAAAGGTGAATCCAGCCATTTTAATGATAATGGCCCATCACAAACAGGCTCAGTAGGTACCCGCTAACCACTAGCATGTATACCTTCTGCCCCGTAAGCAAAGCTGCCATTTGGCCACATTACTAAAGTATAATATTCAGCACTATTAGCCTTGTGTTAAACCACAGGGACCCACCAGTGTTCCTCTGGCACAAGCTGTACTATGCTCCTGCCTTTCTCAGCATAAAGCCTGGGAAAGTTTTACATGATTTATATGTACAAACTACATGTGATATATGGTACAAGAGGACGATTCCATCAGTCTTCCCCTCCATTCACACATTCCTGTTGGCCTATTAATGTTCACTTTCCACTCACATATCTTCCTGCAATTTTTTTCATCTCATCCTCCAAGTCCTTCCCCATTTACTCCCTGTTTCCCCCTTCTGCATGCCAGGTATTTCTGTAGCTGATTTCTACCTTTCAAGCTCCACCTGTCTTGATCCCCCCTTCTCCCCCCTATCCTTTCAGTTTCTCTGTGGAGGAGGAAAGAAGAATTGAAAGGAAACCTGTGAAGGATAAACTGATTCCTTCTCTTGCATCCCTGTTTCCTCCCGCCAAAGTTCTGGAGGCAGAGACCTGTATGCAGCCCTAGAAACTAACTTGCAGCAGTAGTCTAAGGCACAAGGGTTAGGCAGGCTCCTATGTCCAACACTAGCTCCCTGCTCACCTTAGCACAGTAAAGCATTTATTATGATACAATGTAACCAAGGTAAATGGCCCTTGTCCATTAGTTAAAAGTTAACAAAACACCCATCTTTGAGACAAAGCTGATCATCCATTTGATGCCTTAGCAAAGGTTATTCCCGTATGTTCAAAACAGAAGGAGTCTGTCTACCAGACAACAGGATAAGGTGCTGCAGTGGATACGGAATTGAATGGCAAAGACACCAATGATGAAGAGCAACAGGGGCTGGGGGTGAGCTAAAGTGATGCTCTGTTGCTCTGCACACACAAAACAGGAACATGCAAAATACCAGAAAGTGCCCAGCAGGAAACAGGCTTGTGCCACTGGAAGAATGATCTAATCGCCATAAACATTAAGATAAAAAAGGAATATCTGCTGTTCCTTACATATGCTGCTCCTTACTCTCCTCATAATCCCATGTGAATGCTGGCCCCTCTCACCACAGCATCTGGATGTTCCATTGACAGAGCATTGTCTAACAGTTACAGCACAACTCCTGGTTTCTATTACTGGCTGTAGGAGAAATGTGTAGTATATTAAATAAAATAAAGGACATAGAATTCAAATTCTGCTGCATGCTTCGGTATTTAGTCATCAGTAAATGAAACTAGATAAATTACTGGTTCTTTCTGTGACTCTGTTTCCCCAATAACAATAAGGTACATTAAACTTTGGTGTTACATATTTCAGTACTTGCATTAGTAACAGCTTGGGATAAAAGCTGACACAGAAGCCAGCATTTTATTATGAAATACTGAGCTGAAGATACCTTAGTGAAAATGAAGTATTGCAGTTTGCAAAAATGTTTGATTCTGCAGAGTAATCCCCTTGCACAAGAAGGGACATTTAATAGGAACTATTTTGGTGTCTTAGCTTATACTGGAGAGCAAAACCAGAAGTTGTGCCAAAGTTGCCAAGAAAGAAAAAGCTGCATTTGTCTTTCTCAACAGTGTATCACATAAGGTCTACTTGCCAAGTCAGCACAAACATAACTACAAAGGCAGCTCCTTGTGAATTTAGGAATAAACTGATTAAAGAAATCAGATGCCTATTTTCACAACCATTTTTAGGTTCTGAAGACCAAAAAGCTGTAGTATTATCAGTGCATAAGGGCCAAGATTAGTAAGGAGTGAAAAGACAAGGGTAAAGGGACATATAAAACCAAATAGATTATTTATTGTCCAAAGGCAGATTCCCTTCAGAAGGCAGAAGCAAAAGCTTCTCTGAGACACTGCTCCACCTCTGGAGATATAAACTGTTTGTTAGATCTCTCATCAAAACAAAAGGACACGGATATATTAATCTAACAACAAAAGTGCCCATTGTGAGAGGAGACCCAGTGCCAGGCTGCCTGCTCCGTCTGACAATGAGATTAAACACCATGGCTCTGTCCACTTGGCTGCACGCCTTGCCTGACACCACCACCCAGTGCAGCCACAGGGGCTGCAGCTGAATCACCACAGGGTACAAAACCAGCAAGACTCTGATACCCTCCCTGCAGAGACTGTTTCTACATGCCTCCCAATCTCTGAAATGCCACACAATGTTCTGAGCATCTCTCAAGTGTGACATGCAGAGCAGTATTACTAGTATGCACTGACACTGGATTTAACATGGTGATGGAACCATCACTATCCTTACTTATCAACGAAGCCCAAGAAACTCTGTCTCCTGTTTCTGAGGGGCTGAAATGAAGCATATATAGTTAATACAATAGAAATACATGTACATTCATTTAATTAATATAATTTTTCTAAAATTATTTTTATCTTTGGGCTTAAACCACAGCATCTCAATCTAAGGGCTGGATTCCACTCCCACTGACTGCCAGATGAATAAGGATAGAAGTATGCTTCAATTCAGGGATATAAGTTTCAGATTCAAGTTTTTCAATCCTAACCATCACCTTTAAAGTGTTGATACATCATTTTGAGAACTTGCTTGGAACTTTAAAAAAGTAGGGATCTGGACAACGCTCATCTGAAATAACATTCATTACTAATCAAACACTAAAACTGTTAATGTCAAAGGATTGTTCTTCACTTCATGAATCATAATGTGTCCACATACCTGTGCATTCATGTATGCATTTACAGATGAGTATTCATAAGAAATTTTTGAGTGAAACTGAGACAGAACTTACTGTTGTTAAGGTTAGCTTGAATCTGATATATTGCTGGGATCTTTCTTCTTCTGCAGTATTCCTGACACTGTGGAAGAATATGTTTTAGCTAGCTGCCACTACAAATCCAGCACAAACACTTATTTTTTGTGAGTTTATTTTCTCAATTAAAAAAAAATTGTTAAAAGTAAATAAATTGGCTCCTAGACACTAAGGCTTATCAGATCTGTAAGAATTCTGCAGTTAATCAGTTATGGCAATCAGCATGAAGATAATTTCTTGACAACGCCTTAATTCAATGTACTAGCTATCACACTACTTCTACCAATTGTTCTTAGATAAAAAGATTTGCTTTCGATTTTATAAAATGACCCACACCACAGAATTTATGTCAACTACATTGAAATCTGTATCCATCCTAATAAGATGTAAGATGTTGGTTTGGAGGCAGCACATTTCAATTTTCACCTATTTCTCTGTATTTTGCATGTTCAGAGCTCCTTTTTCTTCATTGGCTTCTCAAGCCCATTATAATACTCGCCTCTGTACTGTTTAAGATTTAGTGAGTGGTCTGCACAAGTTGTTTGCTGACAAGGGAGCATGCCAGCCTGAAGGAAAAAAAACATCAGTGTTTGCTGCATCTTGGATAACAGTTATGAAAAGAGGAAATACATTTACTCTTCAAAACAGAGAGCCTTATAAGCTTTTAGAAAGTGAAAGTCAGCTTTACCCCAAAGGGTAAAAAAGAAAAAAAAAAGTGAAACTTCTACAGGAATTGTTTAATTTTTCCCTTTAGTTTTGCTTAGTATTTCTCAAACATCTTCAAAGTATATCTCTGTTTTCAGATAACAGCCCAACTCGAACCCAGATCCCTGAAGGCAAGGGAGACAGAACCAGCCAGAATTAGATTAAATTTCCTGCCACCATCATCTGTCAGTGATTAAAGGTAGTTACCAGTCCCTGACAACTGTAAACATTTGTAGCCAACAACTTCATCATGTCTTCATTTGCCTGCCTTGAGGAAACTTGGGTTGTGTTCACACCTAACACCTTGTGACTGCTTTGAACTTCTTCATGATATTTTGTACAGACCAGAGCTTTATAAAAACAACTGTTCGGCTGAACTTCAGTTAACAAAATAGAGGGCACTGTTTTATAAAATGAAATCTTCCTCTGCTTTCCCCATAATTTTTTTATGCTTCCTTCTGTTCTGCATATATTCTCTCACCTTCCAAAGAAATAACTTTAAAAATAAAAAATCTATATTCTAGCAAATGATCACTTTACAGAAAGATGCAGTATGCAAACAGGTGATCTCTATCACAAACATTAGTAAACATATGTTGTTGTCATTAAAATTTACTAAATATCCAAACTAAGAGGGCTGGAGTGAGCTTGTCCTTAGGGAGTTGTTCCAATAGCAGTCTGCATAAGGACATTCCTCAACATTTTTCATTTGAACATTTTTTTGCCCTTTTGAAAAAGATTCCAAAGACCAGCTTGGGCTGAAACACAGACTTTCACTAATAGTAATTTTAAACTAAGCTTGGGCTCTGAATGATCTGGTTTGTTTTGTTTTGTTGTTGTTGTTTTGGTTTTTTTTCTGTTTTGTTTTGTTTTCTTTTTATTTCCATTGATCTATGTGCATGGGTTTGTTTATCTGCATAGAGGGGACAGGCACAGAGGCTTTTATAACTTTTGGAAGTGATTAGGGAATGCCTGATTGTATTGACCATCATTTAATTAGCAACGATCTAGATCAACATGTTTTATTGCAGCCAAGAACAGGGCACTAATACAATCAGAAGTAAAGTCAATCTCTAGCTATGAATGCAAAGATCTCAGTGACTTCCAGGAAAACCAAAACAATCTAACAGGGAAGGGGAAAGGCAAATGGAAAGGTTATTTCCACTTCTTATTCTGATACAAGGTCCAGGCCAGATCCTTTACTCCGGTTGACTTTGGGTTAGCACAAAACCAAAGTGAAGAAGTGCTGTCAGTTTTTAAAGTACACTTGTAACTCTGTGGTCTGTAGGCTGATGGAGGTATGTTAAAACTCTGATGCCAACTTAGAATAGCCTTGAGATTCTGTAAATGATAATTGGCTACTGATGGGTCCTGAAACAGCTGCTTAGCAGGCAGAAAGCTCCAGCTAAATATCCTCCTCTATAAAAAGTTGTTGACAGAGCTATCACACTGCTCCTATTCTACCTAGGAAATTCACTTAATTTGAAAAAAACTTCAATATTGCTAGTTCTGCATGCTTCTAAGTAATTTGCAGCATCTCACTGGAAAAAGGTAGCTGGAGGAAAAAGTCCTGGCTCCATCTCTGAAGCTGGGCAGGGAACAACATTTGCTTACCATGTATTCTTCACAAAAGAGCCAGAAGGATTAGTTGCAGTTGGTGTGGCTTGCTAAATTCAGATTATTCATGTTCTCTGAAGTCTACATGCAAACTAATCAGCAGCACTGATCCCCTAGTAAGAAACTGAAATCAATTAGGAAGGCAGTTAACCTTATAATAGGAACTAATTGCAAATGACATTTAGTTTCAGTAGTTGATGGCCATGCTCTTTATTCTGGCTTTGGGGACTTTGGTGTTTGGTTTGGTTTGTTTTTTGTTTTGTTTTGGGGTTTTGTCCCTTCCCTTCATTACACCACTGTTAACCCGCCCTGATTTTTCTTAGACATAACTTCCATCACATCCAATCTATCCTATTTTGTGACACACACTTTCCTGGAGAATACTTGACCTTCTTTACAGGAATTCCTGTATGCTTAGGAGTCCTGGAAATGGGACAATGTTCCTACGGAAAGGTGGCTCCTTATTTCTATGCAAAGATTGCTAAATTGCTTTCTTGGAAATTTTCTTGACTGTGAGGGTGAGGATAGGAGAGAAAAAAAAGATGTAAGCCATCTTTGTTGTACTTGGCAAGAGGGTTCAGTTTACTGGGAATGCACAGCACCCATGCTCCAGTGAGGTGCTAAGTAGTACATGTGTGATTACCAGAAAGACTGGGTTGCTCTGGAGACAAAAAATACATTGCTTTCTCTGGGAAGCAGTTGACTGGAGAGGGGCACACCCAGATTCTGCAAGGTTTAATTCCATTGTGGTAGTCTGAGCCAGAGGGAGACTTGGTATGTGCCAAGAGTGCAGCACATATTAACTAAGTAGTTGCCCTGATTCTATGCAAGATGTTCATGCACAGAGACTGGGCTCCTAAAACTATTGTTTGGTCCTGAACTGCTGCACATGCAGAAACTGATCACCTACAGAGATGTCCCTAATCAAGAATGAATTAATCCGTTTTCCAGAAGACTTCAAAGATGTAAAATGATAATGTTTTAAAATTATGGGCAGTAAATCTGTTCCTCTTGAATACATATTCAGACATAGCTAGAGAAGTGGAGCTGTGAGCAAAACATTGTGTTTCATTTCATGTAACAGAATCTGAAGTTTAGCACCTGTATTTTCTGTATTGGCTGTCTGTGAGGTTCTAACAGGTGTGGAAACCATTCAGGATATTGACAGAGGGAAAGTATCATGCCTATAGAGACAAATACAGGAAAATTATTGCTCAGTTCATCACAAGTATGGCTGAGCCCTGATAACTTACTACTGCCCTGCTGATTGGTGTACTCATTCACATCAGTGTGAAGCATGCACCTTCTTAACTCAGCCACACTTTGCACTCACATTGCACTCATGAAAACACTGCTGCAGAGTTAGAGTCACTAGGGAACTGGTTAAAAGGACTCCACAGCACTTCACATCCTGTGAAGTGAAAATACCATTGGAAGAAAAGGTTTCACGTTATTTTGTCTCCATAAAGGACTGTTGCAAACACTACAAGAGAAATAGAAAGGACACTGAAAGTTATGAGTCACTAGGTGTAATTAGCCTTCATACACAAATTGAACACACAAGTTCTTAATAGGCTAAAACACTGAGGGATTCTAAATTGCACCAAGGAGGAAGATGCTGACACTAAGTTCTCTTCTAATCGTCAGTCACTCTGGAAGAATGAAGAATAGAATAAAGAAAGAAAGAGGAAAAAAAGAGCATAAAATCAAGAACATTACTAAGCTATCATTTCAAATAAGCCTATTTACTACCTTACAAGAAATGTCTCCAGTTTAGACTATAATTATAACCACAACCAAGTTGATATGCCAGCCCTCAGACTGAGTAACAGCATGACTAACACTTGTATCACGGTCTAGATACAAGTTCTATTCTGTTGAGATGGTGATGGGGTAACTAGACAGATGGGCTATGAAGTTACAATTTCTGTGCCATTAGGATATATGGTGCTTCTAAACACATCTTGTTTGTCCATAACTGGAGCTCATGAGGCCTTGTTGGCTGAAACCTTGCTCTAAAGTTGAAAAGCCACCTTGCAATAGGCAGAAGATTCCTCTTGCCTGGTGAATGTAGGTAATATCATACATGTTTAAGGAATAAAAGTGATAGCCAAAATTCTGTTCCTTGGTATTCTGTTCTTCTATTCCCGATATGCAAATCAGAACTAACCTGGATGATCTGTGTAGTTTCTGACTTGCTCTTCTCTCTCTCTCTCTGTAGATCTCTGTTCAGTTCAAATCCTCACTGTGTAGGAAGAGCCCCCCTTCAGATGAGTTAGTACAGCTCTTTTGACAGTAGAGATGGTCTTCTGGAGAAACAATTGCAAATAAACATGTCCTCTTAGCTTTCTATCAATACAAAAGGCATTTTCAATGGTTTTTTTTTCACTTTCAAAAGAAATTACAGAAAAAAATATTTACAGAGGTTTCACTATGGTCTCTTTTAATTTCAGTAGAGAGGTGGTCTCCCAGTGTCCTGGTGAAATTTTGGCTTAAACCATGATGATATGAAGTACATGCCTGACACTAAGCAAGAGAAGATGGAGGTAGTAGATACTATTTGGGCATATAAAGGCATGAAAACACTTAAAGGCTTCTGATCCATTCTCTGTGGTGACCAGTGACAGGACCCAAGGGAATGACCTGAAGTTGTGTCAGGAGAGGATTAGGGTTCTTCCCCCAGAGAGTGGTTGGGCACTGGAAAAGGCTCCCCAGGGAAGAGGCCACAGCACCAAGCCTGACAGAGTTCAAGAGGTGTTTGGACAATGCTTTCAGGCACATGGTGTGACTCTCAGGAATGGTCCTGTGCAGGGCTAAGGGTTGGATTTGATGATCTTTGTGGGTCCCTTCCAACTCAGCATATTCTGTGATTATTTGCTGAAGCACTCAGCACTCCTCTTAATATACACTCTACAATCAACTCCAATATGAATATCTCATAGGTACCATTATATCTTCAAAACTGATTGCATCTGCATTGCAGACAAATTGTTGATTTGTCAGTCTACACATTAACCTTGAATATTGGGAATATAAGTGATCACTGATAAAGAAAAAGTTTCAGCAGTTTTTTGCATAGGTTGTGATTAACATATAAAAGATGTTTTTCAGCTGATGCAGAACTACAGGCTTCATATTCTTTCTATCAGCTGCTCTAGACAGATGATTTCCAGGATTTAGGGGGAAATCTGTTGTGAATTATTTGCTTTTATCATTCAGCTAATTTTCTTGTTGTTGGGTTTTTTTCATTATTTTTTATTAAAGCCAAATGATTGTGCTCCAGGACATTCCACAAATGCTGCTGTACTGTCATTTTAGGAAATACCATTAAAGCGACCTTTTCCTTGTTTGCTTCCCATGGTATTTAACGAAGCTGTTTTAAGAGAAACATCATTAGAATCGTCAATTCCTCCATGTGTGCCTTAAGGTTATTCACAGACACTGTAGTCTTTTGGGGATAACAGAAAAACAGGGCTTCATTTTCTCTTCATTAACCCCATTTTCCACTGAAGTAACAACATCAAGTTTAACACAGGTCTATCACCACTGGCCAAATTCAGACCTCTCTTCATTTCTGTTTTTTTTTTTCCTCTGTAAGAATTTGATACTACTGAAAGATAATACATTAGAAACACAAGAGGGTGAAGTCCTCTATCCAACCTCAAATTGCATTTAGCACAGGAAGCAATTCTACCACTCCCCCTCCCCCCAAAAAAAACCCCTTTCACCACAATTCCTGATTTTTATTCTGGCATAACTTATTTTAAGAGGATGTGGGACAGTACATCCCAATAGTACTTGGCCCAAAATAGTAAGTGCTACCTATGATCACAGTTCTTGAGCTGTTTTGACTCAGCTATGAGAAAAAAATAGATTAATGTATAACAGAGCACAGAACAGCTGAGGTTGGAAGAAACTTCTAGCAATCATCTGCCCCAAACCCAGTGCTCAAAGCAGGGGTCAACAAGAGAAGGTTGCCTGGAGCCACACCCAGTCAGGCTTTGAGCATCTCTACACATGGAGCCACCACAATCTCCCTGAGCAACTTGTTCCAGTGTTTTGATCACTTACACATTAGAAGTTTTTTCTTATGTTTAAATGGAATCTCGGACAACAGTTTTGCACCCCGGGATACTCTATTTGTGTGGCCTGCTGCTGACCAAAAACTTTCAAGGCCAGCAGCTCAGCTAGATACTAAGCCATGACACTGATTACTTATCTAGCCCACACTTCATCAGTTTGTCTGTGAGGACATTACGTAAAAGTATCAAAAGCTTTTCTAAAATCAAGATAAACAGCAGCTACTACTCTCGCCAGATCCACCAAGGCAATTATCTCATCATAGAAGGCTATTAGGATGGTCAGGCATGATTTCTCCTTATGGACTCATGCTGATTACTCCCAGTCACCTTCTTGTCCTTCTTTGGAGATGGTTTCTAGGATTGTTTGTTCCATCATCTTCCTAAGAATTGAGATGAGGCTGTCCACCCTGTCCAGATCATCTTTCTTGTCCCTTTTGAAGATAAAAATGACAATTGCTTTCGTCCAGTCCTCAGAAACCTCCTCTCCTGGCTATAACCATTCAAAGCTAATGAAGAGTGGTTTCAAAATTACATTAGACAGTTCCCTCAGCATTTGTGCATGTATCCTATCATGTACCAGGGAACTACTTGTTTATTTGTACAGTTTAGCTAAATATTCCCTAACCCAATCCTTATCACTCAAGGGTGAATCTTCCTTTGTCCATACTTTGCTGCTGTTCTGAGAGGCCTGGGATTTCTCAAGGTGAGTACTTCTAGTAAAGATCATGGTGAAGAAGACTTGAGTATCTCATCCTTCTGTGTCCTTTGCCAGCAGGTTCCTGAGACCATTCAACAGTGGGTCTATTTTTTCCCTCTTCTTTCTTTTGCAGTTGATCTCCCTTTAGACACCCTTTTTGTTGTCCTTCCTGTCCCTTAGAAGAATGAATGCCAGGTAAGTTATGGTTTTCCTTATCCCATCCCCACATAACCAGATTGTTATGTGATAGTTATTTCTATATTCCTTCCAGGTCACCTGACCATACTCCCATATCTTCTAAACTTCCTTTTAATGTTTGAGTTTAGTCAGAAGTTCTTTGCTTACATATACAGGTAGGTCTAGGTAAACATTGTTTCATTTCCTGCTCATCAGGATGAACTTAAGCTTGGAAGATTTGATCTGTGAAAATCATTTGGCTCTCCTGAACCCCTCTTCTTTCCAGGGCCATGTATTGTGGGATTCTTTCAAGGAGGTCCCTGATCTCCTTGATCTCTCAGACAGTCTGCTCTCCTGAAGTCCAAGGTTATGATCCTGCTTTTTGCCTTGCTCCCTCCTCCCAGGATCCTGAACTCGACCATCCCATGGTCACTGCAGAAAAAGCTACCCTTAATTTTCACACCCCCAACCCATTCTTCCTTGTTTGTAAATGCCGGGTCCACTAGAGCAACCCTTCTCTTCAGCTCAACCATTATCTGTGTTGGGAAGCTGTCATCACTCTAGAAACTTCCTGGACTCCTTGTGCACTGCTGTATTGCTCTTCCAGCAGACATTGAGGTGGTCAGTGTCTCCTCTAGCTGCCTGAAGAAGGTCTCCTCTACTCATTCTTCTGATATATAATAGATATCCACCAATGCATTGATCTGATTTATCACCCAGAAGCTCTCAACTGGCTCATGGTCCATCACCATGATGAGGTAATGTCAAGCAGATGCTATCATTGGAGAACTGTTTCACAGCACCACCAGGCTCCTCCTCTGCTACAGTATTTCCTTTCTATGATTTCCAGGGAACACTCAGAAATTCAAAGATATCCTGTTCTGGTAGACCTCATGTCCATTCAAAGCAATACCACAGTTCAGGCTCAACTTAAATCCATTTCTCTGCATACCACAGTTCCTTCTCAGTTTGCTGGTGCTGATATTTCTTTTCCCATCCCCAGTCTTGCTGCCTGGGACTTCACCACACTGACACATGGTAGACTTGGACCTCTACCTTCCTAGAAAGAAGTTTCAACAAAGCCTTTTCAACTCACTAATGTACAGAAACCCTCACGTGGTCCTGGTTACCCTAGGGCTCTCTGCTAAAGGTTATCTCCATTCATTCCCTTGTTACTACTTCATGATTCTGTCTGTCCTTATATTCCCTAAAGATCTGTCCTTAGTCATGTAAGTCACACGGCATTACATCTTCCTGTGTCTCAGTCTAAATGTAAGGTAGCTTACCTTATGACACTTGCAGTTGTAAGATTTTTTCATTTGGATGAGCAAACTGGATTTGAACAGGTGACCAAATCTTTGTTCAGCCACATGTAACAACTATAATCTTACTTCTCAAGCAGGCCTGCTTATTTCTATGGTATTACTTTTGGTATGGAGCATTATCTGTTTGATTCTGCATTCACATCTGCATCTATCAGTACCACAGTATCTCACTATGCAATGAAGTTGCATAACCTTCCTAACACACCATGTAAGAAAACCAGGATGTACCATCTGACAAGAAGCAACAGGCATGGTTCTGTGCAGTTCTCATTCACCTCCAAGAAAGTTCCTGCCTCAGCTGACACTAAAGCAGTGAATGTGTGGAGTTTAAAGCAGCATTGCCTGGCACATTATCTATATGCAGTCCTAAGTGGTTTTCTCAAAAGAGCTGGCGGAGATGGAGCAGGAAAAGAAAGGTTTAATGCCAAATTTCTTCACTTGATGCAAATATCAACCCCCTTGAGTAATAATCTGACATTCCTTAGCGAAGAAACACTCTGCTTTTGAAATATTTACCATTCCTTTATTTTTTATAACCTTAAGAAAATTTGGGAGGAATGTGAACTGTTTTGGTTTTTGTCTTCCTATGACGGCAGAGATTTATTTATAGCCAGGAACTGCAGGACAGTTCTCACGTGGCTGCTGCAAATTAAAACAACATGTAGAGGTTTTTTTTGTTTTGTTTTGATTTTATGCCTTTACAGCTAAAATCTCTCCCTGCACTCCCTAAACCCTTGTTATTGTAACCAGAGCCACATTTTGCATTGCTACAATTGCAGGGTTATGTAAATTCCAA
This sequence comes from Margarornis squamiger, assembly GCA_035222235.1. NCBI lineage: Eukaryota > Metazoa > Chordata > Aves > Passeriformes > Furnariidae > Margarornis > Margarornis squamiger. Next base: position 29,718,380 of record JAWWTY010000106.1, read on the forward strand.
AGGCTTTAAAGGAAAGGGCCTGCAGAGTCTACACCGGGACATAGGGAAGTTGACACAGTTATGCCTAACATATAGAGAGAGACAAAGGCATTCATAAATTGCCAAGAGACAGGAAACCTAAGTCTCAGCCTCAGCATCAACCTGAAGTTTTCTAAACCTTCAGAACTTACTGGTTTCATTTAAATTGATTGTCCTCTCATTTTCAGAGCTGAAAAGCTAGATTTGCTAGGGCCAAAAAAACTTCCTTCAATCACTTCTGAAAATCTTCGTATGTCCTCTCTCACTTTCCACCAGTGCATACTGGTTTACACAGGAAAGCCAACAACAGAAAGTTCTACAGATACATTTTCAGACTCATACTTTTACAGTCATGATGAAAATGTGCATGTCATCACAGTAACAGACTATGCACCTGACCCCTCGCAAGCATTCTTTATGGCACCTAGGGATGGGAAGAAGTACAACATGTGTTGCACAACTGTGCACTTTTTAATAACAAAATTGTAATGCTGACACTAGCTGTGCATTTCTGTGTGGTCATGAGCGAGCCAATTTGTGTTTCTGGCTCTGTACTCTCTAAAAGAAGAATAATAATTCCTAACTCAGTTAGAAGGTTCTGCATAAGCTCATCCTAGTCCCCGGTGTTTCGAAAATGAAGCTAAATGAGAAAAATATTTAATCCACTTCTCCCGCCTTGCTTCTATTTCAGTTCTAAATCACCATTAGACAAATCATGCTTAAACCTCAGACAAAAAACTTGATTACATTATTCTTGAAGTATGTGGAGGTTTTGCTCAGCATGGTGCACCCCAATCACTGGAGTGTACTAATGAGAGCTCAGGGAAATTAGTGGTTTTGTGAAAAGGTGCAGCCAGGCCTTCCTAGCCAATTCAACTGACAGTCTAAGAAAGAATGAGGCTGTGGTGCCACTCCACCATGCTGCTTTCTATAGCTGTTGATTTTTCCAGGAAACCTTAAACTTATTGCAGTGAATATAGGAAAAAAAAAAATAAAAAGCAGTGCTTGCTGCATTGTTCACCCATGTCTTTGGTGCAAAGCCAGTCATGGTAAGTGGGAAAGAAAATGAAGATCACTGGCTCACACTTTGTAACCAGGTAAATCAGTGTCAAGCCAACACAGAAGGAGCATTCCAAGCAATACCAAGCTGTGATATTTTAAAAACAATCACTGCAGTGGAAAAGATGACTTCAGTAGTGTACAATTGTTCCTACTTACCTGGTAGTTACAGTCACTGCACAGGTGGCAATAAATATTATCATTATGAATATATAGCTGTTCAAACCTTTTTATGAAAGACAAGACATTTCTGAATGTGCAGCTACACAAGATCTCTGCACAGCTCAGAAGTTTCTACAAGTTTGACATCTGTGTTTATTTACTTGGAGCCAGGAATTGCCCTGTGGAGCTCTGATCCTGATCATCACTGTGAACTCGGTCAAGTGCCTGAACGCCTTTGCACCCACAACTCCTTCTGAAATCAAGTGGTGATGTGGATGCTCACCAATTCTGAAAGAAAAAGAAAAAAAAGCCCTACAGATCAAAGCCGATATCTGTTTGAGATGAGGTGTTTTGGGTCACATAATGAATTATATAAATTTTGAATACAAAACCTGAAGCATAAACAAGTAAGAAACAATTTTTGTAAATATGGTCCTGTAATTGTTCCAATATAACACAACTCCCAGACAGAGAGCAGTAGAGTCCAAGGGACCATCTATATTAACAGTTTTTGGAAGAGGACAGTTTATTCAGGATCTGTGTTGAGTCAGAAACAAGCAGCTATAAGACAAACTAAAAACCCAAGACAGCTTTATTAGACTGTTTCCCATTCTTAGTGTACCTAATTATAAGCATCTGAGAACTATGCATATTACTGAACCAAATAAAGTATTGACCAAAATTTTTACTTTATTTCATAAGTTATGTTCTCTAATAGTCTAAAATCTCATATTCTTTCTTCAAAGATTACTAGTTTGGTGCTCAAAAGCATGGTGGAACACTGAAAAGAAATTCTGATATCCTATAATATCAAATTTCTCAGATTTTGGCCTTAAACCTGGATCAAAATTGACACTTGCCTCTAAATGATCAGCACTTCTTCATATAGCCTTCAGTATCTTAGCCAAGTGTTAAGCAAGATGGAGTTTGCTTAGCTTTGGGGACCTGTGAAACCTGCAGCCTGTAATTACTGCCTAAACCAGCAGCAAAGCTCCTCCCTACAACTCATTAGATTCCTTGAGCTGACAAAGGCCTTCCTTACCCTCCATGCTTGCAACACCAATAGATCCTACTTGGCTCAGCACAATTAGCAAAACAGGCAGGACAAGGGGCCACTTAGTCACTTCTGACACATTTTACAGTAGAGAATCTCCAACAGCAGATAAAGGTCAAGCAAGTTAAAAAAAAAATCATAAAATACCAATAAATATAAACACACAGACTTTTGGCACATCAGGCAGACCAAAAAAAGTAGAAGTCTCACAAAATTCTCCTACTGATACCAAATGCCAGTAATAAAATAAAAGGCCTATGTTGGCCCAGTGGTTCAATGTGGTCAGGTCTAATTAGGCCCATATTAGATCTTCGGGACCATGATATTCCTCTTCTGGATGAAGAAAGGAGGGCAAAAGGAATGAACGAATGTAAACATACGGATAGAAGGTACTTAGTTAAAAAAACTGCTAACCAAATCAAACTGAAAAAACCACATCCCATAAGCAGTAGAATAGAATGGAAATAGAATGAGAACCTTTGAGAATGAGAATGAGTTCAATTGGAAGGCACCTACAGTGATCAGCCAGTCCAACTGCCTGATGGCTTTAATGCTCTCTAATGACGCAACACATATGAGCTGCAAAAGGCAGACTTGTGTTGTCCTCTTTCCCTTCTGCAATCAGCTACACCCAAAAATATCTGGAGGGAAAATGACATCTGACACAGCCACTGTAAAAATGACCCAAACTAAGAAGTGGCAACTCTGAGGGTGTGGGAAAGTCTGCACACAAATCACTGGGTGTGTCAGATACACAGACGCTAATATAATGCAGTGATTATTATGTCTCTGCTCAGTGACTATGTAAAAGTGAGCTTGGTGTTTTAAGAGCCATGTACAATGACCGCTGAACAAACTCCAGCCTGAGTGCATTTGCCTAGGAGCAGCACATTTGCTGTGACTCTGAAGCTTCATGGGATGCTCAGATATAACTGAAGCCCAGAGATACTAAACAAATCCACTTCCTCTACGTAGAGACTTTTTAGACTGCTTCTAAGTATCACAGAACTGGGAAAACTGCTTCTGCAACACCCATGACTGAATTTCTCCATGAGCTTCACTGAGGCCACAAGGCCCATTATTCCCCACCCTGTTAGTGTCACAAGATGCAGTGCATATGATCCACATCAAATAGCAAAATCCAGCCCTTGAAACAAGGCTCCAAAATGCTGGGGAGTAGCTTTAAAATCCCAAAGGCAAAAACTTTAGGAACCTAGAAAGCTTGTGGGTTTAGGGTCACAGAGTTTGAACAAGAAACCTAGAAAAAAAAGCTTATACATTCATGCAGTCTGGGCTGCTCCATTACAGGGAAGCAGATAGATAGATAAATAGATAGATAGATAGATAGATAGATAGATAGATAGATAGATAACACAGTGGAAAGCACACATCTCAAGTTAACAGCAGGGATCAGCCAACAGAAGCAAGCCCAAAATTAACAATGTAAGAATTCCTAATGGAAGTCAGAGAGTTTTTCCCACTTCTCCGAAGGTGTTTACCTGCACCCCCCCACCCCCCCCCAGTCCCCCTTCCCCCCAAGCACCAAACTGCCCAGCTCCCTCTAGCTTCTTTGTGAATTAAGTTTATTCCTGAAGGAGACCATGAGTAATGGGGGCTCACAGGAAAAACAACAGTTGCCTATCTCTGCCCTTCACTGTGTAACCACTTAGCATTGAGTACCAGAACTGAACACAGCATTCCTAGTGTTGTTTCATCATAGCTCAGAGACATGTTTCCTCAGCAGGCTGTTTGGATCAAAGACTTAAGGCAACATCCCTGAAAGAAAAGACAAGGCAAAACACAGAGAGGACTTTTTTGCCATCTGCTTCCATTTTAATTTGCTGCACTCCCACATGTCACCAGAGCCTGTACGGTGGTGAGTTGGATTCTGGATCATGGGAATTCATGGCAGTATAAGACTACAAGGTCATCATGTCCTGTTTCCTACAATCATAGACAACTGTAATAGACACATAGTCCAGCAGACTCCACAGCACATTTATTCCAATACTGTCACATATTAACATAAGCCTTTTCAAGTGACCAGTGGGAAACAACTAGATAAGTTTTCCAGTCTGAAGTGAGGCAGCCATTTTCATTCTTAGTTTAAAGCAGCTGACATGGACAAATTAGGTATTTAATTGTAAAAAGGTATAATATCAACTCCCTGACCTTTGATATCTGATTCTAGAGATCAGAATCTTGTCCACTCTGTGTATAAAAATATATAAAACTACAGATATTTTTGTATGTATGTCAAAATGAGAAAAAAAACCCAAAACATTGATATGTATGTAATCTGAATTGTATTTATCTCACAAAACTCAAGGGCATTAATTGAAAAATTGACTCAAGACTACTGAAGTGGCATTCTTATACTGCCTTTTAATAAAAGTACAGTGATACCATATGAAAATATTGATATATATTATGATAGGTCAACTCTAGCTTGTATTTAGAGTAAGTATTTTCTTAGATAAGACTCCCATTTCACAGTAGCTTAGCTACACTAACAGATGTGTAATCAGAAAGGGTATGGGCCCCTGGAGATGTCCCCATAGATGTGAACATACTAAACATCACCACTGAAAATTACCAGGGGATGAGGCAGTGAGGAGTTGCTTGCTAAATTTTGCCTCTGATTAAACATAAAATGTGCCATGAAGGGCACAGTAGGACATTTATAGCTTAACACATGTCCCCCAGCAGGTACATGAAGTTATTCTAGATAAGCCCAGACACAGCTGGAAAACAATTCATGGGTCCCCCAAGGAAAATTTCACCTAGTTACAAAATGCATCTGTTTTTCTCCCTATAACTTAGTAATGGTGAGTGCCAAAGACTTCATAACATGCAGACTGCCTGAATCCTGCTGATGATGAAAGGCTAAGGTCAAGCTTTGTACTTCTGTCGTTGGCAACACATTTCAGGGCCTCTGCAACAGAGCCAGAGATTCACTCATTGGGATGCCTGACCCACAGGGCAGTAAAAGTATGAAACGAGCAACAAGGGCAAGTTCATATCTCAGTAGGGCACAGTTGGAAGACAGTTCATATTGGCAGGGCCCTAGCATGGTTATTACTCTATCCCTGCATAACAGTGCAGGAGGATGCTGACAGATCAGAGCACAGGCGAGAACAAAACCCACCGTCTCTCTGTGCACTCAGCTGTTGGGAACAGTTTAATTGGTTCCCGCTGTATACACGGCTGCAAAAGTAGCAAAGGACTGAAGTCCCCCCATGTTTGGTCAAGATCTTGCTTTCTTTCATCTGTTGTGCAGATGCTGATGGGGGTCGCCTGCCTGGAGGGGGTCAGGATTCTGCCAAAAGGATTTAAGCAAGGTAGTCACAGTCCAGGCATCCCAGCTTAATGGTCACTGACTCAGTGAGAAAATCAAGACTGTCTGCACTAGTGGATGGCTCCATTCCTGATAACGTTTGTAAGGAAGAATGATATCCTGGCAAACCTTCTCTACAGATGTACGCTGTTTTATCTAATAAATAAACCCATTCCACCTAGTAGGGCAGTTTCTTACAATCACTATCAGCAGTACCTGAGTTCCATACTCTCAGTACAGGCAAAAATCTAAATGAAGGGTGGATAGTAGGAGGAAGAAGAACTGGGGATTGTTACTAAAGGCTCGGGGAAGAAAAACACAGATATGGGAGGGGGGAAGGGTGGAATAGGAAAGGAGAGAAGTACCCACTCTGTAGTAGGGTGATACATTTGCATTCTGGGAGAAATACGACTTGGTGAATATATGGCTTGTCCACCAGGCAGAAGGCTAAATACAACATAGTGATAAAGATGTTGTTACAATATTTGAGTTTAATTGCTATGTCTTGCTACACTAACAGTTCAGAGGGCATAACATCTGAAAAAAAAAAAAACGGGTCTCTAGCCTATCTGCAGTGAGAGCACTTACATGACAGTACAGACTCTGGTAAGTTTGCAGCCATCTGAAAAAGCTGTGCCTCGGTTTCCCAAAATGCTAAATCCATTAGTATCTGTAAAGTGCTTGGATATTTTCCAAAGGAAAGTGCTGAATGCAAAGAATAAATTGCTAACGTTATCTACCACACATATGTGACTTATACTCCCATGTTTACAGAGTGCATGATTGCAGACAATAAAATATTCTCATCATTTAACTCTTACTGGTTGAATAGGAACAGTCCATTGACAGTGATCCAGATCTATCAGAAACAATCTGACTAATGGTCATACAATACCCACAGCATTTAGGATTTGGTCTTAAACCAGTGGAAAGCACAGACTGCTGTATTGCAGGTTGATGATTTATTGATCACATGTTTTTTAGAGGGACTGGACTGTTGTAACATACTTGGGGCAAAAAATAGCTTCATGTTAGAGGGAAATCACATTACATCTCTGCAAGAGTCCAGGAAACTTCTACTCAGAGATCAGCAGAAGCAAAGATGCTTATACCATTCCACAGTTGTTTCATTCCTTCTTGAAAAGGTTGTTTGCTTTGACCTGACAAGGAAAGGAGCAGAATTGGCAGGCTGATGCAGAACAACATGGAATTCCCACGTATTTCTGTCACAGCCTTCTGGAGATTTGAAAGAAAACAGATGGCAGTCGGTGCAGGACCAAGAGCAAGCAAAGAGATTAATGATTTTTCAAGACCAGCATGAAACATTTTAAAATAGCCTAATTTTTTATTTTTAAAGCATTGAGCTTTCCTGGAAAATGAAAGAACCAAAATATTTGTTAGCTACGAAAATATCAGCAATAATCATACTATTGATGAGTAAGCCTGTGGGAAATGTTTAGATTTAGAGAAATACTTAAATGCAAAAAAAAAAAACCCAAACAAACAGAAAAAAAAACAAAACCACAAACCCACAAAAAAACCCAAACAAAACAACAACAACAACAAAACAAACCCAAAACATTTCTAAACAAAACCTGAAAAACTGGAGTGGGTTAGCAAATAAAATCTTTTCTGCAAAAAGTCTTTTCAACTGGGGAACAAGGAATGATGCTGATCCCTTTTTCAATATCCAGGAGGCACAGACAACACTAAAAATGAAGGTGTAATTTCTTTATGTGCATTGTTGACACTTAACTCCAAAATATGAATAAATTTCCCGAGGTTTCTGGTGTACCTGGTGAGGTTCTTCAGCCCACATTTTACAAATATGACTGTTTCTCCCCTGTAGAATAGTGGAAACATTAGAGGATCTTCACAGTGTTTTCTTTCTCAAAGACCACAGCAATATAAAAGTGACTATGAAGAGTCACAAGTCCATCCAAAGCAGTATCCTCTCTCCGAGAAATGGTCAGCTGCAGATGGTTAGGAAAAGGACATTAAAATACCATATATAGACTGATCCTACCCCTGCTCAATCCTTTCAGTTGTTTAGGACTTGGAGATGGGAGTACAGCCAGATTATCATGTTTAATAGCTACCAGTGGACCCGTTCTCCAAGATTTTTCATTTCTTCCCATAGCTTTGTCTTAGGGGAAGAGAATATTGCCATGTGGTATTTAAACCTTGAAATGTATTCTTGCATGACTTCTTCACAATAAATCCAACCTGGATTGTGCTCCTTGGCAGAAATGTTTCTTCTCCTTTGTGTGTGTGTATTTGTGTATTTAGTTTATGAAAATGTGCTGGGAACGTATCTTCAGAGCAGATCTTAAGAAGTTACACTGGATCTGACCACATTATTTAAAGGTGAAGAGGGGACCGTGAAAGTTTCCATCTCTTAAGACTTTAGAGCTCATTAATTCAATTCTTTAAACAGTTAAAAACATTGCCCCTCCAAACAGCAAACAAATTGCAAAGCCCCCCAAATCAGGCTTGTTCACTGCCTTGAATAATAAAAGCTATATCAGTAAAAGTGAGTCCTTGTTTATGCCTCCTTTTAAAAAGAAATATACCAAGGAGATAAAATAGAGCTGTTGGGCCTCACAAATCAGCTTTGTCTGCAATTCAAACAAAAGCTGGGCTGGCACATACATCACCTGGATTTAAGTCATCTTGGGACAAAGTGAAGAGAAAAACACTCTTCAACAAAAACAAATATGAACTTAAAAGCTCATGAGCAGAAATACCAACTTCAGTGATTGTTACTGAGAAGTCAGAAAGCACTTGTTATTCAGGCAAGGAGCTTATTCCTCTCTTGCTGCCAAAGTTTTTCTCATTTCCTCAAGGTTACCTCTATTTCCATTTTCACACAGTCTAAACACATCCCTCTGATCTCCAGCTCCCACTCCTTGAATTCCAGCAAGTCTTCTGATCTCCTCCCTTTCTTATCTGCTTCCTTCTTTCTACCTTAGGTCTTTAATTTCTAACTCCAGAGAAACCTTATAACTGGTATAAGCCTGCCATGCCCTCAGAATAACTTTTTCACTACACTCAAAACAGCCAAGCTTCTCCTGGTCAGATTTGTTACTCCATGTTGTCCCAAGTCTAGAAAACTCCTGCTATAAGAAGAAATTATCTGACACCATAAAGATCATCAGAGAGACCAAAATATCAAGTGTGGAAATACCATGTGCAAAACTGAAAATACAAATCTAACATGGAGCATGAACTGTGGGCAACAAACAAACCAGACAGAAAGCTTCAGGGAGCAAAAAGCCTGTTTGAACACTATCAGGAATGCATTTAACACACAGCACTAAGACAGCTTGAGGCTACACTACCAATAGCACTGGTTGAGGTGTGATCTGTTCATGGGCATGTGATTACATAGTTCTCAGCAAATCAAAGCTGGGTACATGCTGGACATGTCAAGAAAAACAGAACATGAGAGCAGGACTCTCATACCAAAGCTCATGGGAGCCTCTGGCAACATGGGACACATTCTTCCATGACTTCTACTGCTGCAAAACAGCAGTATCTCCACTGACCTTCAGAGAGCTACACTGCTATAAAAAGTATAGGAGACGAATCAAATGCACTGTGTAGATTTGCCCAAGTCCGTCAGCAGCATTTTAAAAACAGCTTATAATTTTGGCTGTCTCAACTTTTGAGTGTCTTTGTGACTTGAAGGACACTAAAAATAAAGAGCCAAAATTACAGGTTACTTTGCACAACTTGGGCCTCAGTTTCTCTGGACCAAATTCTGATGTTACTTGGACTTATTTATAATTGAAGCATGAAATCAGTTTCTTGAATAATGCAGTGCTACAGAAAGCTCTCACTAGTACAGATGAGAGAATATTTGCACTCTCTGTGTATCAGGTCACTTACTATCAGTATGAAGACACTGGGCTAAATCCTCAGATGAGACATATTTGTGATAGCTAAACTGGATCCTCCATACCTATTTGCACTGCTGAGAATCCAAGCCAATAAATCCCATTTAACTCATTTAGGAAATAGTAACGAAATTCAATGCCTACACAGGGCTTGGAAGATAACAAGTCCTCAGCCTGATAATGACTCAGAGTTGTGCCAAACAGAAGTAACTTCACTGTTAAGTGGAATTGCAGAAATATGAGAAATTATTCAGACCTACTGCACATTAATATACATACTGAAACCCACCAGTTTTCTGCACATGCCTCAGTTTAAAGGACTGTGATGTTAGGACAACAATTGGTAAACAGAAAAGCCACATGAGACACCACTGTCAATGACCACCAAAACAAAAAGCATGGGAAAATACATGTAAACTCTTTCATCCAATGAAAATCAGAGTGGTCAGCTTTCTTTTAATTTAGGAACATGCTGTGCTTGCCTGGGGGCTGCAGGGCCAGGGAAGGGAGAGAGGGTCAGTTCTCCGTAGGACTGACCCAGGTTTGAAAATTCACAGCAATTAAAGTGCTGAAAGCCAAACCTCCCACACATCCTTCCCCTAAGTGTCAGGAAACATTGTCCCCTGATTGCTCAATCTCTAAATCAGACGGCTGGCCTGGAGGGACTAGATGGGTTTCTGGGATTCCATTAAACCCTGGGGGAATTTCATGTCAACTAAGGCAGATGGAGCAAAACCAAACTATTTGGGAGATGCCTTCAAGATGCTGCACAACCCTTGCCGAGCTTCCCTGTCAGTGAAGTACAGTCAGTGCACACCATATCTGGATGGACTTGGGAAGAAAAATGTTTGTGACAGATTTCAAGATGGACAGAATTAAACATAAGGAGCACAACTAAAATAAACAGCAGTGATAGCAGACAAGTGATATGGTTTGGTAAAGCCACTAGGATATCCAGGGAATTTGCTTACTCAGCTCTGTGAAACCATGAGACTACACTTCATAGCACATAATATAGACTTTTAAAACCTCAGGGTTGCACTGTGACTGTCATAAGCTCCAATAGAGAATTGCTTTCTGTTGCCCAAAACAAAAGTGAAAAGCTGTCTGCCTTGTCCATACTGTGTTTGTCTCTCTTGCTTCCAGGGTCAGTGTCCAACAGTAGAAGATCTAGCAATTTCCTGGCTGGTATAACCTCATCCAAACTCTGATGAGAGGTGCTGAGAGGAAAACTCATGCATTCTCATTAGAACTAAGTCTGTCACCTGCCAGATCAATATCTCCTTTTCCATTTCTCCTCCCATCCTTCCACTCAGTGTGCAACTTTCCTGTTGAACCACAACTATCAGGCCACAAGGAACTTCCAAATTTGCAAATCCCTGCAGGTAGTGTTGCTTACTACTGGGATGCTGAGCTGGAGAACAGAGAGAGACCTAATGAGACAAAAGGGAAGCAGTCAGATTAAAACACCCAAAATATGGAATTATCTCCTCCTTTTCTCATCCTCTCAGCTTTCAGCAGTACTGCGTATATTAGTCTTTTATTACTCAATGCACTTCAGACAGACTAACTGCTGAACCAGGTTAAAAGTGTTTGTGGCTCCCAGACACTTGTCTGGCTGTGACAATTTTCAAGTTTTTATCGGGAAATATAGATTTCTAACAAGTTACCACATTCCTTATGAACTTTCTTTTTCTTTTACATTGCCTGTCAATATTGCTAGAAAATACAGCAGCTTATTGAAAAGGAGCTGCTAGGCTACTGGAAACAAAATCTAATAAGAAATAAATCAGGAAGAGGAAAAAAATTCTGATATGTTACAGTAAAGCAGCTAAGATCCCAATATGATTTATTCCAAGTCTGGAGACTTCACTGCCAAAGTACATCCCTGCAGGATGTGCATTTAAGAACACATGCTCCCTTACACATGCAGTCAGTACAGTTGCTTTTTCTCCAACTCATGGCGTTGTACGGCATGGTATGGCATCCCTTAGTGAGGTTTAGACCTGGAATATTTGTCTCCATTACATTAGCCAGCACAGTGGTTACATAAATCTGCAGTTATTTTCAGCACAGCTAGCTACATTTGTAACTCCATTTCATTTTGTAGTGGAAATCCCTGTAAAACTCCCTCCTTCTAGTCCTCACTTTTCCTCCTTTACTTCCTTCTCTCTGTCCCAAGAACCCACTCTGTCACCCTCAAGAGGAGAGGTATTTGCAGACTTACTCCATTACCAAAACAGCTCAATGCAGGGAACCCTGACTTGCAGCAGCCTTTCTTGTGACAGCTTGTTGGCTGAAGCCAATTGCTAACAGCACGGTGCATTGTATTGCGCAATTCACATGACACAGCTTTGTGTTTATGCTCAAGGGCATCATCTCTCCTTCCAGCAACGGCACAGGCCAACAATGCTCCTGCTGGCAAAGAGCTTTCTACAGTTACAAGTGCTTGCTAGGTATGTCAGCTTCTCACAGGAGGCATCAAACTGCTCCTCACACCTGGGGAAGCAAGCTGTTTCTGTCATGGGTCTCACCAGAGAAGCTCCTAATGAAGAGGACAGCTGTTTCAGCAGCTGTTCCCACAACTGTCCCATCTCTACTTGAGGAATGAAGAAGGCACATCCAGGTGGGGAAAGTAAGGTTAATTAAATGAACGCAGCACAGAATTTTAATTGCAAATAAATACAATGCCCCACTGAAACCGCCATCTCTTCATGAAGTAGGGTCAGGAATCTCTGGACTGTTAAGATTTTTTAAAAAAATTACTAAGAATTTTGCTTGAGACTTGGATCATGTGTCTCATGCAGAGGTATCAGCACCTCTGCAAGTTTTTCACAGGGACAGCCTCCTTATAGTAGCTGACTTATTCATGTATGACCCTGTAACAGCTAGGTTTTGGATGTGAGAGACACCTCTCCTCTGCAGAAGCAGTGGGTTCTTTAGAAAGCCCTTAGTATCAAGCGACTACAGGCGCAAGGTGCTAAATTTGTCAGATTTAGTCAAGTGACTCCCCATACTTCTGTTGGGAAGTGTTATTATCAGTAGCCTGGCAAACAGTGGAATAGGGCTTCATTGTCAGGGGCCAGAAATTTGCCTGTCCTCATAAGGAAAAACAAACTGCTTTCTGCGCAGTACAACACGGGATTAAAGAGTTAAAAAAGAAATCCCACATTGTGGAGCTGCCTAAGGAAGTTGGTTTTTGCCTAAGGCTTATCTGGGATTTTGCTTTCCTGCTACCAGAACATGAAATAGCTGCATTTCAGTTAATTTTGTAGTCTTCCAAAGATATGACCTTCCCCTCCTCTCTCTCCTTAGACCTCTCTCATCCCTTGTCACCCCCATGCACAGTCCAAAAGCCTGCATTGTCAGCCCCTCTGCATACCTTTGGGAGATGCAATCAAGCTAAACCTGAATCCTGTGTGCTGCCAAGCTGGCTTCAAGATATTTCAGAGAGGAGGAAAAAAAAAAAAAAAAAAAAAAAGGAAGACAAGCAGTACTTCCAGGGATTTGTTCTTGAAAACAAGCAAAAACTTGAGAAGATTTTCTGCAGCAGCTGCACTTACACTGTAGTACCCCTGTGTCTGCGCAGATCCTCCCTGTTCTGCAGTCCATAATCCAAACAGAAATGCCTGTGCTGCTCCTCTGTCTGGCACTGCTGTTGTAGGGAGACTGGAACTGCTGCTGTTTTCACTTTCAGACCAGCCTCTCTCTCCAAATCCTCTGACGTCAGACAGCATGTAAGAGATATTTATGGAGTGAAAAATCTAAAAGTTTCTCTAGGTAGAGTTCAGGCCGCACTTTGGGGGCATTTGTAATTTTTACACTCTTGCATAGAAAACCCCTCCCAGGGGGGTCAGGGAAGAAACAGCTGGGAATTACAAATGTGGTTGTATAAGTCCCTGTGGAAAGACAATCCCTGTACTTTTCTGTCCATGGTATATTATATCCACACCCAAGTTGTAACTATCTGTCATGTAAGTCCCCATTTGGAAAGCAGTTTTCCAGTCTCAGCTGTGCCTAAAGAGGGTTTGAATCAAGCCTGGCATAGAGGTCTCTCACAGACACCATCCTAGTCCACAGCCCTCTACTGTGTCCAGGCTTTGACTGGATTTAACTAAAACAGGAGTGAAACAGGACTTTCAAGCATCTTGTCCACATCATGTTTCAGTTTTGCACTAACCCCTTCCAGCTGGAATGTTTTCCCAGGACATCTTCTCTCCTAACTTCAAAACACCTCCTAGATGTGTCTCATTCCAGATGAATATGAGCTCAGAAAATTTAATCTGACCTTTGATGTCTGTTATGCTCTGCCTATTTGCATATCTCTTTATATCAGTTCTTTGCTACTGTGCAGTATGACACCTTTCACCTGCTGTGAAAGCCACTTAAGTGTTATGTGGAAGAGAAGCGATGCTAAAGCAAAAACTGAAACAGTATTAGCATTAATGTTAATCAGTACTTGAGGAGTGAAATGCTCTCATGGTATAATCCTGCTGAGGCAAGTGATGATAAATTTAGACTGATAAGACTTCTTTGTTTTGTATTTAGAAGCTGAGCTTGGCTGTAAGCCTGTAAGTATCAGTAGTCCAATCTAAGAGATGAGGAAACTGAGGTCTGAAGGTGAAGTGATATACTGTGAAAGTCCTTGAGCAAGCCTTGTCATTACAGAGAAACCCTTTTAAGAAGTTCAAAATTATTCAACATTTTCTGGAGGAGTGTACAAATGTGTGGCTATTATAAGCAACTGTCGGGTTTTTTTTTTCTTTTGTTGTTGTTTTTGTCTTTTGGGGTGTTTTTTGGTTTTGTTTTTGTTTTCTGTTTGTGTTTTTTTATACCCGATCATTTCCATTTGTAAGGAGTTATAAGAAGTATATGTCTTGGTACCACTTTTGGAAATGCAATTACTATTTCAAAAGGTGCAAAGGTTCTATGGTGTGCAACTCACTAGCAGTAAAAAATTTTCATTTAGGGCTGTGTGGATTAGTTTCTTCATATACATATGCTTTCTCTTTTCTGGTCTACCATCATCACCTTTGGGCATGAGCCAGGGCTCTTTGAAATCAATAAAAATCGGCTGATCAACTTCAAAAGGCTTAAAATCAAATTTGCTCTGATAACTTTCTAATGGCAGCCAGCCCCATACATTGTCATATCATCGCTATGGCCAAAAGCCTTGAGATACATTCCAGAAGAAAATGGTGTCTCTTTGAAGAGATTTCCACCTTTATACTTAAAAGATGGGTCTAAGAATCTGGCAGATGAAGGAACAAGAAAATTATCTCCATTCCAAAGCAGTATTCAGTCAAATAAAGGAAGTAAAATGTTTTCATATATAATGAAAAATAATATAAAGAACCCACTTTTGACAGTGCAATCCAAGCACTGAACAAGTGGCATTGTTGTTGTTCCCTCTGGCTACCAGATTTGCCACTTGTCTACTTAAGATCAACAAGGATCATTCAGGGCATGAGTCCCCACCCTGCTATGCTGCATACTGATCTTATTAAAGATAAACCCTGGAGGTACATTGCTACCTGTTGGCAGTATGTCCCACAGATATCCACAGGCAACTCTGAAGGGCAGAGTGATTCAGGGCTCCTCTGTAGGATACCAGAGCTTTCCTTATGGATAGTTTCACATCCCACCAGCTTTCATTGAAGCAGCTCCTCTAAAACACAATAAAGGCTCCTGGTGTTTGCATAAGATGAGATGGCTATCCATGACTCCTGCTTCCTCTGTTTAATTTATAGGATTATATTACATCTTCTCCCTAGTGAGTGGAAAAGGAGGAACTTGGAAAGCCTGACTTTCACACAGAAGTAAAGCATGATTAACTACAGCCTGTCTTACAGTGTGACCCAAGCATAAATGTGATTTCTTTATTTCAAAAGACTTCACAGCAGGACTGAAACGCCAAGAGACTGAAACACTCTATTTATCCACATATGAAATGGACAGTGACAGTGAAAGTTGCTATTAAACTGTGTCAAATAGCTCATTTCATTTCTATCCTGGAGGATATGGCTCCTAGCACAGAGTTGTTAGGGTAGAAATATCCATGCTACAACATTCCAGCTACTGTGGACTAAGACAGTATCTTTATGAAACTGCCGCATTTCTGTAGGGAAATGAAATACAGAATAGCTGGTTGTGTGGTTGTATATTCATAACCCTGGCACTGAATGCCATAGAAGTCACCTCCACAAGATGCCATGGGAGTCCTTTCTAGGACACCACATCATGATATAAAGAGCATGAACATACCACCTGTGGGCACTCTGTACTTTTGTTTCCTACACGGGAGAACCCTCTCCATTGGGCTGGGAATGTGCATGCAAGAGCAAAATCTCAAACAGAATTTATTTAAAACAGTACTTCTCCCAAAAGATGCTAGGAGCAGGTACTTCTGTAGGGTGAGATTCAACCTTAGGCATGGGACCAACACAAGCATAGGCATTCATCTAAGCCTAAAACACAGAGAAAACACAGAATGGAGTGAGACCCTTTGCATCACTTGCACATGACTGACAAAACAAGACTGCATGCGTTCCTCAGATCCAAACCTGTCTCAATACACATTTACGTTGTCACTCCCTTAGTGCTACATAACAAAATAATAAACCAAAGGAAATGAAACCATATTAAAATACTATTCTTGCTGCCATAGTGGAACAGATCATTCAGCTCACTAGTCTAGTACACTGCCTCAAGCAGTGGTTAGATACCTGATGATTCAGAGCATGAAGAATGGAAAACACACTACATCCAACCCATTGTGGGCTAGAATATTACATAAGGAGTGGGAGGAAAGGAGGGAAAAGAAATTCTTTCTTGAACCCCATACTTGATCAGTTTACACCCCGAAGCATGAAGTTATTTCAGATGCTGATTTTTTTCCCCTTGCACTGGTATTGCTATGTGTGTTATTTCTGCATATATTTCAGTTTGGGAACCTGCCAGGTTTTTTTTCCAATCTGCTGAAGTCAGGAAATGCAAAGTTATGGCATATGTTCAAAGAATAGCACACACCAAAGCATGCAGAGAGCATCTGTGTGCATCTTTGTCCTCAGATGCACACAGCCTTGGCCCTAGTTTTTAAATCCACCCAGTGATTTTCCTTTCATTTTGCATGATGGAATTCTATTCTTTGTGTACTCTTGGCCCCTGGATGAAAATCTCCCTTACACTGACCAGAGTGAAACCACTTACTGGTCTAATAGATATCTTCATTTCCAAGGCCTGAAGCAGTACCACGGCTTACCAGGTGCTAGTGAACTGTTCAAGTGATAGGAAGCAAAGTTGGTGATGTGTTGCAGATAAACATGTGCCAGCAAGAAGGATCATTCTAAGACATTGCCACAGTTATCTTTGTCCTGTGAATAGGATCACACTCTAACCAGGAAAAGTGGAAGAAAGCACTTTCTGAAGCCGTACCACAGTGTACCTGAAATGTCCCTTTAGCCACACAGGATCATGCAGAGCATGGTAAGTCTCTGAGTATCATAATCAATGAATAACACTGGATAAATATGAATTTACAGCTAGGCAAAGAAGTGACCACATTTTGGACTCAGTTTCGTTCAGTATCAAAGTCAACACAGAGTAAGAATCAGGGGAAAATAAAGCTCACACAACAGAAGGAATGTTTCAAACTAAAGGTAGTGCTGTAGTAAGTAGAGTAAGATTTACAAAGCCATTGCCTCTGTAGTACACTGTGACTGAACTCTGAGCCTGAGGGACAGATTGAACTTCTCAGACTAAATTAGAAGCTTAGACAGACAGTATTTATACATGAGAGTAACCAGAAGGCAACATGGGCTTCCACCGCTGGCAAAAGAAGAGGTAGGAAAGAGTGAGCTCTGTTCCACACAGGGAGTTGTGGCTAGGCTCTGACTCCTTTTTAGCAGTCAACTAGACCAAAGAGAATTGAGTAGGCAAGACTATTTGGACAGTTGTAAACTGAAATTGTTCTGTAGATATATAATGTCAGAATTACACAACATTTTGTAATATATCACAAGCTATTCCCAGCACTAACCTACATTAATTTTGTTTTCCACCAAAAACTATATAGTGAATTCAGGTTAACCAGGGTCCTTTGAGAGCTTTGTGGGACAACAGTTTCTTGGCTTCTTTCATACACATATTGTATTGACAACTCTTAAAGCAGAGATGCTTCAAAGAAGCCAGAGAAAAATGCATGCACACAGTAGACAACGACGCAGACAGAAATGCCAGCAATGATACACCATATTAGCAACAATCTTCACGTGTTACAATACATGAGGGGAGCCTGAGTTGGAAGGAGAGTTAAATTCTGTGGATGGTATGAAATTTAAATGTCTTGACTGGTATAATTTTTTTTCTTGTCTTTCCTAGATATTCTCTTTTCTTGCAAAGGATTTATTATTAAAAGACTCCAGGAAGCCAAGAGAGCCTATTAGACTGGCAATTATCCTGAGTCACTTGCTACAATGGTTTAAAACAACTACTCAGAAAATCTCTTTTGTGGGCGCGAATGCAAAAGTACATCAGTGGCCCACCGACCTGAACCAACAAACCTAAAAGAGCAATGATCCACAGCTAACTACATTACATTTTTAATAATATTGAAAGAATATTAAGGTTGGAAAATCAAATGTTGGAAACTGACAGATAACAAACACGTTATGATATGGATATGTTTACTCACTACCCATGTAAAACAGCTGTGGCAGAACAGGATAAAAGCATAGGATCTTGACTCATAACATCAAGAATCATTTAGTAATCTTTTATAATATAAGAAATGAAACAAGAAAAGAGAACAAAATGAAACCACAATATTAAGGTTTTCTTTCTCCTTTGTAATTATTAAATACCACAAATAAGAAGTAATTCTCATCTGGCATATACATTCATTGTGAACATCTGTTTCTATCACCTGCACAGTAGTCTATAGAAATGAGTCGGCTCACAGGGTTAAACAGAAAGCCACTGAAGTCCAGATTATTTTTTTTTACCTTTCCAGACAGAATGAAATCTAGTGTTGCAAATGGCTGAAAGTTTGAAGATAGAAATCTCGGTTGAAGAACCCCCTTTTAGATTGGAGTTGGGAGCAGTGAAATATGGCAGAAGTATATTCAGATTTCTGGTGAAGACTGGCATGAACAACAGCTTTACAAAGTTATACTAAATGCATACAGATTCTCCAGGGTCTTAGTCACTGCTGATTCAGCTATGGTTCAAGATATTCAACATCCCACAGCACCAGGTTTTTGTGTCTGAAAGCAAACAAAGAAATAGTGTGTGTGTGTGTGTTACATTATGTAGTAGGACTGAAATTGTGTTCAACAACAAAAAAACATTCAAAACTTCACTACAATGCAATGAGCTGGAAATTCTAAAAAATAAACCAGAATAACAATTCTAACATATCTAAATCCACTGTCTCCCGAATCCCAGAGTGTATTTCTTAGGATTCCAAAGCAGTTTGAAATAAACAAAACTGGAAAGTTCAGTGTATTCTATGACCAAGATATAACATATTGTCAAACGTGCCCTAAATGAGTCCATTTTGTTCTGATATAGCTATTTCTAGCAAAAGGCACATCATTGATGAAAATTAGCAGTTAATCAGTTCAGATAAAATTTATAAACCAGTTTCACAAGAAAAGTCTACGTACCTTTCATTTCTCATTTTCTTGGATCAGTTATAGTACAGACAGAAAGGTGACAGTCTTAAACAAATACTTTTCTATGTTTTTGTTAATTTTATAAAATTTATGTAATAAAAATTTTTACTATAAGATTCTTGTCCTGATTAGGACAATCTAAATGAAACAGGAATATAAGACAGGAATAATCTAAAACCTAAAAGTTTTGTTCCTTTGTTCCCTCCAAATTAATTTGGCAGATCCAAGGAGGCATACCAATTTAATGACATTTGATCAAATTTGTCAAGACATGAAAATATATGCAAAACACATAAATGTGATTTAGTCTCTTTGACAGAATTCTTAATTTCTCTGGGCCTGTTTCTTCACAATTTCTGCAAAACAGAAATTATGGAATTGAATGATTGACATGGATGCTGTGAGGTTAATCTCATTCCTCTTCGTAAAGATCTGTGAACTCCTCAGACTGAAAAACTGAAAAACAATAAACTAATTCAGTGCTTGTGTCTCTGATGCACAAGTGTGGATCAGATGTTGAACAACAATTCTACATGAAGATATCCCTTTCTTTATCCTTCTCTCTTCTTAGAGTACTTGATTTGACAGGGATTCAGACAATTTGTTTCACATGGGACAACAACCAAGCAATTATTTCTGATGATTGTGCTTGTACTCCTGAATACTCTGATAAATGAAAAATTCTTTTGATTAACAGAAAGAAATGGATATCATGTTAAATTAACATAAGTTACATGAAACTGGCCTACAGAAGAGAGAAAATCATCATTATGGATGTAATTGTGCAAGTCTTTGTACATATTTCTGATTGGGCTGCCAAACGTATTGTTTCTTAGGAGAGGAAAGAAGTATGCTCAATGTAAGTGTCAGAAAAGCCAAAAATAGTCAAATGGGTGCATAAAATAAATGTTGGTTTCCAGAGACTATATTTATTTAAATAGTTGTCAAACATACAATTGAAGTAGGCTGTAATAGTGAATCCCACATATCTCTCTTAATACAATTTCCAAAAATTCAGAAGTCCTTATTCTTCCCCTGAGGAGAAAAGGCTGTCAGATTGTGAACAGCTTAATCAAGCAGTCTACACTTTTTTGCACATTCCACAGTAGCTGTTACAAACTTGTTCCTGCAGGACTTCTATACAGTGACAATGAAATTCTGGAGCAGGGCCATTGAATATGGAAAATTTATGGATCCACTGGAACAAACTGATATGCAGATAGACCAGCTGAAACTCTGCAGAGTTTGGGGGCTTTTTCACAAAAAAAAAAAAAAAAAAGCTGTCAGAGAACATCTACTCTTCCTTCTGAAAAAGAAATTACTTTTTTCTAATTTTTAAATTTTATAGATAGACATATCTTGTTTGATTAATGAAGATTTAAGATGCTAAAATGGAAGGATGCCAGAGAGTGATACATAAGCAGTACCACCAGCAATCTGGGTAAGGCTTGAATAAAGCATGGATATAGACAGAGCTGTAAGGATACCACACTCATGGTTAAGAGCATTACAGTGAGAGGCTTCACTGGCTAACGCTGGGGACTCAAAAATAAAAGTTGGAGTTCGCAGAAAGAAAAGGGTAGGGATAGAAAAACTGGTACAGTACTGCACAGATGAGGCAACTGTGGATTCACTCTCAAGGAAGTTGGTTATGGCCGTCTGTGGAACTGGTTGTACCTTACGTAGGCATAAGCAAGGCTTAGCAGTAATAAAATGGCAAACTGATATATTCTCTAGAGGACTTCTTTTGGTGTCTATTTGCTCTGTATTTTGCTCTTTTTTTTTTTTTTTTTGTGAAAACACAAGTTGCTCATAAGGAAAACACTCAAAACATCTGAATAGTCTCCAATTGGCATCTATAAAATCATGCAATATCACATTGTATATAAGAATTATAATATTGTACCATTATAATAACAGTATATGATTGGAAGAAAAGACATTTTCCAAAGCCTTAGGCGTGTGATTAGATAAAATTAATCCAGTTTAAATAATCTGAAAAATGAATTGAGGGCTGGAAGGTAGGGAAGGGCCCATGAACCTGCAGAAAGAGACTGGGTTGTGTGAGGACTGTTAAACAGTGAAACACAACTCAGAAATTACCAACCAAATACTGGCATTGATGCCTGACTTACTTGGGAAAACTGAATGAAGACATTTTTGCTCCCTCCCCATCTCTGAAACATGATGAAAACTGCTCTATATTACAACCAGGCACAGAAGCCCTCTAAAGTCTTTCCAGAAGTGCAGGACCACTGGAGTGCAGTAATGTTTGGAAACAGCAGAGAGGATCATAAGCAAGTGGCTTCCTTCATGCAGAATCAAGCCCTCTGAGGATAATTAATTTATCTGAGAGGCTAGTCATAAGCATCCTCAGAACCTAGAGAATGTAAAAGGAATCCAGATGGAGGAGAATGATTAGGAATTGGTGAATGAAGTATTTGTGAAACTTCTTGCTGGCAGAAGAGCACAAAGCAGCTAACTGGGGCAAAGATATGTTTTTGGCAACAAATGTCTAAACCGGCTTCTTTTCTTCACACTATTGTTACAAGTCAGATTGTGTTAATATCTGTAAATCTCTTTGAGATCTTCCAATGGAAATTACTATTCAAGTTTTATAAAAATATTATATAAAGGAAAAGATACAGTGCCAGAATATATACAATGAATCTATGAGAAATCATTATTCTTCCATGTTTCAAGAATTGTTTGACAAGTTTTGAAATTATTTCTCTGGGAACTGGTCTGACTTAAATGTGGTCTGACTTTATCTTTTGCCTTTTGTTAGCTCATGTTTGCATTTACTGTCCATTAATAATAGATGAACACAACAGCCTAAGGTACTTGATTCTTTTATGAACTGATTATTCCACATTTCAGCCGTACATAACATCAATAGCATAGGGAAAACTGGAATGTGGCAAGAAGCCCAGGAAAAGGCAAATTGAGTTGGACTGGGAGTTAGCTGGAAGGATAATAGTCCTGCAAGCCAATATTCATTAAGTAATTTTATGTGCGGTGGAAGAAAATCATGATACACACTTGGCACCTGGAGACTTTAAAATGCAAAGAAAAATATTTCAATAACTGTACAAATTGGTTAACAATTGTGATACTAAACAATTATTTCTATGGTCCCTTGATCCAACATGATTCAGTTTTCATCAGCACTATTCTGAAACCCCAATATGTAATCTAAAGATTTGCTTATCAGACAGCCTAGCTGTTTTCTGAGATGTTATACAATCCTTCCTACCATTTTCCCTTTTTCAGTCATCATTTGGGCTGCATCCAAACAATGTCCACTTCAGCAGTGTGGGATTAAGCTTCTGGAGGTGCTTTGGCATACACTAGGCAAGGCCTATGCGGGCATGCAAATACATCAAAACTGTAAAACAAAAATTTGAAATGCTCAATAAGTAATAATAAAAGCAGATAAAACCCAGTGTACTTAAACTCCTGGACTAAATTAATGTCTGTTCTTACACTATTAAATGTGATCCAAAATAACAGTACCTCCTTCCAAGGTAAGATGTTCCATTCCTTTAGTAGCTCATGATTTGCACCAAACTGCATGTTTTACTTATGCAACTTTTCTGATAAACCATTCAATGGACAAATAATATAATATAATGATTAATTATAAAATAATATAATATAAGCTCAATTGAAAAGCAAATGTTAAATTACTAGTAAAAACTTAGTTTAATTAGCCATGTAACTCAGCTAGAAGGACAGTTTCCTCTTAAAGCAGGCTATTGGAGTACTCCATTTGACAAAGATCGGTCCTACTGCATTTTTCTGAAAGTCTGTTCATTAGTGAAAAAAGATATTATTTACCTGGATGTAGACAATAAATAGAGACTTGGTTTTGTTTCTTTTGTTTTTCAAGTAGCTTTTCTCATTCATGTATCTCAGTGGATCAGACCTGACATCTAAAAAGGTAAGAGAGTCCTTACACGTTTTACTAGATTTATACAATGGGGAAAGTACTTTTTTCTTAACTCTCAACCGTTAACAATCTAATCTATTGTTTTGAAAATATCTATGTGCTATTCATTTGCAAGAAAAAATATGTTCTGAAAAAATCTCAAAAACGAATATATGTACTGCTTGAAACTCATTATTCACAGAGGCAATCTGATACACATATTGACCTATGTTTTCAAATATAATATCCAGTACTTCATGTTTATCAGCTTTGGAAAAATCTGACCGGAGTGTGTACAAATCACTGCCCTCTCCTGCAAGTTACAGAATACTGTGAACTTGAGAAAAATAGCTCCTGATTTTGTCAACAGATCTCCAGTAAAAAGTACACTATTAGATTAATAATGACTTACTGTGAAAAAATGTTGCCAGCATATATTTTTCTGTCAAATTACCTTCAAGGTCTTTGGAAGCTCACTTTCTGAAACAAGGATCCACAGTATGTAGAGTGTTGTTGAATTTATAACTCACCATCTTGGTGAAGATGTGAAAGATTAAAATTCTTGACAGTGTTTACAATAAGACTTCAATTGGGAGAAGAAATAATGGAGAAAAAGTGCACTACAGTTATTAACTTAGGAAAGAGCGTTTTTTCTCTTTTCACCTTTGGCTAATTTACACTACCTCTGTACTCTTCAGTCATACATGAAAAACAGGTAAAATGAATATTGTTGCTTTGCCTGTAATCTTAAGAGTCCTAGATTCAGCTTTAATTTGAAGAAGATTTAATTCAAATGCAAAAGAACTGAAACTCGCTAGTTCTTTGCATGCTTGGGGATTCTTAGCTGGGAAAGTCTAAACAACAACTAAATACACAATCCACAGCCAAGACAGGGATAGAAGATCAAGACTGGGTAAATGAACATTTTGTATTTTAATACAGTGACTCAGACAGGAAGTCTGCATCTTCACATTGGCAAGTAACCGATGTCTGTAGTCCCTGGATACCAACCCTTACCCATTTATAAGATTTCTCAACTGCAGATGCACAACATCAGCATGTGACAAAACCATGCAGTTTTAAATGCATCTAGCATTTGAGACTTAGAATCACAGAATGGTTTGGGTTGGAAGGGACCTTAAAGATCACCTAATTCCAACTCCTCTGCAATGGCCAGGGACACATTCCATTAGACCAAGGCTGAATTTGCATTAACAGTTGAATGAATAAGAGTAGTTTTTAGTATTTTAAACTAAAAACTGGATATCAGAAAAACCCAACCAAATTAAATCCCCTTTTTTTCCCTTCATCTCTTGAAAATATGTAGTCCTGTAGAATGAAAAAAAAAAAAAGTATTTTAAATATCATTGCAATATGCTTAAATGAGGGCTATTCTATTTGATGTCAAACAGTTCAAGAGTACTTCTAAATTTCTTAATTCATAGAATTAAGTATGGGGGGAAACTGTATTGTCTTGTTTGTCCCTGATTTACATAAATATATAAATCTTTAGTGGGAAGGTTGGTCTTGGTATTTTAAGCCAGTTAGTACCTTGCTACCGAAGAAATAATTATCTCTGGCTTCACTGCAGGCTATACTTACAAAATTGGACACATAGCTTAATTACTCTATACCTTAATTTTCTCCTCTAAGAAAAAGCCATGTGCCAACTCTGCAGCTAAACATGTTAATATCCGGCACACTTGACTGGAGCCATTTTTATACTGGCTGGCTGTATTATTACATCAAAGCTGAAGTACTTGTGAACCTGTGCAAGTACTTATGAATGCTCATGATGACAGTTTCCTGAGATCAGTGTACCCATGAAGTGTATCTTCCCTTAGTTTTAGCTATGCTATGCTACTTAAATTATAATGCAAACTTTTGCTTCCTTACATAAGGCCTTCTCTTCTTGTACAACTCCCTTCTTTACTAGTTTCTCATCTCTTCACCTACTCAAGTGCTGGTCACGCCATCCTAATCCATCTTTGAAGAGATCAACTCTTCTGCTTCTGTATTTTTCTTCATTACTAACTCTTCTTCATCTCTTCACTTTCCTCACACTAGCTCCATACTTCCATCTCTTCCATTCAAACAAATAAGATGAACAAAAAGCCCTCAGGGGTCTGCTACCTTTGTTTCCCTTTGCCTCCAAAGTAATAATTCCTTCTCCGTCCTCCTTTTCATTTTTACATTACCTAAACCATGAAGTTTATTTTTACTGCCTGGAGTTCTCTTTTAGAATTATATTCTAGAGACTCCTTCACTATCACTTCCTGCATCATGCCCTCTGTTTTCACTTAATGATAATGGTGAAACTGAGATCATGGCCTTTATCCTTATCTTTTGTCCTTACCCTATTGAACTATAAAACTTAATTTTGCTCGGTGGTTGTAATCACCTTCTGTCAGATTGCTGCATTTTCCTCATACGTAGACTCAATGAATGAAAGCTTCTCTACCCTCCCTTCCTGCTCAATCCCATAAACAGACTCTCAAAATGTTGTTTCTAATACCATCATTTCAATTATCACTGTTATTGCTGTGAGCAATTGTGGCTCCTCCCGCAGCTCTCCTACTACATTATTTTGTTTCTCTTTAAGGTCCATTCTGTAACATCAAGTTGCAGATAGGTTTCTGTATATGATCAGTCAATAGTATCAACTTCATCTTATGTTTCCAAACAAATCTTTTCCTGTTTTCTGTGATGCTAGTCTTCATTCCTGAAAACACCTCTGCAAAAACCTGTAAAATTACATAACAGTCTTTCTTTAAATCCCCCTTATATTAATTTCTGCACAACATCTTGATAGGAGAATCCTAGCCTCTGATTATTGCGCTAATATGATTCACATTGTTTCTGTTTCTTTTCCTCTTTTACTGCATTGTCACCTGTTCTAAAATTGAATAACAAGGGCTGTTTTGTTCACCTCTAAACTTACACAGTGCCCAACAAAACTTCTAATCCATGGCTTCAATTTAAGACTTATTATAAAACAGTGATGTCTAATAATTGTGTTTTTAATGTTTTGTTGAAGGTGATGGGGTTGTAGTCCTCTTCAAACAAGAGCATACACAAATTAAGTTAAACAATGACTATAAAAGGAATTATTAGTTTCACCAGTTTTCAGATCAAAAAAACACAAACCTCACAGACTTTTCTACTTATGGTCACCTAGAATTTTGATTGTCCTTAGTCAGACACAAATCAACAGTGGGATTTGGAAGGTTTCATGACAAAATAACAAATAGGAAAAAACGTAATATTAAAGATAAATGTGGGAAGGAGGTAGACAAAATTTTGCAGAAGTATGTTTATATCTCATGCTAGCACTTCTTACACCATAGGTTGCAACAAAAGATCCAGCTTATCATTTAGAAGATGAAAAATAACCTCAAAAAACCCAAACCAGAAATAAAAAGCCCAACTCGGGAAAAAAAAAAAAAAAAGAAGATTTGTTGCCTGTTGCAGTCAGAGTCCTAAGAATGCCCAAATTTCTCCATGGAATTTTTGTTTACTCTAGAAGAGTCAAACAATTAAAGACAAACACATATGCATTTACATAAGCCCTCAGGAGGATATTTTAAGATTTTCTAGCTTGACTAAGTCTACCAAGACACACGTTTTTAAGGCACATATAAATGTGTTTGGTAAGAATGTCAAAACTGTGAAATTTTAAGGTACTTTCCAAATCTGACTCTTACATACATAAAGATGTTTCCTAAGAAACAGATTGTAACAGTAGCCTAAAAGAGAAAAACATCCCTACCCTTCTCACAGGGGTTGGACTATTAAAAGCTGAACAAGGCAGTTTTGTCTACATGAAAGCATTAACCATTTTAACACTGAACACAAAAGCAGAAAAAACCCAAAGGTTTTAGGACTTTGGATGACACTTGAAATATCAAAAAATATTGCCTCAACTTTTTTCACATTCCATTCAAATATAGAAACCTAAATTTCTCTATTATCACACCTTTTACAAATAAAGGTTGTATTCTTTCTGGCAGAAATCATATAACAAAATCAACAGATATTATACATAAATTCAGGCAATGTTTCAGACTTTAAGTTCTGGTCATTTAAGAAGTGTTTCTGGTCATGTAGAAGATACATATTTGGCACTAATGTTTTCAGAAGTTGGATGATGAGACAAACTCAGACTTTGGCAAGAGTTTTGGCCCTTCATCCTGCCCCGTTGATCTGTGGAAAGATTTTAATGTTCTAACTTCTAATCATTATCTCAGCCAAATGGCATGATAGTTGCCAAGAATAAGTAAAGTCTATAAAAAGTAAAACTTTGGAAAATAAAGAAAGGACTTGAAAGTTTGGGCTATTATAGAACTTACAAGGCTGTTTATTTGGAAGCATATTAAGTTGCTAGGTGACATAATGGAGCACAAGTCCTTGAACTGCCAGCCCCAGTATATATTATGACCCATATTATTTTTCTAATTGGAAGAAAACCATAACAGTACAGGCAGACAATGAGTTGTGACGCTGTAACTTACTTCAGAATGCAATGGCTGACCTTTTCAAAACATGTAATTGCCAGATCCTGTAACTCACCATCACCTAATTGTTTCGAGCCTACAGGCCGCTTGCATTCTGTGGTGCACTTTTTCAAATACAGGAGCTGAAGAAAGTTGACTCATCTTTGAGGTTTAGCATAAATGCAAATGCTGAAAATTCAAGTACAAGGTGATTTCCCAGGAAAGGAAGAAAGAAAATCTCAAACACAGTAAATTTAAAGCAAATAAAAACTTTTTAGGTCTCCATCATAACATGCAACCTCTAAACCAGTACATTATCTGGAACAGTTAGCTGTCACCTTCAGGCTCTATTTTCCAAGACTTTCTTCAAAGTTCTAAGAAACACAAATTCTGAAAACTATTCTTTTTGTTCGGTAGTAACAAAAAGATGTCCTACAATTCCTGCATCTTTGTACTCAGCTCTTTACCACTAGCAACAGGCCTCTTTTCCAAATCTTAGGACATTTTAAAAGCCAAATTAATTCTGAAGCTAGGCCTCAAGAGAAGACTTCTGTTAATCAGCAATTCTGTAATTGTGGATTAAATTAAGTGGCCTTTGTTCATCACGTTCCTCTTGTATCTTTCTGCCTTATTTTCTCTTAGAGGTTGGAAATCTGCTGTTTCACAGAATCACAGAATCAATTAGGTTGGAACAGACCTCTGAGATCGAGTCCCACCTATGACCAAATCACCACCATGACAACTAGACCGTGGCACTGTGTGCCACATCCAGTCTTTCCTTAAACACCTACCGGGACAGTGACTCCGCCACCTCCCCAGGCAGCCCATTCCAATGCCCAATCACTCTTTCAGTGAAGTTGTTCCTAATATCCAACCTAAAGATTGTGTCCTCTTGTCCTGTCACTAGCTGCCTGGCTACACCTGGTTACAACCTCCCTTCAGGTAGCTGTAGAGAGTGATGAGGTCCCCCCTGAGCCTCTTCCTCTCCAGGCTAAACAACCACAGTTCCTTCAGCCGCTCCTCAGAAGACTTGGGCTCCAGGCCTTTCACCAACCTTTTTCCCCTTCTCTGGACATGCTCCAGCACCTTCTTTTTCTTTTTTTCTTTTTTTTTTTTTTCCTTTCTTTTCTTTTGTCTTCATTCTAGGAAACACTGGACACAGGGTGTAGACTCATCACAGTGGGGACTCCAGTCAAACCCCTGTTCATATGAAAATTAAGTTATATCATTAAATAGTGAATGGAATAGTGAAGAGATTGAAACAGAAATCTTAAACTCTCTTGCCTAGTGACAGTTTTATGTTATTTTGGGGGGATTTTTATTATTTTGTTAGTTGTGTTATTTTTCACTGCTTCAAATAAAATGAAAAGCTTAATTAACCCTTTAATTAGCTTCTAAGCGGGTCTAATAGTCTCTGTTCTCATACATACCTGTAGATACTACATTGATCTTCTATATAACTTTTCTGGGAAAAGAATTCTACCTTACAGAAAATTTCTCTGGGACTAATGCCTATAAAAATGTAGCAGTCATAATAATACCCACATTACTGAATAATAAAATAAGACACTAGGAGACAGTAAATATTATTACAAGATATTAGGAGATTAGGTCTCCATATGTCTTCATTCTTAAATGCATATCTTGCAGCAGTTGCAAAAATGGGAGCCTGTTATACTTCTATCTTCTACAATGGCGCAGATTTTCCTTTGCTGAACACTTTTAAAATCCTATACAATACTCACATAAAAGCTAGCCATAACTCAAGGACATAAAGAACTAGAGGTTATCTATTTTGAAATTGGAAGTGACTTTAAAGCTATGAAATCTCACCTCTTGTATTGTATAAGACAACATAAAACTTTATCCATTAATTCCTAAAGCAAATTTATAATTTCTTACTGAGCTAGAATCTCTCTCAAGGACAAATGGGCACTTTTTGAAACTGCTTTGAATCTCATAAAGTATTTATCAGCGCTTCTTGCACCTAAGCACAAATGAAGCTGTATTCAACCTAATGAAATAAGTACAGAGAACATGTGACCTAGTTCTTAAATTGCTGGAATGACTGAAGCAAGTGAGGAAAAGTTTTATGTTTTCTTTTCTTTCTTGACCATATCTGAGTGAATGAGTTTCCCTTAAAATGATGACATAAAATGCTGAACTTTAGATCTAAATATCTTAGGAGCTCTATATAAAAATTAAAACCATGGTTGTAAGATTTAGAAGAACTGCATTCAATTTCTTACTATCTTCCAGGCTGGACAAGCTGAAGTAGACACAGAACATAGAGACTAGGAAAATGAGAGTCAGTAAAATGAGAAAGTTTGAGTCCTTACAGATGAAAAGACAATCTAGAGATGCACAAAAAGATAAATAATCTAACTGTGGAAGTTCTTTGACTTGGAGATTTTTATTTTATATTTTCTGTGAAATGTGCAACTGTCAACCAATCTATTTAGGAGCAGTGTATGTCTTACAGCTTTTCCAATTATGAAGTTGACTGAAGGTCCCCTACAGTCTAAAAGGTATAAATGAGAGCATGTTTATTTTCAATGAACTCAAGATTGCACGTTGACAGCGACCTTAAAAAGAAGATAGACACAGATTACACCCAGGCAGGGACATATTATAACGGTTAAGATAAAATAAGGTGAAGTTGAGTTCCATTAGGTGGCTTGGGGGAAAAGAAAGTACTCACACTGTCTTTGCCTCCTTGTTCACAGTATGGTTCTAGAAAGATGTTTCAATAATCTTGAAAAGACTTTGGAATAGATGTTCTTGATTTCACCTTGTGGATCAAATCCCTGCTAAGGTAAGTGATCATGTAGTACTCTTTCAAAACTTTATCACGTTTCCTCCAGTCCTTGATCCAAAGGGAAAGATCAAGAACTTAATGCCTCCCATTTTCTACTGCCTTTCAGTGTGCATTTATTTGTTGGGGTACGCAGCTACACCACATGGAAAAGGAGCAATGAAATGGATTAGCAGAGCTGAGTGACAAAGAAGGGGAGGTGGAGTGGGACTGTTTGTTAATGTTCTTATATTTTAAGACAGTGTTCGGATGTTACGAGTTCCCTGGTTGATGTTTTAATATGTAAGTTCTATGTTCCCTGTTTAATGTATTGAAAATCCCTTTGTTAAAATAGCGTTCTTCTTGTCCCTCATAAAATTTCTGCACACTGACTGGCTCGGTTTTGCTGCAGCAAAGCCTTACCTTATATGGTCATCCCTCACCCCTGATTTCTATATATGGCTCTGACCTTCCCCTTCCTTTCCTTTTTTGGAAGAGGACTTGCATGCTCCTCAACAAGTTCTGCCCTCATCTAGAATGTTCTTTACCAACCCCTATATAAGTCAGAGTCATGGTCTCAAAAAATCCCAGTCCTCCTTAAGCCCCACTTGGAGTGAGCCATCCTTTATTCATCCTCAAAGGGCTAGCCATCATTTACTCACTTTAAATTATTTCCATTTTTTCTTATGTCTGCCCTAGAAGATTCTTTGACTTCCACATCAATTACCTGGAGTGTATTCATACAGACTCATACAGTCTCTCATATTTAGCCTTCATGAAATAAATTAACTCCTACAAGCCTGTACTCTTATAGCAAAATCCCCATCAGGTTAATCATTCTAGTAGCCTCTGTATTCAAAAACTTGCAGAAATAAAAAGAACCGACCATAAACACGGAAAGAAGGTAATGCCAAAGGTCTCACCAAGACTCTCTAAAGTAGTGTGAATGCTTTCTTTCCTTTGTAGGACACATTCTGAATTTCGTGAAGAACCACAGCTGTCTTTTTTTCATTGGCAGCCCTCATCTCAACTTCGACAACCAGAAAATTTTCTGCTACTTCTGGTTGAATGGATTCCACATTGTAGCAGAATGTGTTGCCATTAGTCCTTAGTCTCACATGCCTTCAACATTTTGCAATTTATACCACATCCGTATCTATTACTCTAATCCTCAGTCATTCATCTTTTCCTGTATATCTTGATCCTTTTCAGCATGTATAACCCTCAGCCACATCATCAGAGTTTAATTAGCACACACTCTCATTTTTGGCACAAAGTGATTAACTAAAATATTACATAAGCTCTGTCTTACAACAGTCTACTAAAAATTTCCTTACAGTCCAAGAACATCCTTCTTAGCAAACTAAAACAGATCACCTTTAACTAGGTTCTCACCCCTCTTATAATTCTTCCACTGATCTCCCATCTTGTGCAGTCAGCATATTCCTCCACCCAAGAGGAAAACCTGGATAATTTTGATGCTCAAATTAATGATGCAGATTTTGTTTTGCAGAAGGACAAGTAAGCCTTGAGTACTAATACTGATTTGGGTGCTACTGGGCTAACAGACCAGTCTTGAAGGCAATATATTGTGGAGTGCAACACAGAAGCACTCCAGCATTTCTGCAAGGACAGCTGTGTAATAGAAAAGGTATTTTAGAAGGCAATTGTGTCCTTTCTGTTATCTTTGTTCTTCTCTTGCTATGCAAGTGACCATTCTGGAGGTGGCCCAGGACTCCTTCTCACCTCTCAGAAATTCAGCCTATGCTCTTATTCTGGATGCTGCTTGAGTCTGAGCTGGCTCACTGGCTTCTCTGTGCAGGCCACATCGTATTCAGACTAGTCTTACGCAAAACCAGTGTGTGTTCACTGTGCCAGCGGTTCAGAGTTTGCAGGTCAAACTTTGTGATGAAGAGGGGCAGTTAAACCATTTGCAGAGCAAACTTGATCCCAGAAGCAATACAGTCTCATTCACCCAACTC
This sequence comes from Margarornis squamiger, assembly GCA_035222235.1. Lineage (NCBI taxonomy): Eukaryota > Metazoa > Chordata > Aves > Passeriformes > Furnariidae > Margarornis > Margarornis squamiger. The sequence goes on from JAWWTY010000106.1 coordinate 29,750,783, forward strand.
CATACTCCAGTTACCGAGCACCAGTAGACACAAAATGGCTTACCTCACAATCAGCTGCAGTGGTACAATGTCTACTGCCCACTTAATTCAGAATCCAAATAAGCTCCTAAATAACAGTTGACTATGGCATTTGCAGTTTTCAAACAATACTGTACTCCCCTGCACATGTTTTATTACAAAACCAAAAAACCCAACAAACTAATCCCATTCCCCGACCTTCAATTAAACATCCCATTTCTTTCAGAATTCTGGGACTGAAATTATTTATGCTTCTCTGCCAAATCCCGATCTTCCAGTTTCAATTCATCAAACACTGTGAGTTCTGCTTCTCTCTTGGCTGCAGTTGTTTCCCTCTAGTATTTCCTTCCTATATTCACTTCTGCCTTTAACATCACCTTCAACATCCCCATCCCTACACTGACAAGAGACAAACTATTTTGTAGTTTTGAAGCAATGTTGAGAAGCTACTCACTATTTAATCCATTACCCTATTCTAATGTCCTGGTTTTTTGTTTTCTTTCACTCTTTATTTAATCACCAAGTAATATTTTCCTTTTGTTTTCATTTTTACCCTTCTGACTTTAGATGGTGATTAGTCCTGTTTCATTTTATTCCCAGAAGATTCGCTACTTATGCCTCATATGCTTTCTGAGACATTTATTCCGTTGGGAGAGAAAACCTTTTCCCTACTGTGTTTCTTATTTGGAATACAAGTTGGACATATCTGAGCTAAAGAAATTTCTATCCCTATCCGTAATCAAGTCCCTGATTTTCCACTTTAGTGTAGTCATAATCACTCTAATCTGACCTCTACCACTATGCACCACCAAAACGAAGCCCAAAATACTGTCATGTTGTTCTTGTGACTCCTCAGGAACCCCTTCATAGAATAACGGGGTGCTGTTTAGCTCTCCTGACGAGACGACACCCTCCATTTCCCACTAGTTTTCCCCCAACCTTTTTTATATTAGAACTAAGAAGCCGATGCCTCCATTGCCTGTAACCCTGGCACTCCGGTTCACGCTGTTTGTTTCCAGCCGCGGTCACACCCACTCCCCAAGCGGGCGAGCCTTGCGGACCCGCAGGCCGGGCACGCCACGGGCCGGGCGGGCCGGGGCACTGGGGGCTGCCCCCGGGGCGCTCCTCCACACCTCTGCCCGGGCAGCCTGTACGACCGTGTGTGTACCCCTGTGCCAGCTCCCGTCCTGGGGGCACGGCAGGCGCCCCGCGGGGCAGAGCAGGCACGCACCCCCCGCAGGTGCGGCCCGGCCGCGCCCCGCGCCCGAGGGCGTGAGGGGGCTCGGAGCCGCGCCCGCCGCGGGGCGTGCCGGGCCGGGGCCGTGCCCGTGCCCGTGTCTGTGTCCGTGCCCGCCCCGGCGTTGCCAGGGCCGTGCGGGCAGCGATGGTGAAGGAAGCCATCCGGGTGTACGCGCGGGTGAAGCCCCTGGGCCGGCGGCAGCAGGCCGGGGTAGGCGGCAGCGGGGCGGGCAGAGGGGTCGGTGCGCGGCGGGGACGAACCACTGCCCCGTCCTGCGCTGCCAGGCCCGCAGAAGTCCGTGAAACCAAGCTCAGGCTGTGCTCGCTTGGGGGAAAGGGGCTGCTTCCCAGCACGGTCGCCAGGGCAAGGCTGCGCTTGGCGCCGTGTCCGGGGTTACGCGGCCCGGCGCTGGCTCGGCGTGGGAGGCGAACGCGCGGCCCCCGCGCTGAGCGGCGCTCCCAGGGCATCCTAAAGATAATGAGTGTGTTCCGCAGAAACCGTGCATTTTCGGTCTCCTAATGGTTTTCTCGTTTTAAACCAGCTCAACTCATTTTGTCGCAGCCTTTCCCAATGTAGTCTTCCAGGGTTTTTGGGTTTTTGTGGAGAGGTTTCCGCTTGGGGCTGTGCTTTGTTTTTTTATAACACAGTAGATATCAAAGTGGTTTAGTAAGCAAGTATGTCTAAGAGGCTTAGCTTTTGTTTCAAGTATTATTGTAGTGTTTACGTGGTGACAGGATAATATTAGTATCTGCTGTTTCTGTTGTACGATAGCCAAAGGAGAATCTGCTCAAATATTTAGTGAAATGTGTACAAAGTTTTTCTTCAGGCAGTTACAGGTGCTAAACTTAAATGGGTGTTATATGTAAGTGTTATACTGTTCTATTAGTGAACTTATTCTGTGAATTCATATCCATGGTTACTAGAGTTACTCAGTTGATGTTGAGGAGGAACCTCTGTCCAGTCTGGAGATTACTGTGCCACGTGACTTAGCAGATGGGTTCGTCAATAATAAACGAGAGAGCTACAAGTTCAAGTGAGTAAAAGTCTTATTTTTGCATCTGCTGCCTGTAGTGTTTGATAACTCTATGTGTAGTGAAACAGATGTATAAAAATAAACCAATCTATACAAAAACTGAATTTTTAGACTTTTCCTGATTCTGTACAACTCCCTTTACAAGAGGAATACTTCAGCATATGCTTTTTACCACAACGAGTTTGATAGCATTGACTAAAGTTGTGGTACTATTGTCTATCCATGGCAAGTCATTATACATTTTTAAGTCTCATCTCAAAGGTTGCATTTTCATTCTTCAGTTCTTCCATTTTTACTGCTTGTTTTGAGTTTGCGTATGAAGACTGAATGCAGGACTGTGTGTTCCCCTGTGATCTAATGAGTTCTCATAGGCTGGCTAAAGAAACACTCTGTCTAGAAAGGGTCTTTTAAACACAAGCAAAACAAGGTTAAAGACCCCAGAAATTGTTGAAACAAAACCTTGCATTTGAATGTAAATTTTGGGAACTTAAAATCACTACCAGCAATATCAATCAAATATTTTTTTCATTTCAGCAGAAAACTTTGAGGCAAGGCTTTAAAATTTTGATGATGAATAAGACTATATATATAATCATCTCTAATAATGAGGTTGAGGCTGTCTTTTTCCAAGTTGGATAATCTATTTTTTTGTCATAATAAACAAGTAAATTTGTTGCTCTATGGTATTAAAAAAGAGAGCCCCAGATAAACATCTGCAGTTCACACTGATGTCATTTTACATGAGCAAAGGAAATTTGCTTGGGAAGAGAGGAGGTGCCATGTCCAAGTAGATTAATGTGCACCACTAGGCTAGGTTGCCTGTGCCCAAGCTGGACTTAGTAAATGTTGATTTTTTTTTTTCTGACTTTATTAATATGTGTGTAGAAATGGATTTTGAGAAACACTGTGCTTTAGTACCCTTAAGACAAAGCAAAAGTAATTCCGTGGAGTAAGCATTTACTTTTCCTCCATAAAACTCATGCTTTCATGCAGTCTACCCATCCTGGTTACCTCAAACATTATTCTCTTTTGTTCTTACTCTTTTGTACAGTAATCGAGCACAATGGGTTGTGTTACTTGACTGATTAAGCATTACCAGAATAGAATATATGCATTTATGTTTTGTGTATTGCATTTATCTGCTATACTGTACAGGTTGAACGGGTCAGCATGGGGCCTTTCTGTATACCAGGTGTCTGCAATGTCTTTCTATATACCCTGGGACATTCTGTGTTAGTGTACAGTTCTAAACAGGGGGAACAACACAGGGCACCAGCAGTCCAGGGGGTTTCTGGAATATATGGATTACAACTTCCTAACATATGATTAAAAAGCTGATCAGTTGAAAAACTCTGCTGCACCACATACTTGCAAACATGTAAGAACTGACAGGGCGTATTAAACCTGGGGATAGCCTAGGTTGCAGTGGCCATGAGATAGTGAAATTCAGGATACTGCGAGAAAGGGAGCAAGGCAAAAAGTAGGTTCACAACCCTGGATGCCGTGAATGCAGACTTTGGCCTGTTCACAGACCTGCTTGAAAGAATTTCATGAGACACAGCCCTGTAGAGAAGTCCAGGAGAACTGGCTGTTTTTCAAGGATCATATCCTCCAAGCTCAAGAATGGTCCATTCGGATGAACAGCAAATGATGCAAAGGCAGCAGGAGGCCTGACTGGATGAGGAAGCAGCTCCTGACTAAAAGGCAAAACAAAAGGAAGTGCGGAAGATGTGGGATCAGTGTAAGGTGACCCAGGAAGACTGTGTGAGGAATGAGATCAGGAAAGCCTAGATAAGCCCACAGTGAGGGGTGTTGAAAATGAACTGAGCTGCTGGGCTGAGAGGGTTGCATCAGGAGCTCAGAGGGCTGTCATCCAGGCCAGCTGGAGGCCAGTCACTAGTGTAGCCAGTATGAGGGTCCAGGACTGCTTAGCATTAAGGACCTGGGTGATGGGACCAGGTGTAGCTTTAGCAAGTTCACAGACAATATGAAACTGGAAGGGTTGGTTGACACACCAGATAGTTGTGCTGCCGTTCCTGCTGACCTCAAGAGACAAGAGAAATGAGTCCACAGAAATCTCATGAAGTTCAACAAAGTGAAATGCCAAGTCCTGCTGCTGGTGAGGAATAACCAGGGCAGGCTCAAGGCTGACTGAAAGCAGGCTTGCAGACCTGGAATCCTGGGAGACAAAACATTGAACGTTGTTCAGCAATACACCATTTGCAGCAAAGGAGGCCAACAGTCTCTGGGCTGCATGAAGAAGAGCATTACCAGCATGTCAGGGAAGTTGATCCTTCCCCTCATCAACACCGGGGAGATCACATCTGGAGTACTGTGTCTGGTTCTGGGCTCCAGCAAAGGGTCACAAAGATGATTAAGGGACTGGAGAGCTTGACATATTAGTAGAGACTAAGAGACCTGGGACTGTTTACCCCAGAGAATGCTCAAGGCGATCTTATCAATATCTGTCAACACATCATGAGGAGAGGGGGAATAAAGAAGGTGGAACCAGATGCTTATCAGTGGTGCCCATGGACAGGACAAGAGTTAATGGGCACAAATTGAAATACAGGAAATCTCATAGAATCATAGGATGGCTTGGGTTGGAAGGGACCTTAAATACCATCTAGTTCCAATCCCCCTGCCATGGACAGAAAACCTTCCACTAGACCAGTTTGCTCACAGCTCCATCTAGCCTGGGCTTGAACACTCCAAGCTATGGAGCATCCACAGCTTTCTAGGCAACCTCTTCCAGTGCCTCATCACCCTCACAGTAAAGAGTTTCTTCCTAATATCTAATCTAAGCCTACTCTCTTTCAGTCTGAAGCTATTCCCCCTTGTCCTATCACTACATGCCTGTGTAAAAAGTTTGTTTCCATCTTTCTTGTAGTCCCTTTCAGTACTGGAAGGCCACACCTAAGTCACCCCAAAGTCTTCTCCAGGCTGAAAAATCCTAATTCTCTTAGCCTTTCTCCATAGGAGAGGTGTTCCATCCCCCTAATCATCTTGGTGGCCCTTCTTTGGACTATTTCCAACAGGTTGATGTACTTCCTGTCCTGGAAACCCCACTATGAGGTGATCAAATACTGGAAGAGGTTGTCCAGGAAGGCTGTGGAGCCTCCATATGTGGGGATGCTCAAAACCTAACTGGACAGACCCCTGTTCTAGCTTACTGTCCTTTGAGCAGGCAGTTGGAGCAGATGGTTCCTTCCAACCTCAAGAATTTTGATTCTGTAAGACAACTTCAGATATTTTATATAGAAAGTGACAAAACATATTGAATTAAGTATCTCCTTGTGACCTATAGTAATTGTGCAGTAGAATGAAGGAATTAGCTATGAAAAAATGTGAGCCTGGCTGTACTGGTGGAATGCTGTATTTGGTTATAGTGTAATCTATTTATCCAGGATTCAGTGTGGTGCCAGTTACAAACACTGATTCTCTTGATAGATTTAAAATACGGTTTATTTTTTTCTAAGCCACATCATTTTATCAGAGGATTTTATTGTACAGATCTTGTCAAAGCAGCTCTGTGTACAGCCTATTTATGTACAATAGCACAACAGCAAGTTGTGGTTAAGACTACAGGGAAAACATTGTACTGAGTTATGTAAGCCTAATGATGTAAACATTGCCTATTACAAACACAAACAAAAATGTATGAATCAAGTAGTGTTTTAACATTCTAAGCAATTATTATTTGCTTAATATTTTCAGATTTCAGAAAATTTTTGATCAAGAGGCAAAACAAGATGTGGTTTTTGACAGCATTGCCAAACCAGTAGCAGAATGGTACGTTTTGATCTTGCAAGTAATCAGGGTGAAGGTACTTTGTCTTTTGTTGTATTACTTGGAGGAAAACTGTCAAGTCTTTATCTTACTGTTACAGTGGATCGATATTTTATTTTTCTAAATGCTGACATGTATGAATCTAGGAGATACACAGTCCCCTGAGAATTTTATGTATGCTAAGGTTCCATTTTTGACTCCTGAAATAGCAATGCTACTGTTACTTCTTTTGTTTATAGCCATAGAAATCCATGTCTGATTGTTTTTTTGGGTGTAATATAACCTCACTTCATTGCCTTAGAAAAGTATTACCTATGTAGTTTCATGAAGAGATAAACAATGAAAATCTTATTCCCTCCCCTCACCCCATTTTGTTTTCAGTAAGTTAGTGTTGCTCATTAATACCTGTGGAGATATTCCTAAATTTTGCCCTCATTATTTTTGTCTTAACACGTAAGGCAGTGCTTTGGACACTGATTTTGTTTTTCACCTCCATTTAATAACCAAACACTGCTCATATTTGACAGTTTTCAAAGGCACGCATTTAAGATGGATGAAGCCCTTTGCACTCATTGTATGGATTGAATGCTACTCTGAAACAGGTGGATTTTCCAATATGCCATTCCCTTTGCTCAGTTTATTGTCCATATTGCTGATGTTTGTACTGATTTTAGTGTGTGTGTGGGGAAATGCCATGCTGCAGGAAGCAGAATTTCTGCATAATGTTTGCTTATCTTCTCAGAAACCAAACTTGTCATGAGTTGAGAAGTATTACTTTAGGTCCCAACTTCTTTCTCATATGTTATCTGACCCAATGGTTGGTTTAAACTGTGACTCTGCAAGTTATTTCTCAGTCTGTTTCACTGTCCTCTGATTAAAACTGTAGGGAAACAGACATCCTCAGTTGGACACTAAGCCTTTATGAAGTTGCTACTTGGAAAAAAAAATGTATATCCCTCTTCATAATTTCATTTTCTCCCCCCTCTGCCCCCATTTTCTTCTTTAAAGTCCAACATAAAGCAGAAGGGAAATTGACAGTGAAAATGAAGGGCCAGTGAATTTGAAACCTTATTAGATTAAGTTAGATAGACAAAAGTAAGTTTTGTTATATTTTCTCACCCAAAAGAGATTTATTTGCTTATCTGACATCATCAAATATAGTTTCACATTAGCTCACATACTTAACTTTAAATATTTCTGTGTTTAATGGTGACTGCAGAAAAAAAAAAAGTCTTTATCGTACTTGTGTGTGCTTGGAAAGAGAAGGGTTAAAAATCTCATTGTTACATACTAGGAATTTCATTATTCTCAAAAAAAGTTCAGAGTATCAAAATTAACTAGCAACAGACTGGGCTAATTTTTTTTCCTTTTGGAGTGTTTTGTTAGAATATGGAAAGGTTTTCCAGTTTAATAATTCATTTATATAGTGCTCTAGTAAACAGGAAGTGGTATTCTTCTCCTTTGTTTCAGTGTTGGCTGATACAAGACTTTTACATATTAATTTTCTTCAGAATTATGTAGACTTTATTATGTGGACTTTTAATTATGGGATTTAGATAATTTTAAGTACTTGAAAATATTTAAATGCTATTAAGATCAGTGTTATTTAGGCATATAGTTTAAATAGCCAAGTCTTTAATGCTAAAATTGATTTATAAAATCATTCTTAATGAAATCAAGATTTTGCCTCTGAGTGTTATAATGTGCTAAAGCTTGTATTCTAGTTGATGCTTGTGTTGTTACTGATAATACTGAAGGTAATTTTACTTGTGTTTTTATAACAGAGTAGGCAATAATGGAAGTATGTTCGTATTTCTCATACACCCCCTTAATTTTTTATCTTTTTTCAGGCAAAAATAAGTATTTCAAAATGTCTTCATACTCATGAGGTTCATTGTTTAATGGAGTCTTAAACTGGGCCTGAAATTTATTTCACTCTATAGTTAGGGACTCGATTGTCCTTTCCATTGTGGAACAATAAGAATTGCCCTGTTTCTCTGAAAGACCACAATTTTTCATAGCAAATGTTCTTCATGATTTGTTTCTTTCAAAGTCAGCATTCTCTTGCATGAAAAAGCTGTTGAAAATACATTTCTCTTGGAGTCACTCTACTAAGGGAACAGTTTTTGTGTGTGTGTTGCCAGGGAAGAGAAAGTAGCAAGGAAAGTATCAATGAAATAGTTCAGTAACATTCTAAGGCTCCTTGCCATGCATACTGACAGTCCTGAGAACATTCAGTTTGAACAGACTTGAATGCTAGGAAAAAAAATCCTGGGCATTGTTTAAACTAAAACCAGCAATGCAATGCTCAGGATTCTAAAATCTTTCTAGTTTGTTCTTCGATGGATGGAAATTGGATACAACTTTCTTGTCTTCCCCTCACCCCCTTTTTAAGTGTGTTTTCTTTGATGTTGGGCCACTACTTTTCTTTCTTTAAGTCCAGTTACATTGTCATCTTGCCTGTGGTTTCAGAGGCACCAGACATTAGTGTGTTTAATTTGCTTCTTCAGTCAGAAGTGCCTGGCTCTGCAAACCATTATAAGCATGTGATTTGCTTGATCTTTTTTATTACTTTTTTGTTTGAATCCTTGAGTCATCTCTTGCATGGTTTCTTTTGATAATTTGGTTGTGCTTTCCCCTTTTCCTTTTTATTTTAAATGTATGTTCTTGATAATATTTTTGTGCATGGTCAACTTGATGTTTAAGAAGCAGCACTCATTCTGTTATTCTATAAAAAATAGAGAATATAAAGAATATCCTACTTTTACAGTTTGCTAATGATTGAGCATTGCTTTAGCCTCACAACAGAACAAGGCTCCACTTATTTCAAATATTAGCGTTATGCAATCAGAAATTAAGTAGAAAATATTAACTGCTTTGAAATAGTTCTGTTTTCAGTTGTAATATCATAATATTTTGGCATTAGATTTCTTGATTTATTAAAGAATAACAATTGAAAATATTTTCTCCTCAGATGTCTCATGCAAGTGAGAAACACCACAGCTGTTTATAAACCTAGTGACAGTCACCTATGTTCTTTTGAAAGGTCTGACGGCCTCCAGGATAATGCTCCCATTGCTGCACGTTCTGGTTTCTTCTCATGAGCTGTGTTTCTCCTAAGAATTAACATCTGTAATATATAAACTACTTCAGTTTACTCTCTTCTGTTTGGTTGTAGGTTGGTTTTTGTTTTTTTTCTGCTGCTTATTTGTACTGAAAAGGTAGTAAATATTGTTATTAACAATTATCCATTTTGTGCCTGGATATGTTTGTCTCATGGTATTGGAAGCAGTGGTTTGGTTTATGTGCATCACAAAAGACCTGTAGAATCTATGTATAGTAAAAGGACACTTATTGTTTTGGATGTCAGCTAGAAACGAAATTGGCTTCAAATTTCCTCTAAATTGAGAAATTGGACAGTAATGTTAGCAGTTTTTGCTGGAAGTGAGTACAATTATGAGACAATAAAAAGGGAAAAGCATCACTGATGTTTCATTTCAAATGACTACTAATTACTTGTGTTTGGTTTGACTTAAATTGCACAGCTTAGAATTGTCCAAGAAGGCTGCTTATTATAAATTGCGATTTGACAGCTTTGATTCAGAGTATCTTTGTGCCGCTTGTCTGTTATGGTGGAATTCTAAATATATTTGAAGATCTCAGTTGAAATAAGAAATTGGTTTGGGGTTTTTCTTTAGGAAGGTCCTTTTGAAATTTCTAAGGAAACTTGCCTGCACTAAGCTCTCAAAAACAGTTGCATGCACATTTGAAAATTGGTTTTGTTTTCAAAAATGAGGCATTACCAATTTAGATTTTTTTTTACAAATCTGGCAAACACATAAAGAGAAAATGTCATACTGAGATACTTTGTTTATTTTAATTAAAAGAAACTTTAGTTTGAACTCCAAGTGATAGAAGATACCTAAAAACTGGGTCTCTGAAGACAGATTCTCTCTGAAAAGTTGTTTTCCAGATCCTGCAAATTAACTTCTTCCTTCTTTTTGTCTTCAGTATCATCTGGGAGCTGGTTTTGTGAGGACTGTGTTGGTTCTATTTTTTTTTAAATAACTATGAATTAAGGTTTTCTGAAATAGAAAGACTAAAAGTGGGGGACATTGGTAGAATATTTCAGCTCTCCAAGAACTGAGATGAAAAGAGGGCAAACAGTATCCCAAAATCAAAATACTGGTGTTTTCTGCTTTTTTTCATTAGTCTAGTACTTTAATAGTTATTGAATCTTTTTTTCATATACATGCCCTTATGTTACTACTTATTTAAAATGAAGATGGCAGAGCTCAAATTAAAATAACAATATGAAGTTGAAATAAACTAACAAAATCAAAGCGATTACGTCTTTAAGCTGAAAGTTGTTTCTTGTTCCCAGAATTTTCTCTTACCTATATATAAATATTTACAAAATTTAGTCTTTACTTAATAAGGCTTTTTTTTTTTGTTATTTTATTTATTCATATTATAAACTTAGTGAAAAACTTTCACTTTGAGCTTTTTCAACAAATTAGACTAATTAGGTGACTCTGTAGTCATCTGGTCCAACCTCCTGAGGAAAGCAGGTTTTGTTAGATCAGGTTTCTCGGGCCCTTGTCCAGCAGAGCTTCGAAAACGGCCAAAGATGGAGATCCCCCAATCCATCTAAACACCTGTTCCAGGGTTTAATTACCCTTACTATGAAGAATATTTTCATTATACCCATTTGGAGTTTCTTCTCTTGTAATTTATGACTACTGCTTTGTGTTCTAATGCTGTAAGCCTCTGGGAAGAGTTTGAGTCCATCTTTGGAACAATGCATTGCATAAGGTGGTAATTAGGTACATATTAGATACATATATGGTAATTAGTACATGTATGGTTTTCTGTGCTCTTGATTGATAGAAAACAGTTCCCTTGGTTTCCCCTTGTGTTGATGTGCTGCAGCCTGTACTAAATGGTTTTATCAGGCTCACTCCTATTTCTTTAGAGCATTTTTCTTCTACTGAGGAACCCAAAACTTCTCAAGGAGAAGAGTTTCTTTTCTTTTTTGAAAATTTTGATGGCAACTGTTCTGTTTGATTCAGCAAAACCACTGCATTAGCAGAGGAAGCAGATTTCTTTGTTACACTTAGGCAAGAGCCTCCCTAAAGTCTCATTAACAATGTGCACAGAAACAAATGAAAAGTTCTGTGTCCATAAACTTTAAATAGAACAAATGGTCTTCACTGGAAATTAAAACAAAATGTAGTCAGAAAAAACAACCACAATAAAACAACCTCAGTCTGCTTTCAACCCCTGGCTGCTGTCACTGGGCTTTATACCACTATTTATATTGTCTCAGATACTCAAGGACAAAGTACTGAATGATATTTTAGACTGTAGTAACTACCCATAAATTGTCTAGCTCTCACTTGAGGAATTTCTCACTTGAGGAACGTTAGGCAGTTGTAAACATATCTATCAATTTAAGTGGAATTGCTTCTATGAGTTACACTTCTGTATCACACCCTGTATTTAGGAATAAGACATCTTTCAGGCATGAGACAAGGCAGTGGAGTGACTGGAAATGCCAGAACATAACTCTTTAACGGCTATTCATTTAAATAGGGGTCTAAAATGAATTTTCAAATGAAAAGTTCATATCTCACTGTGCACATTTTTAAATCACTGCTAACTAGGAGCAAGTTAGAACATGCAAGTTAATTGATAAATGAGTAAGAATATTTGAGAGGAAAATCCACATGGTGTTGCTGTCCTTTACATTCATACTAGTCCATTCTAGAAAGAATTGTCCTATGCCTGATAATTGATATGAATTTGTATCTACAGCTTCTGCTTAGCAAGATTGTGAGGGAAGAGGCAGGATTTTTCTAATGTAGCTGAAAAAGCCCAATAATCCACTGAAACCCTGAGCCCAGTCTTCTTTTTTCCAAGTTTTATTGGTTTGTCTAATACACAATGCTACCTCTCTAAATACCTTTTTCTTTCTTACACATGTAGAGTATCATAGTTGCAGCTACAGTGGTACAGCATGTTATTCTTTCTCAGTGTTATTGACTAAGTCTTTATATGTAATGACCATTTCTTTTTAACTTTTTTTTTTCCTCTGAACTCTAAGGATTTTTTTTTTTTTAACTGACCACTGATAAGGGAACTTTAAAAATACTGAACTCTTGCTATTTCAATCAATTGCTCATTTAATTATCACTTTTCAAAGCCCAAAGTGCAAACGAGGAAGCATGTTATAATTCACTTTTCATAAAGCCAGAACTGATTTTCTTGAGCAAGCATCATTACATAAGCTTTTCTGTAACAGTACTTGGGTTAAGTGGTTTTAAGGTTTGTACTGAAAGTGGATTATTTAAGGAACATTTACTTCAGTTTTCTGTTTTTATCTTATATCTCTTCTTCCAAACAAGGGAAGTATTAAGAGTGCTCCACGTTAATTAGAAAAAGTAATTTGTAGAATGTATGCTGGAGCTTAGTAAAGTATTAGAAGTACTTTTGATACATACAAATAAGTGCAAATCCTGTAGTGCGTTTAAGCATTTACACCAGCAAAATTAAATAAGCTGTGCATCGTGGTCTTCCTTAATGATGATTTGCAGGTGGAGAACTCTGTCCCAGTGGATATTTCAGTATTCTGGTTAGAGAGATAGTAAAAGTATTGCGATTTCATTCTCAAACATTGTCACTGTGGGAGGTTTCTTGGGAGTCTGTGTGATACATTTAAGGTAAAACTTGAACATTTTGGGTTTATCCCATCATGTCATGAACCTATGATTAGGTTTATTTAGCAGTGGGATCAAATCAATCTCCTTAGTCAGTTGTGTGCACAAACTACCTTTCACTTGGAATAGGTGTGCTTTCAATTCTAAGCAATGTCGAGGTTGTATTTAATACTTTCTTTGTGTTTAAACTTGTTTCTATTTAGCTTTTTTAGGTAAAGTACAAGCCGTTGCAGCAATAAGTTTTCAGTGCTTCATCCAAAAAGAAACATTCAGTTCTTTGAGTAAAATGTAAGAACAGATCTAAAATTTTTCTACTATATAATCATCTTGAAGAGGACATATGATTAGATTAGAAACTATAATGCAGAATAAAAGGATAAAGAAGATTTAGGAATGTAATAAAACAATAATTTTTAATACATTAGGAGTTGTTTACCTGCAATTAATGCTTTTATTTCCTCCACACACACTCTATCTCATTCTGATTTCCACCAAGCAAAACCTTTTTGTACAATTTTGTGTTGATTAACGATACCAACTTTACTAAACAGAACTGCATATTACATAAATACTTCTTGATGAGTTCATAATTTTTATCAGGTAATCATGATGTTTCCTCACCAATGTTTTGATTTAAATTGACTTTTCTTACAGTGATCAAAAAGAGAAGTCTAACATTCCTCATTCAACACACCTTTAAATACAGTAAACATATGTAAATATAACCACATAGACATGTTTCAATTTCAAATTAATATAGCCAGCAAACCTTACAACTTTTTTCTTATATTCAGCTTTCTGGTATGTGAGACTTCGTATGAGTTGACCACGTGTGTTTTCACTGAAACACAAAAGTAAATATACAATTAAAAAATGTATACTTACTACGTATTCATATAATTATCAATTATCCTACAAAATCTGGGAAATCCCAATATTCTGGCATCATGAGTTAAATATAAAACATTGATTCAATTTGTTTAGTTCTTCTGCTCTATTTGAATTTGCAGATTTTGACTTTTTGGAGCCTTTCTTGACAGACATGAAATCAGGATCTTCCACACATTAATAACAAAGCATGAACACAGCTCAGTATAAAATGAGATTGAAATATGATTCTTTTCAGACCTGCTGTATATTTGTTTTTTTCCTGAAATGTCGTCTTTTCCTGGAAATCTTACCTTCATAGATTTTGAAGTCATGGGCAGGTTTCTTTGGGACTTCCTTACATGCAGAAATTCAGGCCAATTATACTTTTCCTCATTCAATAGATCTTATTGTTCACAGATACAAACTTCAATAAATCAGACTTCCTCCTCATGCACATGACAACTTAGGTTTTTCCTTTGCACATTTAAGCTGGTCCATATTTTCCACCAGAAACATGGCATAAGTGATTGTAAGCAGTAAATGCAAAGCTGAATCAACAAGTTTTTTGTTAGAAATAGACTTTTTCATAGCTGTTGTTCTTCTTATAAAAACCAATTCTATCACACAGTGTTACAAATGTATGCCTGCATGTTTTAGTGAATAATGAAAATGAACCCCCCAAATTTCCTAATACAATAGAACAAATATGCAATTTTGGAGAAGTTTTTAGTCATCATATTTTAAAAAGTTATTTTTCTCCATAATAGTCTGTTTTAGTTCTAGCTTGGTATTAATAAAATGAAGAAGACCCTCCAGGAACTCGGATAACCAGAAGTTTGCTAAAATATGTTGGAGGCAGATTTCTCCAGGAACATTTTAGCTAATCTAACTGGAAGTATTCCATGAACTTCTGAACAGACTGCTATACAATGTTATATAAGTGCATGAAACATCTTTTCTACAAAGCCTCTCTTTGGATTATGTGTCTTTGATGTGTTTTGTTTGAAGTAGTAAAGAAACAATTTATTCAACAAAATGTCTTCTTAACCATGCCAAAATTCAGCTTTCAGAGAAAGCTGAATATGCAAAGAAAAAGAAAATATGCAGAGTTCTGGATATTCTGATAATACCAAGGGGGCATCACTGAAAACATCCCTTTCATGTATGATTTTTATGTATGTATAGTTTAGTCTTCACACAACTACCGTCACTATCCATGGCAACCTGTGTAGTTTCAAATACTAAGTTTAACAAAAGTTTGGGATTTTTGTTCAGAGAATCTGAGGAGCAGAGATGAAGACTTTGCCTGTGTGAACTGCTGTCTTGCAAAGTAGGTTTTGCTGAATAGGGAGAAAAGACCTGCTGATTCACTATCACCTTTCCCAGCAAAGAATCAGTTCCACTAGTGTTGGGAACAGCTTTAATTTGCAAATGAGAATCTTCAAGGATCCCTTTGGTGGATTCTGTGTAGAAAATACACTCTCTTCTTGTCATGTCATAATAGGTGTTGCCAACTTTTTTTGGTAACTGCTGTGATTATATTTCAGGATGAAGAGGAGAATGTGTATTTTCTGCTCACTGTACTAAGTTCTGCCACCTGAGGGACCCTTCACTTTACCAAGAGTATTTATGCAGTATAGTTTGGTGTTGTTTTTTTAAACAGTACTTTATGTGTGGCTAAGGGTTTGTGAAACTTTCTGGTTTTTTTATTTTCCTAAAGAAATTGTGCATCTTGGGTTGAAAACACTAAGCACATATCTTAGCTTCCTGAGTATTTAGTATATATATATATATAGGTTTAATTGAGCTGTGCTGATGCACTGCAAGAAATACCGGGATCAAATAGCACAAAGAAAACTCACTGACTTTTGTAGCTGTTTTGACAGCAAACAGTATGTGACATTTTATCCTATGTTATGTGAGCTGATTCTAATCAACAGCTTTTTCTGAAGTATAAAGATGTCATGTTAATAGCTTGCAGCCACACCTTTCCTACTTTTTACACACATTGCAAAACACACTTTCAGGAACTTTAAAGAAGGGAAGGAGTAAGAAAGCTTAAAACCCCAAAATGCTAGATCTGAAGAGCCAAAGAGCTCTTCTCTAAAAGCAGAGGAGCAGCTGTATTGCGTCAGACCAAAGTTCCACCTAGTACACATCTTATCTCTCACAGGGACTAACAGACAATGCCCAAAGGAAAAACATAAACAGAGTAAGCATGTGGAGCTGTTTCCCCCATGTATCCTGTTAGTCTTTAGTCGTTTATAGGTTAGGGACTTTCTGTTTTCTCTGTTAGTAGTCCTGAGAGAAAATTTTTCATGTGATATGATCCAATCTCTGCTGAAGCCTGTGTGAAATTTTAACATCCAAAACGTGGTGTGGCAAAAAGTTCCGCAGCTTAACTACATTTTGTGTGAAGAATTGTTTCCCCTTGCTTGCTTTAATCTGTCGTGTCTGAACTTCTGTTGATACCCCCTACCTTCTGACAACTCATTACTGTCTTCAGCATTCAGATACTGTGACAATGGGCACTAGAAGTTCCTAAGATAGATAAATGAAGTGTTTTATAATAATAATTGTTTTGATTTGTATCATCTGGAATTTAAAATCTATATATACTCTGGGCATTTTGGTGTTTGGGAGCAGATGTTCACTGTAGTTCCTTTCAACGTGTTTCTGCTTTTGTCTCTGACATCCTACTGTAATGGTTTAAAATAAGCAATTTCGCAACTACTCAGGCCTTTAAATAAACTTTAATAAGTTGGAGAATCACTGCATCTCTTGTGGCGCCAGACCAGCAGCTCTCTATATACATGTTTCTCTTATGCAAGGGTTGTTTGCCCTCTTTTTATTTATTAAAATCTTAGCTTATTTATCACTTTTTCAATAAACAAAATGTGCACAAGAAAATTTTTAGCTTTTCATTTTGTTTAACAAAAATAGTAGGTCCTTAAGCACAATAAATCAAATCCAAAATATAAGCTTATTAAGCTTATCTACTGTTTGGAGGAAATCAGGTAGAAGTCAACAGTGAGATGTGACCAACAGTGTGGTGAATTAGAGAAAGACATTTGAACTTTTATTAGGCACTTCTGCAAATAGAACTAACAGGCGTGAAAAAAGATGATGAGTGAATGCCATTGCATGCTATGCCACAGAAACTTCTTGTTCAGTCACAGTTGTAACAGTAAACTTTGCTATTACCAATGAGGTTTTGTGTTTTTTCAATGTAAATGAAGACTTTACTACACTGATTTAAGCACAGGTTCTCCTGCATACCCTTGTCCAAGAGCAGTCTGAGAATTTAGTATGATAGTGTTCTCAGAATGAAAAATGGCCCCTGGTATAATTGTATCTTTACATGAGTTTCCAACCACAATTCAGTTGTCTCTTCATTGAATGAAGCTGAATGTGAAGTATTTCTAGGTTCCTGTACTGTAGCATATCAATGGCACAATTCCTGACATGTACAGTCTTTAAAGAGGCTAAATATCATCCTTGCAAAAACTCTGAAAAGGTAGTGTAAATAGTAATAAATATGACCAACTAATGATGATACTGGATAATGGGGTAAGTCAAAGCATCAAAAAGTCCTTAATTTTTAGATAGTTTAAATTCTACAGAATCTAGAATACATATCTTGAAGTGTATTCTTTTATTACCAAAGACAGCTGCTAAATAATTAAAAATTAATATTAATTCTATTTTGGTTCTATACAAAGTTGACCATGAAAAATATGTTCTGACTTAAATATTAATTAACTTCTCTTTTTTTTAATTGTATAGTGTTTTGGCTGGATATAATGGTACTATCTTTGCCTATGGTCAGACAGGCAGTGGCAAAACTTTTACCATCACAGGAGGAGCAGAACGTTACAGTGATCGAGGCATTATTCCCAGGACTCTATCTTATATTTTTGATCAATTGCAGAAGGTATGGGACATTGTTTTCTCTTTATTTTTAATGTCCAGTTTGCAAATGCTTGGCTATTGCAAAAGGCTGTTTTTATAATAGTCTTAGGGGAAGCTCTAAAATTAATACTGAAGAAAGTATCTAACGACACGATACTGTATGCAAGAATATATTTGTAATAGTTTTAGTTACCTGGCTTATTGCAATAGACTGGAGATAGTGGAAATCATTGGAGGGGTTTTTTATAGTATTAAAACCTGTGTTGTTTTTAGCTAGTGCAGCATACATTCCTATCACATAGTTGGTTATCTTTCTCTTAACACTTATATCAGCTCTACTCTGCATTTGTATTGTATGCATTGCATTTCATTTTGGCATTCTATACAATGAAATGAGTGAATAAGTGAAAGGATGCACCAGAGTAAGCACACTGATTGTTCATTTGGTTTTTTACGTTTGCAATAAATTTCATTTTCTATTAGTGTCTGAAATATGAGTGAATGTGGTCGATCATTCTGGTGCTTTCATAATTATAGAAGGCAAAAGTGAAGTGAGGAGATGTGTGTAATTTGTGTTCTGTCCCTTCATTTTCTCCACCAGGCCTTTGACTCATTAAAGATTAATCTTCACATTTTAAAGGTATTTAATTAAACCAATTTAAATATTATTTGACAATAACATCAGTCATTACACTGTACTTTTATACTCTGTCGTTCATGTAATACAGGGCACCAATTCATATTCAAAAGGGTGTATGTCTCAGTCACATTAACATGCCCTGTCTCAGTAAGGGTTAACTGCAGTAGGCAATTTACTTTGGCTCTTTGAAAGTATGGCTTTGGCACGTAAATATACACGTCATAATGAAGGTGCATAAAAGCTTGCTATTGTGGGAATGAAAATGAAGCAAATCCCTACGTAATCATGTCACCTTAGACTTTCTGCTACATTCACATGACCCCATGGAAGACTTACGTTGTGAAAAGTGAACAGGTTGCTTGTGCAATTGCCAGCAATAAACAGTGTTGACACACCAACATTCTTTTCTAAAGGTAATTATGTAATAAAAACAAAATAGGATGAAAAGAAACTAGTATATTTGTCACCTTGTCAGCACGAAGTTTCTACAGAAATAAGTTTCCCTCTTCAGACTGGGTTTTGAATCAAAAGCTATATTTTATTATGCTTATAGGAATATTTCTGTTTTCCTACTTCCAAGTCATTGTGTTTCATATATTTTCTCTCTTGGTGAGTTGTAAAGAATCTCTTCTTGGTGTTTTATCTTTGCACTTGCCTTTCTTTTCAAACCTTTCACCTGTTTCGTTTCTTTGTATCTACAACTGTGCTTTGGAAAGTGCTGACATAGTGGAGAAGTCATCGGCCTTCTAACCCTAAGTAGGATGAAACAGGAGAAAGTGAAATCAGGGCCACTAAATACAAGACTTGCAAAGCTCTTAGTTGCACAAAGACAGTCCAATTTGAAACCAAGGAAAAAAAGATTTTTACCCTAAATGAGAAGTAATCAAGCCCTTTGTTTTTAATAACATCTCGTTTTAATTTAGAAATTCTCCTATTTCCACAGCTTCCTGCTTAAACAGTTTCTTACTACATTTTTTCCATCCATTTGTAGTGTATCTTTTTAAATGATGTCCCTTGAAATAGTGAACCGTCATTATCAGTAAAAAAACCATGGGAAATAGCAATGAAAATGAAAAGTTGTATCTCAAAGTATTTTGCAAAGCAACAGTAATGAATGGGATTATTAAACTTCTACTGTGATACGAGTGCTTTCACAGTGCCTTCATCTGCTGAAAAGAAGTGACTGGGTTTTTTTTTTATTTGTTTCATTTTGGAAATCATAGCCCACTATTTTGAGGTTTATGTTGTTTGGATTTGGCTTTGGGGAGGAGAAAATTCTGTCTGCAGAACCCAGTTGTGTTAGATTACATTTTGGCAATGTGATACACCAACAAAATTGTGATTGCAGAGAACAGCTGACATCATATACAGTGTGTAAATGCTATGATAAAAAGACTGAAAAGCAGTGTGTCACTGGTGTTTCTAAATGAAGTAAATCTTATTTTTGTTGTTGCTGTTCCTTGCTTGTTTTTTTTTAAGCATAGTCTTTCTATCCATAATATGAGGGTTTACCTTTTTATAATAACATTCTTTTCTTGGTGTAGAAGTGAAAAATGTCATGTTGCATTGTTCTGCAAGCAGGATCCCATGTTCTAAATATATACAGACTTTTTTAGGTATAAGGAATCAATTAAAAATCCCAGACTAAACTCATGGGCATGATTGGGTTTGGGAGGGGGATTTTTGTTTTAGTGGGGGGGTTTGTGTGTGTGTATATGTGTCTGTTTTGGTTGGGGGTTTTGTTGTTTGGGTTTTTTTCCTTTTTCTCTTCTTCAGTCTTTATGCATATGGTAAAACAAAACATGAAAGTATAACAAACTAAAAAGGTACACCATACCCCAGAATAGAAAAAGAGACAGAGTGAGAAAGTAACATGGAAGTCGTAGGGATAAATATGTTGTCCTCTGACTTCTCTTTATAGCACTTCTTTTTTTTTCTATTTTTTTCTTGTCTTCTCCAGGACAGCAGTAAAGTGTACACAACTCATGTGTCCTACTTAGAAATCTACAATGAATGTGGTTATGATCTCCTGGACCCAAGGCATGAGGCCTCCAGACTGGAAGATTTACCGTAAGTAGTAAAACTGCATAGAATCATCAAAACCAACAGGAATCATTTTCATATACCCTGCCAGTTTTTTTTTTTTTTTTTTTTTTTTTTAAGCTGTGCTGCTGATCTCAGTGTTAATCAATATACTTCATTTTCTCAATTTTATCAACAGTGCCTGAATTTTCTGTAATTTTGTGTATGTGGAGGCTGGGGAGACTAGGTGGGAGTAACTGAAAGTGAAGGTATTAAAAGTGTATTATGCAAAGAGATCTCTCAGCTGAAAGCAAGAGAAGGTGTACTGGTCTTTCTAATGGCAGCCTGTCTCTTTGTGCAATGTGCATGACTGTGTGGGGCAGAGACATATGTAACAGGTGGTATTTGCTTGAAAGAGTGGTGAGAAAAGCTCCCTGCTTCTACTTGGACCTTTTCCTTCAAGGAAAATTATTTTTCTAGAATATGCAATTAGAAAATAAGTGAAGAAGTAAGAGCTAGAAAATAGGCCACAGTAAACTCCAAAGAACAGTATATTTACTTCAAAATGGGTGATTGTTATAATAGTTTTCATTGATCAGATACCAGCACTTACTAATACTTGCAGAAGGGTATCAAATAAAGGTTTGTAGGTCATGAACACACCAGCCTGGAGAAATTTAGGATTTCTGATTTATGGGAAATCCAAATCCTAGTTTCCAAGTCTGAAGTAATAGTTTATAGTCTTTGTTATTCTTTAAATAACTAAGCAAACAGTAAAGATGTATGAATACGTGAGTTGTAGATTTGCAAATGTTATGAAATAATGCTGGGCACCATAAACTTTATCACTCAATATAATGGTATAAGAGAAACATGTAGATAGCATTAAATCATTGCTGACACAAGAGTGAGAAATGTACTGAAAGCTTGCTATAGAGCAATAACAGAACATCAATATAATTTTTATATTGAAATATCTAATTATGTTATTTATATGTTATTGAACCAATTTTATCTTCCAACACATTATTTTATTGTGTTAAAATAGAACTTCAGTTTTCTATACTATATGGGGTATCTAGGACATAAAAAAAAATTTTAAAGATTGATCTTTATAAAACAAACTAGTCTAGAGATTAGGAAGGCAAGAGACAAATGCAAAGTATGAGATTGGGCTGTGAATTGGTGTCATTGTTTTCCTTCGTTCACCTGCAAAATGGAAGTAAATTTTAACACTTTATGACACATTGGTGCTATAAGAACTGTGTATATTTACCAAAGTCTTTCCTGGCAAAGTTTAGGGGTTTAATTTAACTTACTGTCTACTCCTTGTGCTATGCAGATAATAATTTTAAATCAGAGGCTAATTTGAATAATAATTCAATTTTTTTGCTCATTTTTAGTGCAATTTTTTATTGAGATTGTAAAAAAAGTGTTACACTTTTATTCAGCTTATTAAAGTTAATGTGATCAAGTTATTCATGTCTATTACATTATTAATATAATTTATTAAGTTATTTGAAATATTTGAACTCATTCCATTTGACATTTTATGAAATTGAATTTATTCAATTGAAATAAATTGAATTTGATTAATTTAATTGCAACTTTGCAAGAGATATTTGGGGGTCATATGCCCTGGAAAATATGCCACATTTTGAAACTAGGTACTGACTATTTGCTAATAATTATGAATTTTAGAATCTCCAAATAGGTTTATATATGGTGATTCAATTAAGCTAAAAAGTAACTCCTTGGTATGTATCAGGCTATTTTAAAACGTAAATGTTTATAAATAATTTGGTTGTAAATTAGGGATAAAGCTCACTAGGATAATCTTAATTACCTGTAAACTTACATAATGTATATATATATGTGTATATATATATATGTATATATAAATATATATATATAACATGATGAGTTTTTCTGAGATAATATTTTTTTTCTGTGCAGAGTAACTAGTCTTAACAAGTGTTTTAAGGTTTTTCTGTACATGGACATTATTATTTCCAGTACAACATTTGTCGATAAAATATATTCTATACACTAAAACTATACCGTCATCACTTATATTTAACATGTATAAAAGTATTTAATCAATATAGTATTTTTTTGTTTATTTTTTAATATTGTGGTTTGAGTATTCAAAATTAAAAAATGCGTAGTTGTCATTCTGAGCTAAAAAGGGCCTACAAATTGCAGGAATGGGTAGTTGCATGATTATTTTAATTACATAATTAATTTTCACAAATGACTGAGTAGAAGTTACATGTAAGTAAGTAGTAATCACATATTTTAAAATTTATCAGATGTTTGTTACCTAATATACATTTAATGTTTCTGAGAATTTTATTTTTAAAACCTTTTGAGATTTTAGTGATAGTAAGCAAAATACAAAATAGCCTTTCTTAAATTTGTTTGAAAGCCTGTATTTTATGAGAATATTAAAAAGAACTAATGTTTTTTGTACTTTAAGAGGGTCAGATTGTGCATAATTTTCTGTTGAACTTCACAGTGGATCATCTAGGCTTTATGCAAAGTACAAAGCCAAAGGCAGGGTATTTACCCAGTGTGGTTATATTAGCAGTCGGTGATGACACTTTCCCAAGTATTTATGGACAAGAAGAATATTGAAGAAATTTTAGAAGAGTAAGCAAAAAGATTCGTTAACCTCATAAAGTATGCAGATGATTTTGGAACAGTATTGTTGTCCATATTCCTGCAAAAGAAGGGGATACTATTTGAATCAAAGATATGTACTTCTGTCTAGCAAACTCTATTAATGGCTTTACGTTACCAGTTCAGTGAAAAGAACAAACTCAGATTGCATTCAGGTAATAGAAGTTATGAAAAGTGGACTACAGGCTTGTTGATAGTACTTCAAAAATGAGACATTACATTGCGTTTGATGTTTAATGCAAAGTGAATAATAAACATTTTAAAAATTGCCCTTTTTATCTAATCATATGCATGATTAGATTTGGAATCTCAGCTCCTGAAGTCAAGGTTTTCTGTGTAGCCATAGTTTGTATATTCTGTAGACTACAAAATTTTCATCTTAACACTGTTTAATCATTTTATTAGAGTCTGCCAGATGAGAAGGGAAGAGACTCTCATAAAAAAAATCACTGCATTTCTGGAAATAGATTCCTGACAAATGCATGAACATAGTTTATATATCTGCACATTAAGCTCTTATTTTAACAGAAAATAACAGTTTTCTTGATATTTACTTGGTATGATATTACATGCAGTCCATAGAAGATATCCTTTGATATACCTTAATGCTTCATCCAAAATATGTCTTAGTTTACAATTGTAACTTCTTTTGCTTATCCAGAACTGACAGTGTTTTAATTTTGTGACACTGTAGCTGAAACCCAGCATATGCAGATGCAAAAAACATTTGAAGATTCTTTCTTGTTAGAATGCAAAAATTGAATTTGGTATTGACAATCTAATTGTGTTTGTAGCTGTAGAGAGTTCCATATTTATACAAGGAAATTATTATTGCTTTCCACCATGTAAGAAGCGTAAGTAAGTATAAGTAAGAAGTAAAAATATAGCTGGTAGAAGACTCTTTAAATACTTACTGCCACCTCATGTTTTCAGAAAAGTTTTGCAGGACTGTTCTAATTGGGAATATTTTTCTGAAGCTCTTCATTTACTCTGCATTTTTGCAAGAGTGTTTCATCTCCAACAGGTTCTCTGTTGTGTATTTGTAATTTACATAACTCAGTTACTGAATCTAACCAGTTTCACTTTAGTTACAACCTACCAGTAAAAACTCTTCCAAACTAATTTGTATTATTTATTGAGAAGTAAGAATTTTCTTGGCAACAAATAATAACAACACAAAAATTAAGACTGAGATTATAGAACCATTAGTCAAGAATTACTTAATTAAGTCATGGACAAGCAGTAAGTTAGCTCTTTACCTGTTCTGTGGCAGGTGACCCTCTTGCATGTGAAGGGAATCTAAAATTAATGCTGTTTTGCCTTAGAATGTTGGTCTTTAGACTGCAGTAGTTGAGGAGCTACTTCTCAGGGAGCTTAGACAACCATTAATCAGGAGTGATGGAGCCAAAGGAAAATGTACTCTGAACTTCAGGCCAGCATAAGTGATTCCCCATTTTTGTATGAAGATTCTTTAAAGTCCTCTTTAAGAGGAAAATATGTAAGTTTTCATATGATGCTGGCAGACTTTTAAAAAAAAACAAACCACACTTGAATCTAAGCGCCAGTTAACTTCAAACATCAACAGTGATGCCTATATCAATATATATTAGTGACATGCATAACTGTTATGTTCCTTGAGGTCACTTAAAAAAAAAATAAATCTGTGACTGGATATTGTTTAACTTCCTCGAATGGGTTTATACTCTTCTGTTCTCTACTGCTCTCCAAGGACTTGAAGAGATACCAAACTACTGACACGGAAGGCTAAAACACCTAGTATAACAATTCCTATGCTACTCCAACAAAGAAGGATAAAAATAAAAAAGGCAAAAGAAATACTTTTCAACTTAGAGGGAATGATTTTTGTAAGGCTAAGCTTTTCTGTTTCTTAATGAGGAGACAGCTGAAAACTGTTCTGAATCATTTCTTCAAAGATTATGTTTTTTTCATTACAGTTCAAACAAATTACACTTTAAATGTATACAATAACTTCAGCATATATTATATATTGTTTATTCATGTCCAGATTTTATGTTGATTTGTTTCCTGAAAACCAGTAGGAAGTCAGTGAAACTTTTCTAGGGTGACTTTTCTAAAGGCATTTAGTGAGTAAATTAATTCAAGGCAACTTTGCTTATGAATGTCAAAGCTTATTTAGCAAACTTTTTTTTTTTTTAAGTGGGATTATTGCAGTTGCCTGCAAATTCTAACAGATTTTTTATGGTTTTTTGATACACAAGCCTCCATCTTCATTGTTCCAGTTCTTTGTTCAGCAGGGTGGGGTGAGGGGGGAGAGAGAGACAGTGCATGGCTCTTTCCAGTTCTCAGTAAGAAAGACACAAAACCAAATGGCTTACTAAGGTAACCCCTTTAATAAGACAGAACATGAAGAGGAATGTGGGTGGCAAGTAAATCTTACATCCCATTGGATGCTGGGTGCCCTGCATTTGTGCAGCATTGGACGGAGCCTGAATGGATTTCCCTACAGTGCACTGCGCAGAGCAGCACAGTTCCTGTCCATGTAGAGAAGCTTTCTCATTTGGCCTTACAAGAAGATAACTCCATTGTAAAAGGTGTTCTCATTAGAACTGAGTGGATTTATGCTGCAGCCAAGGGATCTGTGCAGCCTGGCACAGGCCTGGGTGCCCCACTGTGTGTGCGGCACGTCACAGGCTGTGCCTGCTCAGGGTCTCTGTTGTGTGAATCACTAATTCCTAAATGTGTAACAGAACAGCCAAACTGTGTTTTTGTTGTCTCACAACAGAATCCATTGAAGGCACTGGGAAAGATTTTCTATCACAATATGACATGTCAAACAAACAGTCTATATGAATACTTACTCATCTCATAGTTCTGCCATGTCTCACATGCCAAGGAGATTGTGCTCCAGGTCTATACTTGGATGGAAAATCAAATCTGCGTGCTACTGAAAGTTGTGTTGGTAGCTGAATAACTTTGTAGCCTTGCCTCTTGAATCAGTGTTGACTTTGTACCCTGTTATAATATTCAGGGAGTTGTACTGCTGAAAGATCATTTTTTTGGAATGATCTATAAAATGATTATCTTGATCATTCTTTTCTTAAAACCTAAAGTTCCTTGCAATTTTGCAAACCATTAGCTATACTTATTCATTAATTAATTGTGTTCCTCTGGACAAGCTCCAAGATGCATGCTTGCTGTTTTTATCTTTTTTCCTAAATTTATTATTGGCTGTATAGTCTCTTCCTCATGTTGAAGTAATACCTCCATATTCTGTTCATGTATTGTCATAGAAGGTGTATATTCTCATATATTATTTGTTTGTATAATTATGATTAATTTTTTAAATGTTTATAACGTTTTTGAGATTATTTTAGATTTCTTCAGTTCTAAGCCTTAGAGACAGATATAATAATAGGAAACTTGATTTTTTAAATTGTCATCTTTTTTTCCCAAATATTTTAGGGGATGTTTTTATTATTTATATTACATAAATTAGTGAGATGGTGTTAATTAATCAAAGGAAGCTTTAATGTCATTGTTTGTCACTGCAGGAATTTCATAGGTGAAGGCATTCAGTGTGCAAGATGCTCCTGTGTTAGTGGCAGCTCAGTTTGATGCAGGAAAGGGCCCAAGCTAATAACAGTATAAGAAAGCCTGATAATACTACGTCAAACATGCATAACAAAACATTATTGTTTTCCTAAATTATAAAAATGGCTAGATGATGCTTGCCATGCAACTTCAAATATTAAAATTAGTCAGAGCATCATACTAAAGCCCCTCTGGGCTTTAGTGTGTGATGCATGCACAGATGGAATTGCAGACAGAATACAACTTGACATTATCAAAACTGTGTTATGCGAGAGCAGAATTAGGCTTTGGGGTTTATGCTTTGAATGGGGAAGCCGAATTTTGTGACTCTACTAGTAATGTACCACACAAAAATAAAGCTTGAAGTGGGAGGCAATCATACTTGTAAAAGCAATTGTTATACTAAAGAAGCATTGTATGTACTTGTATATGCATTTATTCGTGAAAATAGTGTATTGTAATGTGTTAAAATTATTTCTGTATATCCATTCAAATGTTTTGACCATGACTGTGAACTACTTCCTTATTATATAAGAGTAATACTATGGAGTGGTGCTTAGGTGCTTGATTTGATTCTGTCAGTTTGGGGCAAAATGAAACAAAAAAACAAAAACAAAAAACAAGCAAAGCAGAACAGAACCAAATCTTTCTGGTTTTGAAGCAACTTGAAGTAATTAACATGCAAGAACTATCTACTGATAGAAACTCAAGCCCAATACTCCCTCTTGTGGTAACCTTGAAAAACATGAAAAAATGTGTATATACATGTATGTATACATATGGGTATATATGTATAAAGTATTATCTATGCTTACACAGAAAAAAAATAGATCTTTAAAGAAAAATAACCTTCGAGTTCTAACTTCTTGTTTTAAATTGTCTCAGAATATGTAATTCATCCTGAAGCACGTGTTATTCATCCTCAGTTTTAGTGTACTTCCATTTTCACAAATTCTTCACCCTGGGAGTCTTCCAAATCCAGTGAGGCAACTACTTGACTTCCGTGTTGGATACTATAGAATGTCCCAAATGAGGGGACCCTAATGGCTACTCAGTAATGCCAATAAAGTCTAAATCTCAGTAACCATTTCAAAAGAAAAAGAATCTTTTGTTAAAGGACTATTTAAAGAAATGAAAAGGATTTTCGGTAATATTTAGCAGCTCTGTCTAGGAGCTCTTGCTATATCTTTGCTGCTTCCTTTCTGTAAACTTTAAGGCTTATGTAAGTACAGCTTAGAGTATTTCTGACATCAGTGGAAAGAAATAAAATCATTCTGTTTCCTTGCTTTCAATTTAAGAAAGGGATAATTTACAGTCGTAGTTACTACCATCTAAGAAGAGTGAAAAGAGAAATAATCTCTACAAATGCAAAGTTATTAGAAACATGTTGACCACAGATGTGTTGATTCTGAAATACTCCATGCCTATTTGTGCATCAAGATTATGGTATGTCTTATATATCACATGTGCTTTGTAATACCAAAAAAACCCCCACTTATTATTTGTTTGTGGTGATTCATCTAACCTCTTGCTTTTGAGATTTTACTGTGTCTCATTAAAATAAAAATCCCAAAGCTTTCTCTAATACATATAGAGTTCATATATTCCTTTTCAATGCGAAGGTGTATAATAAAGGGATAAAAAGGAGGTGACTGATTAAAAAAAAATCAACACTGCCTTTAATGGGTATCATTTATTTCTCATGTCTTTAGTTCTTTTATTATGATTGGTTTAGGTGTTTAGATTTCACCTTTTAGGTGCATGCTATCAAAATGAAAGTACAGAACAAATATTATTTTTCATTTGTTGGTTGTTTTTATTTTTCATGTAGAAAAGTGACAATAATGGAAGACTCTGATCAAAACATTCATCTGAAAAACTTGTCTCTTCAGCAAGCAACCAATGAAGAGGAAGCCTTAAACCTTCTCTTCTTGGGAGACACCAACAGAATGATTGCTGAGGTGAGAATTGCTGCTCCAAATCCTACTTAGCAGCAACAGAGTTAAAATGTTAAACAAAGTTATAAACCTCTCCGTGTAAGATGTCTATTTTGGAAGTTCTTGGAGGTAAATTAGTATCTTCTTTCTGAGTGTATTTCCTTATTGAAATTAAATAAGCATTTCTCTGGTTACAGCCTTCACTTTGCAAAGCTTTGTGTTTCTCCATAGTGAGTATGACTGGTGGTTGTTGATGCTATAACCTACTGAAATTCAAATAAGTAGAATACAAAACTTCTCCTAAACTAGAGAATGACTTTTGAATGTGGCATATACCAACATACATACACATTTAAAGGTTAGAAAACATGACTTTACACAGCATTGTCAAACATTCCCACAGAAGATTTTCCCTGGAAGTGTTTTGACACCAGGTTGGATGGGGCCTTGAGCAACCCGGTCTAGTGGAAGGTGTCCTTGCCCATGGCAGAGGGGTTAGAACTTGACGATCTTTAAGGTCTCTTCCAACCCAGACCATTCATGATTCTATGATTAAGTATTAAATTGCCTTTGAAGTACTTATGGTAAGAGTTATCAGTGCCCTCCTTTTTTTCTTCTAATTGCATAAACATGTGGTGTTACACGTGAAAACAAAAAAAAACAACAAAACCCCCAACCAAACAAAAAAGCCCAAACAACAACAACAAACCAAACAAAAAAACCCCCCAGCCATAAAAACACCCAGCCCCCCCATATGGTAGTGCAAAGCAAATTCAAAATAAATATGTGCAAATATGCAAATACAAGGGTGTTTTTACAGATTCTGAAAAATTAAAATGAAATATTTCCATACCCAAAATCTGTAGGATTCTTTTTTTCCTTATCTTCGTGCTTGTATGTGGAATGTAAATATATAAAATATAAAATAGTCAAGTAGTTCTATGTTCCTGCTGGCTGACCACATATACCTGGGCACAGGGAAAGAACCATTTGATTACAAAATTTAAATAGGCAAAGCAAATACTTATTCTTTCTTTCTCAAAAAAGACTATTTCAACAGTTACATTTTGAGAGGCAAGTGGTAATCAGCTTAAGGACTGTTAATAAATATGTGTATTGAGTCAAGGAACTCCTTCATGATATTGAAATGGAAAAACTGTAGAGGAGAGGAACTTGAAACCTATCATAATTATAGGTAACTACAGAATATTCAGAGTTGGAAGGGACCTACAAGGGTCATCAGGTCCATTTCTTAACTGAATGGCCCATACAGGGATCAAAGCCACAACCTATGCCATTATTAGCACCATGCTCTAACCACCTGAGCTAATCTCAGGATCAACAGAAAAACAGAGTTCATTGTATGGAGAAATATCTTCAGAATCTCTCCAATGAGTCTAGATGCCCTCTGTATGAAAATGAGACAGAATATTTAAAGAATGGTACTCTGCTCGCTGACAGGGTCATAAATCAGTCCTTCTAAAGGGCAACTTTTTTTCTTCTTTGGAAAGAGAAAATATATCCCAAACACTGAAAGTTATGAACAAATACCAGGATTAATGAACATGGTAAGTCATTAAATGTCAAGATGAAGTAATGGCCAATAGTAAAATATATAGACAAGAGTAAAGGATAAATAAATAATGATACTTTAAAAAAAAGAAATCTCCTAGTCTTCATTAATATGTGTTTTGGACTACTTACAGATCATGACTTTTGCTGTATTTTTTCTTTGCATGAATTTGCCCAGTTGCTTTTTTTGATGTTGGCAAATTTTTATCATGAAATCTTATGTAACACAAAGTTCCATGTCTTAACTGCGTTGTGTGAGGAAAATGTTCTCTAGCTTGTTCCTGAATCTACAACTTGTTAGTTTTATTTGGAGTGTGCTAGTACTTGCTAGAAAACATAAGAATGACCTCAGAGTGTGTGGCACCCCAGTAGCAGAGAATTCACTAATCTAAATAGCTTGGATTAGCAAATGCTATGCCAAACATCAGTTTTGCTGCTTTTGCAAGAGTTTTTTTGTTATATAAACACTCTAAAGTTATTGCTTCATTTGTCATTAATGAAAAATACAGAAAAATCGCTGAGAACACTTGCTTGGAATAACTACCACGTATTGCAGTAATATTTATTCTGCTTATTCTGAATGCTAGTATGAATCAAAAAACTTCAACTGAGTTAGATTTCATTGTAAAAGTGGTTTTTTTATGTAGTTTTATCAAATTTTTCCTTTGTGATTGCAGCAGGTATGTTGCAGTATGGTTCAGTGAGCTTACTGAGTGCTGCTTCCTCTTAAGCACTACAGAATTTATCCCCTTTATCATATGGCATTTTGGGCTTTAGGTGACTGTGGTACTTTTATGATGAGAGAATAGTGTTTGCAAAAATAATGGATTAACGTAGAGGTCTAAGAAAGAAGACTTATGACATACAACATAACTTCTCCAGAGATCCATATTTTTAAATTTTAATTGTTATTGAGTTAATATATTTGGACTTCTGAACGTTAGAACCCTCATAAGTAAACTAAAGAAAAAGACACAAGATTAATAAACCTAAATAGAAAAGAAAGTAAAAGAAATGCTTGATTCATCTTTTTTACTGATGTGGAAAAAATCAGATGACTGCCGTGGATCACGTGTGAAATCTATACTCTCTAAAATGGCAATCTAATGCTTTGACCCTGAAATAACCCTTCTTTGAAGAGTTGACTATCTTGAAAATAAGAATGACAATATAATTTCTGCATTGCCTGTGCTAGTGCAGTCTAACGTGACTTAAGGGCTGCATTTTTCCCTCATCACTGATTGTGCTAAAAGGAAAGTGATCATAATAATAAAAGTATTTTATAGGCTTCATTCATTCATTCATTCATTCATTCATTCATTCATTCATTCATTCATTCAGTGTTGGAACCTAAGGGAACATTTATAGTGGAATACTTCTTTCCCATACATAACTATAGAGCTCATGAGAAGGGAAAGAAAGGAAGCTAATCTAATCTGTGCAGGATTGCTTTATTAGTCAGTGTAGAACTGGTCCTTTCCTCTAGTTTTGACATGTACTACAAGTTGTGAAAATGGAAAAATGGCAGACATCCGTGCACAAACAATCCATAATGTAAAAATCCAAATAGGAATTTTTTTATCTCATATTTTGCCAGAGAGAAATAGAGATCAAACCCAAAAAGTTGATTCTTTTCTTGGCAGCTCTGCCAAATGTAAGGGCTATGTTTTTGTTTCTTCCATAAAGCATGGTTTCTTGTTATATTTAAATGCATAAGAATCTGCAGCAACAGGTTATAAAATCTGAACTTATTTTTTAGTTTTATTTTGTAAGCCAGCTTTGATTTAGGTATCTGATATGCATGCAAACAGAGAATTTCAAAGTCTAATTTGCAGTATGACAAGGGTGGTAGCAGCAACATCTAATAAAGCTCCTGTGCCAAAATAAGTGTTTGGCTGGTTAGGTAGCCTTCACAAACCATTTTATTTTTGTTTACTACTAATATATCTTCAACTGAAGTGGTCTTTTCTAAGTTCTTGTAATAGGAATCTCTTATTGTCTTTGTCCTTTGACATAACATGCCTAAAACTCTGTGATTTTGAGAATTCTTATTATTTTTTACTATTTCTCTTAAAATGGCAGAGTAATGTTGCCTCCCAAGGACATGCATCAATTTCCAAAGTGTAAAATCTTTATCTGAGGTTCATATGTCTGAGCAGTGCAGCTGCATGTACAGCTAGAAATTATTTTGCCTCTAATGAAAAAGTACTTCATTGTAATGAGGCAAGAAATGTTTTAGTGCATGGTTTTATACCTAGAGTAGTCAATTATAGTACTGTAAGACAGTGCATACTGCACAGTTCTTTTTCCATCTTATAAAATGTTTGAAGTACACACAGGGCAAGCAGTAAGCTTTTGGCAATGTTTAAATATGTTTATTTCAAGAAAGAATGACACTTTTTAAGATTTGAAGATAGTTGTGGGGACTGACTTGTGACCTCTGAATTGGACTCATTCCATCTGTATTTATTGTCCATTAGTATTCTCTTGAATATATTTAGAAAGCCCTGGTAGTGTTTGACGGTGTTTTTTATTGGATGACATATAAAAAGTAGGATTTGAGTGTGTGAGCTTATGAGATTAAATGACACTTTTGACAAAAATGCATGTTAGCACTGCAGTCCAGAAGGAATTACAACTTTTTGGCTTTACAAGGTTTCTCACTGGTGTCAATTGTTAATTTATGTTCACTCTGACAAACATATCCTATAGTATTATTTACACCAAATGGTGTAATCATTTCATCATAGTTGCTTTCATTTTCTTGTGTGGTAAAGAAATCACTGATTGTACGAACTACTTTGAATAGTCCTTATAATGCTTTGGGATTGATATGGTTAAAAGGCACTGTATAATATAAAGCTTAATAATATCCTTACCAGGGAATATTAACTACTTTTAAAGATGCCTGACCTGCCATGGTCTAATTGTGAAACTGTACTTGTATTAAATATGGAAAGATAAAGTATTAGTTTCAGCAAGTGATTGCACCTCTTCTGATCCTTATATTTTCATAGCAAAAATTTTTCAATTTCAACTATGTCAAGTTTACCTAAGTACATGAAGAGCCTCTTCATTTGCACCATATTATTTAGAAAGGAAACTAAAGATACATTAAGGTCTTACTCATCTACCAGATATAAAGTCAGGAACCTCCTGTCTTCAACTTACATACTCTTCCATATAACATGGTTCTTTTGGAACTGGTGGAGTTTATATTCATTGTGCATAGATTTCCATCTGAACTGTGGAATGACTGTAGCTATCAGAACTTCTTCCTACTTTTGCATGTAGCATGAGACTGGAGAAAATTAATTTGGTATCAGTCTTGGATGCCATCAGTGCTTTTCTCTTTTCCTTTGCTCTTCTTTGAAAAGTTCATAAGTGAAAAAACCTTCAGAGGAAAAAGAAACACTTCTTACAAGAAAATTTTGTACATTTTCATTGAGATGTTCTTTCAAAAAAATGTGAAATTTCAAAATCAGTCTTTCTTTGCTTATGCATTTGATAGTCACTAATCCACTCATACAGGAGAATCATGTTCTTCTGCTGTCTAAATATTTTGATTCAAGGAAGAGAAGATCCCACTGGAATGGTATAAGCTGCCAAGTGGAGATGGTTTGCAGTATGGACTGAACAACTGCATTTATCACCTGTAAAATCTTTTTGTCCCAGCAGTCCTGAACTCCACTGTGTGTTTTCTCTGTCAGAGTGTTTTGGCAGCCATAATCAACACATTACTCTTCCAGATAGTAGCAGCTTCTGTTAGTCTGGTGGTGATTTTCAAACTGCTTTTCGTATGTCTTTGTCCTGTTTAAGAAACTTTCTCTTTCTTAGGTCCTCCATTAGTAAGTCTGTTTAGACCAGTAGCATTCATTTCTGGGTATTCTTAGTGGAAACATTTACAATAGCAGCTGCAACAAGTAAAAAAATTGGGAAATACATAAATTCCTGCATAGAGAAGAACTCCTGCTGTGTTTTGTTGACTTAAGATAGGTAAGAATTAGATTAAGATGGAAAACTTAGGCTCCAGCAAATTTCTGGACATTTCATGACCTTGTATTCCTTGACAGGAACATCCAGCTTAGATGTTTCTTGCAGTATGACTGTGCTGGAGGCTCTCATTAAAGTAGAAACTGCCTTCTTGCAACCATTGTAATAATGCAATAGTTAAAGTCACAAAGCTTCTATACCATTTATTTAATTTCAGCAAACACAGGTATATTCTGGTCCTGGAAAAAAAACAAGACTGGGCTGTATGGCTTGAAACATGCCTTGTTCATATTTTCCAAATGAAAAACTGTTGCTTTACTAAGTCATGATCTTAAATGTTATTGAATCCTTTTTTTACCATGCCACAAATGGGCAGCAACAGATGACCTGGCATTAATTCTTTTGTAATGTTCATGTGATATCACAAAACATCTGAAGTCTGCTTATGTGGTTTATGATGTCACAGAATTCCTGGAAAAAAAATATTTCTTTGTAAGTAACTGCAGCTCATCAGTTGTTCTATATATAACTCTCACAATAGCAACCATCTGCTGAGAACCAGGCCACTCCCCTCTTCCTTTTTTTTCCTTCATCACATCAAATTAGTGTGAGGATGATTTCATATACATATGGTTTGAATACTGCTAACAAAGCCAAAATGAACTCTGAAAGCCACTAAAGGAACATTTTGTTAGGCTTTGAGACATTGTCCAGAAATTTTTGTTTATTTGTTTTCAGTTTTCAAACTTTCTAAAAAGGTAGTACTCAGAAGTTGCATATTTGAGATAGCGAATAACCAACCAAACAAAAAAAAAGGCTTGTTTTTGGACTGAAGATGCTGGCAAGCATCATTTTAGTTGAGTGCATTTCACCTGTTTGTGTGGTAAAAGAAGCAAGTGTAGGGGATTATGACTGCAATTAACATTTCACGATCTCATCCCATTTAACAGTTTAAATTTTTATTGCTTTATGCTTCCTGCAAAAGTTCTAACAGAGCTTCCTATATATTGGAACTGCAAAGCAGAGATAGAATCATATTGTAAAAAGGAGTATTGGTGTCTTGATTAAATGGTAATTCTACTCTGAAGAAGGACTTTAAAAAAATACCAGTTTGGGATTTTAGCCAATGACTTCCAAATCAGCTTCATTCATTTTTTCATTCATACGAAAAAAGCCTGTGGAGAGAAAAGCAATAAAATTTCTAATGACCAGTCCAGCCAAATCTACTTGGAACAGGCAAAATAAAGTTGTGACTAGTGTATTGCAGTAGACAATAAAGACCTAATAGACCAAATACTGTCGTGTGCTTTTGGAACTGAGAGTCCCTACATTATATTCTTTTATGCTTTAATTTTTTAATTTTTTTTGCCTCTGTTGGTGTTAAACAGGTGTGACTAAAAGCACATTTTGAAATGCATGAAATTTTGCTGCAATGTGAAACTCGTTTGCTTAAGAATACTTATTCAGAAGTATGATGATTTCTTCTGCTTCTTTCATAGCAAACTTTACTTTGTGCTTCCACATCTGGACCTGTATTGATGTTTGATCTGGATTAGACTTGTCTGCAGTGTAGTGTGACTGATGCCATGTCTGTAGTGCAAAATGTCCTCAAATATCAGTTCTGTTGAGGAGAATGTTCTTAAATATTAATTCTGTTGTGGATTTTGAGCTGGAGAAAAAAAAAAATATCCGGTCCTGCTTCACAGAGCTGCAAGTAATAAAATTGTAGCTGTCTTAGTAACATAAGTGAAGCTGGCTCCGATTATTCATGGAATCAGAATTGCTGAATAAAGTACATTTTCACAGCACATAACTTTTTCTTAGTATAACTGCATTTTAAGTAAGTTTGGGAGTATTTTCTCACTTGACACCTTTCCCTGAGCCTGTTTATTTTCATTCCAACACTACAACTCACTTCCTCTTAATATGCTCAGCATCACCTCTGAAGACAGCGTAGCATGTCACTGCGCTGTGATGCTCTGATGCTCATTTCACAGGATTGTGAATTTCAAAATTCCTCATCTGTATAAACTAAAGATCAAAATTCTTCTCCCTTTCTCTTTGAGCTCGCCTGTATTAGGTAAAGCAGCCCAAAAGAAAATAGTGCTAAGGCTGTAATTTACTTACAGAATTTTCACCAGCAAGCACAAGTGTATGCTATTCCTGCACTCTACCTACTTGTTCACACCCTCTCTGCTGCCATTTTCAGGTATTCTGCTAGAACTGTTTTTCTGTAGCTGTGCTGTGGCTGAATCAAGAAACTGATCCAGATTAAATATCTATGGTTTGCAGACTTTATTTTTTTTTCCTTTGAACTGAGTCAGTTCCCAAAAACAGTTCGGTTGTACTGGCACTATTAAGGCTGGAAAAAAAAATGGGGAAATTGGAGACAATTGAACCAAGCGGTATAGCTGTTCATATTATTCCTGTTAGAGGATTATTTAGCTCGCAGTCTTTCTGTTAAGAGCTGTTCTTTCCAGATTAACCTGCAATGGGCAGGCTATTTTAACATCTACAATGTTTCATATCAAAGCAGACTATGTAAAAAAAAGCAATATGTTGGTATATCTATTCTGAATCACAGGGTATGCCTACATAAATAATTACTCCAGAATAACAGACAAATAAAGTAAAGACAAGAGATTAACACAGACAATATAACCAGGATTTTTTATCATCTTTTTCAGCAACTATAAAATAATATAGTTGCTAATTAATAATATTTATTTTTCTAATTTATTTCACTGCCCTATTTTTCTGCAAGTCAGTAATTTATGCCCTGAAAACAATGTAGTCATACTTGTTGTAGTTTATAAATAAAAATACTATCTGTATGCTAAACCTTTAATCTCCATATATAGTCTAAAGATTTAGCTTTTTATAAAATGAGGATAAGGAATTATTTTAGTTTTAAGTTTCTAACAGTATCTTGATACAACTAAATGAAAGATGCTTTAGGTGCTTAAATATATATATATGTTGTTTTTGGGTTTTTTTCAAGAAAAGTACATGTGTGATGGCATATGGTCATTTGAAATCTAAAGTAACTGATAGCTGTTCAAAATTTTCTGTTCTGCATTTCAAATATATTGAGAAAACCTCTAAAGTGATCCTAAAACTGAGCATCTCTAAAAATTAACCAAGAATTTGTGTGTCTAGTTAAGGAAGTATGGCAGTAGTTATTCCAAATAAATACATTTAAAGCCAAACCTTTTATGAAAACTGTCACGCTACATAAAATTCTGATGCCAATTTTGCAAAGTTTATTTTTTTTCATAAAAGTTAATAAAAATGTTTAAAGCATTATATAAATTCCTATTTTAATTTACAAATGTAAATATAAAAAAAAAAATAAAAAAAAAAAAAAAAACACAAAAAAAACCACCAAAAAAACCCCCAAACAAACAAACAAACAAAAACCCAAAAAAACCAAAAAAACATGGGAAAAGCATGCAGCAGTGGGGAAATTGATAACCTCCTGGAAGCAGGAGTTAGTAACTTTCCCTGTGATCAAGATGCCCTTATCTAATATTCCTCAGCATAGTAAGGCCGCTTGCCTTTCTGATGTACTCAAGCACATAATCACAGAATATTCTGAGTTGGAAGGCACCCTGAAGGATCATTGAGTCCAAATCTTAAGTGAATGGCCTGTACAGGGAATGAACCCACAACCCTGGCATTAGGACCATGCTCTAACCAACTGAGATAATCTCAGACTGTCTTGGAGCAGCCTTGGTTGCTTGCAGGACAATTTGTCTGGATTAAATTTATCCAAATCTTTGGCCAGAATGTGAATGTCAGAAGCCTTTTGGCTTCTTATTGCATATTTATTTCAGGTCCAATAGCTAAAAAATTGGATAGGTGATTTCAGTTGCTGAATTAGTGAGCTATAAAAAACTAAATTTATTTATCCACTAAACATTGAGGTTTCTTCCTTTCTTTTCATTGTAGACACCAATGAATCAAGCCTCAAGCCGATCTCATTGCATTTTCACTATTCACATCTCCAGCAAGGAACCTGGATCTGCAACCATCCGACGCTCCAAGTTGCATTTAGTAGACCTTGCTGGATCAGAGCGTGTTGCAAAGACTGGAGTTGGAGGTCACTTACTGACAGAAGCCAAATATATCAACCTGTCATTACATTATTTGGAACAGGTAAAATTGAAATACAGTAAAACATTTCTCCCTTTACTACATCCCCATTTAGCAACATGCAATATTTTGGAAAAGTTGATTCCAGTATTCAGTTAGACTTAGGATGTTTATTCCAATTTTTAAAAATAATTTAAGTGGTAGCTCTTCCTTTAAAATAGCATATTTTAATTTAGGAAAAACTTAAAAATTAAGCAGTAAGATTACAGTAGGTAAACAGGATTGTATTTAAAAATAGTTTTCTTGTTTTATTTGCAATAATAAAGTTATTTGCAAGATAGCATCTATATTTCTGCTAAAAATGTTCTGTGTATTCTTCTTGCCCTTCCACAGCTGGGATCAGGATGTATCACTCAAGGGTCACTGAACTAAAGTGTTTGAGTTTTATTTGGTGCAAGCATTGCAGTATGGTAAATTACTAGGCTCTTCTCTCATGTGTTCTTTTACTCTTCTACCAATATGAATATTTGATCTCTTTAAGACAGGAGGTACATTTGGTAATGTATTTAATGAAGTAACTATTGTAATTAGTTTTATACAAATAGGGCTCATAGATGCAACTGCAATAACAACAACAACAACAACAACAACAACAATAATAATAAATCTCCACAAATCTTTGTCATTCAGCTGTTGATACTGGAAAAGATTTAGCCTCTTGATTTAACGTATAATAAAATTCCCATCCTCCTTTCACTGTTGCTTTTTTCCTCTTTAGAAAAGGCAAATGTTGAGAAAATACATTACTCCTGACTAATCTTATCAACTTAGGAAAAAAAAATCCCTAAGATAGCAACAGTGAATGGAAACTTTGGAGAGGAAGATTTCCAGTATCAAGATTTGATTAACTATGATGAGTATTATTGATATGTATTTTTACAAAAATTAAGTAATTCTTTATTATTTAAATGAATTCTCTTAGTGATAATAATAAGTTGCAATCATTGAATATTTTTCAAGTGTGGATTTCAGACCTCACACCTGTAAGAGAAATGAAGTTCTTCCTAAGACTGAATACCTAATATTGTTTTCACAGTACAGTAAACACTGTTCCTGTTGCCAGAAATTATTTGGGTGGATTCTGATGGAGAATACAGAATTTTTTTCTAAGGCTTCCTTAAAAATTTTTATGTGCAACCATAGCAGGTCTGTGAGGCTGCCATTTAGTGGGAGAAGTAAG
Organism: Margarornis squamiger; assembly: GCA_035222235.1. Lineage (NCBI taxonomy): Eukaryota > Metazoa > Chordata > Aves > Passeriformes > Furnariidae > Margarornis > Margarornis squamiger. Next base: position 29,790,118 of record JAWWTY010000106.1, read on the forward strand.
GAGGGTAGAGAGAAGAAAAAGTGCTGAACTTTAAAATTCGAATTTGTCCTTTTTAATTTACACTTTGGAATATGTGTTGTTCAGTAAAATATACAGTTGACAAAATCCATTAAAACAGAAAATGTTGTGGGTGTCTATACGTGAAAATTCTTTAAAATTATGATTAGGAAATATGACTGTTTCCTCCACTTGCTGGGAAGAATATTTTTCTTTTTTGTGTTATATGTCTTTCTGTTAACAAGAACAAATCTCTTGGATTTCATTTTACCTAAAATCAGAGGTATTTCATCTTCAAAAGAAGTTTAAGGCACAGCAGGTGGCAGTCAGTCATTTACAATGACACTGATTTTTTTTTCATATCCCCTGTTTGTTTAAATTTACCTTGAAAAAAATGTCTATATTTCAGTTGTACTCAAGAGTGATAAGGATCAGTGAGTCTAAAATGAACCTCTTCAGAATCATACAAATTATACTCAGGATCCTTCTCATTTACTATATTACTTTTATGTATTTATAATGCAACATTGCATGAGCTTATATGGGGTTGATTTTAATAATCTGTATAGTGTGTTTTGAGATACTCAGGTCTGAAGTGCTGGAGAAGTGAAAAATATTTTTTTTCATGCAACTTTTGATTCCTATTTTAGAAAAAGAACAGTTGGAAATAAGCACATTGGTATTGTGTATCATTAATAAAAATGTTTTCTAATACTGAATAAAAGACCACTGAAGACAGTAAGAAATCTGTCTTTGTTCTGTGGGAATTGAGCCATTCATTCCTTACCTTTAAGTGGCTAATATTAAAGTACATAAATTCCTCAAAATCAGCTTATTTACTTTCTCAACTATTTTGTTATCTGCTGATGGTTTAGTATTGAGTTATGCCATTTTTAAACACTTTTCATTACAAAATAGTCATGTAAAATTATTTTGATGGAGATAACAATGGGAACACAGTTCTCTATTACTGCACTTGCTCTACTTGTTAAATATCCACAATGTGTTAAAAAATCTTCAAAGAAATCAACTGCACTTTTTCTTCAAGTGGCCTCTGTCTAGCGAAAAATGAAGATAGTGTCATGCAGCTGATCTAAAATGGCAGCAGGAACTTAAAATCCCTACTATCATGTCTTTTCTTTGAGAGATGTAGTAGCATGTTCTGGAATTAAAACTGTATTGTAACTGCATGTGTGTAGCTATTCCCTTTTGATACACAACATAGGATATACCAGATTTCGAGTTGCAAATTAACAGTGATACTGCCACATGATTTGACACTATAATGGAATAATATCCCTAAAACAATAGAATACAGTGTTCTCACTGCTTTAATGAATGTGCCTGTTAACTGTCATTTAACACGTTCCATTTAGGAATGTTGAATGATCTTATTCATTAGTGAATGGTTGCTACCCATACCTACCAAGTTTTTTGTTAATAAAATTTGAAATTACTGCCAGTCGTCAAATGCTAGATTTATTCACATCATATAGAAAAGATACTTTGATGTTTCCTAATTAACATATACAGACACTAGAGTAACAGAAAACTAGTAATATGCACGCTCTTGTTTCTGATCGGTAAATCACAATTTTGGAGTGAATTGTTTCCAGCAAGACCTGTAGCATATATTGGAGACAAGCATATGTTGTCCAAAAAGTAAGAATGCTGGTGTAATTAACTATAAGACATCAGCAATACAGTTTGATTTTTTTTTTTTTTCTGTAAGGACCAGAGCTTAAGCTGCTAAACTCTACTAGAAATGGAAGGTAGGATGTGAGACATAAAAAAAGACGAGGAACAGGTATATGGCTTCAGAGCTTCTGCTACACTAAACAGCAAGATATGGGTGTACCTGATATCTCTGTACCTGCAAGTGATGCTCTCCAGAATCCTCATCTCTTGAGGGTGCTCTGAGAACATATCCTGCCTGCCTCTTGGCACAAGGTACTATTGCAGATCTGTTCCTTGCATCAAGGATGTGGACAGGACTCTTGGGAACACTTCAGATCATGTCAGAACCCCTTGTGAGTCTCAGACCTTCCTTTTTGCTTAACAATACTTCCACACATTTCAGTGAAGTCATTTATGAGTCATTTTACCTGCTCCATGCCATAATGTGTCCTATGGGATGAAAGTTTACAAGAAATGACAGTAGTTCTGAAGGCCTCCACATTTAAAAAAATGAACTAGGCCTTAAAGTGGTTTGTTTGACCCACTAAAAATGAAACTTTCTGCCTTAAATTTTGTTGATTTCAATCAGCATATTGCATATTACAGCCCTGGTTTAGTAATATTATTAAGCTCAGATCTACCAGTATTAAAAAGAAAAAAAACCCACCCTTTTTATATTAAAAGGTCAGTAACACCTTCTTAAACAAGACAGCTTTCTAATTATCATATTTGGTGGCTGTTAGAGGATCCAGGTTCAGAGTCTCTACAGGTAGTCTTGCTCACTTTATGAAAGAACATTGCTTCCCTCGCCTTCATATTCTCCTTTTTCTATTTCAGATTCTGTGATTGGATTGTAAAGATTGATTTAGAGATTTAGGTGATGTTTTACTAAATGGTCTTAAGACCAAAATCTTCTGTGTTATGACAGTACAGTGGCTTTTGCATCATGAGAGTTGGTCACATATCTTTTCAGTGTTTGTGTGGAAGGGTTCAGAGTCCACCTGGACTACAGACTTCCTGCACGAACTTCAGAAAAAATGAACTTCTCTGTAACTAAGTTTCCCTTTTTAATGGAAATAACATATCTTCCTGCTGGCTCTTTTCCCACCTTGTCTATTCAGATTATAGTCTCTGTGTGGCAGAGGCTGAGAACGTGCTTGTTAATGTATGCACTAGACTGCTATGAGTTTTCTATGCAATATTATAAACCAAGGAAGTTTTAACTTATTTCTATATAACAAGTTGTAATATATGAGATTTGAAAACCTTGATCCAGGAATGGGTTTCCAGATTCCTTTACAAGATAGTAATTTTTCATATTACGCATTCGTGTCTCTCAGGGCTGCCAGTGTAAGATTTATAGTTTTAACTTTTAACTTTCTGAAGACCATTAAGAGAAACTTAATGCCACAAAAAAGTTGCTACTATATTTTCTAAATAACACTTTCTGTAAATGCAGCATAAGCAAAATATATACTGGTATGTAATATTTATTAAAGGAAAACCAACTCCTAATCATTTAGGAGAGCTTGCACAACTTACGTAGCTACAGTTTTTCAGTGCAGTGCTTGGCCAGAAACCAGTTTGAATCTTTTGTATCACAAGAGATCATGGGTAATCTATCTTTTTATTTAATAATAATTAGGTCCCATAATGTAAACAGCTGAGAAGGGAAACTGAGAATAGTAGGTGTACAATTTCCTTTTTGGCCAAGGTGTATATGTTCTAGATGGAATCATTTCTTTCCAGCAGTACATTGTAATCATGCACCCTTTTATTTGTGCTTTGCTTTCCAAGGCATTTTCTCAGAAATAAATGTATCAACCCATGTAAGAAGCACATGCTTTAAGAATGTGTAATTTTTAAAGTATGCTTTAGCAAATATTGAGGAAGTTTTTACTTAAATACTATACATAGTTTGTTGTTATGACAGAAAAAGTATGAGGAAGTTTTTCAGTAAGTTCCTGTATTTTAGGAAAATCTGTGGGTTTGAGTTTATGGTGTTCAGTTTCCATGTCACTGAGAGACTGTAACGCTAAGGTATGATAAAATTTATTTGGTCTTTCAGGTCCAGCTCCTACAAAGACTTATAAACACGCTGAAATTTTAGTTGAAATTCATTCAATAAAACCAGTGGGTTTGCAGCTAAGGTAGTTTTGTTTTAGCAGAAGTTCGTTCCTGAGCAGAATGGTTTTGTTCTTTTATATGTCAATCATTAATAGACATATAAATTTACAAATATTTTCTATTTTTGCTATTGGTTTAGGTAATAATTGCCCTTGCAGAGAAAAACCGGTCCCACATTCCTTACCGAAACTCTATGATGACCTCGGTGCTAAGAGACAGCCTGGGAGGGAACTGCATGACTACCATGATAGCAACGCTCGCTTTGGACAGAAGAAATATAGATGTATGTTATTTCAGTCTATTTTGGACAAAAATGTTTTCCCTTCTCTAAAAATCCTGCTCTTTTGATTTTCATCATAGTTTGCAGTTCGAAGATGTATGCTTTTATTCATATCCTTATAAAAAAATTTTTAGCTTTGTTTCCAGGAGATAATTTTATCTGTGAAAATTGCAGTAGGATATAGACAAATCCATTAGAAAATGTACTTTTCTCTAGGTAATCTCAAGTCAAGGAGCAGTTGGGAAATGACTTGCACCTAGTAGTGAACTTCTCTTGTATTTTTAATTTACTGATTTCCTGATGAATACATTTTTGAGTTATGAAAACGCATTTCCACTGAAAGCTTTCATAGAACTTCTTTTAGACTTCTTTGAAGTCAAGACTTCATTGAGTATGGTGGACAGCTGGAGAGTTCAGTAGGGGGGAGAGGGAATTGGGTGGGGTAGTTTGGGACTCATGGAAATTTAAAAAGTATTTTTATGTCCCTTCACCAATTTCCTGCCCTGGAGTTATGTGTGGTAATGTTTTCTTCTCTTTGTTTACAAAAAGGGCTATATTTTTTATCAAAGGATTGTTGTGAATGGGGCTACATCTGGCTGGATGGAGAGTGGTCCCCAGAGATGTTCCTCAGGGTTCAGTTCTAGGGCCAGTTCTGTTCCAGTATATCCATCACTGATCTGAATGCAGAAGTTGAATAGACCATTAGCAATTTGCTGGTGATACCAAACTGGGAGTTACTGTTCACTCTTTTGAGGGACAGGAGGCCTTGCAGAGGAATCTAGATAGATTGGAGCATCAGGCTATGATTAATGGGATGAAATTTAACAAACCAAAATGACGGGTTCTGCACTTACAGTGGAGTAATGCCCAGCACAAGCATAAAATGGGAGAGGAGTGGCTCAAAAGCAGCCCTGCAGAAAGGGTGCTGTCAGCAGCAGGTTCAGTGTGAGTCACAAGTGAGCCCTGGGAGCCAAGAGCACACCATGTTCCTGGGGCATATCAGACATAGCACAACTAGCAGGTCCAAAGAGGTGATTATCCTGCTGAATTCAGGGTTGGTGCTGCTCACCTTGAGCACTGTGTCCAGTTCTGGGCCCCACCATTTAAGAAGGATGTGAAGGTCCTTGACTGCATCCAGAGGAAGACAACAAAGCTGGTGAAAGGCTGGGAGGAATGTCCTGTGTGGCATGGCTGAGGAACTGGGGCTTGTCCAGTTTGAAGCAAAGGAGGCTGAGAGTGACCTCATTGGTCACACAGCTCTTTGAGGAGGAGAAGCAGAGAGGGAGGTGCTGAGCTCCTTTCCCTGATGTCCAGCTATAGAATGTATGGGAATGTTTCAAAGCTGCACCAGGAGAGATTCAGGGCGGACATTAGGAAGCATTTCTTTATTAAGAGGATGGTCAAACATTGGATCAGGCTGGAGAGGTTGTCGGTGCCCCAAGCCTGGCAGTATTTAAGAGGTGTTTGGACAATGCCCTTAACAACATGCTTTAACTTGGTCAGGCTGTTGGACTAGATGATCATTGTGGGTCCCTTCAAACTGAAATAGTCTAGTCTATTTCGTTCTGAAGTATGTAGAGATGTGAATACATAGAACCGAGCTCAAAGCAATTTATTATTTCCTGATTTTCTTAACATCAAAGCATTCTGTTATGAATAAATAAGACAAAAAATATTTAGCCTAAGACTGTTTTCTGAAATACAGTGGAAAGTGTTATACTAAAACCATACTTCATCTAGTTGTAGACTTTTTTTTTCTTTAGAAAATGGACTTTGCTGTTAAATGAAAATGCTGTTAAATGAAAACAGACTTACAAACATGTAATTATGCAAGCATACTGTCTTGTTAAAAACACAAGTGGGTATGTTTGTTAATTTTATTTTAGGCTCTCTTGGATTGACACACTTTTGTATATCAATTCATCAGGTGTGTGTATCTCACATTGTGTTCTGGGTTTCTGTTTCAGGAATATTTAATCCAAGCAATTATCCAGAGTAAGCCCCTGACAAGTTTCATGTTCTTGCTTTAACATACACAATACACACAACAGATGCTATCCTTCAGTCCTCCCAAAACTGAAAAAACTCCAGATCTCTTCCTTACTCCCCACAATCTAATATGTCCAAATAATATATGCAGGTGATAAGTCAATTAATAATCATTTGAAAATGTCAGAATTAGGATAGCTGTATGAGTCATTATTCATAGTTCTGTTTGTGTTTTTGCTTATTTTTTTTCCAATGGAGATAGATTTCATTCACAAATGAAGCACAAGAACTATCCACCAGTGTGAATTGAAGTTGTATAATAAAAGCCACTTTCCTAAGAATCTAGTGTCATTTCTTGCAATAAAAGGAATGAACCAGAGAAAGAAAGGGCACTCATATGAACAAGACAAATAGAATGTTATCCTAGAGAACTGGATTATATTCCTACTTCTACCAGTGATTTTGTACAGAGTTTCTCAGATCACTGCATCACATTTTTATTACTAGTTTTATGGAATGCTTGAATGAAGATATTGATTCTGAACTGTAGATATATTGCTTAATATAACTGTAACTGAAGCCGAATGGAAGATGTTTTGAACAGAATATTGTATAATGATAACCACTGAATACAATTTTTTTGGCACTTTTGACTTCAGTATCCTTTCTGTTAAGAATAGTCATTCCACATACTTTAAGCAAAGCAATAACTAAAGGGTTAATTGGTTAATTCTTGTAAAGTCCTTAAGTGACAATAAGTGTGCTAGAATAATGATTAGGAAATTAGATGTCAGGTTTGATTACTGTTTTGATGGCATAGAATAAACAAGTTGTAAGCTTGCATATGGAACATTGAGAACTGAAGTGATTAGCTACTCATTCATTTAACATATGCTTCACAATAAACAGGGCAAAGAGATCTGGTGGAAATGTATGTATGTGTACTGTACATATAACTGTATTTAATATATGTATAGAACTTAATTAAAATGTTAGCTGATCATGGTTGCACAGGAACTGTACAGCAGAGGCAAACACAGAGCCCAACTAATACTGTCTGCAACTCTTAATTGTAAGACCTTCCTCTTCTTTGATTCTTTGTGTATATATTATGTTTTGGCAAGAAATATTAGTATCTTTCCTCATGAAACCCTAATTCAGGTATCACCCCTTCAAGCACTGAAAGAGAGAAAAGTCCTGTAGAAAAAGGACTATATGAACATAACATTTAAATTAGTATTTTCATATGTTGGAGGACTGAAAACTGGGGAATTACTTTGATTCTGAAAATCAGTTCTGTTACAGTAGTAAAGGGTGTGTAAATTCCCTATAAATGCAGCCTGGCACATCTCAGAAAATTTTATCATACAGTTTATCAAGCATCATTTGAATTTCTAGGACTAATGTCTAATTTTTTAGTATTTAAGCTAACTGTAGACAATTCCTGGCTTTTTATTCATTCAATATATAAGTTCTCTAGCAGGGTCTAACATTCAAATATCAGCTGATCTCAAAGGAGGAACAATACGTATAAGGATCTTTGATTTCATTCTGTGCCCTAGATGGGAGTGCACACTGGTTGTCACAGAGTTTCCTCCACAAAGTCAGTCTTGTACATCTTCTTTTTTTCTGCCTTTCTTTCTCCCTGCACCCCACCTGAAGTGATCTGACAGTTTTTTATCTGGTGTTGCAGTTCTCCTGTATGCCTCCTAGTTCCAAGTCTCCCAGCTTGTTTCTAATTTGTCCTGGACTTCCACTCTTCTTCCCTTCATCTCTTTTCCACTGTCTTTTACATAAAATGATCTAGTCCCCTTTTAATTTTAAAAAATTGGTGAATTTTTTCTTTTTCTCGTCATTCAAACTTTATTACCGTGTTACCAGCATGTTAGAAGCATGGCTTGCTTATCCTATAGTGTCAGTCAGGGACTTACTGAAATACAGTTGGTCAGGGGACTAATTGGATCAATAAAATACATACTATGATTTAACAGTTTCCTATGTCACTGTCATTAATATGCTAACCTAATTTCCCTTGAATATTGGTGGGGTTTTTTTAATACGAAATGATAGAATATTTCTGTAAAATGCTCAAAAAATAGAAACATAGTTTAATGACTTCATCAGCTGTCTGATCTACTTAGCTAGTGCAAAAGTAACTGAAATTCTTCTCTTTTCTCTCTCTCTTTTTTTTTTTTCCTTTTCCTTCCAGGAATCTATATCAACCTGCAGATTTGCACAGCGAGTTGCTCTTATTAAGAATGAAGCAATTCTTAATGAAGAAATTGACCCCAGATTGGTGAGAGTTGTCTGGGCTGGAGAGAAGGAGATTGCTTGTTTTACATTTTAATAATCAATAGTAATCAAATTGATGCTGAGAATTTTATACATCCCATTAAATCGTTTTTAGATGCAAGTTCCAGCTTTCTTCTATAAAATAACTACCATTCTATTTTTTTTCTTTTGGACATAATTATAATTAAGTGGACCTTTATAAAACCTCTAAAGTTTTTATCAGCTCTTAAAACATCTGAGAAGTAATGGTCACTTTCATTATGGTCTCTGTGTTGTTTTTTTCAGAGTATTAGTTTCTACATCAAAATCACACATAATTGGATGGCTTTAAACCACTTTAAAAATATACTAAGATTACTAGTCACTTGGTGAACGCACACTGCTGCACTTCAACAATTTGTGTATTAAAAAGCTAAGAAACATACAGATACAGTCCTTCTTTGAAACTGCTTCAAGGAACATTTTAGCTAGGAAAAAATTCTGAGAAGTTGCCATTAGGGAAAAAAGGAAGACAAGTAAAGTAGATAGAAAAAGGGTTTGCAGAATCTGCAAAATGTTAGGTTATGTAACAAGAATTATTAGTTTAAAACTTGAGGATTAGGTGGCTAATGATTTCATTCATTGTTACTTGATGGCAATTAGCATATTCCAGTTTCTGTTAATGATTGCGCTTTTATTTTTTCTTGTCTCTTATCTTTGAAGTTCAAAGGGAATAGAAGATTCTTGTCGGGTTTTCTGCTGTTTTTCTTTATTATTATTTATTTTATTTTTCTTTCTAAGGAATTTCTAATAGTAACAGCATCACAATTAAAAATCAAAAAAGGGCCGAAAAATAAACCTAGTGGGCAGTGACCAACTTCTTCATTTCTGTCTGTCCGTCCTCTTTTTTCTTTCCTATGTAGGCTTTATAGCACCAGCTCATGAAAAACATTTCTTCCATGGGCACAGGAGCCTTTGATTGAGGTGGAACACATGCAGGCTCCTGAGCATTTACTACATCCTGTGGAGCTATACTCCACTAGTTTGGTATGTCTTGCTCTGCAGGATCATTTAGCAAGTAAAGCAAAGTGGACTCGTGAGAGTTCAAAAACCATCCCCTCTTGTGGAAAAGGCAGGGGAACACAGGTACCTTGACTTTATATGGCTCTGTGCTCATTGTGGAATTTGTTGCCCACCTTAACTACCTAAAGTATATTCCTGGGGGCAACCTGATTATTCAGTAAAGTGCTCAACTTAGGATATTTTTTCATAAAAATTAAACATATTTTATTGGCAGTATTTCTTGTCTGTGAGTCAAATGCCTACTTTATAAAGGGAGTTCATTATACCCCTTGATAGGTCTGAGTTAAGTCTGACTGTTGCATAAACTGTATTCTACATAATGGAGACTTCCTGACTTTTTCTCTTTCTAGAGAAGATGAATTTGTACCCATTGTACTTTTAAGTGACTCATCTTTGAACCACTCTCACTCATAACCAAGGATTTAGTTTAAACTGAAAATCAGTCTTGAGCCTGAATTAAACCTGGCATTCATGTGAAATAGAACTGAAATTGTTTTGCTTGTGTAGAGTTTTGCTTGTAATAATAATACTTGAAAATCAATCTTTTATCCATATCTTGAAATTGTTATTGCAGTTGTTGTCAGACTGAAGTTAATCATGCTAACAAATTTGACCATTGAGCAGAAATCGTTCTAGCATTCAGCTGTCTATCATTTTATACTCCAGCCCTAAGTTTTATCTCCTTGACTCAGTAACTAGCACAGATTACAACAGTGTGTGGCACCAAGGTGGGGCAGTATGAAATTGGGCTAAAGTGTTTTGCCTGCAATATTCTCTAGGTGTTCTTGCAACTTCTTTAACAGTTCACCACTTTGATAGATTCTTAAAAAAAATATTTTAGTTAGCCTTTCATAATTTTGTTGTAAAAAATATGTCAACAGTATGTCTAGGGTTAAAAGAAATAATCATATGCATGTTTAGAATATTTTTATTTTTAAGGTAAAAATGCACATTCAAAATTTCGGAAGTCACGGTTAAATTTAATCATTAAAGGAAATACCAATGTTTGAAGAGCCTTAACATCCAGTGAAAATAGTTGTCATTGATTTCAACAATTCATTAATGCAATTTAATTCAATTTTGTTGCTTTATGCTATTAGTTTGCTGTTAGCAACTGATGTATCCTACTTGTATTCTATAATACTAATAAAAGTGAAATATTGCATGAAAAAGAAGAAAAAATAAAAAAAAAGATCGTGTTTTGGAATTCTGTTTCTAAAGGGAAGGTAAAAAAAAGCATTTTTCAGGTGTAGTTGCCCTTTTTCTAACAAAGATATCAGTTCTTAAATGTCTTTTCATTGTTAACTGGCAAAACTAGCAAGACAGAAAAGCTCTTTTTATTCCTATGTAAAATTATATTTCTCTTTTGCAAAAAATTGTTTGAACTCTTTCTGTACAGCCATGTCTTCTCAAACAAGAATTTACTGAGTTTGGAAGACTTTTCATTGTTTTATAAATGGAAAAAGGAAAAAAAAAAGGTACTTGGTGTATTTAAGGCATTTTAGCAGTTTTTTTTTAAAAGAGACCTTGTTTAAAAAAAGATAAAACTAAAGTACAATATTTACCTAAACTCAGCCTTCTAATGCAAAAATCATAAACTAGCTATTATTTGTGTGTGATGTTTGGTTTATGCCTTGCTGTTTATAGATGATTGTCACGCTGAAAAAGGAGATCCAGGATTTGAAGGATGAGTTGGAGCTGGTGACTGGCAAGCAAAGAACGTCAGAGCTTTCACAAGAAGAGCTACTTCAGTAATGGCTTACATTGTTTTCATTTTCTTCTTTTATTATTATACTTTTCATCAGTTTCTTTACTGGCATAAATATTTAAATTCACCTCAGAGTTTTAAACTTCCCTGCCTGAATAATAAAGTGAAGTGAGGTGCCAGTTTAGAATGGCAGTTTTCCATGAAAAGCTCTATGAGGCTGCTGGCTGTGTTTTTGCAGCCTCAGCTTTGAGGAAGTGAAGTAAAGTAAACGCAAAGGATGGGAATGCCTGTCAAGTGCCAGGCAAAAAGAAGTGTTGTATAATAGTGCAGAATGAAAAACAGTCTCTCTCAAAACTGGATATGTGATCTGAGTGGAGTTCGAGGAATATTCTTATGCTGAGAAGCATCCTGCTGCAGTGTTAATTTGACATAAACCAAAAGAAATCTCACATTTCTGATCCACAATTAATCAGTGTCTTAAAAGCCAAATAATTTTTCTTTTTACTGAGCATGCTATTGAAAATGCAGTATCAGTTCATGTAAGTATTGTAACATCCTGCAGTTTTTTGTAACACATCAGTACAGCATGTAAGATCTTTTTGTATATAATGTGGAAATATTTACTTAGATCTAAACGTTCAAAAGAAATGAATTGAGTTTTCAGTTTTGAAAAATGTATACTGTAGGATGGACATACTTAATCTCTGCAGCTCATCTCTATAAAAAAGGTAGTAAATGCGTAATTTTGTTTGGTTAATACATTAACGATAACCAAAATGAAGCTGTGAGAATTTTTAGTCTTATTTTAATTTCTCTTGGGACTGGTCCAGAAGGCAACTATCAGTGCTGACATTTTCCCTGAAATACATGAAATTCTGGAGACATGAGGACAAGCTGCTACCTTGAACCTTGAGTTTCTCATGTAGATTGTTGTCATTAACAATTCTTGCTTTGTTTTAATTCAGAAACTAAATAGCATCCATATCAAGGATGAGGAATGAGGTAGCATTATTTATATATATATATATTTATACTGTTAATCTGAGTAATTTTCAACGTGGTAAGTTACCAGTATATTCTTCTAACCAGAAATGCCTCCTCATTTCCTACTGGTTTAATATATGCGTATCATTCTGCCCAGACATATGGGAGTCAAATGCACAAATAACATTAGAGAGTAGCACTGGATGTGACCAAGACTAGAGATAGAAAGAAAATTAAAGAAACAGCAAGAACAGAGAAGTATCTCTCTTTTCCATTACATAAAGAATTAAATACCTCAAACAAATAACCTCATCAGTCACCAGTGCCATATAATAGCATTGTTCAAGGATCATTGTTTTTAATATTATTTAAAGCGGGAAAAAAAAAAAAGAATTGAATATACAGAGGCTTTTCAGGCAAATAGCCAAAGATAGTGCTAGAGAATAACTGTCATGTACATGAGTCAGACTGGTTTATTAGTACTATAGGCTGTAGTTGAATGGAATGTCAAAAGCTAAGTCAGTCTTTTTTTAAAACAGTTCAAGTGGAGGAAAATATCAAATGCCAGGGTTTATGAGTTTTGCATTTGTATGTGCTTGTGCAAACAGAGCACTCACATAAACAACTGATGTGGACTGAACACACAGATAAAAGTATAAAGAAATGATAGTATAAAAAGCCACTACTTCAATGAAAATATCTTTCTGTGGTTTTGAACACGTATGCTTTTTGAGCTTGCTTTCATATGGCAGTAACCTTTGTGACCATGCTGATTTACATGTCTGAGCTTGAGGCCCATGAGTGTTCTGAGCATTTATGGCAATCAGCAGATAGCATCTAAGTGTTCTGTCTCCAGTTAGAGGCTATCAATACATAACACAACAAATCTTTATGACAGTTCTGTTTATTGAGACTGGCCATCTGACTTTGGAACTACTCATTAGCTGGAGAGTTTGTTCATATTAAAGAATAAATATGCAAGTGAGGAATCCAAACAGAAGTATTGAACTGGATGAAGACTGATAAAATCATGGTTGACTATTACTGGAAAATGTCTATTTTGTGATTTATATCTAGTTTTGCATCTATAATGAAACCTGAATAATATTATTTGTCAGAAGACATACACATCAGTTTGTTATGACAGAAGAGGATAAGAAACATGGTATAGGTGATAATACAACATACTGTGTTGCTCTTTATTTCAAGTTGCCACCCAAGAATGATTCTTAGGGGACTAGTCTTGTAGGGAACTTTATAATTATTGATGCTTTTTTAATGTGACAGAAAATTCTAATTAAGGTCATTGTGGATTTCAAGTAGTATTTAGACATTTTTGCCTAATTAGTTTATCATCTGTTTAAACTTAATTGTATCTGTTAATGTAATTGCGAATAATTAACTAGTAAGGAAGAGTGTTACAAAGTATAGTCTTGTAAAAAATGGATGTGTTTTATTTCTTCTTATTCTGATTCATCATACATATTTTAACAGAGGTCAGAGCAAAATTAATGTGCTGAAAATTATTCTGTGCCAGTTTTTTTATTTATTCTTTGATTCTGAACACAGATGGTCAAAGGTACAAAACATGTCAGTGACAAACTCCATGCACTAAGTATATATTTATTTTGTTGTCCCACAAAAGTCTTTATCTCAGGCAGCTTTCAGTAGAAGACAGATGCCAAAACAAAACTGAGTCCAGTGGTACATGTGTAGGTCCACTAGTATTTTTTTAGTCTGAAAAAAGAATGCTTAAGGTAATGCATAGGTTTTTTTGCTCTCTGTATATTGCATCTCTACATGTTGTAAGAGTTAATTGTTGATGATTGCCCAGGACATAAGCATCAATACTATGTTAAAATTATATTTTGTATATTTCTTGACTCACTAAGTTAAGAAATGCCAAACATTTCTTGTAAGAATGAGCTCCATTCCACTTGTTTATATTCAAGGCATTCCACATGAAATCAGTGGGCTACTCAATGAAGTTGAAATTGCTAAATGTTTGATGTTGGTATATGACTAAGCTGAGATTCATTCTTCATTGTTTTTTTTTCCTCACTTAAGTCGAATAAATGTCTTCAGGGATTTTATTTTTTTTTAATTATTCATTTAGTGGAAGGAAAAAAAATCTGTCAAATAGGCTTTCTTCATAATCACTACAATGTTGCAGTGTCGTTCACTGTTTTAAACAAAATGGAAAACAAATGCTCTTGACTTTTCTTACAAATGGTAAATTATAATACAACACAACTTATCAGTCATGTGACTAAAGCTACAGCTGTCTGTAATTCTTATTTCAGAATTCTGTGTTAAATGGTAAGCGTGTGGATCAATATGGCATATTTTTCATTTTATTATTTTATTCTAATAGCTGTTAAACATAAACATAAATGAATTCTGCTGTTCCCATTTTGTTTATTTAAAAAAATGAAGCATAAAAAAATTCAACTAGACTACATAAGTGGTTCAGAATGTAGTTCATAAAATGCTTCCAAAATCTGAATTGCTTGCTTTGGATCTTGCCATGTACTTCTTCAGCTGTAAAGGGCTGATCTAAATATTTCTTTGAGCTGGAGAATTAGTTTCTTGTTTAGAGGAAAAAATTACAAAATGAGCTCCTTGGATTATTTTTAAAAAATAGAAAATAACATGATACGTTCCAAATACAAGGAAAGTGTACTCTTGCAGACTTCTGTGTTATGCTTTAGAATAGAATTAAATTACCTTCAAATGATTTTTTTTTTATGAGAGGCATGCCAGAAGTAAAAGGGAGAGTCATTTTTGTTTGAGTCATTTGGGATTTTTATTTTTTTAATCATATGTATTAGCTCACTAGCAATTTACAATGTGTGCCCAGAAAGTCAGGATTTCCAATCAAGGTCCTGTGTTCCAGAGCACCCACGCTTCCAGAACCTTTGCCAGTTGGAATTCTCTAAGAACAGGACCGGAAGTACTGGCTTAGCACTTTAATTTATTAATAACTTTACCTTACTTCTTTCAGATACATATGTTATTACAGACACTTCTATTTTTTACTTCAACAGTCATATATTGTTCATCTTACTCAAATCCTGGATATCTCATTACTTCTTTCTGTCTTTCGTTTTTCTGCTTCAACATTGTGACATCTGTATGCTATCATGGTATTAACAATATTGCACTGTTGTACAATATAAAGCTTTAAGACTTACTCATACTTAAGCTGTTGAACAAATGGCTTCCTTTACAAAGCAGAACAAATGTTCTTATTTGCTGATGTCAGTGTTCAATTTCAGTTGCAAGGTGGAAGAAATAAAGGCGTATCATCTTGCCTTTTGTCAGCACAGCTTTGCAGACCGTTGATTTGTGTAGAAGTTAGCAGATTGATGGACCTGAGCTGTGTAGGCAATATTCAAGAGAAAAGAAGCTGCCTTAGCAATAAAGTAGTCTTAAAATGTCTCACATTAACTGCTAGCTCAGATGCCTGATTTAGAATGCTATTAGATCACTGTGTTGCTCTAGAGGACATTTTTTCTCTTACATGTTATGATATCTTTAGTGACGGCACAGAAAGGTCTGATTCCTAATGCAGGTACCTAAGCTAAATGCATAAAGTAAGTGTAAATACTTTTCTGTGATTCTCAGATCCAAGGCCACTGAAAGGAGGAAAAAAAAATCTTCAGTTTTTTAGACTGATCACCTTTTCCATTGAAACTATTGAGAGATGATAAACTGTAAAGTTCCTTTCAAAGGTTAATGAGTTTGTTTTAGCATGGGGAGTAGGAGGGATATAAACGATGTCATGTTTTCTAATGTTCAAAATTATACCAGCCCTCTAATGCCATATGGTTTCAAGAATCATAATGAAGTATAGTATTAGTCATATTAGTGAGCCACATGGGAAAACAACATAGCTTCAGTTGATTATTTAGAAGCTTGAAAAAATCTTGGAGCAAATTTTCAAGGACATGTGGTCAAAAGTGATCATAGAAGGTTTTTGAATCTTGCTGAAATTCATTGAACATTTGGTCAGCCGAGTTCTTCTAAAGTGCTACCAAGTACCTATTTGCATCTTGTGGCACTTTAAATATTTTTTGAAAATCTTTTGAGTTTATACATCTAGTTAATAACCTCTAAGTGATACTTTACCGAATCTTTTCAAAACTACTTGTCCCATCTGTACTATAGGGATATCTTGGTGTTCATCCATATGAGTAGTTTGGCTTCTTTGAATAGTTGTTACTCTTGTCCTACATTCTTTAATTTTATTTCAAGTTCTTTCTACTTTAGAGACATTTTGATTTTTTAAATTTTGATAAACTGAAGCTTAATTTTCTCTTGCTACTTTTACATGTACTCCAGTGATTAGAATATGACTACTGTTATGGCCACAAATATTAGCTGGCAGTGAGTAGCATTTCTTTATGTATGCGCTTTTGGCTCGTTTTTATAAAGTGCTGTCAGAGAAGGAAATCATCTACTCAGCAAGCTACTTGACATGTTTCTTTTTTGCATAAAAAAATTGCATGTACAGAATTACTGTAGAATTACTTTTTTCCTATATAAGCGAGTCTTGGTCTTTTTGTTGTCCATTCCAAATCACCGCTAGTTTT
Organism: Margarornis squamiger; assembly: GCA_035222235.1. Taxonomy (NCBI): domain Eukaryota; kingdom Metazoa; phylum Chordata; class Aves; order Passeriformes; family Furnariidae; genus Margarornis; species Margarornis squamiger. Next base: position 29,806,829 of record JAWWTY010000106.1, read on the forward strand.
ATCAAGACAAAGGTTTAGATCTGTGTGCATTTCATCATTGAAATTAATGATTTTCAACTAGAAACTCATATTACATCTGTTTGCCACATGGTAGCTATCCAGTTCAGAAGAATCTCCTGTAATAGATAGTTGTTAGAGCACTACATGGATATTTTTAGAAAGCGTATAAGTCTTCCAGACTGTAGAAGTGGAAGACACTCAAGGACTTACTGCTCTTACTTCTCTGCTTTAAGACTGCAAGAAATCAGTGCAGCCTGTGCCAGGGCTATGTTAATAAAACTATCCTATGAAATATCTACTGAGTGAATTGTACAAAGGCTTGTGTAACTGGTTCCACTGTTTAGTTACCTTAATTATTATTATTTCACCCAATACTTAACACACTTTTGTTAAATTAGAGCTTAAGCAGTTATTTCTGGATAAAGAATACAGCATTATCCTCTTTATGTCAGTTATGCTGTCATGTGCACTATCTGTCAGTAATGTATTGCACCTCTTCTCAGGGCCACCTCAAATGTATTCTGTGTATTCTTCTCTTCTGTCATTCCATTGACAACAGTGCCTGCACAAACCTTCTTTTTTTCTCCTGTCTTCCATAGCAGGAAAATTTATTTTATTCATAAGATCCACTACTTAGAATCTCCATGGTCTTCCCATACTGATGCACACTTGAAACTAACTTAGCTTCAAGTTAGCTATTCTTATATATAACAGTAATTCTGTTCCAACTATTATGCATTTTTTAGTTCAATAGATTCATAAAATTCGTAGAGATGTGGATTTACTTTTATTAAAGAACATAAGACACCGTTAATAAAGATAATCTTTGGAATTAACATATGAAGGAAAATTTATATCAAGTATTTTACCAATAAGAAAACTATTGCAACATCAAGGTAAACAAACTTCTTTAATTAAATCAACCTCTTTGATTAGCACAAGTGTTTAGTAGCTGCCTTGTTAGCAGCCTATTTTTCATAAACTTGGATTTCTGTTTTGCTTGTCACAGAGTTCACAGCTGACAGACAAAATTAATTGTTCTTTAAGTGAACTTAATTTCAATACATAACATACAGTGGATCAGGGGTTAAAAGGCAAGCTCTCCTAGAAATGAATCATGGCACATAAAGCAAGGTCAAAACAAGTCCTTCCAAATCTGTGATTTGAGACCATGCATCCTGCAAGCTATTGAGAGCTCCAGACTTTAAAAACATACTCTCAGTTGGCTGGGAGTGCTTTTCTGATGCATTTCAGCTGTGTAATTTGCATCCTGGTTCATCCAAAGATATGACTGATTCAGAGGTGGATTTTTAAAAAAAAATTGGAAGTCTGTTACTTAATGAATGTGTAAAATTGAAGTACAGTGCTCATTTAATCATTTTGCAGTTGTACTGTCAGAAAAATTGCAGGGCATCTGAAGTAATGTGGATAGAAAGCTGTTGTGATTTATGCGTGGTCTAAATGGTAAGCAGTCTACATTAAAGAATTTTTGAAGGGTGGAAAGCAACAGAAGAGAAATAAAGTTGATAATGTAAAAGCTGTCTCTAAGCTGCCGTACAGTGTGTGTTTACATTATTCACAAAAAGAAGATATAAAGAGGGAAATGCTTGACCAAGAATTTGGGCCTGACTCAGAGTCACTAATGAGAGAGCACTGTTAGTTTAACACATTTCTATCCCAACTGTTTGTGGCTGTTCTACTGCAAGTTTTCTTCCAGTCATCAGTGTAAGAATTTGTGCTAGACACAGCCTGTGGTTTCAGATTCCATTATTGTGATTCAAATGCACCTAGATCAGCCCTGTAATACCTTTATTTTATGTTAATATGTAAAAAGTCACTATCAAAATTAGTTTTAAATTATTCTCTTAAGTCACATTATGCTGTTCCCTCCACACTTTGTGTGTGTGTGTGTAATCTTTTGCTAATTTTCTGTTTGTTTGTTTGTGTTTTTTTTCTGATGAGCACTGAAAGAAAACCCCATTCTTTGTTTACTGCTGTTTTTCACAGAAAGTGGGTCTTTGTTTGATACTTTCATATTCTTTCTACTTCAGGGAATTTCTGTTGGGAAAACTATTCTTTCTGATACAGCAGGGTTCTGGCAAAAGGCCTCATCACACCCTTGCTCTTATTAGTGTAAGTTCAGCCTGCTGTTCTCAGGGCAGAACCTTGCAGTCCTAAAAGTAAGAATGGAAATGCATGAAAAATCGCCTTTTGAGGATTCATCTATTGTAATAACATAAAATAATAAATATTTAATGCTCTGTAGCTTCTTTTACCTTGCAACATACAAGAGAAAAGGGAAAATAGGAAACTGTTCTGGATCTCTATGAGTTATAAGAGATATCTCCATATGACACTGATTTTCCTGTCACGTGAAATTAGCTGTGCTCCAGTATTGATTAGCACAAATTCTGCATGGAAACATTATTGAGAGCCCTAGTAAGCTATAATTAATGAAGAACGCAGCAGCTAGCTTTCTAATGTTATTGACTACAACAGATAAAATACTATTATTTTATTATTTGTTTCTACACAAAAATAGGTATTTTTAGAATATACTTTAGGGGTTTTTTTAATGTTGGTTTAATATTTGTTCCTACTCAAAAATAGAAGGTTTAAGATTTCCAAAATATACTTTTAGGGTTTTTCAATGTTAGTTTAATATTTCAGTGCAAGTATTTTGTGGCTAGTTACTTCTATTTCAGATTAATACAGTATTTTCTGATGTAACTCACCAGTATAACAAAATAACCTCAAATTTAAATAAGTTAAAATGACCATCTTACATTAAAAGTATATCAAATTCTGAAATACAGGTACATACTGCATATTTCCACTGAAGCAATTAAGTGTGACAAGTAAGGAATTCAGTGATTTTCAATTCAGTGTTTGTACCTAACCGCATAATTAGGTTTCCATTGAATTTCAGTTAATTAGCAGTTTCCATAATGGCTTTTTCCCATTAAGCTGAGTGCATTATGACTTTTTAAGCAGAGCAGTGTGAAGTCTTGGGGCTAAGTAGTTTTTCATAGAAAGGTCTCTCTAGTGTGAAATGAAATTCCTGGTGTTGATCTTCAGATGATTGTGTAGAGATCATCTCTTTATTCAGTGTTCTCCTCCAGTGAATGGTGTTATTTCACTACTAGGTCTTCGGTTGGTTGTCTTAGATTTTAATTTTAGTTAAGGGATTATTCTTTCTTCTGCTAACTGATGTCTTGCAAAGCTCATTTTTTAGGTTATAATAAAGAAATAGAATGTAAAACATGAATTTATTTCTTCTGCAGTCCATGTCTCATATAACTATAAGTTCCAGCACTGCTGTAGTGCTAGTCTTCATAAATACAGTCAAGAAAAGGGAAAAAAAAAAAACCTGTAAGCAGCAGTGTTCATATATATTTAATACCATGAAAAAGGGCTTTGGTATGCTTCTTGGCTGATTTTTTTTTTCTTCTTAATTCTAGCTGGTTTTCATTATAAGCTTTAATGAAAGTGTTTGGGCTTTTTTCCTTGTGTCTGGTTTATGAGTTACCTTGGCACCCTCAGTCATGTTGTAGAACCTACATACATGAATATCTCTGATTTTTCTAAGTTATTTTCCCATTGACTTTTGGCAAATATGTGTCATGGGGAAATTAAGGTTCAGCCTAGGTTGTCTGGGGAGAAGAAAAGCTCAGTCAGAAACTTAGAAATTTTTCAAATAATGGTTTACTTTCTCTGCCAAGCATGCTCTTTCCTTTAGCAAGTTCATTATCAAAATGCCCTTCTTTGGGCAGCTTTATTTCCTAATTTCTAGTTTGACAGGACATGCAAATGTTAACAGTTATCCTTGGCATAATAGCAAAAGCTGGTCATCAGTAAATGTAAGGATTGATTGCTCGTGTCTTTTTGAAAAGAAACTACAGTTTGCAACTCTTCGAGGAAATAGAACATACTGACTGACTAAGAGAGGTCTAGATGTATGGTGTCAGGCTTGAGCCTCAATAATTTACTAATACTACTTTATTTCCTAAGCCTTCTTTTTTTTATTCCTCTATGACTTAGTTGAAAAAAGGCCCTTTAGAAAAAGAACATTGTTACTTTACCTCATGATTTCATATTACGTTTGCCCTGACACGTACATGTGCCTCTGCCTAGGCAACTAAAGCAAGATTTTCTAGGGAGTTCTCTGGATTTCTTGTTCTCCATGGCTTTCTTATTCCTCTTGAACACCTAGACCCAACTTTGTTCAGTGCTGAGCTGTTTTAAGTGTTTTTCTGGTTCTATTCTTGCTGACCTGTACTCTTGCATCAGTCTTTAGTTGGAAGAAAACAATTTGGGATGCATTCTTCTGGTAGAGAACTAAGGATGAAAGATAGGTGACTATCTCAGAAGACACTGTTATTGCTGAGGAGAACGGTATTTTCCATCTGTTGAAAGAAACAGAATGAAAACCAAGAGCCATTCTGGCTCTCCTTTACTTCCAAAAAGGCTTCTCTCACTCTGTCTCTTTCAATAGGAGGATGACTACAGCCTGTGTGTGGTGCTTTGTCTAGAAAGAATGGGTTGGAGTTGTAACTGTAGATGCGCGATATGAATTTCATAAATCTTCTACAGCCCTATTTTACATCATTTATTACTCTTCATATATTTTCATATATTCCATATATTTAGTTTTATTTTTATGACTGTTTACAGAGATAAATGTAATAAACTGTTTGAGTGAAGAATATGAGAAGTAAAAGGATATTCATCTTGTAATTCTATTGTCATTTGTTTCTGTTCCACCTAGCAAGCAGACATACCTTGTCTAATATGCATTAGGAAAAAGAACATGTACAGTCAGTATTTTTATTTCTTTTATGCTTATTCTCAGTTGTGATTTTTTTTCTCTCCTCCTGTGATTCTTTATCATCCCCTTGATTTACTTTGTTAACTCCTCTGGAAATGAATTAACATTGTTAGTTTTTTTTCTTTTCTAAAAATTAAAGTCTTGCTACTGTATAAATTCATATGTTGTTTCCACAATCCTTGAACTGCTAAATCACTTTAAAAAATGGTTCTGTTAGCAAAGATCTGCTCATTAAGAAGAGAATCTTCAAGTTGCATCTGTATCACATTGCCAGTTTTTTTTGTACCTTTGTTTAGTGCTTCAGTATTCTGGAAGAACTCCCAGAATATCCAGCATGTTGTCAGACTGTGTGTTTATTTTAGAAAGAGTTGTGGTAATTTTTACATGGAAACCTAAAAAAAAGGTGAAGGAGGCAGTGATTTCTTTTGCTGGTATTCATGGGGTTTTTCATAACTGGTTTTCTTTTTTTTATTTATTTTTCTTTTGGTTTTGTCCATAGTGTTTACGCTAGGATGGTCTGTTCCTTTTCTCGTTCTAATTCTTAACAATGAAATATTAAAAATTTATCTGAAAACACACTGAAGATTCTAACGTTTCCTACAACTGGGAAAGAGGCTGAATTGGTTTATAACTTCTGATTTACATTCTGCTACTTCAGACTTGACTCAGTCTTGTGGTGCTCAAATCTCTTTTGGCTTTTATGTACTACTTGGGAATCAAAGAATGAATTGGACTTAGGTTTTTTCAAGAATGCAAAACACTTTAAAGGTAATATAAGAGAGAGGAAATAGCAGCTCATATCTATAATTACAGCTTGTCTAATTTGTTATGCTTGAGAAATGAACCTTGACTCTGACTGGAAAATAATAATTTCCAAAAATAGAGCATTATTTTACAGGAATTATATATTCTTTTCTCTTGAAATATTTTCACATTATGGTAATGGTGCAAGTTAGTGTAATTTTTTTGATTGATTGCCATAGCCTAAATCTGTAGTAATCTGAGTATGGGTAAATCCCTGGCAACCAGATAATCTTTGAAAGGTAAAACATCTCCTTCGTAATTTTTAGTTCAAGATTAAAGGCCCAATTTTGTAGATGACTTCATATAGTCAGTCTAGACATTCTAGTTATCAAAAATATTTTTCACTAGTTTCCTCTTATTGAAATCAATAAGATGCTTAAGACAGGGACACATACTGACCTACTTTGTGTAATTAATCACTATCATATTCTCATTAATAGTATAAATGTCTCTCTTTTCCCAGTGCTTGCACAAATGCCTACCTTCATGTGTGAAGGATTAATTCTCCTGCTCATTGTGCTTAGTGTGTCTGCAGAGAGTATAACATCTTGTAGTACTGGCCTCTGTTCTCTTGGACTCCTAATGCAATGAGAAATTATGTAGCAATAAGTAAAATTTTCTCTTCTACTGAGTGATTTTTGTAGTTTCTTAAGCTGAGAAGCAAGTCAATGCCAGTAATGCTTCTGCAGCTAGTATTTCTCTTTAAATATCCTCTCCTTTAAGCCCTCTGTATGTACAGCTCACATTGACTTCAGGGAGTTTCTGTGAATTCAGAAGTTGTGAACTTTGCACATACAGTGAGTGGAGACAACATATTTGTCTCTTGTTATTTAACTGAAATAATGAAAATAGTAAAGCACAGGTTATCTGAAACTAACTCTCTCATTTCCTTTTTCTTCTGTTTTGAGTATTGCCACTTCTCTATTTATAGAGGAGATAAATACCAAACCTGTTATGTTTTCCAGTTTTTATTCCAGTCTTGCAGCTACTGATTTTCAGATATTTATCTCATGAAAATAATTATACTTTCTCTTTCCATCTCATTGTTTCCCTCCCCAGCAGGGATTTCCTATCACTGGAACATGAGGAATCTCACTAAGAGAAGTCCTCAAGATCAGGACAATAACGCAACACCTATTCTAGGATCAGCTTTGGGTCCTGTGATATTTTAATGCCTCAAATTTTTGTATGTGGTTACAAGAAGGTGATTCAGATAATAAAATGGCAACAAGTTTCCCAATCCTGTAACTGAAGAGGATAAATGACTCTGAAATGTCATTCAGAAGGCTTGCATCTTAAATGAGGAGCTGAACAAAACTAGTCCAAAGGAAACACTAGGCACAGCAATGGGTCTGAACTCTTGCCCTTCTCAGGCAGTTGGGCACTTTGCTGCAGCTACCTTAGAGACCTTGGCTCAGATTCAGAATCCAGCTTTATGTTCTGAGAACAGCAACCCAGATAAGCATTTAAAATGATAAAATTGTGCTTTACAGGATATATGCCTGTTGTTGCCCACCATTTGCCTACTAAATAATTGTAATAGCTTCTGTCAGGAACCAGGAAGCCATAAACCTAAAACCAGCTGGTGGAGTTTGAACTTGCACTTGCTGTTTTCCAGAAATGTACTGCAGTAAGTGGGTTAAGGGGGTAGTTTGGGTTTAGAAATCCTCTACCTTTTGTCTTCAGAATGATCTACAATGCATCCTGGAATGCAAAACCTAGAAAGATGGTAAGACTATGCAGGAGGAAGTCTGACTCTATCAGAATAGCTGTGAGATCCAGCCTACAAGCAGGGTGTATTATGCCTGTATAGGTTTCCATGTTTTAATTTGGTTTTGAAAAATAAAGAGGATTCTGGCTTCTGTGTCCCATATTGTCTTATGAAGACTGAATTACTGAAGAAATAATAATTTCTCCCTAAAGAAGATTTTGTCAGTTGTTTGTAAAAAACACATTGCAAGAGAATAAAATACTAACTACATTTCATTACTCAGAAGAAGGACAGTCGGTCTTTGAGAAATCTATAAATATCTTCATTAAAAGATAGTTTGCTTTGCTTGGTGATTGGAGTAGGTAATTTTATGCATGAAAGCTATGCTATCTGCTATTGTAATAGAAAGGGAAGTAACTTTTCTTTTGCATAAATAATAATACATATTAACAAATCTTATGCCCAAAGCCCCTAAAATTCTGGCCTTCTGAGAGGGCAGGCTTTAGATCTTGTCAATTATGAGATAGCAAAACATTATAAAATAAATGAAAAAAAAAGAAAAAAATTACTTCTTAGATGCTTTTAGTTCTAGAACTATTCCTTGGCAGATGCAAGTATATTTGGATATGCAGTTGTAGACTCTTCAGTATCAAATCCAGCTTTTAGTAATCAGAGCAAAAGTACAGTTCAAATTCCTGGATCTTGAAGGAAAATAGTCTACTAGTATCAGGCAGCTTAGTACATTATGTATTATATTTGAGACACCACTTTACAGAGTTGTATGCTTGTTTGTGATATTCTTTTCTTGTCTTAAAAATGCTATGTATTTTCAGGTTGAATGATTTAATTGAAACATTTCTCAAAGATAATGATCCTGATAGCACTCTGGATGTTGGTGCTGACATGCGCAAGATCAAGTATTGCTTCGTTCATATGAAGGTATTTTTTTTTAAAATATAGATGCAAGTGCAGCTAGTACTATGAAAATAACTTGAAGACATTCATGCTTTAAAAGTGTTAAAAGAAATGCAATGCAGTTGAGAAGTGCTGGAAAAGAGTAAAGCAATTGAACTTTGTAGGACTGATAGACGCAGTGAATTGTAATAGAGCACTGGTAGTTATTGGAATCAACACAGACGAGTTGTTTGTATATGCCTTGATGTTCCCGTCTGTATTTCCAGCACTATGGAGGCTTTATTTTGGACAACTATGTTGAAAGTGATAAAAACTTAGATTAAAACCACTATCCCTGAATCTGTTACACTAACTCTCCTGAAGGTGTTGCAAGCGCTTCTGAATCATTGAGCAAACAGGATATGCTTGTCAGTTGTGAAATCAGTAGGGAAAGCAATAGAAGATAATACTTTTCTGTATTTTAGGATACACTTTTACCAATATAACAATGTATACCTTTTGATCCTAATTTATTGTCCTTAAATAATTATTTTTAGTTATATTGTTATTATTGAAAGTTCTGTGATACTAGAGAACTCTGAAGCGTATGTGTAGAAAGAGTAAAGTAAACTGTACTCTTGGTAGTGAAGATTAACAAGTGCAGTTTGTTCCCTACTTGACACAAGAGATACAATTTGACAGTCAACTGGTGGCATGATTTTGTTCTGTCAAGAATCTGGAAAGGCTTTACCTTTCTTACCATAGCTAGACCATCCCAAAGTAGAAGAACCACAGATCTGGAGGTAGAGTTAAAAGAGTATGCTCTTTTTGTTTCTCCTAATAGGAACTAATGAACCATCCAACAACTTCTGATAAAAAACTGCTTTCACAAGACATCCCTGAAGAAGACATTAACAAAGAAGCAGGAGAAGAACTGGAAAAACTGAAAGAACTTCTGCAGCAAAGAGACAATGAAATCAGTATCCTTTGTGAGGAAAAAAATAATACTTTGTTTTGAGATGATCTGATTTACAATTGATTTTTTGTGTGAGAGATAGGAATGGGTAAGTATGGAAGCTGACCCCATTGTGTTGAACCAAATACTCAGTTCCCAACCTTTATGTGACAGGACTCCTGCTTTGCACCTGCACCTCTTTCAGTGTTACCCAAATCAAAATTCTGCATCCAAGCACCACTTACCTTTGGAATGGCCCACCCAATATCCAAATACTCTGGATCAGGCCACACCTAAAACACTATCCTCAAGCAAGTTAACCCATTTTTTAGAATGGGAAACTCTGATGCTATATGAAAGCCAATTTATTACCTCACAAAGAGTAAAATTTCCTGTGTGTATTTTATTTTTAGCAAAATGAAGTGCTACTTTGGGGTCTCTTGGGCTATTTGCCTTTGGAACTTGTACTTTTTACATCTAGCTGTTACATTTAAATTAAAACTAGAGGTTTTTTGCACATAAAAATACTAAGCTGCTCAGATGTACTTTGTCCATTTCACTGCCTCACAGGAAACACAAGTAGCTGCACTGTATCACAGTAGGTGGGAGTTACTTTTAGCAGGTTGACAGAACTGTGGGCAAACTGCAGCATTGCTGTGTCCCTCCCTTTGTGGCTACTCAGTGGGTAAAATTTGAATATGGCAGAGAAATGAAATTATGGGTTTGTTGGGTTTGAAGGTAACAGAGATTCTTTCACAGATACTAGTAAGGAGCAAAGTCAGTTGCATTCTTTGTGCTCAAGAATTCCAGATCAGTTTTAAATGTCCAATGAAAATAGCATTTTCATTTTGTGTAGCATGCTACCAGTCTGAACTGAGGTGGTGGGAAAGCTTCTCTATTTCTGCTCTGTCACAGAAGATAGTATTTTCATTTTCCAAGGTGCAATTTCAAATATATTTATCTAAAGCACTGACTCAATCTGTTCAAAAAAGTCTTCAATTTTATGTCATTTACTATCTGAACTGCCAGAAACATTTCTTCCTGAAATGAATTATTTCATTAGTATGAGAAAAAACCCAAAATATCTCTATCAAATGCACTTGTGCTCAATAGATTTATACAGCTTTGTTTGCAGAAGTACAAGGAGAAAACTTGTGTAAATCCATATTAGAATTATATAGGAAGATTATAAGAAGGCTTTGAAGTCAAGACTGATTTAGAGAGTTTGCAGTCACTAAGCAACTGTACATCATCACTAGAACATTAATAACATGTCTAATGTGATGAAGTGGTGGGAAGTATGGAAGTTGTTTAGTTAATAAACTTTGAGTTCCTTCTTGCCTACAGTAACTAGAAGCTATCATAACAACTGAATTGGAAAGTGTATTACTATTACTACCTAGTCCAGTTAATAATATTCCCTAAAGACTACTTAAGTTTTCTGCTGCTCATTTAGAAGAATAATTAGGATTAAAATGAATAGCTTATCAATAAACGTATCACAGGGACTTCTGTGGTTTTGGCTGAAAGCATACAGTATTTCCATTGTATGCCCTCTATAAGCTGTTAGGCAAAATGTATATATACCAAATATACTTCCAGTAAATGCACAGTGGTATTACAAGAAATTTCCTAAATACCTTTTCTGCGTTTTAGTAAACCTTCTTACTGTGAAAAACTTACAGATGAGATTCACTTGCCAGGCTAACTCTAAGTTAAGAGGTTTTTTCCTTTTGTTTGGAAGTTGTGTTTATTACAAAATTAAAAAAATTAAAAGGAAGTATTGCACAATGGAAATAAGATCCTAGACTTTTCTTTCCTGATTATTTGTAAACACTTTTGTCAGGAGTTGATTGAACGGGATCAATAATTTGTGGTCAATGCGTGAATTTGTTAATGTTTAGTAAAAATAAGTCTGCTCTTGGGAAAAACTAAGGTGGATGAATACAGTTACAAAGAATATGTCCAATTTCAAATTCACATTTGCATATACATTTCCATAATGTGAATTGTTTCACATGGAAAAAAAAGATTTGTGGATAAACAAAGATGATTGTTGCTTTATATATATATATATATATATATATTTAAAAATCCTTAGTTATGTCCTTAATGTATCCTGCAGATATTTTGGTAAATATGCTAAAAAAAGAAAAAAAGAAAGCTCAAGATGCTCTCTTCCAGCTTAATGCCACCTCTGCTGGTTCTGCAGTCTTGGAGCGGTCTCCTTCTATAAACTTGGAAGGCAGGCAGAGCCCATCTAGCTGCTTTAGTCTGAAAGAGGCAAAAGATTTCAGCTCTTCTGTTGAAAGACTGCCTTTTCTTTTCAGACAAACAGGTTAGTGTAATTAATTAAGTGAGCAGTTACTGCATAATTCCAATGTGATCATTCAAATGTGGACCAAAACAGGAAGGCTGTATTTTCAATAGCAGTCATGTTGTGCTAATTCTGTATCCACAAGTACAGGGTTTTAAGTTCAAAGCCCTCTCAAGGTGCCATCAGGCTTTTACAAACTGATGTGAATACTCTGTTGAGCAGCCCTACAAAACCAGAATATAAATTCAGTTGCAGGCCTTTGAATCTTTGAGTGAATTGTCAGAAAAAAAGATTTTTTGGAGCATAATTTATTAAAATACAATGAACAATTTTAGGTGGCCAATATCTGTACATTCCTTCAGAGTGGCCTGATATTCCACTACTAGAAAATAATGTTGGCAGCATTTGCATTTGCAATCTTCTGTAATGTATAGCTGTTATAATAATAATGCCTTAAAATGTTATGTCTTAAAATGCTTGCATGGTTGTGCTCAGGGAATACTTAGAATGGCAGATGTCAAAAGCAGTAGAAACACTGTGTTTAATACAACACATCCAGCCTTGCCAGTGTGCCTTGAGCCAGCCCCAGGAGACCTATTGTCTCTGCAGGAATACAGCTGAGTGTTCAAGCTCTCTCATGTCTTTGTGTCTCTGAAAATGACAGTACTTTCTCCCTAGGGTAGAAGTAATTTTTTTTTTTACTTTTTTTTATTTCTTAAAGTTCTGAAAGTAACAAACGTCAATATTTATCTCGATATTGTAACTAGCATTTATATTTAAAAGTTCTTATAGATTGAAGATTATGTATTTTTCAATTCAGCTTTTTTACGCTTTGATTGTTCATGGTAGCAAAAGACATGTTTGAGAAACATTTGCTATATAATCCTTGTAAACATATGCAGACAATTCAATCTTGAAAAGTTCTCACTGTGTACTTATACATAGTATGTATAAAGCCATCATATCAGATGTTAAGCTGTGCTACAGGAGAGGAATTCTAATTAAACCTAACTAAATTCTTTTTTATAGGTATTAGAGCTTTCTCTGCAGTATTCAAATTATAGCAATTAATAGTAATAACCACCAGAATGAATCATGACCTGAAAATTATCAAAAATAAAGCAAGTATTTAAGAGCAAGATGCAATAAGTAGACTAAGGCCAAAAGGCTCAAGTAAAAGGGAAAAGAAAATAAAAGAAAAGAGGAAAGTTCTGTGAGTCTGTATAAAGAAAGCCTGTACTAGGAACAGCCTATGTGCTGATAAAAAAATAAAAATAATAGAACTATAAATTACAGAAACATTCAATTTTCATTGCAGGCGAGTTACTGTTTTAGACCCTTAGCTGCAAAATAGCATAAACCTCAAACTGTCATTACTATTTTTCTCTTTTATTATAAAGCTATGACAGTGCAAAGATACATTGGTACATTCCTTGGCAGCCTAAAACTTTTTTCTGTCTGCTGATGGCTAGGATGTAGCTGTCTTTCCTATTGAACTCAGACCCGAACACATTTGTGTGCCTCAGACTTGATTATTTCCATTTGTTCTATCTAAGAATGAAGTACAATGTCTTGAAAGAACACCATCTGGTGAAAAACATAGTTGTCAACTTAGGGAACAAAATACGTTATTCACAAATAAGTAATTTTAATACCCTGATATCCACCAAATACATATTCTGACTTCAGTTTTTCCTTTTAACCTTCAAATTTCTGTATGGATCTGAAAAGCTTTCTCATCATGTTTTTTGACAAGCTACTGCAATGATGAAATTGTGGACGGGCTGGGGAGGCTTGTGAAAGAGTGGAAAAGAAGTTGGATAGAGACTGTTGAAAAAGCATTAAATGTTCTCAGGAGATAGATTTTACCATAGACCTCATCAGAACTCATAACTAATTCTTCTAATATTGTCTTGCACTCTTCAATTAATATGGTTGTTCTAGAAATTCCAGAAACTTATGTATTCAGCCCCAAAAGTTTTAAATAGTGAATCATGGGATTAAATATTCAAATTAGTTTTCAGAAGAGCGAGTTTTAAAAGATATGCAGGTAATGTGTACTGATTTTTTTTTAAATGTATTCTTCTGCATACTGAATTTTCAGAACTACCTGCAGCCATTCCTAGAACCTCATTTTACAAGATTTCAGAGATCCATTTCACCTCATTTGTATAGGTGATACCACAGAATTTAAGTATGTGGCTAAATGATTGTAGAAGCGGCTCAAACAATGGAAATAATACTGACCAGTTAGCACTGATTGCATATGTGGGGCAGTCTTTGTAGTGGTTATTCGAAAAGGATTAGCTGTTAAGCATTGCAGTCTTCTCTCCTTGCATCATCTGAGCTGGTTATTTATGACAATAAGTAACAATATTCTTGCAAATTGTTCATTTCAAAATCCACTTAGAACAACTTCCAGTAACTGTAGTCAGATTTTTCTTGCATAGTTGCATGTTGTCTTTATTTTCAAGTTGAATTGTTCAAATAAAAAGATTATTTGGTGTCAGTATGTTCTAGAGGTGCTTGTGTTTTGGTTATTAAAGAAGAACATGCCTCGTCCTAGATTATCATGTATAACTAGTATATGTTAGTGATTTACATTTCTGTATACTTTTTTATGCATTTTGAGAGAGTGGTTTTAACTGAAAGACGAGAGAATCTTCATCCTGAAATTCAGACATGGCAGCTGGCAAGTGGATTTTGCTAGTGTACTAGTGAGAATGCTTTTCTTTAACTACTTAAGGTTGCCAGTTATTCTCGAAAATGGCTTTGTAATTGAACTAGCAGTCAATTGTCACACTTGTTATTTTGTTTCAGTTACTCAGCTACTGAGGAAATCCGTTTGCCCTCTACTTTTCCTATTTATCATGCTCCCTCTTGTTTGATAGGAAGCATTTATTTGATTTGGTGTCATAGTAGTATTAACTAAATATAATCATGGCCTCCTAACACAAAGCTTTCGATTACCTCAGAAATATGTCAGCAGATAGCAACTGTGTTGTATCAACAAATGACAAGTATAAATGCATCTTTTATATAGTGCCACTTGCTCTTTAATCTTTAAATAAGAACCTCAAAAGCCTTTGATCAATGCTTTCTCTTTTTACATACAAAGCCTGGTTTAATGCACTGAAATTAAAAAAAAATGTAATTCTGGTGTCTATAATGTGTTTTCCATTTTCCTATCTCATTTTCTTATCCTGAAAATAATTACATTAGAAAATCAGCAGACGGGTGTAGGGAAAAAAAGTTTAGTTATTGAAATAGTTGTTACAAGTCTATCTAATAATTAGTTTCTAAAAAAACCTCACAACTAATTTTATTTAGAACCTTTTGTTTACTTTGCAGTTGAGTTATGTAGCTTTAACATTTTCTTGCCCAGAAACAGATCTTTACTGCTTGGTGATAGAATAATTTCATTCTGTTACTTTAATGCTAGATTTACTGCTGCTTTTACATTGTAAAATCTCCAGACTTATTGACCTGTTACCCAGTTAATCAAAATGATGAAATCAATCAAAATCACTTATGCTGCTAAATTTCTGAAAAGTAAATGAATTATAAGAATGCAGTCAGTCCTATGCAGGCAAGGTTTGCTTGTTGATATGGTAAAAAGTTTGTTATCTCAGAGAACTGCTACCTCTCTATGGTGAATCATATTTTTATCATTTTTTCCCATATGATCTAGGACCATATCTGCATTGAAGGATATGTGTGATCACGTTTCTAGTCTGTCCTATCCAGACACTGCTTTGCATAGGAGAAATGCAGTCATACTTTTTAACTGCTGAGCTTGATGTAGTAATCTGTGTTAACAGGAAAATTTTTGCCTTGAGCTCATCACAGCAGTAAAACAATTCCTGGTCCAAATTTGTCCCACAGCAAGCTGACTTTGAAAGTGAATGAGTAGTGACTTCTACAACTGTACATGTTGTATAGGCACAGCTGTAATTTATCTTTTTTTTAAGTCCATCCTGTATTGAGTATGCAGGCTCTTTCAAAAGAAACTGAGTAAGCATAATACATCTTGAAAGGTTTGACATATGGTAGTATTTACCTTCCTGTACATTCTATCTTTTCTTTGCTTGTATGCCTGAAACTCTAAACAGAAGCCTTTAACGGTAATGACTGTTCAAAATCAGAGATCAGCAAAGCCTAACATCCCACATTTGGTCTGACGCTAGACTGGCTCGCTTGCTTAGAGCACTATCAAGGGTTCAATCCTCCTATGGGCCATTCACTTTGGAGTTGGACTCAATGATCCTTGTGGGTCCCTTCCAACTCAGAACATTCTGTGAATATTGTGTGATTTCCAGGTAGGTTTCTGGGCACCTTTATAGTATATTTTTGACTGCTAAGTTGTAAAAAGTAGATTTCACAGAATGGTTTTGGTTGTAAGGGTCCTTAAAGATCATCTAGTTCAAATTCCCATGCCATGAGCAGGGATGCCACTGACTAGATCAGGTTAGTCAGGGCCCCATCCACCCTGGCTTTGAATACTTCCAGAGATGGGGCATCAGCAGCCTATCTGGGCAACCTGTTGCAGTGTCTCACCAACCTTTACAGTAAAGATTTTCTTCCTAACATCTAATTTAAACTCATTCTCTTTCAGTTTAAAACCATTGCCCCTTGTTCTGTCACTATTTGCCTCTATAAAAGTCTGTCTCCCTCGTTTTTATAAGCTCCCTTAAAGTACTGAAAGGATGCAATGAGGTGTCCCTGGAGTCTTCTCCATGCCGAGCAATGGCAACTCTCTCCGCCTGTCATTGATTTAATGTTAAATGGTATTTTTTCTGTACAGGTATGTCTTTAACTGCTTGTTTGAATACCATATTCAAAATAACATCATTAGTAAAATATTGTTGAACATGAGGTTTGATACCAGTGGCAGACAAAATTAAGCACAACTGAAATCAGATATGTTGTGTTTTATATTGTTCTGTTTTCAGTGTGTATTAGAGTTTGTATTAGCATGTTCTTCTTGATCGATGTAGCAGAGGAATATGCAAGTGCAGTGTCCTAGTACTGTCCTATGTTTCGCTGATGGTGCTGGGTTACATAGCATTGAATTCTTCAGCTAAAAGTAATTCCAGTTTCCATGATGTCATATTTGTTTTCCTTGGATGCCAAAAGACTTCTTTTAGGTGGGAGTGATAGATAAACTGCCTGGAAGCAGTGGAAGGCAGTGTGCTGCTGGCATTTTGGTAGGTCAGCTCCCATTACTGGAGGGGTTTTACAGATTGCATAAGACAGCAAACTTGGAGTGAACAGACCAGAACTTGTTATCTTAGTCTGAGTGTTATATCATGAAAGGGGACAACTTGCTTTTCAATGCCTGTCTTTAATCACAGAGCACTTGAAATTATAAATCCGTAACTATATGAGTGAGAGTGAGTAAAACACTGTAACAAACCCAGTAGCTGATCTTATTTATTACATCAGAATATCTTTCATAAATCTGACACAGTCATAACTGGCTATGAATTTAATTTATGTTTCAGATGAACATTGCAGAAAATGCAAAGATAAGTTATTGGCATAATAACCTGCTTCAACAATTTTATTTTTAATATAATCCTTTAGTTCATCTTAAAATGTCTACTGCAGCTTTAGCTGTACTAATAATTCATATATTGTAGAGATATAAATATAGAACTACACATAGTCTTTCTCAGGAGATGGTGTCAATTATTATAAATTAGTAGTTTCAGGATATCCAAAGAATGAAGGAACCTAGCAAAACAAGAAAAAATCAGACTTCATCATACATGCCAACAGAGTGAAAAGCCTTTTGTTATGTTTTACTTTTATTGCATTATATCCCTTCTTCTGTACAGAGAAATCTAATTTTGAAATCAGTGTCAGACTGATTATGCTTGCTTCTTAGCATAATTCTGTCAGTGTAAGAGACATATGATAGCATTTTTTCTACTGCTGGATTTGTTTTTCTGTTGAAATATAAAGAGTTTGGTTACCAGAAAACAATGTAACTATTGTGACATCCAAAGAACACAATAAATCTTAGTAAGAGCTTCAAATCATGGTATATGCTGATAGACTTAAGAGTGATTATCTTGCTCTCACAAAAGATTTTGTTAGGATCATGTTTTGACCACTTTGAGCCATTTTCTTTATCTTTCATTGAGAAGTTGTGAGGTTTTTTGAGATTTTGATGAAGAGCTGACCTCCTTTTTACCCCAATCATGGTTGAAGATTGCGTTTTGCTCATACCTATATAAAAGAGCATTCCTGCTGAAGGGCTGACAAGCTGACTTTGAAACCTAACGTGAAAGATGGTGTCTATAAACACATGATGATTATGAATAGCATGAAAGTAGTGATGATAACACACTAACTGAAAGCTAAATATTTTTGTCTTGTATTAAGACTTCTCAAAATATTTATCTTGCCAATTTTATATATTTTTGTAATAATTCAGGGAAAATGCTTCCTTCTATTGTTGAAAACCCACAGAAAGTTCCCTAATGGAAAGGATTGACTGAGGTTTTCAATCAGAATGTCCTCCATATCCTTCAGTTCAGAAAAAAGGCAGGTCTCAACCCTCCAGAAAAATGAAATGCTTAGCAAACCTATTTGTATCTTGAAGTCTTTTCTGTCTGATTGTGCTTTGGGGTATGTGGGGGCTGACTCATGGCACTGTGTTCATGACAGATCTTTTCTCAACAAATGCCACTGAATTGCTCTTTGGCCAGCAAAAGAGCTCACTGGTTCTTTTAGGGCACTGTTCAGACTTACTGTTGATCTTCCTCATCAGTCAGAAAAGAAGCATGTGCTACAATTTCTGTTACAGGTCCAGGAAGAAGTATGTATTCCATTAAGTATGTATTCCATTTGCTCTTTAGCTGAACTTCTACCAGCTTTGAGTAAGATGTAGTGCACATTTCATTGCTACTGTTAAACATTTGTAACAACAATTCAAAAGAAGATGTGTTGTTTTGCTAATTGCTTAAGCATTAATTGTTTTCTATAATGTAGAGTGATTATTTGCTGCAATAAATTTTTTATTATTGCCAAGTGTAAGGACTGAGCAGGAAGTATCAGATTTCACGGCTTAAGATTTAGGTATTTTAAAAAGCCTTCAAAATAAATTCAGCAAATGTTAACAGTCAGCACAAGCTTTGGAACAATTTTATTGGGCTTTACTTCTGATAAACTTGACAAAGCTATTTTCTGGTATTTCAAGTTACCAAATAAAACATATATTGCTAAGGCTCCAGTTTATGTCATAAATATGAATGGATCTCTATCTTCAGACACGTTTGTAGCATGCAGTTGTGGAAATTTTTTTCCTTTGTCATGTCCTTTTATACCTTTTGGTATCTCTGATTGCCTTAGAGTTCACAGTTTTATTCCCCTTTTCAATCTGTTGGAAGGAACAAAAAGTAAAAAATAATTCAAACTGGTTTCTAGATCATGAATGACTGTCCTTAAATGTACACTGATTGTAATCAATCCCAAGTAGACTAACCCTGTGAATTTGTAGAACACTTGACTAATTTCTGGGGCTTAGGTTTTTTGTTTGTTTGGGGTTTTTTCCCAAATCTGTAGGTCTATCTGTACTGTTTCCAAGAGCTTTATTTTGTCAGAATTCACAATGAGTCCACTGTGAGTTTTTCTTGAGTGAGGACTTTGAACTGAACTCACTGAGATTAGTGCAAAGCAAAAAAACTAAGGTGTTAGGAAGTTTGAGACTCTAACATCTTTGTAAGGAGTAAGAGATGACTATTCTTCATGACAAAGAAATGGAAGTACATGTTGTAAGATGTAAAGTTAAATGAGCTCTTGCATTTGGTGTTTCATGATAAAACCCTGCTTGTTACAATTTTTGTCATCTTAACTAAGTGTTTATAAATATGAACGTAGGGTTATTTTTAGGAGATGAAGCCAGGATTTTTCTTTTTGGAGCTTTGTTTTCCCCATTTGCAATATCAAAGGCAGATTTTGTAAGTTGTAGGGTTTTAATGAGAGTGAGGAGCAGATCATTACAGTACTTCCATTAATTTCTCAGAGACTTTGAAACTTACTTATATATTGGAAATGTTATTATGTAAAACCACTTTCTGCTTATATCAACACATTTATTTGGTTTTACAAAACAGTTCTGTTTTTTCTAAGATGCCCATCATGTCTTTCTTTCTACTTCTCAGATAGGAATCTCTTCTGATGTGGAACGTATGTTTGGAAGCTTGTTAAAGATGCTTTTGGCAGTTTTTACTGCCTTCCTCTTGAGTCTGTTTAGATGGGGAAACTTTCCAGTATTTTTATGCTAGTTTACTGTTCTCTAGTCCAGATTAGTCTGCTAAATGTAACCTAGTGTTCCTTGGAAGTTCTCTGTTATTTCAAATCTTTTTGGCTTCCTGTTCCATTAGCCATATTTTGGCTGTCTAAAAATGCTATTGGATCCTTCAAACTAATTCCTTAAAGTTGTTTTGGGTTTTTTTTCGTGGCTGAAGTTCTTCAACTCTTGATATTTTAGAGGTAAAATATGCTTCTGAAAGTTTCCATGTACTCAAAGGGTGATCAAATTCCTTTATATATTGACTGTCAGATTTGGCAAATACCTCTGTAAGACTTCTTCCGTATTATTGTTGTTATGAACATCAGTCCTGAGAGACTACAATGCCATTGAACAGAGCCACTACGTGCACATTAGGCATGCATATGGATAATCAAGAGACTAGAAGGTCCTCCTATTAGCTGAATCCTTAGATATTTCTGTACAGGTACTGTCTAATTCTGCTAAATAATAGAATAATAGAATAGTGTAGAGTTCTGTTTCTCTTTTGTTTGTGTATTTAATCTAAAAAAAAAAGGCTTTTTTCATTCTGTCCCTAACAAAAACAGGTATTTTCTTTAGAGACTAATCTCACCATATTTGAATATAAAAACAAAATAGAAATTATTGGAAATATTGCACAAATCCCTATTGTTTTTTTTCTGATATTTGAACTACAATTAACTGTTAAGATAAGTTTCATACAAATGTTTCAGGCCACTTTCATGCTGCTGTTGTACAATTTTTTCACTGAAGTGGGTGGATTTGTATGTCTTTTGGCCTCAGTGACAATTGAGTCTTAAATTTTGGATGATTTTGTTCATAAAATCATTTCATGGTTCACTTACCTCTGATACATCATCTTTTTATCTCTTACAGTTTTGACTGTGGAATATCTACTTAGTAACTGTGCCTTTGTTTCATTCATTTTTAGGCACTATTATAAGTTTAGAAGGATACTTTTGAAAGAATAACAATGTTAACAGGAGGTTATGTAACATTTAGGTTAATTTGAGCTACATTAGACCATTACTGACTTCTGTGTGAAAGAAAAGGGTAAAGAAATTATTGGAAATGAGCTCATAACTAGAACTGAGGTGATATTTGGTTTTCCACAATGTTATGCAGTAAGTTTGGACGATTTTACTTTGAGGTCAGGTACAAGCTCCTACTGATTTTCATTTCAGGGCTGGTCATACAAATCTGTGGCTGAGGTGCTCTGCTGTAACCATCTACCAAGCTACACTGAAAACAGTCTATGATCTTTTTATTCATAGAGTGAGGTAGGAGCTGGTCTAAGACTTCCTTAAGTTAAGGCAATATTGAAAGTTGAAATGAATACACAGTTAAACAAAAAGCTGAAGTGGTTCTTTGTAAACTTGTGTGCATCAAAGATCCTTCATATGTAGGTAATTATGGCCAGTTTCCTGTAGCAGAAGTGAAGTGATTATTTAACATTTGTAAGCATTTAGCAGTAATTCCAGTTCTTCAAACCGCTTGTATCTGACTGATCATTTGGTGGTAGCTGAGCAAAACACTTGCTGAAAGATTTTGTTGCTGTTGTTGTTGTTGCTATTGTTAGTGATACCATGTCAAATACTAGTACAAATAGTCCTACTCCTAATGTGAACTTCCTACCAGATTTTCAGCATTCAAATAAGATTAAATTTCATCTTTTCCTTTCTTTTCTAGGTTCCTAATCATCAAGCTAGTTTCCAATTTTTCTATAGTTAGTATTCTTATTTTACTGTGTCTTGAGTGTAATAATCTCAAGCCTTTTAATTTTGGTAACCTCAGGGCCCTTGGACTGTTGCTGTGTGTTCATGTAACTGAACCTGCTTACTGTTACTACCTTAATTTTTTTAATGTTTGTTGTAATTCTGTAACTCCTTGACATAATTCTCATCTCAAAAACAATATTCTGAAGTTCAGTTGTAGGCAAAACTAATATAGAAATGTAATCTGAAAATATGGTGCTGTTAATATTGGATGCCATGTTTGAAGCTTTCTCTAATTTATTTTATTATGGTTATTACAATGTCACTATTGCTTTCTGATGCCATTTTAGGCTATTACCTAGATATAAAAGCCTTTAAGAGCATCAGTTTCTTGTGCTGGAACTCACAATAAACTTTCCCAAAAGTCTGAATGGAGAAATTAACTTCTTTAATATTTCTGTTATGTATTTGAAGAACAAGTCCTTTGAGGAGCAGCTGAGGGATGTGGGGTTGTTTAGCCTGGAGAAAAGGAGCATCCTACAACTGCTTGAAAGAAGGTGGCAGCTGGGTAGTAGTTGGTTTCTTCTCCCAGGTAACGAGTGGCAGGACAAGAGGAAATGGCCTCAGGTTGTGCCAGCAGAGGTTTAGATTGGATGTTAGGAAAAATTTCTTCCCAGAAAGGGTTGTCAAGCATGGGAATAGCCTACTCAGGTTAGTGGGGGAGTCACCATCCATGGAAGTTTGGATATGGCACTTGAGGACATGATTTGATGGTGAACATAGTGGTGATTCTGAGTTGACAGTTGTACTTGATGATCTTAGAGGTCTTTTCCAGCCTTTAAAGTTTTATATATATATATATGATTTACATTCTATTTTAGGAAGAATTCTATTTTTAGGAACTCTTTTCCTTATTCCTCAAGAGAAATCAAACCAGTTTCTCCTAATGTGCATCTCAGTAATATGGAGAATACAAAGATAGAGTCTGGTTTATCACATCAGTAGTTCAAGATTACTAAATCTTTGCCTTTAAAAAATTTCACTGAAATCTTCACTACAAGTGACACTGATATCTTGGCATTGTTTAGAGTACGTATATATCTGATTTATGCTCTCCTTAAAGTGAAGGCAGACTCATGCAGGATGTTTTAATGAAGAGCTGGAACATTTCACCTGTAATGCCATTTTCTCTTTGCATTGGTTTATACTTTTTAACGTTATGTTTAGCTCACATTTTCAGGCTTTTTTTTTTTTCCCTTTTTTCACTTATGATCCTGCAGTGGTCATTTAAAAAGGAAATCCTTGCAAACTATATCATATGAAATACATCTAAAACTAGGTGAATCTGAAATGTCAGTGAAAGGGATATAAAAATAAAGTTGGAAGTGGTAGCTTTAATTCTCTCTCAAAATTGCTGTCTTTAAAGCAATGAAGTGGAAGTACAACTACCTGTTACAATACAGAAAAAAAGTAAATTTTCTTCTTGAAAGTGTTTGTTTAACTTTTTTTCCCCAAGAATAAAATTCAATATATTTTCTAGTGCCTGTTTATGATTTAATTGCATTCAGAGGACAGGCACTAAGAGAACATACCCTGAGATGATATTTGTGGCTTTGGGTTAATACCAACTGATGAGTTTTCTCATGGATTCTGCAAATTTGTAAGTCCATTTTCAGGAGATTTCAGTGGAGCCCAGTATATTTAAATTGCCTTGACAACTTTTGTAATATTTTTATACTATTTTTGATTCTTTATAAGAATTTCTAAACCTTTTCTTGTAGTAAACCCAGCACAAAGAAAGCTCTGCTGTGCTAGATAATTGTTTCAGGGGTTTCCCACATGGTGTTCTTGTTGATTCTAAATGCGAAACTTCTGAAATCACTCAATTTACATATGAGGCTTGTATTTCTGAAATAAGTATTTTTTTTTTTAAAATCAAAGCATTGCATCCACGTAGTATCTAGACAGGAATAAGGACATGTTCCTATGTCACTGGCAAAACAGACAGCAGCACCACCTCCTGGGCATAAAATTTGTGGAAATACCTGCATCTGTTCCAAAGCTGGATGCTTCACAGCAAGTTATAAAATGCCAGCATAAACTGCTGTTTGAGAACTTGTGGTTCAGTTTGGTTTTTTTCTTGATGCCTTTCACTTAGTGTTTAGATGAAGTGCAGAAGCACAAGACTTAATATTTCTTACAGTTTTTAGTTGCCATCATAATTACATATATGTATATGGCCAATCCCTTTCTGGTTTGTGATGTGCCATGTGCATATTTAAAATGATGAGCACTTTGACATTTGTAGCTAAATGTTTTACATGCTTGTTTTCTGGGCACGACTTCTGCCCCATCGAGGCATGACGATCAAAAATCCACATGGCTGAAAGAGGATAGCTCAAAGTATCTTATCTCCCACTCTTGTGGGGGCTGTCAAGTTTGGGGCATAGCCTGTAAAGCTAAGAAAACTAATCAGAAAAAGGGAAAGTGCTTAGAAAAATAGATCCAAGGCAGTCACGAAGTTCATTGTATAGCTGCATGACCAAGGAGGATTTATTATCAGGGCTTTTATAAAAAACTAATGGTATTTTAGTCTCTGAAGAAGTACATGTAAGCATGTTGCTATTTCCCTGTGGTGTCAGTTGGACCTAATCACGTGTCGAACGTTCATGTAATGTTTTGATACCTTGTGAATTAAACCTTTCATCTATTTATCCTTACTCTTTGAAGAGGCAAGGTTAAGTCAGAAGAATTTCTTTCCCATGCCTAACTTCCCTCGTAAATTGTTGCAGGTTGCTATCATGTGTTGTTCTTAAGTATGTCTTTGAGTGATTTAATGTTAAATAAAGCTGAATATAGCCATTAAGATCTTCTTCTAAGTAAAAAAAAAAAAAGCCCTGATATGGGTCTCTGAAGCTTATCCATAGAATGAATTTCAGTTATGTATTAGAATGTGAGCTATTTTATTTTGATTAAAAAATTTGACATATACTTCTTTGAGGTTGGGATATAAATGAATATTAACATATACACTTCAATCCTCAAAATTATTATGTAGCATTATGGGAACAATGGGAAGAGCTACTCAGAACTTAGAGTACTGCTGTTAAAGTTTACCTGTAGTTTGTAACATAACTTTGTAGTATTTTAGACTCCAGTTAGTAAGCATGTTTTAATCTGTGACTGACAGGCACTGAATGAATGGTACATTTCCCAAATAAAGGATTTTGCTGCACTCTTCCATGCATTAGTTGCCCTAGATTTGATTTCTGTAGTGTACTCTGTGTAGAGCTACAAATTTAAACTGGTTTGAAACTGAATCTGGTGTAAAAAGTAGCTGCTAAATAGCTGCTAAATTGAAATTTTCTCCACATATCTGTAGTGGCACCAGTTCTACAATATTTCTCAAATTAAGCCTTTGGCCTAGAAGTGTCAGTCATTTGGGACCTGCCTTGTTCAGAAACCATGATAGATGTTGTATCTGTTGCAAAAGGGAAGATCTGTAGTCAGGCCATTGTTTCAGAAGTGTCTTCACTGCTGGCCTCTTCATGAGGTGCCCCTGAGCTTTCTAGCACTTGCTTTCCATAATGTTCCAAGTCTGCTTTTCTCCGGATTTTTAGAAGGAAGGAATACATTGAAAGGTGCCAGCTGTAAAAGGAGATACATAGTTCTATATTCCTATGATTGAACTTGTTAGCTGTAGTTTTTAATATTATTTAATATTTATGAGAAGGAAGCTTGGGTAAATTTGGTCTTGCCTTGATCTTTTGGGTAGAGTAACTTTAATCTGGTTGAAAATTTCCATGATAGCGTCAAAAACATTGGAGTGGGACTAAATGAAAAAAAAGAAAAAAAAAAGAAAAATACAATCAATGTTTTATTTTCTCTCTCACACTCTGGTTCTGGGCTTTTTTTATTCAAATGTCAGGAAGCTGTTTGATCTGTTTGATGGAATACATTAAGAGATCATGTGCTGGTTACAAATAGCAAATGTGTTTCTGAATACTATTTTTTGTCTTTCTTGTGAAAATACTGTGGCTGCCAGGAAACTGTAGATGGAATAGGCAGTGGAAGCAAATGATATTAAATAGTTTTTGTGCCTCACACTTGACTGCCTAAACTGTGGGAGGAGAAAATTGATTTCAAAGGGGTAAAAAGAGGAGGGCAGGTATGGATTGGAGTTCTCTTTTATAAATAGGGTAGAACAGGGCAAAGACATTTGTGCCTTAGGATGTATTCCTAATGAAGCTTGAAATGAGATGAGGAATGAGATAGACTGTAGGTTGGAGGGAAGCAAGATCTGAGTTACCAGGGAGTCAAAATTAAACTCGAGAGATTTACTGAGTGGAAAAAGGCTAGAGAGGCAAGACAGTAATATGTGTTTTGAAATGACACATGCAACAAAATGGAAACAGTAGTTGGGAAGTGACTGCTTGTCACCCTTAATTAAGCTGCTACTCCCAAAGAGAACTGAAGGCTCAAAGGCAGGCGCCTGAGCTAAGGCACATTTTTGCTTTAATGGAAGTGGGCTGTACGAAGAAGAGGTACAGTTTTAAACTGCTGCATATCTAATTGTAATCCCTGAGGCAAAGTCTTTAAGCTAAAGAGGTTTGATCTGCAGTCAAAGCAACCAGATTAATAGCAGATTTTTTTTTTCTTTAAAGGTAATTTTAATCACTTGGTTTGAAAAAGCCGTGTTGTTACAGTCAAAGACTTAATTTTATCATAATAGAGATTGTGCAGGACAAAGTCTGGTAAAACACCTGCTGACAAAGTCCAAGAAAATATGATTCAGTCACTGACAGCCTGTTCAGTTCATCTGATGAGTATCATGTATTTGATGCTTTTCTGTTACACCAGCCTGTTTGTTATAGAGACTTTCTCATTAAAATTTCCTTTTCTATCAGCCACTAAATGAGGTATAAAAAGTGTCGACGACAAAAATAACAATGACTACTTGCAGACTTTTCATAAGTTACTCTTTACAGTGCATTCGCATGTGAGACTGTACAGAGAGAAGAGAAGAAAAATAGCAGAACACAAAAAAATGGAATAGTATCAGGTCATGGATGAAGTAGTCCGTATGTTTGCTGCTTAGCACCTGTTTGATACTACTTTTCCTGACAAATGTAAATTTTAATTTATTATTACTAGACTGTAATACTTTGAGTGGTCAAATATATAATACTGGCATACAGTTCTGGGGCTAGATTGAGTTTTTGTGTGGCTGAATGGAATGCCCATCTTGGTTGGATTGAAAAATGTCGTAAGGCTTTTTTTCCCCAAGCATTTCTGCCAACTGCATACAGGAAGTGGCTTTGGCAGTTGTATCCAAACAAGTAACTTCATTTCCTGGAATCTGCTTTTTTGCAAAATGTGGACTTTAGGAAAGAAAGTGTAAAGAGGGATGTTAAGCAGTAGAGGAAAAATCACCCCTAAAAGCCTCTGAGAAGAAGTTTGAAAAAATTATCAAACTCCATTTTTTCTAGATACAGTCACAACAGTGACTGTATAACACAGTGTTGATTTTTTTCTTTCAAATTTGTGGTTTCTTTATGTAGTAAAAATAGTATTAAAAATCTATTGACCAAAACTGTACATAATTACTAGAATCATTATCTTTATTAGGGTCCATTTCACCAGGATGCATTTTATATCAGCAGTTATTGCAGACAGCATTTATTGTTTACTGGCAAGGCAGCTATGAAGTAGTTAAGATATAAGAAAATGCATTGTATGACCACTCAGGTTATAAGGACCTGTTAGCAACCTGAAGATTAGGAAAGCTTCTGTTTACTGATATTAAAAAAAAAAATAAAAATGGAAAGGCAATAGATCTTTTCAGATAAAAAGAAGACATGGTTGATGTAATATTAAACATATTCCGCTAAAAATATGAACATTTTAGCTGACTGGTCAGGTGCTGTTTTTTATGCTGTTGCAAATTTATCTTTTTTTAGTCTAACATGCTGGGGTTAAGTCACAATTTATTTTTTCCTCTGTTTTTGGGGTTTTTTTTTGCCTACTCTCTTAAGGTTACAACCTGAGTATTTCAATAACAGTGCCTGCAATCTTCCTCAGAGTGCTGAATAGCTGCCAATTATATAAACATAGCCTTCATCTTCTTTCATCTTCCTAAACCCTTAATCTCAGGGTCAAATCATAGATAAGTTTCAGATGCTTGAAAAGCAGTAGTCAAAAGCTGTTTTGTATCAAATCAATTTTTTAAGGGTTATTGCAAATGAGGAGCTATTTCAGAATTGCTAATAGGGAACACTGAGCGTTGAAAACTGTAGTAGCAATGAGTCATACTGTGATGCATCAGATAGGAATCTTGAAAGAACTGCTCTTTTCTTCTAAATAATATTGCAAAATCCTAAATTTCAGAGAGAAAAATAAATACTTATGACAGAAGAATCTTAATGTCAGAAAAAAATGCTACAAAGTTCATAAATAATTGAAAGATCAGAATATATATTTTTAGTAGTAGATTTAGTTGTGAACTACAGAATGACAATACATGAAACAGTATAACTATTGATTTATATAGACTCTTTATCCAGTCCTTAAAGGTTCTATTGGTGGATGAAGAGACAAGAAATGTTTTGGAAGCAGTTCAGTGCAATAATTAAAGCATAAGTAAATGTAAGCAAGCATGTTGTATACCTTTCCAAAGATGCAAAGGCTGTGCTTCCTATGTCATAAATGACAGCTGCTGTAAATTTTGAGGGAGGTGAAAGCTTTACATTTCCCTTTTCATTCTTGTTAATTCTTTTTATATTTTATTCTTCATGTAATCATCTCTTCTTCGGTTTTGTAATGTTCACTTTTTCATTACTTAAGCAGAGAAACTTCAGACAGTCGTCTTGTTTGCAGTTTTGCCCATTGATTACTTGTGCCACTCTTGTTATTCCTAAAAAAAAATGAAACTTCTTTGTAGTAAGAATATTTCCTGAATAATGTGGGAGCTTCTGTTAACATTTGCCTTTGTATATGTCTGTTTTTTTCACTGAATGCTTATGATAAAATATATTGTCTGACTGAGGTTTTTAGCTGGACGGAATCTTATTTTTGTTGTTTGTCATATTTTCCCTTCATGTTCACTATTGTTTGCATGCTTCCACTGCTGCATGGATTCAAATTATACATAAAGCAACTCAGCTTTCCACTGAATTATAGAGGCAATGCATTACATCGAATGAAATCCTAGACTGAGATGCAGGGCATCTGTTTTTTATTTCAATCTTTATTATTTACTAAGTTTGTGAACTTATACAAGTGACCTCATCTCTCTGAACCAGTTTCTTCAACTGTGAAATAAATTAGAGTGGCTTATTATCCTTGATTGCTTTGAGATTTCATGTTCAAAGGCCATCTGTAAGTGCAAAATCTTGTTTTTCCAACATTGAGGAGCAGATGAAATGATTTGTGAAAGTAAGACGGTGAATTAGAAGCAGAAACCAACATAAAACCTTGGAAGTCTTGACTTGTCATTTTCAGTCAATGTAACTGTTGCAATGCAGCTTTTGAAATGGTTTCTCTTTATTGATAACTAATTTGTTTGGGAAGCTTTGGTGAGAATCTGGGCTATGCTGACTGCTTAAAATTCTATGCAAGCATGGACAAACCTATTTGTTTGATATTTATCGTGAACTCTGAGAGTAAGCTGTTTACAAGTATATTTCATGCAAAGCTGTCTCTACTTGCTCAGTAAAAGAAAGAAGAATAAAGCACTCGGAGTGAGTCGGGAAAGTTCTGAGTGTTAAAATGATTGTATATTTTATTATGAATCCTTTCTTCTGCAATATCTCCCCACTTTGATCAGTTCTCTTCAATTATGCCATTTACATCCAGCTCTAACTCTAGGGAGAAATAATTCTAAATATTTCAGAAATTTCCTTTAATCTTAAGTGTTCAGAGAGATAGTGACATCAGTTTGAGTAATGGCCAGTGTTTGGAAACAGAAGGAAAATGCTGTAGTTTTCTATCAGGAGCGTTAAAATAACTTTTCATAAGGGAATACTAGAAGAAAAAGAGTTCCAGGAAAACATCCTTTTGATTTGCAGCAGGTTTATTTAATTAACTAAAGCCTGATACAAAAGCTTATGGCTTGAAGGTACGGCACATTTAATATCGAAGTAAACTTGTATGACAAGGAATTTCCATAATATATTGCCCCCTTTTGATCTTCAGGAAAACAAGCAGTTTAAAGTCATCAAATAAACATAGTGTACTTGGCATTCATGAAGAATTATGCTGTTTTTCTAGTGATAGTCAGTTATTTCAACAGATTTTCAGAGGGTAAAATCATTTTTAATTCTATGTCCTGACATAAGCAGATTTAGAGCTACAGAGGTTATGGGTGCAAAAATTGTCTTTTGATCCTGTGTTGCATATTAATCATATAGTTCTCTTCGTTAGAGATTTTGTTTAAAAAGGAGTAGAAGGAAGTTGCTTTTCGCAGTGGAAATTGTGCCAATATGAAATGGAATTTCTCCCAAATACTTTACATTACATGATTGGGCTTTTTTTGCAGGGGAAGTTCCTGACATAGCTTCTGAGACCGTTCAATTTTCACTAGAAAACCTCTGTGGTAGGATGAGCCAGAGAAACAACAGGGGAGTCTTGCCTCTGTGAGCAGTCAGTTTTGCCTTTAATATCTCTGGCAAAAGAATGTCATTAGTTTTGATTAAACTGAGAGTTTTTTGAATCACAGAAGACAACAAATAGGATTCAGAAGAATGCAGATAAATTGATTTTTAATTATTATTCTCAATTTTAATACAATAGACATGTTTATAGTTTTCCTTTTCTCTTTTTATTCACTGTGAAGACTATAGGCAGAATAAATAAAGCTGAGGAAAAATCAGTAGGAGTAGACTCTGAAGACAACATTTTTAGGTTATGTGAAATGTGTTGCATGTTATTGCACAATTGTGTTCATGTTGTATTAAAGAAAAACAACTTGTATTTTAGATAATTAAGGTTGTCTTCTAATATTAGAATTTTTTTTTCACTTGTTTATTCTCAGGAGTGAGAAAGATTTTATATTCCTATGCTTATCCATGTGTTTATATACATATTAGTAAATAATGTTAGCTGTCTCTTTGATATCTGTGAGTACTTGGAAGAAAAAAATGCTTGTGCATGTTTATTTGCAGGATCAGGAATTTAGCTTCTAAATTAATTTGCTTTCCATCATCCCTGTTGAGGATGGCAAAAAAATGTGTAATCATGTAGTGCAGTTATGCATCGAATAGTAAGTGATTTGGAACCACTATAATCTTTCATAGGCTCATGGAATTTAAACAATAGTATATATTCCTATAAATAGGCACCCTCCAATAAGACAAAAAGAGAAAAGGTCAAGAAATTGCTAAAGATACACTGATAGTTTTCAGGAAGATAAACATTCTATGAATTATTATAAGCAAATAGATGTTGCCAAATTGTAGATTTATTTTACCACACTCCATTATCAAATTGCTCTCTGACTTCTATTTCATGGGGTATGATTGCAGTCTCTGAAGACAAGGAATGATTATTTTGCTGAATGTGATTGTTTATTGTTATGGAAGCAGGACTTACTCTTAATGGGATAGACCATGCTAACTTTCAACTGCAGGGTAGAAGGCTCTTCCTGCCTTTAGGGACAATTTAAGATGGAAATTGAAATTTAAGTAACGAAAATGAATTTTAAAAATAGAATTTTAGCATGGTGAGGTTTCAGGGATTGGATTTGGAGTTGATATGTGTGCTTCTGTTTCAAAACTATAATTCTGATTATTCTGTTTTCTCCGAGAACAGAAAATGAAGTGAATAGGGCAGATCTTTTGGTCAACTTAGCAGCAATTATGAGGGCTTAGCTGTCTCCATTCTCCCTCTGGTAAGACAGAAAGTCATTCTCTGCAGTGAACTTGCCCTCAAAGAAGGTATCTTAATCACTGCAATGGCCCAGTATGGTGGGATTTCACGTGTGGAGTATGGGAGAGTGGGAATTAATTATCCAGTAATTTTATAGTGCTCGTAGTTTTTTGACTCTAAGCTCCAAATAGGAGTGTCTTGTAATGAAATAGTAGTTCTTTATTAAAATGCATTAAGGTATATTTAACAAAAAACCCTTGCTCCGACTTTTTGCAGCAGCAATAGCGTAAACATTGTTCATGGCCAGTGTCACCCCTGTTGTTGCTTCAGACACAGAGTGAGCCTGAGGTTGTCAAGCAGATAATTAATTTTTAATGAATCTGTTCCTCCTTTGTTCCCCTTTATGTTCCTTCTTTGTTCTGGCAGCAGTACTGTAATTAGGCATAAAAGGTGTTCTTCCTTCACCATCCCAGAGTGGATATACTATGCCCCAAAAATGGATGTACAAAGAGGAAAAGGTCCAGGTGAATCCCTAGATTGAAGGGAATAGGTTTTGAGATGTGGCTGCAAAGAGCTAGACACACGATGTAGTAAAGAATAATCCTGTTTTAGCTATTTGAAGATGGCGGTGGGGAACTCTCACATTCAGTCTTAGTAATTCAAAAGCTAGAGATATTTATAGATATTTTTTCACAATAATATTGAAAAACAGGGATTGTATTTTTTATTCTTTTTTGCAATGATGCACTTTAAAATGCATAGCAGTGAAGTTTGGAAACATGACAGGTAGTAATCACACCAGTCTTGATTTAAATAAGTTTACAAGCTCATCAAATGATAGTACTAGTTGGGGAACCTAACATTCCTGGTTTTAATTACATCTTCAATTAAAAACATAAGGTGTTTAAGCACTGCTTCTAGATCAGGTGGGTTATTAGAATCCTATTGGTTGGTTTTTTTCAAATATTTCATGATCTTCTAGGAGGACTGCCTGTGCCAATTGTAATATTAATGAAATTTCTCAAAAACTTTTTATTTCCTTTAAGTAATCTAGAGACACTGATTACCACTTTAGTCTTGATATGAACTATGAGGTATTTGCTTGTTTCTTTTTGTCATACATAGGAAGTTCCAAATTTATGACACACAAGTTTTTAGAGGCTTTTAGCTGATACACAGAATTGGTGCAATACTAACTTTCACTGTTCCTGATAACACTTTAGCCCAACTTCCTTCAGCCTCCTTCACTCAAACATGTGCAAACATTTAGGTGGTGTTTTTTTCGAACTGCACTGAATTACAAGTTGCATATTTTGAGTACTCAGTTTAGTATATATCCACACAAAGAAAATAACGCATCCACATAGTTAACCTTCTGCAATTGTCCTGTGGCTTTACAAGGACAATTTGTAACCTCTTTAGTTGTGAAATTGCCAGAGCAAAAGTATTGTCATACCTAAAGGAACTGAAGAGGGCTATCAGTGAATACAGTCAGATGGTAGGAACTCTGTTGTCCCATTAGGAACTTGGAAGCACATAAGTAGATATTCAGTAGCAATAATTAATGTCCTATAAATTTATAACCAGAAAAAAGATCACCTCACAAGGGCCTAGATGTCAGAGTTTGTTGTCAGTTACATTTTTGTTGATAAAAGCAGTATTTTTGTTCAATATACACGATTTTTTCCCCCTGCCTAGGTTGATATATTAGTACAGTCTGAATATATTTTTATTCAGATGCAATTTTTCAAACTTGTCTGTAAACTATTCAGTAAAGAACGCCACAGTTTTATGTTAGAATTTCTTAAGCCCTTCTTTATTAGTATCTGCATACAGGCAGGATTTCTCTTGTTGCAAACAACAATTGCTAATGGCTATAGCTCAAAACCATGTGAACTTAAGTAAACTTTTTATAGTATGTTAAGAATGTTCAAGTTAATATTTGTGTTTCTGGTCATGGAATCTGTTCCTGAAAGTTTTATTCTTGGAATATGGAAGGTAAATATTATTAATGTGTTGCATAATTTTGCTCTTAAAGATGCATTTTTAATAAAACATTTTGATGAATGCCTCTGCTCAAAATGTTTTATTAAAAATGCAAATTACAGCTTTGCTTAAACCTCCTCAGACTTCTGGACTATGTTAACACTGATTCAGAAGGCAAGTGCACTTGCACATCAGTTTGGCATAACTTTTTCTAAAAAAAGGATATATTCAGCGTATTTTTTCTTTATTCTACAGTGTACAACAATTTAGAAATCCTTCACAATTCAATCATTCAAGATAAATTTTTTGCCATTCAAAATAAAGTAGGTATGGTCAAAAGATTTTTTAAAAGAAGTAAAAAGTCTTTAAGAGCTGAGGAAAGTCCAAAATAATGAGGTCAAGTTTTAGCTAAAGTAAGCTAAAAGTTTTGTAAAAGCAATATGACAAACTTTGAAAAGCTGAAGTGAAAGTTCAGGAAAGAAATTAGCCAGTTTGTTTTTATGAATAAGTCCAGGCCTGATTGTTACTTCCTCCTTTTCTGCTTTGGCTGCTATTTCAAAACCACTACAGATAAAAATGGAATATATAAATGCACCTGGACGGGCAGTAACTGTTGTCTTTCTACATGCACTGTTCTCTACTTAGTCTTACTAAAATGCACCCGTTGTGTAACACAAGAAGCAAAGTGTGTTTAATTTCAAAGCGAATTCAACAACTTAATGTCAGGGTAGGTGTTCTGGTACCTGAACAAAAGTGTTCTCTAAACTTCTGCTGATTTATGTGCACAGGACTCCCACTCTAACTCTTCTAACCTTCTGGAGTTTGTCACATGACTAAAACTTCTCAGCTCTGAGATTAGTTAAAACCTCTGAAGGCTCAATTTTGTGTGTGTATTTAGAGTACAGGTAATAGACATTGATGCTGTCTGTGATGTAGCAGTTAACAGGACTTGTTCAGAAAGGGATAAAATACTTCTTTAGTAGGCAAGTGCTTGAAATTTAGTGTGGTCAGTGCTGAGGTATAGCTGGCCTGATTATTTATCTCGACATTAGAACACAATAGGGCACTGTGTTCATTCTGAGAGACAAACCCCAATAGAGCTTCAACAGAGCAAGAATCAGAGCTCATTCTTTTAAAAAAAAGTTTCACTCATTTCTTGATTGCTAATTTTCAGCTTCCAAAAGAGCTAAGAAATAGAAGTGGTAAAGCTCCTCATCTTGAATGTAGAGAGATAGTAAATTTTAAAATTCGTGAGTCTAGATTACTGGCTGGAGGATTGAAATAACTTACCATGCAGTTTATTTTATTGTTACTTCTCTCAGTTCTCTGCCTCAGCATACCACATTCTTTCAGTAGTGGAGTTCCTGCTGGAAAAAAAAAAAAAAGGGAAAAAAAAGACCAATTTCTCATGAAGTGGCTCCTGCACTCCTGTAGTTTATAATGTGAAATATTAAGATAGCCCCAAGCTGGTACTAATTAATGGTGTATCCACTACAGAGGATTTTTTCTCATCTACCTAAGATGTAGTATATTTGGTCTTCTACTTCAGAAAACCTCAGTATCTTAATAAAGAAAAAGCCAAAATGTAATATGAAATTAAAAGTACAGTAAGTTTCCAAAACCAGATTGATGTTTATAACAAGTTCTTTTTCCTCTACTAAACTGTTCTGAAAGTGAAATATGCCTCTTTTGTGGTTTATGGTGTTACTGGCAAGATTGGTGGTAGAAATGATTCTCCAGACACCAAAAATACATGCAGACGTCTACAGATGTCCCTAGCAAAAAACTTCACTTGCATTTGGTCCAAGCTGTCATGACGCCATTGATGTAGCCTGTCATTTTGTAGAGCCCCTAAGATATTCTTGTCCACCATTCTGAGTATTTTTTTCTAAAATTGAGAAAGATATATTGAAAAGAATAATTTAAATACCATATCTTTCACTCAAAACAACATAGAACCTGTAAATGAGGCACATTTTGTTGAAAATATGCTATCTTTTTTGAAATATGTTGGTCTAGTTGAAAAAGGCAGAAAAGTTTTTTAGCATAAAAGCTCTCTTTCAGGTCTAAAGCAGAAGCAGCAACAGATGCTGCTGCAACATGACAAGTACATAAAGGATGTCTAAACATACACATTTAATCTGTTATTACTCAATTGAAATCTTCATCTTAAGCACAGTAGTCTAAAGCTGATTTAAAATCAACTCTAATTTGAATTTACTCATATGCCTAAATATTGGCCCTTTCTTATATTTAGTAAAATTTTTACAACTGTGTCAACCATTGAAGGGAACAGATTTGGACTCCAGCAAAACATGGGAAATGCACAGTTTATTCATCATATCTGGAGTTTGATGTAAACTGCACCGTGCAGTATATGTCCTGTTTTATGAGAAATTATCTGAACTGTGTGATTCCGTCATATGCAGAAGTGAGTCTTATTATTTAGAAGTGGCAGCACCATTGGGTGGGTCTCCTAAAGTTCTTGTGGGTTTGACTTCATATTTTCCTTTGTATCCACCCACTGAGCTCCTGCCAAGCCTACCATGCTTCATTTCAGGCTCTCCCTTTGTACCTACTAATTAAGGACTTTCGATGTGTATATGTATTATACAATCAAATATGATCTCACAGGCATCTTTAAAGAAGTAAATGGTAGCAAATAGCTGATTTTCTTTTCTCTTTTGAGACATACAAGTTGTCATATAAGGAATGTAAAATATTTCAGCAATAATATTTGTATCAGTACACGACTAGCAGTAGGTACATTATTTCATCCACCACTGCTGATACCTGCAAACATTTGGGTTATGCCAAGTAGCCTCTCAATGCATCCTTGTCTCCTCTGCTTCCACATTGACTTTGACGTCTCTGCTGCCCATTGGCTTTTTAAAGAGAACATATTGGCATAACTAGGTAACACCAAAGTAGATACGCTGAAAATCATTCATGCGAGGGCAGATATTTTGCAGCTTCTTGATTCCATGCAATGTAATCTGAGGAATTATTAGAATCCATTTCTAAGAAAAGCAGAATCAGATCAAAATTATTCTGTTAACTGAGTGTAACATCCTAGAGAAATATGTGTTCTACCAGGTGAAGGTAATGACAGTATTTAAAGTTGCTATTAACAGTTTCCTTTTATCCTGTAGTTCTCACTAGCACTGTGCTCTGCGACATTTGACAGGGAGACAAACTAGTATACCAATTTTCCAGAAGAGGAAGACGAGGAAGAAGTATTTCAATAGTTTCAATCTTATCACGTAGAGGTCACTCTGAGGCTGAATTTGGTATCAGAATTACCTCGTATCAGTAAGGGGCCTAAAACCGTGTTTCTGAGTATCCGTTTTTAATGGTCAATTGGCTTTTGTTGCAAAAGTAGAGCTGTTAAAAAGGTTCAGCTGGGTTAATATGAAAAATATTTTTCTTACCTGTACTGTAAATTGCAATTTCTTAAGGAAACTGAAGAAAATCAACATGATTAAATTTAGCTACTATATGCCATTTGGAGTTTTGTTGTTGTTCTATGGTCTTAGACAATCTTGAAATTTTCAATTTCATCTTGTTGTAAATTAAGTTTATACTTCATTTAACCTTTGATTTTGAAATACAGTTCAATATTTGCCTGAATACTCCTATAGAGAAATATTAATTAGTGTAATAACCTACTCCTAGTGGGATGCTTGTAAGTGGTTGTTGAGGGTTTCCTTGGAAGCATTTCAATTGAGCTTTATAAAAATTGTCTTTTACAAAGTTGACATAATATATGATATTAAGTTTTTGTTGTTTTATTTTAGTAATTTTAAAGCAATCCCATCTTTTGTGATTACATATCCTCTAATGATATTCAGTGCACTAGAAATGATGCTTGCCTTTGATTTGTGTCTAACATGCTCCTGTACAAGATTGTTCTTTGCTGTTAGTAGTTTTCAGTGTTTCATTCACTGGTGATTTCTGTTCATAAATTATTTCAGCACACATGGAATAGTTTGGCTTGTCAGTCAATTAATTTTGGGTGGATAAGATAATGCCTAGGTAAATGACCCATGCACCAATTAGCTCAAGGATTTCCACAATAGAAATTTTCACTTATAGAGCACAGTCTGACTTGCCTAGATCGATGTTCAGTACAACAATAAATGTGCTCATAGTTTCAAGAAATTGTTCATTTTGCCCTCTTCATCCCTTGCAAATAAAAAAGAAACTACAGAGCCAGAGAAATTAATTTATGCCAGTGTTTTATTAGGTTCATTGCATCTGAATATTCTGGTTTTCCTTCGAGGCTTTTAACTTTCCCAAAAGTTTTGCCGTTCAACACTGCAGGGGTGCTGTGATCGACCTTGTTTTATGTCTTTCCCATTTTTGAATTGTAGTCTAATGAAGGTAGCCATATGTAACACACATGCTTTTCATGAGAAATTTAGCTGAGCTTTACAGTGGGGAAGTATTTGTTGTATATTGTTTTGGGGTTTGTTTGACTATTTTTAAGTATTTATTCTTTATTGATTCATTACTCCCAAGCTCTGTTACATCTTTTTTCCATTCTCAACAGATGGCTATGATATCTTGATAGATCCTGGTAAAGATGCAATGAATTATGCTTATATGACTTCTAATATCATAGTTCTATTACAAAAAATTACAAATAATTTGTCTTTAGTTTCATTTGGAAGTTTTCAGAGTTCTTTTGTCCTCATTTGATAATAAGTGGAAATACATAGTAGCACAGACTGACAGTCTTCATAAGCATGAAGACACAGTTCACGCTAGTTGCTATCCTGAAATTCTTCAGACAACCCTCACTTGCATAAGAGATCTCCTTGAGCCAAGGATCTATTTCAGTGGAAGGGTTGAAAATTCTTGTCCAATAGAGCACTTATTATAAATGGAAAGACAAAGTCTTTTACTGTGAAAATGTAGTTTCCGCAAAACAGATACATGGACAGATGCCTTTCTCATCAGAATACATGGTCCCAAGAGTTTGCTTTTGTCAACAGTCGTAATATTCCTCCCTCAGAACAGCTCAACTTGCAGTCTAAATGCTTCTCTTCTGGAGAGTTGTTTCCAATTCTTTTTGTGGGTTAAACTGGCATCCTCTCGTATGAGGGCTGCTGAAAACCTCTCAGAGCTCTCATACCAGAAACAAAATCTGGTTACAAGGTGGGGTTGTGAGGGGACACTGTGGTTCTGCTTTTAGACAGAGAAGGTATCCATTTCATGGTATTGTTTGACCTATTTTTCCGGAACTAACTGAAGAGCAATGTAAATTTTTTCTGTGGGTTTTATGCATTAAACTTTACGAAGACCTTCTCCCCCTAAGCAACAAAACCTTTTTCAACAAACAAACCAAAAAACAGAAGGTGGCCAGACTCAGATCTGGAAGGGCCATTTCCAAGTTGAGTCTTGAAATCTGTATTAAAAAAACCCCAAACAAAACAAAACAAAACAACACTAAAATACAGTACTTTGAAATTGTCCACTATTTTTAAACTGTGATCACTAGTGCAAGCTGCAATAGGATTTGTCAGTGTTGGATAAATTTGAAAATCAATATGATCATTTAAATATGTACCAACAGTGTTTTTATCACTTGTGGCAACAAATTAAAGTCTATGTTTATCCACTTTCATGCTCTTACCTACTCAGTGTAGTCCTTAAATAATCCCAGTGGATACCATTTAACTTAAAACCAGCATTCAGTCGTATAATTTCTCTGCTGGAAGTTGAGCACCCATCGCCACACTATACCCTACATGTTCCTTTAACTTTAAAGTTCCTTTAAACTTAACATTTGGTGTTTAGGATGGCTGTAAATAGCATCTATATATGTGACAACATAGAATAAATGACCTCTAAACTAGTTAGTGATAGAATAGGGTGCATAATACCTGCCAGGGTCTTTGCTGGTATGCAGGCTTCTACCTGCTGTAGGCATGCAACTGAATCTTTAAACCATTTTTATCTTTTCTTATCTTAAAAAGTAATCAACAACATCCAAA
This sequence comes from Margarornis squamiger, assembly GCA_035222235.1. Taxonomy (NCBI): domain Eukaryota; kingdom Metazoa; phylum Chordata; class Aves; order Passeriformes; family Furnariidae; genus Margarornis; species Margarornis squamiger. The sequence continues at coordinate 29,846,204 of JAWWTY010000106.1, forward strand.
AGCAGTATTACATGTTTGCTCAGTGTATTTTGAATTATTACTTGTTTCAAAAGTTTAGCCCATTATCAATACTACAGCAAGCTTTCCATTTCTTGGTCATTTCGGATCTTGTTGCTCTAGCTCAGAGCTTGTGAGCCATCATTGCCATCCTGCTGCCTTACCCAAGTTCAGTGGGACAGCTGTAATTTGCACTTTTCAGGAGAGGAGCCTACTGAACCAAACCCTTTTGCTCAATGTGAAAGTTGAGAGAGTTCACTGGATAGGAGTAGAGACTTGAAATGAAACCTTCAGTGAGAACATTCTTAAACATACAAATTCAGGATGTGGAATGAACCTGAATTTTACCACAATTTCAGCTGTGTGAATTTGCTGTAAATAACGATGGGTTTGCTGTGAATTTTACCTTGTGTGACTTGGGCATATTTTTAAGTGTTTTAATATTAAAGCCAAACTACACAACCCAACAGGAAAGGTATCATTAAAATTAAGTTGATACAAAATTTATCACTCATTTATGCAACCCTGTCGACTGGGGTTTCATGAATGTGATTGCAAGAAATTTTTATGCTTTTTCCAATGATCTGAATTATTTTTATGGTAATGATTTTACCAGTTCACATTGTAATGACTTGATGACATGTGTTTCCTGGCTCTTCCTTAGATAAGAATTTTCAAATATTTATTTTGTAACTCTATGCCATGATATTAAGGAAGGAGAGGAGAAATTGTTTGGCTTGTAAGAGTGAAAGAAATTGTTCTCTCTAACAGTTTTAGATGAACTAGTCCACTACCTTGCCAAAAATTTCTACCCATCCATGGTTTAATCTCTTAATTCTGCTTTTATTCAAGTCATGTATATATTGCTGTACATAGATTTCAATTTACAGCTGGAGAAAAGCAGAAATTCAATAACACCTTGGTTTAAAAAAATATATAGTTTATTTGTTTGAATTAAGCCCAGGAGAAACAACATGCCAATGTTAATGCAGCTTGGCACTTGGAGGCCATTTGAGAGAAGGTGAGGCTACTTTGTGAAATTAAAGATTATTTAAGGAAATGATTGAAGATACCATATCAACCATGGAGAAGCAATAATCTCCATTACTGAGCAGAATGAAAACACAACCAATCCATCAAGCTTCCAATGTCTCTTGCAGTCTTTTACTAGTATTTTACTACATCGCTGTCTTCCGTTATTATCATCCTAAATGTTTCTGTCATTACCCACTGGCTAGAACATTTCTCTGTGGCTGTTTATGCTTATATTATGCTGAGATACAATCTCAATGTTCCTTTTTAACTTCCTTTCCTTTTATACCATTTTCAGAATGGGATTGTTTACTACTTCATATGTTTCTCTATTTACTTAAAATGAACTGCATAAACCAGAAAATTTCCCCATCCCAGGAGTTCTGGGGATCTATTTTTGTGTGCTTTGTTTGGCTGTACAAATCTGCTGCCTCTTAATCTAGTGCTGGAAAATTATTATCAGGTTACCTTTAATTTTGGTTGATGCTTTCCTGCCAGGCAGTAGCAATAATCACTGTAATAGTTTTGTTTTCCAAACTTACTTTACTGGTTTTACTTTTACTCTCAAAGGCAGTACATTGCCAGAAGAGTTAAATACTTTACATTGCAGTGTTACTTATGAGTAAGGGCATTTCAGTGTTTATTTTAGGTTTGATCATGAATTTTGTCCAGGCTTTCTGCACTTAATACAAACTTTTTCTGCAACAAAAGCAATTCTAGAGGGTCAAATCAGGTTGCATGTTAAAATTAGTGCTAGTGCTGGGATGAATATGCTATAAAATTCTGCTTGCAAAGCTGCCTGTTTTTCTTCAAGGCAAGCATGAAACATGAACATTATATTCTCAGGTCATCACCACAGAAAAATATATTTTCCTAAATCCTCTTGCTCTTTTGGATCACACAACAGTAAAGACTGCACTGTATCTTTCTTTGATTTTCTTATTCAAAGAGGGTGGAGCATTTCTGCATGCTTTGCCATTCAAACATTCCTGGTGGTTCTATTTTCAACTCAAAATTTTTGAATTAGTAACAGATGTGCTGATTCTTTTGACTGAAGCAGTGGGCAAATTTTTCTCTATATTGTGAATAAATGTTTTAAACTTTTACTGATCATTGAACTCTGAGTCCTAGTTTTGTTGCTAGCCCTCACTGTAAACAGTATCTTACATCACAGAAATCTCACTGCAGTCAGTGGGTAATTACTCTGATATTATAAGTATGATGAGGTGCTGCAGAATATATTTAGGGTGACTTTGAAGTGCAGCTTATGGAGCTAGACCCCAATAAGGGGTAACATATATATACCCCTGATAACACAGATGCTGGCATAATCTTTCATTCTCCTTAAGCCACTGAATTTTTTTGTTAATGTTAATACAAATACATGATATCTTACTTGGATCTGTAGATCATCTAGCAATGAGAACTGATAAATAATAGAGACTGCAATACTTTTCTATAGTGATTTTTAAAAAGATTTGAAGTCCAAATAAGGCTTGACATTCTCGTGCACAAAAGGAAACAAACACTATGTTGGAAATGTAAAAAGGCAGAAACCAACCTTTTTTGTAGGTAGAATTCCTGCTTTGCCTTAAAGGGTATAAAAATATTCACTAATACATAATTAAGAGAAGCTTGAATTTTCTTCTTTCAAGAATACTGGAAATATTCAAGGTATGTTAAGGATCCAGTATGAAACAGATGAAAGAAATACAGAAGCAAATTGCATTTTGCTGTTGTGAAAATATCTCTGTCTAAATTTCACTAAATTTCACTAAAGAATATTTCACGTATTTTCAATTTCCAAAGTTTAGTTTTGCTTATGAACATTTTAAGTTATCTTGAGAAATTATACACCTCAAGCATTCAGACTTTAGAGAAGTGAAGTGAAACAAAATTAGTTTGTCAGATAATAGAAATCTTTTCTCAAAACTGCTTTCCCATTGGTGGAAAACAGAACTTTAGTGCTTCAAGACCCCTGGAGAGACTTGCTGTATTTGTCTAAATAGAATTTAAAGAAGTGCAAAGTGTCTGACTTTTGATTACTGTGAAGTCATTCCTTTTTTTTTTTTTTTAACCTTGGGTCAGGAGGAAAGATGTCATTTGGGTGTCAGGAAGCTTTTGAAGTTTTCCAGCAGGACCATGCTGACAGTATAACCATTGAGGACAACAAACGGCTTCTGAAACAGAGGTGAGTGTCACAGCAAAATGCAGCTGGAGGAAGACATCTGAGTGTTCATTATCACTCTAGGTAGGAACATAATTTTACACCAGACGTCCCAGGCTTTGCGAGACATCCCAAAAATGTTGCCTTCTTTTACTAAGGACATTTCAAATTCAGAAGGCACTGAGTGATGATAGAATAGAAGCCTGGACAGAATATGAAAGTAGCATGAGGAATCTTAGTGCATATTTCCACAGGTTTTATTCATCTTCATAGCCATGTCAAAGCAACATGGCAATGACATTCATGATCCAGAGTTATCTAGAGGAAGTAAAATCCATGTGACTGCAATTTCCATTCTCAAAAACGTTTTACTGGCTTCAGCACTGAGTTGCATGGAAGGCTAGGAGATGTTTACCATGTGCATCTGTCTGTTGTTCCTAACTTGTTTGCCAAGTGATTTTAGCTTCTCTCTGCCAGTTTTGCAGTCACAAACAGAAATAATACTTTCCTCCTCTACATTTGTTGTTAATGCTCTCAAAACACTTCAGAATCTTCTGGTGAAGACGGTGAGAATGGAAAAAAACATAGAAAACATGAATTTTCATAGAGCAGATTTTAAACATCTCTTAAATTAAACCACCAGCACTTGCTCATATTGATTGGATAACAGTACTGTTTCAGTGTCAGTGTTTCAAGTGTTAACCCTCCTTGTTCTGCAAAAGAAATATAAGGGTTTGAGATTGCAGGTGCCAAAAGCAGATCTCTCAATCTATTCTTTTAACTAAAATTTCCCCTAACAGTTCCTTTGTTTCTTGTGAGTATTTTGTTCGTTGGTTTGTTTGTTTGTTTTGCCTTGGGGTTTTCTCCTCCAGCTTTCTCCTGCTTTCTTTAATACAATTTTCCTTTAATAGGCATGAAAGACATTGTTTTCAGGGTTACCAACTCATTTACTTCAGTGAAATTGAGGCAAGAAATGACCTCCACATCTCTGTGACTTACTCAAGCTCCAGCTGTGTACTACTTTTCTGATCTGCTTAACTTTTTACCTGAATCTGTAACTCAGCCACAGGAACAAATTGCCAAGGTATTAAATATATGGAAGGCTTTATCCATGTAAACTGGATGTTTAGTAATTCCTTTCTTCTGAATTAGTAATTCATTTCTTCATCACTGCATATATGATTATACTGCAGTAATTTCTGACGTTACTGTCTAGTGAGCAGAATACTTCATGGTCACAGCATGATAATGAGAGCAACACGGTTCTGAGCCATGCCCTGCATTTCCTCTAGTTAATCACAATTCTTCCATATTTTTTCTGTTTCTTATTACAATGAAGCAAACCCATATTTCCTTCTGGTTCAGAACATATAATAGAGATGAGCAGAAGCCAAAAAGTTTGATGACAGATTTGCTTTCCCTAAAGGACAAAGAGATTCAGACTAATGCCTTGGGTAACCCCTCTCTAATAGGCATCAGCTGATTGCTGAAATCAGTGCTAATGTGGATTTTGATAGTCTGGAGCAAGAGAGTTTCCCCCAGCCGTTTGCAGTCATTTTTAGCAAAAATGCTTATAGCTCCAAGGTTACCAAGTTCATTAAAATGGATTTATATCAAGTCCAGTCTGTAATTTGGAATGCAGCCTCTGAACTACCAGTTACACAAACGTTCTGTCACCCAGCCAGTGTTCAAATTGCACAGGAAGAAGAGTGTGGACACCACATGTTTAAAAGTTACCATAACTTCCCTTTATATGTAGGCCTCTCATGTTAATAATTTTGTTTATAGTTGTGTAACCACTTCTGTCATACCGCAAACAGTATTTGGCTCACAAATTACTTATTTTTAGCTGTCTTATTTTTTCCTCTGGGTATTTGGGGGAGATTTTCTTGACTTACTAATTATCACAGAGTCATAGAATAGTCTGAGTTGGAAGGAATCTTTAAAGGTCATCTAGTCAGAGCAGAGCCCTGGCTTGGAGTGTTTCCACGGATGGGGCATCCACCACCACTCTGGGCAACCTGTTACAGTGTTTTACCACCCTCACCGTAAAAAATTTCTTCCTTATACCTAGTCTGAATCTACCCTCTTCTAGTTTGAAACCATTACCCTTTACCCCGTTGTTACGATCTGGTTGGAAATTGTAACCAGGTTCTTTCAAATTGATTTCTCTGAAGGCGAGATTCAGGCACCAACTCCTTATGTTGGATCTCAAACAGATACTGACTTTATTGAGGTAACAGGAAAAGGGGCAGGCTAGAACTAGAGAAAGAATTACCACCACCAGTGGGAAGGAGTTCGAGGGGAGGGAACCAGGGACCGGCAGGACGGGGAGGCGACGGGGAGGAGAGGCAGGAGGGATGAGGGGCAGGAGGGATGAGGGACGAGGACGCAGAGAAGGGGCGGGCAGGACGAGGGATGATGGAGAGGAGAGGCAGGCAGGACGAGGAGCGGGACCAGCAGCCAGGCTTGCACCCTGGGTGAAGCCGAGATGGAAAGGGCTGGACACAGGCACCCCCGGGCACGGCTTTATATCCCCTCTGCTGGGCGGCCGTGGGGCAGCCGGGCTGAGGGCGGCTCTCCCGGTGCGGATCGGCCGGGCCGCGGCTGTCCGGGCTGGGAGAAGTGTCACCCTTCTCCCGCGCTCCGCTGTCCCTCACACCCTGAGGGCTCCCCAAAGGGCCCGCCAGCAGCCCAGAAATGTCTCCCGGGTCGGAGAAGACAGCCCTGTCCTGCAGAGAGCCAGGTCTGTGTCCACCATTTCTTGTGGGCACCGGGCACGGGGTGTGTGTGAGGGGGGCGCTCCTGGAAGGCTGAACTGCTGGGGAGAACTGTCTTTGCTGATTGCTTGTTCTCCGGCTTCGAAGTAACTCTGCCGGTAATTAAACACTCTGGGTGTTTAAATTGCCGCAGTAACGCTTGTGGTACCTTTGAGAGAGTTCTTAATTACCAGCCTGGTCAATATAAAAACATACTAGCCAGTTAGAGACAGAACAGTCTCTCACACCTGTCACAACAGATCCTGCTAAAAAAAACTCTTACAACCACCCTTTAGATATTGAAAGTCTACAATAAGGTTACCCCAGAGCCTCCTCTTCTGCAGACTGGACAACATCGACTCTCTCTTCGTAAGAGAGGTGTTCCAGCCCTCTGATAATTTTTGTGGCCCTCCCCTGGACCCACTCTAACAGGTCCATGTCTTTCCTGTGTTCCAGAACTGGATGCAGTACTGTGGAGGAACACATTTAGTGCTGGTAGTTCAGCATGCAGCTGCAGCATGAGCTGCAGATGGAGCTCTGGGTGGCAAGAGCCCAAGGCAAGAAACCATGAACTGGCACTGACCCTTTGCAGAGCAAAGGGCCCAGGAACCTGTGGTGCCAGCCAGGTGAACAGACACTTAGAGACACAGTAGGAATTGGTGACTCAGGAGGAAGAGCTGACACTTTCACACAGCCCAGGGGTTCCTTTGTTCGGAGTCCTTCCTCAGAGGCATCAGCCTAAGCTGTTATCCTGTTGTTGCATCATGATTATATTATTTTAAGCATCCAGACATCTGAGAGTCTGCTATGGGAAACCTAGGGTTGAGCTGGGAAGGAAACCTTGTCTGGCTGTGTGAGCGTGGTGAGTGTAGGGAGTCGAGCAGTGCGCCTGTTGGCTACTGGAACTGCCCGCTGTGAAAGGGCTTTGGTCCCAGCTCAGGTCATGTGAGTGTGACTGTGTCCTGGTTTTGGGCAAGGGCAGGGTGAATTTTTTGCAGTTGCTGTCGGAGTGGATCCTGGAGCTGTGTGGGCACGGCCAAGACCCTCATGTTATTCAATATGCTCTTACGTCATGGCCAGGGTGGTAAGGGAAAGGGACTCTCTCTGGCCTCCAGGAAGAAGGGCCTTCCTTTTTAGGTGGAGCAAGTGTGGTGGACAGGTAGGGTAATGCTGGTCTGGACCAGAGGCAGTGGTTTTGAGGCATGGCTGCAGCTGGGTTGAACTCGGGACTTTCTCTTTTGTACACCTTTTTTATTAATATTTTTGCTGTTACTGTTAGGGGTTTTCTTTTATCTCATTGCTGTTTCTGGTAAATTGTTCTTATCTCAATCCATGATATTTCCCTTCTGTGCTTCCAATTGGAGGGGGGCGGGAAATGAGTGGCAGAGTGGCTTTGTTTAGCTACTAAATTCAAGAATACTATTCCTAAACCACGACAGACTGCCAGAGTGGCTCCTGGATGGTTAGACAGGAAAATTTCTTTGACAAGTACTCCAGGTGGGATTTCACGAGAGTACAGTAGAGGAGAAAAATCACCTCCCTCAACCTGCTGGCCTCCCTTTTTTTGATGCAGCCCAGGATACATGTCACTGCAGTCAGTTGATTAAATCAAATACTGAAAACATTTATTTTGTTTAAAAAAAATAAATATAAAGGAAAAATTCTAGGTTTGAATAAAGCTTCAGAGCTCTTCACGGGGGCAGTAGCTCACTACTGGAACTCAGTATTCTCTCTGGATTTAAAAAGTGGGAAAGCTGATATAGATAAGAATAATTTCTTTCTGAAGCTCATTGCTGTTCAAGTTAAAGAAAATAGATTCAAGCTATCCAGTTAGGACAGTTGCCTATGGGAAATGATTTTGTAAGATAGGTGATCTTCTACAGCTTACTTTACAATTAATACAAAACAATTACTTTTCATTTTTCTTCTGTACATTAACAACTGCTTCCCTGCTTGTGGGAAAAAAAAAAGAAAAGAAAACAAAACAAAACCAAACCCACAAAAACTAAACCAAACCAAAACAAAAAAAACAGAAACCCAAAACCACAACACCCCTATGTTTATGCATGGACAGAATCAGATTTCTGCAATTTGGACTTGCTGTACTTCACTTCCAAAGAACTTAATAACATCCCATTTCTCAATGCAACCATGTTCTCTTAGGATTGTTTAGCTCTGAGGAGGAGAAAAGTACATCTCATTTTCTAGTGAAATATACTACCATGAAATCTTCCCAGCTGAGCAACTCCAATGTAATATTGCATAATGCACAAAGCTTTTAAGTCCCATCTTAGTCAATATTTCCAGTAGTAAAATTCTACTGAGCTTATAGATGTGATGTAAATCTAGTTTCCATTTTTTTGTTCTCTACTAATTTTTTCCATTTTCTTCTTTCCTTGCTTTCTGTGTTTCAGCTGGTTAGCAGCTAACTTGTTTTTTCAGTACCTCTGGGCAAGTTTCATGGAAAGGATGAGTTTCGCTTAGGTAACTTGTTGTTGTAATTTCTAATAATTAAAAACAAGTGAGTGTTCATTTAATTCACTGAATGTCCCCACTGTCTCATTAGACAGCCTCTGAGTTTGTCTTGATTTTAATATGTTAGAGATTTGTTTTTCAAAAAGTTTATTTTTTAATTACTGGCATTTGCATTCAAAGGTGAAATCTTTGCCAAAAATGCTTATTCAACTAAATTCACTTTGGGGTTTCATTGTGGAGTATTTATCTTGTAGATAATAGAAGCCACGACTGGGCAACTTCAGCCTTTCTGTTGAGTGGTCTCCATGTAAGATACACATGAAGTTTTTTCAGCTATCAATATATAATTGTTCACTCATCACTATTCATAGCAATATCCCCTTAATGCTAGATAATACCACCTTTTTTACCAGAGGAGTATCAGAAATAGCTTTTCCCCTTTCAATATTAGAGTCAAATCTTATGTCTTTATCTGGTTTATTTTATTACACTATGATTCATAGTCACAGATGGAATCCACTGGACTGTCCTAAATTAATGCTAAATTTTAGTTTATGTTATTGTGCTAGTTTATAAACTGTGGTGTTTGAGAAACAGATGCATGGCCCATTCAACTATTGGCAGTAACCTATGAATAAGAGCTGGATAGATAGATGGCTTCAACTTGTCTCTCTGTAAAATGAATCAGAGTTAATAGTCAACATGAGATTTGCCTTAGGAATTAATAAGTTATTGATGAACTTACGGTGTGGCTCATGGGACCTGAGGGAAAGAAAGAGGAGATACTTTGGGATTTCATCCCTTTGATATTTACACACTTTTCAATGCCTGCTTGGGGCTCTAAGTCAACACCAGTAGAATAAGCTTATATAAAGTCTCACAGATGCCTCAAAGACTTCTGCCTTCTTTATGTAAGAAAGAGTAAGTGCTGAGGAAGTTCCCTCCAGCTCCAGCCATTTAGTCTTGCTGAACTGAGCTTTGAGAGCATATGTTTGCGAGCAGATACCAATGAAGGCACCTGAAATTCTAACTCGTTTCAGTTTTACAGGGAAATGGACTAGTTGAGAAGGGGCAATTCTTCAAACCTCACCTCTCCACAGGAAAGTTGTATTTCTTTACTCTGTTTTGTCATTACTTGAGTTAGATAGGAGTAAAATTTGTGGATTTCCTCATTTACTTGGTCTAGACCAAGACTCTTCCAGATCAACCAAAGTCTTGCTTAACAATTGAGTTCTGCCTCCACATTCTGCAAAGTTCAACTTGTACACATCTACGTAACAGCTCAGAATTTCATGTCAAGTTTAATATCCTACAACAAATGTCACAATGCAGAAAACTATCCTTCTAAATTTTAAACCATTACTATTTAGACTATTACAATGGATATTGCCTTGAACAAGCCTCACTTCTCTCAGTGACTCCTCAGACTTTACCACTGTACATTGAATTGACTGTCATTATTTTTACAGCACGATATATTTGGCATTTGAAAACATGATATGTCCTAAACCTGATTTGCCCTAAACAGTTTTATATAGTACTGAGTTAAATAAGTGTAAGAGAATAAAGACAGCAACTACTGTGAAACATCAGAAAACTGACAGAAGAAAAGCACAAAAGGAGTAGGCATCAAGTGCTAGCAGACAGAAGGAATGTAGAGAATATAAATTTGTAAGGGTCTATAGACAGCTGTTTTTTAAGAATATACTTAGCTACGACACATTTCCTAAGGAGCAAGACATATAGTGAGCAGTTGCAAGCTAAAAAGGAAACTTCTGGTCATTAGAATATTATACATACAATAGGAATATTTGATTATTTGAATATAATGAGGAAGTGGTCAGTGAATTAATTTAGAAACACCTGGAGGGAATTTCCCACTCATTTCCAGTTTTGATTTGAGGTCAAGCTATTTGCATTTTAGAAAAAGAAAGTTTCCAAAGACTGATTCATTCATTCCTTTTCATCCTTCTCAGCCTGCTTCTTACTTGCTCTTTGCATATCTTCATGTGTATTGGTATTTGAACAGTAACTGAAAATTACTGACTAATTTTATTGTGATCAACTAGTTTAACTAGTTGTTCTTTAGAATAATTCTGTGTCATTATGCTTGCATTGACAGGTTTGCTGAAGTTAAATGCCTTGGCGAAAAACTAAATGAAGTGCGAAGTAAAATAAGTGAGTACATTTTAAGCTCATTTTACCTTTTAGCTGGTGGAATCACAGCATTCAAAAGATATGGGAAGAGATTCTATTTTCGAAAAGAAAATAGTGCCTTGCTAAGATTTCCAATAAGGCAAATTGTAAGCTGACAATAGCAGTAATCATTTTATATACAAGTTTTGATAATTTCAAATACCATAATGTGAAAAAGAGCTCCCTTCTTTATTTGACAGGATGTCTGACATTTATCAGAAGGAGAAGTTAATGTATTAGCATGAGGTTTTTAAATTTTATTTTGGAATAAAATGATCCAAACACATCATTTGAAATTGTCATATCTAAGGTTTAAGGATTACATTTATCTATAAATTTATATAGTTCTTGATAAAAGGAGACTTCATTGTTGAAGTCTGACTCTGCACTTCCTTTGTACAGATTAATTGGAACAATTCTGAGGAGTACCTCAGCTTGGTGAGGGTTTTCATCTTTTTTTCTGTAAGACCCCAAGAGCAAATGTCAATAGTCCACCAGGTGAGGCAGAAGGCCAGCTTGGCTTATTTCTCTTGGAAATAAGGCAAACAAGAAGGTGTATGCCCAGTGGTGGGAAGGTCAAGTGACATGGGAAGAATTCAGAGATGCTTCTTTTGCTGCAGGGAGAAAATCCGTGTGGCCAAAGCTCAAAGAGCTGAAGCTGGCCAGAAATATTGGACAATAAAAAGAGCTTTTTCAAATACATTAATGCCAATAGGCAGTATAGAAAAATCATCAGACAGTTACAACATGAGGATGGTCACCTCACAAACAGGGACAGAGACAAGGCTGAGGTGTCGAATGCTTTCTTTGCCTCTGTCTTCAACATGGGTGACGGACCGAGGAGGTCTCAGTGCCCTGAGCTGGAGGACCATGACTGCGAGAATGATCAGCTCCCAGTTGACCCTGAAATTGTGCGGGATCTGCTTCTCCAGCTGGATCCCTACAAATCTATGGGGCCTGATGGGATTCATTCCAGAATCCTCAAAGAGCTGGCTAATGTCATTGCAAAACCTCTCTTTATGATTTTGAGAAGTCTTGGGAATCCAGAGGCTTCCCAGCTGATTGGGAGCTGGTGAATGTTGTCCCGGTTTTCAAGAAGGGCAAGAAGAAGGACCCTGGAAACTACAGGCTAGTCAGTCTCATTTCAGTGCCTGAAGATTATTCTGGGAAGTATTTAAAAACACTTGAAAGACAATGCAGTCACTGCTCACAGCCAGCACACTTTTGTGAGAGGAAAGTCCTGCTTATCCAACCTGATTTTCTTTTATGACAAGGTAACCCACCTAGATGATCAAGGGAAACCAGTTGATGTAATCTTTCTGGATTTCAGTAAAGCTTTTGATGCTGTCTCTCACAGGATCCTTCTGGACAAAATGTCCAGCACAGCTGGATAAAGACATCATGCAGTAGGTGAGCAATTGGCTCACGGGTCAAGCACAGAGGGTAACAGTGAATAGGGAAACTTCAGTGTCCCTAGTCCCTGTCACTAGTGAGGTTCCGCAGGGCTCCATCCTGGGCCCTGTGCTCTTCAACATCTTCATAAATGACTTGGACACAGGACTGGAAGGGATAGTGAGCAAATTTGCAGATGACACAAAACTGGGAGGAGCTGTTGACTCCCCCAAAGGCAGGGAGGCCCTGCAGAGAGACCTCTACAGATTAGAGGGCTGGGCAATCACCAACCCTATGGAGTTCAACAAGGGAAAGTGCCGGATTCTGCACCTGGGATGGGGCAGCCCTGGACCTACAGACAGACTGGAGAATGAGTGCCATGGAAAGGGGCCTGGAGGTCCTGGCTGATGGAAGTTGAACATGAGTCAGCAGTGCCCTGGCAGCCAGGAAGGCCAACCCTGTCTTGGGGGGCATCAGGCAAAGCATCGGCAGCTGGTCGAGGGAGGGGATTCTCCTGCTCTGCTCTGCACTGAGGTGGCCTCACCTTGAATATTGTGTGCAGTTTTGGGTGCCACAATATAGGAAAGATTAAGCTCTTAGAGAGTGTACAAAGGAAGATAGTGAAGATGGTGAAGGGCCTTGAGGGGAAGCCAGGTGAGGAGGGGCTTAGGTTACTTGGTCTGTTCAGCCTGGAGAAGAGGAGACTGAGGGGAGACCTCATTGCAGTTACAACTTCCTTATGAGGGGAAGAAGATGGATAGGCACTGATCTCTTCCCCGTGGTGATCATTGACAGGATCTGAGGGAATGGCCTGAAGTTGTGTCAGTGGAGGTTTAGGTTGGATGTTGGAAAAAGGTTCTTTCCCCAGAGGGTGGTTGGACACTGAACAGGCTCCCCAAGGAAGTGGTCCCAGCATCAAGCTTGACAGAGTTCAATAAGTGTTTGGATTATACTCTCAAGCACATGGTGTGATTCTTGGGAATGATCCTGTGCAGGGCTAAGATTTGGACTCGATGTTCCTTGTGAGTCCCTTCCAACTCAGCATATTCTGTGGTTCTGTGATGTTTGGCATCCAGTTTCAGATTGTTCAATGCCAAAAATCACCCATACATTCAACCCCAAACTAGAGCTATCTGATTCTCCTAGCAGCCTTTGATATGTTTCTAGTTGATTTCTGAGTCGTGTTGATTCCAAACCTGGAGTTTCTCTTCTTAAATCTGGCTATCCAGGCTCTCTGTCAGATGTTAGACAGTTTTTCCCCTATTCCTGAACTTCCTGGAGATCAGGTTGATTTCCTCACATACATACACATTCAAGCAAACCATATCTCTTCAAGCTTCCAGATACAGGCTATGAGGGACCAGACTTAAAGGTGATCTGGCAAGTGGTATAGACCTTGCACTCAGTTTCTGTCTCCTTCCTTTTTGGGTAGCGCCAGCACAGACATGGACAAAGAAGTCATTGTAATCACTTCATGTCTTACAACAGCAGTTGACTTCTGGGAAAGGGCAAAAATCTCACAGCACAGCTGACAAGTGCTCTCTACTTACCCCACAGCCATGATTATATTCTCTGTGGTCATGAATGATAACTACTGCCAGATTCCCCTCCCAATCACCTTCGGGTTCACCACAAGTCCCTCAGAGACCTTATACAGTATATTTAAAGTTATACCAGATATGTGGAAAGCCTCAGCCGTGTTGGCAATGTGTTTTCCAACCACAGCACAAATGACGTTTGGAAGGGATCCAGAAGCAGAGACATCAGGTGCTGAGCCCTGCTGCAGCAGTGTTCTGAACAATAGGTTATTTCTCTAAGACATGACACTTGAATCCACCTGTCTTCTCTCAGTAGGTTAATTTGTCTCCATCAGACTGGCCAGAACATAAACGTCAGTACAGAACCTCTGCATCCACAGATTGACCCATGCAAATAGAATTTCAATATCTAACTTGCAACTATGGGTCTCTACAGTGCCCGTGTAAACTCACTTAACTCCTGCCAAGTAGGCTTTTTTCCCTGGTAAACTTGGAAAATCAGGTTAAACCTACTGTGGAGGACTCTTTTTCTCTGCTACCATCTTGAAGTCCACGTTGTCCTGCACTCCTTCTAGCTCCTAGATTTGTTAATCTGTGTTAAGCCCAACAGATTTCTTGGCCTCATGGAGGTAGAGCCACAGCCAGCTCTGACTGTTAAGCTTTCTCTTGCTCAAGTTGAAATGCATTTTGGAGCAGGAATTGTGAGCACCAGCAATAAGCAACCACACACAAGCACATCTTTCTCAGTATCTGGGATTGCAACTGGGCTGCATGAAGACAGGAGCCTAGCAGCCACCCTAAATGTACCTTTTATCTGGTGCAAATGTCTTAGGGGGGAACAAATGTTTGAAGGGTGTGGGAGACAGTACAAGATGCAGTGGTACACGTGCCAGTCCTGAAGGTACCACTTGTATTGTCATGCTGGGACAAGACGTGTGGTCGGTAAGTCCCTTTGAGATTTGTCAGAGTTTTCTGTGGCAGCTCTCAGAAATAACATAACAATGCAGTGTAGATGTAGCTTCTCTACACTCTGTTTCCATGGATCACAGCAAAATCCAAAAGAAATCTTTGATTTGGACTGAATCGCTGAGGGGTTTTCCTCAGTACGTTAGGCAAAATTCTGATAGCTGTAGTGCAGTACAGTATGGGTTTTGCTGCAGTTAAAAACATCTGTTTTAAAACTTGGTTTTGGTTAAGTTCTTCAGTATTAGAATTCGAAACAGTGTGGTATATCTGAGAAACACAAACAATACAAAAATCTGAGTGCATATTCATATGTGTATGGAACATAAAAAGCCAAACTGATCCCGTGAACAAAACAAGCAGCCGTGTAACAAATTAGTAGTGTTGCACTGAACTTGACAGTGCTTACATACCTCCTATAGGAAATAGTAATAGATTGTAGACCGCATGAATGTTGAAAAGTTCCTTTAAGAATCAAGCTAGGAATGACTACAAGGTTCTAAGAAAAATTTCACAAAACACATTTTGGTTTTGGTTTTGGATATAAGGTGTAGTTACAAGTAAAGTGTTTTCAAATTGAAAATTAATTTCATTAATTTTTTTTTTTTTTTGTAGTAAACTGGAAAAACAGTCTTTTCGTTTAGTTCATACTATAATCCTACTCTATGAACAAGAAATTCCATCCATGTTGTATCCATTTATAGCTCTCCATATCCTGATCTATGCAGACGTACGCTACTTTATGTATGGTTTTTAAACATTCATGTCTGAGGCTTGAGAATGGTTATATTTAACAGTCCTTTCTTCAATTCTTTATGTGTAACTTTTTGCAGCATGTGAAAATTAGCACTTTGGCTGACACAAATACTACATTTTATTCATCTGTCCTTTTGTCCTGCCCAGCTCTGTTTTGAACATAGTTCTTACTGAATCTGCCTATAAGCACCTCCTAGCGATTATTAAATTTTTGCATCCAGTAGGACAATTTCTTATTGTCTTGGCTTATTCATCTTAGTCAATGCAATTACGCTACTTTATATAGTTTAGCAGCCTGAAGCAATTTTTCAGTTGTCTGTTTCATCATAGCATACATACTCAGAAGGCCATTAAAGATGCTAAGTAAGTTTACTAACCTGCCAAATCTTTACTGAAAATGTGGTAGGAGAAATAAGAGTCATCTGCGGCCTGCAACTAGACCTTTAATTTACTTTTATTATTGTTTCAGTTTCCTTAAGTATTCCTGGCCGCCTTGTTGTGCACAATCAAGAACAGATCCCATCAATATCAGTTTCTCTTATTTCTAAGCTACTCTTAATAGTATAAAACTATGCACCACAGAGGCCATAGAACCCATTTCATGCAGTCTGGTTACATTTTGCGATACTGACAGCAGCAGTTGGCTCTAACTTTTATGTCATAAATACCCTTTCCTTCTGATTTTGGAAATACTAGTGTTTTGCAGTGAAAAATACACAGAATACTCCAACCCCTTCTCAATTACATTAGCATTTCCAAAACATCAGGAAGTCAGGGCTGTAAAAAGAAGTGTGCAGTAAGATTTTCATGGCAGGCTTTTGTTGGTGTTGTTGCTGGCATAAAAAGATTAAGGAAAACAGTGCTTAGATGTAAGGTGGATTTCTGGTGTAGAGTGACTGTAATATCAGAAATGAGACATTGTGGCTTTCATACCTCTTTGCTACTATACCACATAGTCCTGGATTCTGTCTCCCTTTATGTTTAATAGCACTACAGAGCATACAGAGATTTTTAAATTATTTTATGGGAAATAATATGTATGTCTTAGATTTGTCATTATGCTTACTTTTCGCAATGATTTCCTTGAAGTAAGAGAGTGAATTGTATTGTAGGATGAAAATGTTCTTTTTCTGATACTTCAAAACAAAAGAAGAAAAATAAGGAAGTGTTTCTTACTCGGGGTTATTTTAGTAACCCTGTTTGCTGCATTATCACACAAATCTCTGTATAGGCCCAAATAAAGGAGCAGAGAGTTTTGGTGCAAGCATTGAGGGGCAATTCATTTTTACTAGTCAATATATTTCATAAATACACCATAAAAAGCCAGAGAAATAGTATGGATTTTGAACATGTAGACATGTCTGGATTTGTTTGAGTGAACTAGTCAGAATTGTTTACTTATGACTGGAGAATGTATCCAAGGACTAGACTTTAAAAGACAAATAAAGAAAACCAACATGAGTGAAACTGGAAAAAAATAACTGAGAGGTCAGGAAATAATGAGAACTCTGTAACCAGCGTAGGAGAAGTAGAAAGTGGGCCAGCCCTGACACAAAATACATTTTTGCCTTTCTCCAACATTAAGTTCTTTAAGTGTGTATTTCACTGGCTAAAGAAAAAAGATGGATTTCTTTTCTTGGGGGAAAACAAATGCTGTGCCACTGCTAGTGCTTTTGTATTGTATCATTTTCAGAGAGTTGGGGTTTCTAACAAGAACTATAGATCCTTTTGGTATTACTGAAAAGGACTTAGTGAAGGAAATTTGATGCTGGAGCCAAGGATTTTTTTTCAGAATAGTGAAGATATAGAATTTCTCCTTGCAAAAACTTGAGTGATTGTGCCAGCATGGTGTGATGGGTCCACCTCAGCTGGCTATCCAGCCACTCTCTTGTGTCCTTTCCTCAACAGAACAGGGGAGAAAAGTAAGAAGAAAAACCTTGTTGGTTGAGATAAAGATGAGATCACTTACCAACTACCACCACAGGTGAAACAGACTCAAAATTAGTTTAATTTTTTGCCAATTTAAATAGGGCTGGATGGTGAGAAGCAAAGGCGAAACCTCTGAAAACAAAACTTCTCCCCTTATGAGGGTTAGCAGGAGGGTTTTGTTCTTGGGCGTTGTTATCAACAAGGTGGTTTTACACTATTACTGAAAACATTCTATGTGAAAGGACTCTGACAGTAAGGACTAACCTTCATCTAAACAAACTACAAAGCATTAAATAACAAACAAACAAACAAAAGGCCTAACTGCTACTACATTGATCACAGAGTGATTTGGGGGAATGAAAACTACTATTTTCAGTGTAAATTAAACTGATCTATTCATTCTGAATTTTGCCACTAAAAAAGTTGCCTCTATACAAGAATGTGCTATGTGTTAGATGCATTTAAGAGTAGTAAAAATTTCCAGTTCATTCCTATAATTGTCGGACTATTTGGGGATATTTTTACTATTATTAGGTTTAGTTATTTCCTAAGCAAAAAAGCATACGAAATGGTATTTAATGCCCAAAGGGAAGCAGCTGTTGTTTCTAGTCTGTCCAGAAATCAGCTAACATAATGATTGAAACTGGGAGAGGAAGGGCAAACTCACGTGGGAGTAATAACTGTGTGAGGAAACAGGCACTCTTGGAATGAAGAAGGGTAGGTGGGTGGATTATGTACACATGATCTTGATGGTGCATCTATACCCACAGGAACGCTGAGCTGTTGCACTGCTCTGCCTCATTTCACCCTTTGAGTTGAGTGTACAAGATCATAGAATACCAAAGCCAGTTATAATCTTTAGTGATGGCACGTCCTAGAATTGCAAAGCAAGGTTATTGAAGAGTCTTCATTTAATTTGCTTGCAAATTATTCAACTAATTTTCATATATATCACAGTTGATGGGACGCTACACTGAAATGGTGAGGACTGGAGGAGAGTGAGGACAAGACATTGCGAGGATGATATTGATTCTGATTCACTACTTTGTATTTTTATGAATGCACAGTAGATGTTGAACCTAGTCCATACCTAATTAGCATAAACCTATAATCTTTAGTCACCTTTTTCTCTATGGGAAAGACTCTATGTATGGATGCATAAAAATTAATTTTGTTACAGTCACTCTACCTCCCCATGGAGATAACTCAAGTAGAACTATATTTAAGCTCCAAATTAAGAGTATTTCATGCAAGGGTTTTCTTTGTACCTGCACAGCTTTATTAAGGAAACTGATAGCAATGTCTTTGCAAAGATAAGAAAAGAAATAAGATGAAATTAGGTTTTTTAGGCAGAGGTGGTCTGAGAGCACTCTGTTTGCTATATTGTGTATCTACATTGTTTTAGCCTTACATGCAGGCAATAAATTACTTTCAAAAGGGAGAAGCAGTTAGTTAAGAACTAGAATCCCAAGGCTGATATTGAGACTGTTCTGCATATTTTAAGCCATGATTATATGGGCCGAAAAAGTTGAGGGAAATCATGCATAAGCAAATAGCATTTTTAAAAGTTTTGCTGAAGAAGTACCTGTACTTGGAAGGAGGCATTTCTCTGTTGAAGAAAAATTCCATGCTTTACATGGAACCTAAATGAAATGAAAATGCTGAAAATTATTTGCTATATGAAAAGAAAATCTGTCAGGATCAATGTGTTGCTTTCTTAAAGCTCATTAATATTGGTAGTATTATCTATTGCTTTATATTAATATAAATTTTCTGAGTCAGAGGCATTAGCTTACTGGACATTGTTTCAGCCATGAATGAAATGAGGCTATAATAAGAGAGAAATTACTATGCTTTGAAATGAATTTCATTCTTTAGTGTAATATTCTTTTATGGAAATAAACATTGCAACTTCATAGCTGCTGATCTCATTCACTGTTCTAGTTTAATTCCAGAGAGTATCAAGTACTTACACTGACTTATATCTGATATACACATTCAGTGAATTTTACTGGAAATGACTAGTGTAGAAGAAAAATGGCAAGATCAGGTTTAAAAAGGGATTGAGAAACTTTAAGAACAAAGGTTACATTCCACAGGAAAATATGGTTCAAATGAGATGCAAACAACTCATAAATAAATGAATTCAGTATGCAGATTTAATGAGCAGATAACTCAATAATGTCATTCCACAGCATTTCATTCTTCAGGTAGCTTATATGAATTGCTGTTCTCAGCAGAGACCGTTAAAATCCATGGACCTTATAATCTTGAAATCCTCACTAAAGAGAAACTCTAGCTGAGGTCAGTTGGAGTTCTCCTTGTGTACAGATTGAAAAGAAAATGCTGAAAAGATTTCCATGTTTGTCTTTTCTGTTTTAGTTGATAAAAGGCAACAAGCATAAGACATAGATTCATAGAATCATCGAATGTTTTGGGATGGAAGAGGCCTTAAAGGTCATAAAGTTCCAACCCCCCTGCCAAAGGCAGAGACACCTTTCACTAGAACAGGTTGCTCAGAGCCTCATCTATCCTGGACTTAAACACTTTCAGGGATGGGGCATCCACAGCTTCTCAGAGCAACCTGTTCCAGCACCTCACCACCCTCACAGTAAAGAATTTCTTCATAATATCTATTCTAAACCTACTTTCTTTCAGTTTGAAGCCATTCCCCCTTGTCCTGTCACTACATGCTCTTTGTTCCTCTCCTTCTCTCTTGTAGTCTCCCTTCAGATACTGAAAGGCCACAATTAGCTCACCCCTAAGTCTTCTCTTTTCCAGGCTGAACAATCCCAATTCTCTCAGCCTTTCCTCATAGGAGAGGTGCTTCATCCTTCTAATCAACTTGGTATTCCTCCTCTGGACTCGCTCCAAAAGGCTGATGACTTTCCTGTGTTGGGGACTCCAGAGTTGGATGCAGTGCTCCAGCTGGAGTCTCACAAGAGAGAGAATCACCTCCCTTGCCCTGCTGGCCACGCTGACCTTGATGCAGCCAAGGACACAGCTGGCTTTCTGAGCTGCACACACATGTCACTAGCTCATGTCCAGCCTTTCATCCACTAGCATCCTCAAGTCCCTCTCATCAGGGCTGCTCTTGATCTGTTCATTCCCCAGCATGTATTGGTACTGGGGTTGCCCAGACCCAGGTGCAGCACCTTACACTTGGTCCTGCTAAACCTATAAGCTCTACTATTAATTATTTTAAACAGACAAATCATATTACTTATACTGTGAAATATATTGCAATATTGTCCACCTTTGAGGTCTCCAAAGCTGCCTCCTTGAATTTCAGTCACAATTTCACTCATCTTTATACCACTAAGGCTGCTCAGCCTCCTTCTGATTTTGAGAGTAATCCATTGTTGTATGCTCAGCCAGTCACTTTCGGACTGTCCTGTATTTCAAATATGGTTACCTTTACATGTTTTCTCATTCATGGTCTTCAGGAATGATACAAGAGGTATGATATGGTCTTACAAGTGATTTTTCTTATTTAATAAGCAAGTGTTTCACCCTGTGGAAGTGTTGTGTACTGCCCTTAAATGCTACACCAAATTCTGTGTCATGAGAGATGTAAAACTGCAAGAACAGCAAGATAATTTGCTATTTATCTTGTTCTTTGATCAGAGTTCATTTTTGATGTGGAAAGATCCTTGAGAACTGAGCATTAACATATCCATCAATGGTCAGCATTAAAAAAACTAAAGGTCCCAGATTTCCTTCACAGAAGAAGTCTGAGCAGTGTGGTGAATCTAACATGCTCAGGATATGCTGAAGATGTGCAACTGGTCAAGCTGTGCAACTCATCCAGCACATTCTGTAGGTATCAAACGTACTGTGTGGGCCTTCTACAAAGCCTGCTTGGTGTCAATCTGCATACGTGCTGAATGTACCATGATTTATGTGTCCAGGATCCCTAGCTGGACTGGTCAGTACTTGAGAAGTTCCAGATGAACAGTCAGATCAGCATTCTAGAACAAGCTGAAACAGTCATTCAGCTGTAGGAGTGGGAGATTTGACAAGAACACATCATCTCTGAGAAAAAAAGGTTTCCTGCCTGGTGCTTCATCACTTCTGTTCTGCACTGGGATATATGGAAAAATAAAGCCTGGGAATCTGCCTATATGTTGCAGCTGTCCTCTGCCACTTAACAGAGTCAGTCTTGGTCTCAGAACACAAGTTGTATCAGAAAAATGAGTACAAATAGTATTTCTTCCATACTTCATCTCAGGTTTGTAACTATGCTGTTTAGTCCTGGAGGATATCACTTATGACTAATATAAAAAAGCACGTTAGCTCTGCAAAACCAGCAGCCATCTGTGAAAAAAAAAACCAGAAGAGAAAACAGGCCATTGGGACAAACAGTCCTCCAGATGTAATTTCCCAGCTGGGATGTTATTCAGTGTGGCCCGGTGCCTAGAAGCCCCAGTCTGTTTCTGATCTCCAGGTCAGTTTCAAAGCAGTTTTGTAATAAATGGCATGTTTATGTGTCCACCAAAAATAGCAGTAGCTGTTAAAGCTGAAGCCATTCAGCATGGCTGACACAGTCTTCAGATTCTTTTTCCTTAATTTCTTGGCCCAATTGTTTTGCAACCTAATGCTGAAAAAACACAGTTCCTATGTGTATTTGTTTTGGATAAATAGCTAATCATCATGCCATTATGACTGCAGTTTTGGAATCTATTTTTTAAATGTTACATTTTGATTTTTGGAAGCACAGAATTGAAAACACATACAAAAACAGCTGAGCTTCTGCAGATTTTATTTTCTTAACCACTTTGTCACTATCTGCAGTTTGTCCTTTGTAGAAACATGATTTACTCTGCTTTGCAGGATGCTACATCTTACTTTTCTGTTTGGTTACAACTCCTTCCATTTTAACTTATTTCCTTCTTTCTGTAATGAAATACGTCTTACTTTCACCTTGATTCTGTTAAGATTCTTTTTCTGCTGTCTCAGTAATGATTTCTATGGCCCAGTTTAGCCAGGGATCTGTAGAGCACAATATACAATTGCTGTGATCTCTCACAGAATCTCCTAAAAGACCTCCTCAAGGTGCTGTGATGCAGAATAGATGTCATGAATTTTACACAGGCCTGGCAGATAGCTACAACGTGGTAACTGGTGGCTACCCTCTTCGGGCAGACTCAGTGCTGTGTTGCAAGCTTCCACAACCTGTTTTCTTGTCCTAGGATCAGCCAGTTGGCTCATAATATAAAGCAGAGTGGTGGGAATATATTTTTCTTTCTTGCTAGTAGTTCAGTGGAAGGTTAATGATTTTTTTTGTTTCTTCACAGTGTTCATAGTTAGAGTAATCAATTAACTACCTTGTTTGTAATTAACAGATCATATTCTTGGTTCACATAGAATTTTTCTTAGAATCTCAGAACTCACTGCCACGTGAGCAAGGCTCACATTGTCTTGGAGTAGTGCAGTTATATTTTCTGAGTATAATTCTCAACACCCTATGATAAGGCAATGTATAATAAAATAATATTTTTAGCTGAATAAGAGTTCCCAGAAAACTGATAGTAAGATGTGCAAATAAGGAAAAGGAGACAAGACTAAACTATACTGCAATAGCCTGTAAAGCATTACTGTATCTTTCTGAAATCAAGGGAGACAATCCGTCTTTGCTATACTTACTGTAAGTAGTGTAAATGTTATAGGTCTAGCATTTGTCTCACTTCAGGGGTAGACCGAGACTGATGGAGCTGTGACAGAGCTGTCTATTCTGCTGCTGCTCTGGAGCAGACCATGCTTGGGCAATTGTCAGAGAAGACAGAAGGAAAGATGTCAGTGCTCTGTCACCATCAGTCCTTGGCTGCTGTAGGGTTTGTCTTACCTGGTTTGTTAGAGATGAGACAAGAGACCCTAGCAGCTTTCTGGCAGCCTTTTTGCTTTTTCTGCTTCTTATAAGAAGAAGATACCATCTTTGGTAATATAAAACAGTCTCTGCAGCAGCACTCAGGAAACTTATTTCGGAAGGTACAAGTCTTTTGGCTTCTGGGGGCAATGCATATGTTAATGCCAATGCTAAATATTGTCCATTGTTTCAGAGTAGCTTGCATATGTTTGTTTTTACTTTCAAACAATAGGCAGTGCCCCAGGGTGACAGTGCATAGGCTGAATGGGTCCTTAGAATGAGAAAACACAATTTGTCAAATGACTTATTCAGAAAATACCAAACTGAATGAATTCATTTGAACAGCTCTATTATGCTCCCCTGGTGCGCTATTCTTTAAACAGAAGAACTTTATTAGTGTAACAGTCACTGCAGGCCTAAGATGTTAATGTTTTCTTTGGATCTGTGTTGGAATTTACATGTGTAGGAAACATTTTCATTTTCTAATTATTACAAATGATGTTCTGTTCTTTAGAAACAAAGTATTTTCAGGGGGAAAAGTTATACTCAAGAAGAAGACATGTAAACACTTTTTACTTTAGGTTTTCATGAGAATAACTAAAACAAATTGACCGAGCTCTTTGGATGTAATCAAGCTATGAACTGCTATGGCTATAAACTTTGAAAAATATTTCTCAGTGACAGGTTTCTGCCTGTAAGCTATCTTTAGGCTGAAAACATGTAGTCATTGCTGGATCACTACACTGCATTTTGCTGTTTTATGAGGAAGTAAGTTCTTAAGTCCATCTATGAAGTTTGTGCTTTTAAAGAAAAGATGCTAGATGATAGTTAATGCTGTATTATGAAGGGTATGTGTGTTAAATCTTACAGTCTTTTTTACAAAAAGTTTTTGGTGATCATAGAATCATAGAATAGGCTGAGTTGGAAGAAATCCATCAAGATCATTGAGTCTATTGACTGCAGTGAGGTCTCCCCTGAGTCTCCTTGTCTCCAGGCTGAACAGACCAAGTGACCTCAGGCACTCCTCACACGGCTTTCCCTCAAGGCCCTTCACCATCCTTGTGGCCCTCCTTTGGACACTCTCTAATGGCTTAATGTCTTTTTTATACTGTGGTACCCAAAACTGCACACAATATTCAAGGTGAGGCCGCTCCAGTGCAGAGCAGAGCGGGACAATCCCCTCCCTCTAACGCCTGGCTGTGCTTTGCCTGATGCCCCCCCAGGACATTGGGGACACTGTTGGCCCTCCTGGCTGCCAGGG
Organism: Margarornis squamiger; assembly: GCA_035222235.1. NCBI lineage: Eukaryota > Metazoa > Chordata > Aves > Passeriformes > Furnariidae > Margarornis > Margarornis squamiger. Next base: position 29,870,535 of record JAWWTY010000106.1, read on the forward strand.
CACTGCTGACTCATTTTCAACTTGCTGTTGACCAGGATCCTCAGGTTCCTTTCTGCAGCACTGCTTGCCAGCATCTCATTTCCTCAGATGCAGAGCCCTGTACCAGGTGCAGAATCTGGCTCTTGTCCTTGTTAAACTTCATACAGTTGGTGATTGCCCATCTCTAGTTTCTCAAGGTCTCTCTGTAGGGCCTCTCAGGCCTCCAGGGGGGCAACAGCTCCTCACAGTTTAGTGTCATCGGCAAACTTCGTATTCCTTTGAGTCGTGCATCTAAGTCATGTGTGTGTTTACTGCTGGATGGACAGAGATTTTAAGAGTGAAAAATCAAACCTCCAAACTCCACTGAAGCAGACTTTGGCTTATTCAGAGTAATACTGTCAAAGAGTGGTACCCCTTCATGAGCACAGAAATACAAATTTGTTTTTTGTAGTATCTTGTGGTTAATTTACACATCTGGACAGCATTCATGCAGACTTGCAGTATAGGCATACAGACCTACATCTACTAAAATACAGTAGCTTTTTTTTCTAATCATACTGGTTCCTAAATCATGTAGGACTAGTGATGTCACTACAGATGGCTGTGAATGTTGCAGAAGGAGTGCAATCAACAGAGAACAGCTGTATTATGAAGATTTTCTCATGCACTTTTATTAAGGCTAAAGGAAGACGTCTGTTCAGAGCTGATGACATCATTGTGCCACTTATATAGAATCAGGTTGCATTTTAACTTGCTGGTCAATTCAAGAAGCAGACTTAGGCTTATCCACAACAGTAAATATATGCTGTATCTTTTCAGATATTACTGGAATGCTAATATGTGTCTAACAGAAAGTAAACTCTCAAAGATTTGGTACAAATAGTAAAAGTAAATGAGCATTAAAAAATATGTCATACACCCATTATATTATTATACATACTCTGACCTAGTTTCCATCACCCTGAAACCTTTACGTGCATTCCCTCAAAACATAGTGGCATATCCAATCAGCTTCAGCCCTACAATTTTTTTAATCTATTTTATTTTTAATTTGTTGTCATATCTGTCAGATTCTTAACATCAGTCGGTCTCATTTGACCAGAAGTTTACAGAGCAGTATGAGCTAAATTGCAGGGCAATTTCTTTGTTAAGATACCACAATTTTAAAAGTTTGTGAAAGTGAAGTATACAGTGAGGCCTGGAATTCTGTACTTCATTTTTTGTTGGGCAGCTCTGGCCAGAAAATATGTCACAATACGGTACTGGACATCAGATTGCATAGAAATTACAAAGCCATGCAGGCAGTATTAATAGCAGAAAAAAATTGTGTTCATCTTATACTTGGATATAGCCACTCTCTGTTTAAAATATGAACTGATACCAAAATACTTGAAGTCATAATATTCTTTGGTTTTGACTTTTTGACTTTTCTTGTTTGTGCTTTTAAGACCTCTATTTATTTTTTGAGCTTCTCATATTTGGATACTAAAAAAAAAAAGATGGAAAAAAAGGAACTGTATACAAAGCTGTTTCTCTGACATTAATTTTCTTATTCTTCCTCTTCAGATTATTTTCTCAGAAATAATCAAGAGATAAACTGCATTTAGTCATCTGAGCATCCAGAGCACTAAATTCACAGGTTATGGCTCCTTATCCATATGGCATTGCTTTTCAGTCATGCTTTTTGGACCAGCTTAATATTTAATTCCTGAACAAATAGATGTGCTAAACAATAGAACAACAGTTTTCAGATGTGCATAATTTCTGTCTCTTTTCTAGCATATGAAGACAGATACACAGAATATTTGTTAGCTTTAGGCAACATCTAAAATAGCACTTTGGCATAGGTTAAATGAAATTTAGGTACCTAAATTCAGAAGAGCTATCAAGGACAAAAAAAAAGAAAAGCACCTACTCACTTTAATTCCTGAAATACAACAAATTGCCATTGCTTGCGCATACGAAAGAACTATTTACTGAGCTACCTATCCCCTCCCCATTAAGAATTCAGAAATGATGTGTCCTTCTGCAAAGCCTCTTGGAGTATGCTTGCTGCTATATATCCATGCTTGGCTAAAAATGCCTGTGCAGCCATAAGTAGTGACAGCCAACCTTGTGACAATAGAATAAAGGTCAAAGCAATTGTTTCTAAATTCACAAAGCATCCAGGTTCTGAGTTCCAGTTTCAAGGAGATGTTGTACTGCAGTCCAGACCCCTTAATGTTTTCTGCTGGTTAGCCTAGATATCCCAATGTTGAGCATCTGGATTGTTAGGAATTTATGTGCACTAGCCACTTCCCATATTCTGCTTCCTACAGAAAGAAGTCCTGTACCTTTGGCTGTGTGGGAGTTGTGGAACATGCTAGCATTTCCCTCATTTAGATGAATGGGACTTGGGGGAATACCTCAACAATTAAGGTCTGTGCAGCCTATGACAGTCTGTACTTAGAGAAAGAGAGAGGTCCAGAATGATGTCATCAGGAAAATAAATTCAGTTACTCTACAGTTTTGCTGTTTAACTCTATCAAAGTATTTTTTTGTTCTGTAGCAGCCAAAGTGTATGAAAGGCTATTAGAAAAAAAAGTGGGATAAAGGGTGCTGTGGAAATGCAGGCGAAACAATAAACAGTTACAGAAATGACCATCAATCAGAAAGTGTAAATAATCATCTTGTGAGCAAAAAAAAAGTTATGTCATGTGGTCAGAACTAACAAGAACATTTAAGAAAATGAGAGGAGACTTAATATGGAGGTTAGAAATAAGTGCATAGAAATGGGTACAGAGTTCAGAGGACTATATATTAAGTAGCTCATGGAATAATCAGTGAATTGCAGAATCATTCAGGTTGCAAAAGGCCTCCGAGATCATCGAGTCCAACCTTTGACCGGCCACCATCTCTTTAACTAGACCATGGCAGTAAGTGTTTGTTTCTTCAACACCTCCAGGGATGGTTTCTCCACCACCTCCCTGGGTAGTCCATCCCTGACCACCCTTTCAGTGAAGAAATCCTTCCTGAGAAGTCAAGTACAGTGTCATCCTATAGACAGAGACTGATACCTCATAAGTTTTCTGTCTGTAAATTTGATCACGCTTGAAGGTATTAAATGTGTCAATAAAAACTGTTATTGTCTCAATTGGGTATGGCAAGGAAGGGAACATGCCCAAGTCAGATATTTTAAATAGTAATCTCAAAATGTGCAGTATCCTACATTATAGTAAAATGTGTGCATTTGAATCTGTGATAGTTAAACTTCAAGGAGATTATGTTGGGAAAATTTCCATGTTTATTTCTATGTGTGTGTGTTCATGTATTGAGCTTAGGCTATGGTTTGCTGCTATGAATTTGGTGTGGAAGTCAGGGTTGTGCTTCCAATTCTGAACCTGTTGTCTTTTCTAGGGTTTCTGACTGATGAGGTCTACTAAATACTATCAGCTACCTTGCTCTCAGTGGTCTGCCCCATCTCTTTCTGGCAGTTACTGTTTCCAATCCTTTCTTCTGACCTGGAAAAAGAGAGTGTTTACTGCATTGTTCTTGACCTGATGATGGTGTCTCAGCTTAAATTGCTGGTATGCTTGTGCTGAGATGCCAAACTGTGCTAGAGCAGCCAGAACAAAGACAGACATTTGCCTCTACTGTGGGGCAGTGACCTTTTACAGCAGACTTTGGGAAGGGGAAGAAAGGAGAGGGAAAAGGAGAAAGGAGAGCCAGTAAAATCTTAAATTGCTGCAAATGTTTCTTCAGTGAACAAAAGGCATAAATCTGCTGCAGCAGGTCATACTTTACAATATGCTACTTCATGTATTATCATTAATATATTTGTAGTGCTGATGAGGGCTGTATTTCATACCTTTAAAAATGAATGTGCAATGGTCAGGAGACCCTGAATGCTGCAATAGTGTGGTTTTTGCCCTGATGCCTCCAAGGGTTTTCTGAAAATGAGGAGCTATCAGATTACATAGGGATTTGGCCAAGCATGTGTCCCAAAATAAAGCATTTGCATCAGAAATAGTGTTGAGCCAGGTTGCTAATGCAGACTACTTTGCCTCTGCAAAAGTTTATCTGCTCTTAGTGCTGCTGTATTTTGAGTTAGAACAGAATCTTTTTTTTTATTCCATGAATTTTCTTGTCAGATACTTTTTATCGTAGACTGTGTTCTTGTATAATTTCAGCATCAGATTTGCAAAAAAATATCTAACACATCTGATACAATTTCCAATAACTATGTCTGTTTGATATTCTTCATTTGGGAAATTATTCCACTTGAACATCTCCGTTTGGGTTCAATGTCCCCTACTTTCAGGAATACTTTGTAAGTTGTTACAAGTCTGACTTCAAGCTCAGTTAAAAATATATCTCTGCAAGGCTCATGGAATTTATGTGATGTCCTCTTTGTAAAAGGCTGTTTCAGTGCTTATTTGCTGAATGTGCAGCTTCAATTTGTGCTCATTCAGCAGGACTTCTTATCTGATTCAAGTGGAGGCACTCAACTTTATGAATCTGATTTAATAGATCCAGAGTCCTGATTAGGTCTTCATAGTTGGGTGGTAGCTGGGTCCAACTGCAAATGTAGGGGCATCGCATTACAAACAAAACCCCCAAATATTTCCTGTCATGGTTTAACCCCAGCTGGCAATTAAGCACCATAAAGCCACTTGCTCATTCCCCTCTGGTGGGACTGGGGGAAAGAATCAGAAGGATAAGTGACAAAACTTGTGGGTTATGATAAAGACAGTTTAATAGGTAAAGCAAAAGCTGTGCGTGCAATCAAAGCAAAGTAAGGAATTCCTTCACTCCTCCCAGTCAACAGCCAGGTGTTCAACTGTCTTCAGGAAAGCAGAGCTCCATAACTCCTAACAATGACTTGGGAAAACAAATACCATCATTCCAAATGCCCTTGCTCCATTCTTGTTCTTCACAGCTTTCTTTAACTAAGCATGGTATGGAATATCCCTTTGGTCCATTGGGGTCAGCTGTCCCATCCCAGCCAATTGTGCACCCCCAGCATATTGACTGGTGTGGCAGTGTGAGAAACATAGAAAAAAAAAGGACACTAATACCTTATAGCTTGATTAGGGACCCAAAATGCCCTGGAGGGTGAATTCCAGGAATCAAAGGTTCCCTTGATGCATAAGAGGTTGTTCAGCTTGATGTAACACCAAAACCAATTTCACAATGAAGAAAGAAGGAGGTACAACATCCCAATTGAGATGTGAAGGTTTCAGGATCTCTGGGATGGAAGGACTTGTTAAGATAAACACAGGCTTGGAAAATGTAAAATAATAGAGAAGTACAAAAAAATAACAGGAGATGAAAAGCTGACAAAGGCTTTAGCCTGTCAATTATTGAGTCAGAAGAGACCCTCCATCAAGTTAAAGGTCTACCAATACCTTAGAATACAAATATTCTTGAAGGGAGAGAGTTAAGCTGGTATGTGTACTTTTAACTTGACCAGCACTTTTATGCGTTGTTAGCAGTCTTTGAAACATTATAATAGTGCTATATGGAGAACCTGATAAAACATTGTTTTCTCTGTTTCCCTCCTTGCCTTTGTCTCCTGTCACAAAGCTGAAGTTCTGTGTTACCAGTTCATCTCTTCTCCATACCTCAGGATGGTACATGTGTCCAGAAACACAGGCCAAAAGCAACAGATTTATCACAGCCTTAATGACAGCTGGCTGCATGCTGAGTGAATTCTTAAATTCCCCAAAACTGCTTTTTTGCCAAAACATGTGGAGTTGCAGCATTCAACATTTTATTGGGACCGTTATCTCCAAATGAAGAATGACTCCATTGGAAAAAATTTGGTATCAGCTATAGACCCATTTTTAGCTTCTTGTTTGGTGAAACTTCAGAAAACATAATTTGCCGTATGTTGGGAGATGTTCTCCAAGTCTTAAATTTAATTTTTGCAAACCACATTTAAGCACTACCTTGTCCTCAACTTTACACTGTTGGAATCAGAAGGCATGGCATTTTTTTATGAGAATGTGATTCTTCGTATTTCTTTGGGTAAATATTTGTGTTTATGAAGATTGTAGAACTGGCAGTACTAAAAACTGAAATCCTCCATTTGTTTATATGGGAAGATCTCTGCAGGCAACAGTACTGGAAGCATCCCCTACTTCTGTCACTTAGGAACTTCAAGGCTTGCATTGGTGTTCTCAGAGGCAGAAAAGTAGAGCAGTTCAGAAACATTCATTCTCCCCCACAAGTATTTATACTGAAAACAAAACAAGATTACTTTAATCAAAAACATGCACAGAAAATCTTAAGGTTATGTCAAAAATAAGAGTTTCTACATGAAACCCAATTTTTTTTTCCAAATTAAATCTAAATAAACTGTCAGATTTCAAATTGGATTAAAACAAATTGAAATATTAAATCATATCTGGCTTAGTCTTGGCATGGAATTAGAGTCAGGTGCCTCATGATACCACCATGTCCCCTGAATCAGAATTCCTTTTTGGTCTACTTTCCCTGTAATACAGTTACAGTTTCTCCTCAGGAAGTCTTCTGAGAAATAAAGTTCAGGTTTTGCTGCCCTGAAAAGGCAGTTTGGACTATGTGAATTGGATAAATGTCACCTTTCTGTTTCTATTTGTAGAATAAAAACTTTTGCTAGAAGAGTGGTAAGGCTGGATTTTTATTTTTCTGGCCAAAGGAGTTTTCTTTCATTCCTTTCTGACTACAGGTGGTCTGGTTCCAGCTTCACAAAGCCACCAAATCAAAGGACAAGCTTTCTTGCAACATCATGGGCTATGTCATGCATGGAGCAGAAGCGTACAAAGGAGGGAGAGAGGAGCATTTGGGACAGTTTCACACTGCTGACTGGTCTGACAAAGCTTGCAGTAGAACTTCTGCAGCCTCTGTGGTTTCTATCCCAGCTGCACTGAGAGTGAATTCTACATAATTGAAAGTCAAGCCTCTTGGCTATAATCATTTAAAACCCGCCCCCATGTTCTTGTGTTTCCACGTGTTTGTATTGATGGCAAGCTGTTATCTGTCTGTTTGATCTTACTTTCATTGACTTGTTTGCCTTGCTTTTTTTTCAGTTGACCTCATTGCCACTTGAAATGCAAAACATTTAGATTGTAGATGATCTGTTTGTAGCAAGGTTAAAGGAGAAATAATGCCATATATTGACAGGACTGAGAACTGTTTGTCACCCTTAATTGTATTTGGGTCTTGATGAACAGCATCATTTTTATCAACTGACAGTGGCAGTTGCCTTTTGCAGTTCACACTGCATAAGAAAGAGTTTCTAAGGTCTTACATGAAGATAAATGTATAGATAGTTTTCTGAGGTACCTCAGTTAATGGTAATCCGTTGAGATGAATCTCAAGATTACTAGAAATTTTCATGACTATCTTATGGCTCAGTATTGAGTGAGTAACATCACACTGTGTGATACAGTGCAATAGAATACAAGGATCTAAATATCCAGAGTAGCAAAAAGCAATTTGAGGAAAAAAATTGGACACTTAATCACATTTTACTGAGTATTGACATCAACTGAGTTGCTTGATAAACTTTCAAAGCACAAATAACATATGTGTTGATCATTTAACTGGGCTTTTATTGGTAAAAATTATTAAGGGGGTTGAGATGAAGAATTTATTTGGTTGTTGTGTAGCAGGGTTAGATGAGGTTAGTTATTTCACTTAATCTGTTTCTCAGTAGCTGAAGACCTTTCATAATTTTACAGCTAACTTTAAGTACAGAAGAATTCATTGGTTTAAGCAAAAATAACTAAAAAGAATAAAACTTACTCTGCAGAAAAATACAACTATGCAATATCTATTTTATAGTCGAAGAGTAGGTGGAGTGTTTTGGTTTGTTTGTTTTTTTATAAACATTCAAAACAACAAAACTTGATTGTTATACTGTAGTGCATTGCATACAATACCATTTCTACAAAGCTACTAAATATTTAGCAATTATTCTCATAATTTCCAAAGAAGTTTAATTTGTCATGGTCTTTTTGTGCTCACAGAACAGTCTAATTCTCATGACCTGTGAATTCTAAATGGCTTTTTACATTCTATGGTTAAGCATTTGACAACTTTTAATGACTTCATTTGTTCTGATTAGTTTACTCTGTAAGTCTTCACTTGTAAGCAAAAGGATATTTTAATTCAGAATGCATGCTAATATGATATAAATAATGAGGTCTGGGGGAAAAGAAAAAAAGGGAATCCAGCATGGATTTTTTTCTTTCCCTGCTATCCAGATGTACATCTTAGTAAACATTATGAACAAGTCTCTATTTAGAAATTGTTTTAATATGAAAACCTGAAAGGCATAATCCCATCCTCCCTCAGAACACATACACTCCTGAAACTGCACATTTAGCATTATGTTTTTCCTTTATTGGTTCTATTAATATCTATGAATAATGGCTTCCCATGTGGTAATTTAATTATGGTTTGGAATAATTGGCAAACTGGAACAGTGTCATAGGTCAGGGAGGAAACTGATAAAAGAAGGGTAAAGGTGAATTATATGGGGCCTGGGAGCCTAACTAGAAATAATGAGATAATGAAATTTTAGTTAATTTTTGATTGAAAACCAATAGCATCTCCACAGTGAGTTCTGCTGAGTACTTGCTGTGGTTTAGGAACGGTACTGCCCAATTCAGTGCCCGAGTAAGACTCCCCAAACTACACACTACTCTTTCGCTCCCACACTTTCCCCCTCTTCCCACTTCGGCAGGATGGAGAGGAGAATTGGAGGCACAAAAGGCAAAGATCACGGGGTGAGATAAGAACAATTTCCTGGAAACAGAAACGAGATAAGAAAATGAACAGTAACAGCAACAGCAACAGTACTAGTGACAGAGGGTACAAGAAAAGAAACGATTCATAGGGAAAAACTCCCTAATAGTAGACAATACTGGACGGCTGCCTCCACCACATTTTCTCAACTGGAAGGAACACCTTCTCCCTGGAAGAGAGTCCCTTTCCCCCATTCCCAGCAATGATGTGAGGTGGTATAGAATAACTTCAGCGTCCTAGCCATACTCCCTCCCGGGTACTGCAAGAATTAACCATGTCCTGACAGGAAACAGGACAGCAGTAGAAATTGCGGAAGCTCTAGCACATGGGATTATCAAAGCTGAGCTGAACAAACAGAAAAAATGTACTGTAACAAACCAATTTTTCACTGGCAAACAGGTGGACTAGTGACCTAATACCTCCATTACACACTCTTAGCACCTATAAATCTGTTTGAACAAATACTTGGAATTCTGTATGTCTTTTGTATCTAGCAGCAACAGATCATTATCCTGTGAAAGTGCTTGATTGTAAATAGCTTCATTTTTGGTCTTTCTTACTGGACAAAGTTAAGATATGTAGAGTCACATTGTACCTACTTGTTTATTTGCAGTAGAGAGGAGAGAACTCAGAAAACTTCTTGTCCCATGGACCACAAAGACAAAACAAAAAACCAAAAAACCCCTAAAATTGGCCATCAGCAAAGGGAGTTTCAAATGGTGGGAATGCAATGACTTAATTGATTTTTGACATTTTGAATTCTAAATACTTGCATTTTTTGTCTTTTACAGACCATCTGAAAGGAGAGATAACCCAGAGACACATTCAGAGAGCAGCTCTAGGTGAGAGCATAAGATTTCAGATACAACAGAATACAACTGAGGCAATAAGCTCTTTCCCAGGGCTGAATCTGCTTGCGAGGCAGGTTATATTTTCTATGACAATGTTTGCCACAGTATTTCTACAATAGTCCATGACATAAAAACCCTGGACTCTGCCTGAAATTTGACCCAAAAGACATCTTATTTTATGTGTGGTGAGAAAAAGAATACAAAATTCTTACATGTTTTGGAGTTTGGTTTCTGATGAGTCTAATTTGGGTTCCCGTTAACAGACATTGATTTGTCCTGAGAGTGAACTAGTAGCCATGTTGCCACAATCTCTCTAACATCCTTTTTAATTTTTCTCATTCCAAGAGGGGCTGAAGGCATATACAGGTCATTTCTCTTGCATCTAGTATTAGAAGTTATGTCTTGCAGTTTCTATTGACACAGCTGTGAAGCTAAAAGTGTCTGTGTAAATTGTTCATATAAGTGTAAAGTCATCCAAATTTGTTTTGAGATGCTTTAAGCTGACTCCACTGGCTTTGTACTGAAAGAGCTTAGGAGTGTTCATATGAGAATTCCACTTTTGGGACAATAAACTTCAGCTAAAATTTGACAGAAAACTGCTGTTGCAGTAACAGTTTAGATCCCCCTTCATTTAAATCCAGAAAAGAATCCCAAAATGTGCCTTCATGGACCTTCTTCACATAAAAGGTGGATCTAACTCAGACCAGACTGCAGATGATGCATTTATTTCTGTGTATGCATAACACAGAAATGTTTACCTCTTAGTAAGAGGGAGAAAATTTAGGGATTTTCTTGCTTCCAGAAGTCAGGAAGTAAATTACTCCAGGACAAAAAAGAATAGTTTCTCTTTTTAATTTACCCATGCATCTCAAACATTGTTGATGATGTTATTATTTTATACCTTTATCCCTTTTTATTTTTATTTAAAAATCGGCACTTAAAATTAATGTTTTCCATGTCAATAAAGCCCAGGAGTTAAAATCAATTTATTTTGATCACTATGAGAAGGGGAAATAAAAGAGCTGCTGATCTCTTATTCCTGGAATTCAGTGGACATGTGGAAATCATTCAAAGCTGCATCAGGGGAGGTTCAGACTTGATATTACGAAAAGTTTCTTTACCAAGAACAGGCTTCCTAGATAGGTGATCAATGTCCCACACCTGACAGTGTTTAAAAAGCATTTGAACAATGCCCTTGTTGTGATTGTAATATGCTTTAATTTTTGCTCAGCCTTGGAGAAGATTAGATGATTGTTATAGGTCCCCTCTCCTCCCCCCCCTTCTCTCTTTCCATGAAATTCAGTCTAAAGGTGGTATCTTCAGTACAGCATGGATTTTCTTTGAATCACTACAGGTTTTAATTTACTAATTTTTTGCCATTTTAAGAAGTTACATGAAGATGAATGATAGCAATGCTGGTTGTGGGTATCCTTTATTCAGTGTTTTGAAAAATGAAATTATGTATTCTGAATGCATGTTTCAATTTGAATGATAATATCTAGTTTTGTATAGTTTTTTTTTACTATATAAAAAGCTATGTTTCAACTGCTGTTTTCAATAAGTAAACTGCTTTTCATAACATAGGTAAGGTTAATTTTTTCATGTCCTTAGGAAATGCCATAGTAGTGATTTTACCAACCATACATTTACATCATAAGCATTCTATTAGTATTCTAAAACGTAGCAGGCAACTCATGTGTTTCTGCCTTTTGTTTTGAGCACTTCTATCTGCTTATCATCACAAAGTCTGGACTGCTCAAAGTATTTTCCAGTATTTTCATTATTCTTTTAAATACTCTGGATATTTAGACTTAATATTTATTCTATGAGTTCGGGACTATTATTTGCTGGCCTGCCTTTTTGAATGAATGTTCTTCCAAGGAGTAACAGGTGTCAAGTCTCCCAGGAACTTCTCAAAGACCAGAATGTCATCAAGATATTTTTTACTGAAAACTGCATGGTAAAAATTCTAATTAAGAGTCTGTTGAAATCCCAACATGAAATAAAACACGCCATTGTTTCAATTAGAAACCAAGAAACCATCTTCCAGCTGCCTGTTTTTTCCTTAAAGCATTTTCTGGTTAAAACTGTTGAAGAAGCTATTCTAGTTGGATTTTAAACAGTGTAGATCTGTTTCCCTCATGGCTGTGCTTAAGATGTGGATTTCTTATTGAAGGAAAACTCCACTACTTAGCCCATTGCTCTTAGCTATCTCTTTTAAAACACCATATGCTGAAAGTTCACAGAGGACACAAATAGATGGGAAGTTTCGTCAGAGACAAGGGATTGCTCCATGTTTGTCAGTACACAACCAGAAACACTAAATATTTTATGCAAAATTGCAAGGATTCATTCTCAGTGTGACTTTCATCTTTATTAATTGTAAAAATACTTCTTTTAGTTAACTTCACTAAGATCTCTCTGAGTAACATGCTTAACAGCATTTTTAGTCAGGATTTAAAATTCCTCTTGAATGCCTAATTGCATTTTTAAGCAGGATTTAAAATAAAATAATGTTCACACTGCTTAATTATTAACAGAGCAAAAACACTGGGTCACCAGCATGTTTCTGGCTGGAAAAGATGGGAGAAAGGAGTGGGAAAAAATCTTGTCCTGGAGTTTGCAGTGTTGTTGAAGAAAAGTAGGGGGTTTATTTGATTCTAGTGAAGCATAGATGCTTTAAACTAGCATTTCTGTAAAATACAGGATTCTCCATTTTCTTATTCCGGTTTTCTATTGGTAGAAAATTATTTCAGGCAGGCTAATGTAACATTATTCACGAACACTGGGGAAAGAGTAAATCCTAAGTTGGGCCTGCCTGATGACATAGGAAATCCTGTGATGTATCGTAATGGGAAGATGCTTCCATGGGACTGTAGTCAGGTTGGCAACAGTGTGTTTTGTAGAATTACATTAACTGTGCTAGGGCTTGCACAGTGTTGCCTATTCAACTGCATCTTGAGTAGAGGCCTGTGTCGGATCAACTCTGGAAGTTAGGGAGAACCCTTGAACACACTCCTGACTGATCTGTACATATCAGCAGAAGTGTTTAGTAAACCTACAAGTCCCCCAAGCTGTTCAGTCAGCTTCAAGCAGACTGGGACAAAGCTTCATGCACAGAAGGATCATCCATTATGTGCAGTCTGAAACATGTTTCCTAAATTAACGTGAATGTTAGTCTGCGGCCAGCGGTGCAGCATCTTCAGAACAACATGCCCCTCATTGCTCATAATTACGGGCACTTTATCAGCCTAGTTGAAATGTGGTTTTGCAGGTTTCCATTTAAAATATTTTTCATCATGTTCTCTATGAGCCTCCCTTCTCTTTTTGTGCAAGTTTTGAAATCTGGGCTAGTAGCAATCTATCCATTTTTTTGAGATTCTCCTGAAAACATCAAGAGATGGCAAAACCTTTCTGCTTCTGGGGAGGTTTATTGGGACTAAATTGCTATCCAACTCCACTTTCTCTGTAGAGCTATTTGAAATAAAAAAAATAGGACAGATGTGAGTCATTATAAGGAATCTGCATCCTTCATACAGATTTCAGCATTAAGGAGCAGTTTTATCAATATTTTATTAAAAACAAACAAACAAAAACCCTAGTTGTTTTTCCAGGTTTTGTAACTTGAGTTTTAGAAATAAGATTCTTTGTTTCTACTCTTATTCAAAGAGCTCTTCCAACATCCTTTTTGAAGCAAAATGCCTTTGAAAAAGCCCATTCCTCATAAAAAAGTAAAATTACTAGGTGAGTCAGAAATAACAGATATGTTTGGATCCCTGAAAATGCATGCCAGCATTTGATTTTGTGTGGCAAATGCCTGAGAGCAAGGCTTTTAACATGTTATTTTTATATTTGGATTTGTAACAGATGTTTGTTTTAAGCAAAAATAGAAAACTTTCCCCTTATCTTTCTTCCCTCTACAGCTTTGTCTATATCTTCCCCTACACTTTTAAAGTTACATAACTGTTCTAAAGTTATTAGAATCTGTTTAGTGTATTTAATTCTGTTTATTCACCTTTCCTTGATTAGAAGTGAAGGAACATGATCAATACCAGAATAAAACAGGGACAGACAGCACTGTGTAATTAATGTATCAGGGTACTCCTGCAGGAGTATTCTAGCCAGTGTTAGGAAAGAATTTCAAGAAATGATTCTTCCAATAGTTTTGGTGCTGCCACCACCAGATACGCTATACCTGATAGAATGTGAACATGTTTTTTTGGCACATTTCTGCATATCTGAAGAGTTAGAATGGAGAGATGCTGCTCCTAGTTGTCCACAGAGTTAGATCACAGAATGATTTGGGTTGGAAGGAATACTGAAACATCATCCAGACCAACCCTCCAACCATGGGCAGGAACATCTTTTACTACATCAGGTTCCTCAAAGCTCCATTCAATCTGACCTTGAACCCTTCCAGTGTGGCCTATGCTGCTAGAAAACCTGGTCCGCCATGGTTTGTATCTGGTATATAAGTGTATGATAGTTCTCTGCAACCATTGCAGTGTTTTACAGACATGTATAACATTAATTAGACTGATAATTATAACTGTCTTGAACTCATCTGCTGTCATCTGTGTCAATGGAAAACACATAGCACTTCCAAACTGCTGGTTTGCATCAGAGTTGATCCGTTATTTAAATAAATCCATATTTAAATAAAATGAGTTTGGTGTCTTTCACTGCTTTACATCTTGTAAGTGAGATGACACTTAACTTTTTTTATATGAAGCAGTAATTCTTCATCTGTACTAATGCTGTGAAATGAGGAGACACAAGTGTTTTCAGTCACAAAATGACAGAAGTGGAGAAAACTGGCAGTTTGTGTTTTCCCACACAAATCCAGCATAGTCCATGGAGAATAATAGATGGCCTGTTTTAAGACCATCATTCTTGGTGCTGAAAAATGGTATCTTATGTATGGGCTGAATAAAGCACTTTAGAGAAATCATCTGTGTGAAGTCCAGAATTTTAAGAAGCTTTGCTTGTTTGTATTTGTTTTTTTGTTGGTTTTGGGTTTTTTTTGGTTTGGTTTGGTTTGGTGTTGGCTTGGTTTTGGTTTGGGTTTTGGGTGGGTTTTTTTGTTTTGTTTTTTTGTTTGTTTGTTTGTTTGTGGGTTTTTTTGTGTAGGAGATAAAGCAACATGTCCCCAGTGCAACTAGGCATCCAAAGGCTGAAGTATACTAAAGAGCAGTGTAGTCAGTTTACAATAGCCTCAGAATAAGGAAAATATTTCTCTTAGACAATCATAATTTTGACATGGACAGTGTTTCTGTGTGTTTATGTTCTCCTATACATTTGTGCTTGAAATGTCAAGCAACTGGTACTTTTCTAAAAAGCTCGCTGTTCTTGTGCATGCAGGGAAATTATTTTATTCCTAGGGTGACCTCTAGTGGTATCAAGGCCGTTGATTTTCTTACTCCATTTCAAAGAAAACAGGAATTCTGAGTGTCAGAAATCTGGTAAGATTGTGCTTCATAAAAAGGATTATGATTTTTCACTGTTGTTAAGACAATGATACCAATAGCAAAACTTCATGAAAATTCAGAAACCAGTACCTCCTTGCCTTTTTTAGAAGAAGAATTTTACTCTGACAAAGATAAAGATACTTTTGAATTTACTTCATGCAATTATTGTAGCAAATTAAGTGTTTTTAGAAATATTTATCAAATCAGTTTTTAAGCAAGTGCTTGAAATAGTTCTGGAGAATTAATTTTGAAAGCATATATAAGTAGATTAAATAGTGTTGTTGTTGCAGTGTATTTAAGTCATTGCTGTTCTTTCAGATTTGTCTTGGTGGAAAAAAGCATAGAATTTACCCTGTGGTGACTGTGAAGTTACACACCATAACAGACTTACTCTCTTGGTTCTACTACTATTCTGTGCTTCAAGTCAGCACAATTTATGGCTGAAACTCTGAGCTCTTGAAGAGCTTTTGTATTTTTCTATCTACCAAGTCCTTCTGTAAAGGTGTTCACAATCAGGAAAAAGAACCATGGATTCGAAGCAGCAGCTAAGCAAGCAGCAATGATTTCTTTCCCACAGTACTTGAGGTTTCTTCTTAGGTAATATATTTTGAGGTTTTCCCAGTATTACATTGGAATTAAGTTTAAAATCATAGGAGTATGTTCTAATAAGATGGCATTTCTTACACCTGTCCCTTCGAGCCTCAACCTTACATAGACCTTTCTTTCCATAGGTTTCTCTTAAGTCTTTCGAGGGTATTTTGTAGTTTTATTTGTTGCTGTGTTTTTTCTGTTACTCTTTTTAACAGGTTTTGCTAGGTACCATGCTGAATTCTAGAGGCAAACATGAGTTTTCCCTTTCATTGTGTCTTCAAGAAACAGAATATTGCATCTTTACTGGAAGACTTTGCAAATATGTCCTCCTGAACTGTTAGAGAAAATTCTGAGATTACTTCTCTGTTCCTATGAAGCTTCCCATGTGATCCACCCAACTTCAGCTGTCAGATCTCAGAAAAGAGCAAAGTCATCTTTGGATCGAGTGATATTTTTATTAGGAGCCATGAACTTGCAGCACAGCTAGTCAGTTCTCAGTTTTATTGACACTGTCTTTGGCATTTCACTGTTGTTGGAACAGCTTGCAGCCTCTGTTAGCTTACTTGAAATAAGTATTTCTTCTGAAATACTGAAAAGTCAAGCACGTAAGCAAGACAGAATCTGAAGATGAAGCTCTCAATTCTCTAGCCTGACCTACTAAATTAAGTTACTAAGATTCTATGAGGATAGTTGCACATTGAAAGAAGTCATCAGGGAAGTTTGCAGGATCTTTGTCCATGGAGTTTTTCCTGATATGTCTGGACAACCTAGTCTGATTCATTTTTCACCAAACTTTGAGCAGTAGTTTGGACTGTGCAGCTTTCCAAGGTTCCTTCCAACCAGAATGATCCTGTAATTCTAAACCAGGAATTGAGCTGGAGTGAGCAAAAAATAAATTTGGTTCTATGCATGCAGGCTACTAATTCTAGGCCTAAGCTTGTTTGCTTTTTAAAGTGTCTCTCTATTGGCTCTAAAAAGCTGGTAGAAAGTTTAACTAAGAATAACATGCAGTTTAAGATGCTGTAAACTTCTTTCTTCCAGCCATGTCCAGTGGATGTGTTGGGCAGCTTGACTAGTTCTGTATCAGTCAAGATTTCTTCTGTGAAAGCTTTCTGAAATAAACAAAAGTTCTGTAATCTATTGAACTCTAAACTAAACAAATGGAGATCTTTAACAGCTGTATTTCTTTGAGTTTTTCAAGGTAAAGATCAAACCTAGAATAGCAGTTTCTATCTATCTGATCATATAAAGAGTAGGACAAGGAGTGAATGAGAAATAGCATAACTAATGTGATATCCAGTGTTTCAGAACAACCTGCAGATTTGGTGAAAAATTTCCTCCGTTTTACTTTTTGCTGAAATAGCTAAAGGAAATTAATTTACTCCTTTGCTCAAAAATTCTTGCATGTGAGAGAATAATGACTTGGAATGAGTAGCTACTGATAATATCCCACAAATGTGCAGAGGTTGGATACACTTCTCCAGCTAAGAATCTTGTACATAAGTTGTAATTGTTCCTGGATATGTCAGGATTGTATCTTCTCAGTATACAGTACAGTGCAATTCAGCCAACAGCTACCAGAACATTAAGCTCAATGTTCTTTCCTTCACAGGTCATAGAAAAGAGCTGAATTATGAGAAATCTCTAAGTACCTCCTTATTTCTTGTCCCTTCTTGAGCTGGTAGCCCATCACAGACAGCCCAGCTGTTCTGCAGCTGATAGGTGCATGCATGAGAAGACCAGCAAAAGTGTGGCACTCGATGTGGGATATGAGTGTGGCCAGCAGGAATAAGGGATCCTAAAACCATAATCCGGTCCCTACAACTGCCCAAGTTGTACATTATCCTAATCAAACACACGTGCCAGAAGAATGAACAATATCTAAATGAGTCTTAAAGAATAACGTTCCTGGTGACATGAAATCCTATATTGGAGCTTCAGAAATTTTCTGAAAAACTCATACATCATACCAATATTTTAAAAAGCATTCGGGAAACTGTTTTAGAGGACCAATGGAGTAGCCATGTGGGAGAGTAGAAACAAAATTTTCTGTAGTATTTCTGTCTTTATTGTACGCTTAGCTGATGTGGAGCCTTAACACATATCTCTGCTATTTGCATAGTAAAAGAACACAAGATCCATGATAAAGGGGCTTCAGGCCCAACACCTTTTGTCTTATTTGGGCCAAGAGTTAAACTAAACACTTTGCAGTGCAACCCCATCCTCATAATGTATTGATTTCACCAATAACAGTGTGTCTTTCTGCTTTCCATCTTGTCTACTTCTCTCTTGCTGATGAAAGGACTTTTACTAATACCTTGTGACAGAAAGATCAAAACTGTTCAGGCTGATACTGCCATACACATTTTTTGGTTGGTACTCACTTCTTGAATCCAGATCAAAACCTCCTTTATTGTCTAACTTGCAGTTACACATCAGTTTCATGACCCGCCTATACACACCTGAAACAGAAGCTGTTAAGTATAAACATGTATGCTTATTTTTCTTTAATATTCTTTCAAATGACTTTGCTTCTGTGCTCTATGACACTCAGTGTGACTGCACTTTTAGCACCCTTAGGTATTTATTAGGAAAGTTGTGCTATATTATTCTCAGTCAAGTTCTTATCTTGACCAGGCATTGCTTTACAAAAGTTGTGGTGGTGTCTTACTGCAGCTGCAGTCTGTGTATTAGTGGTGGAGTATTCCTGATGTCTCAGGTTTGTGATAAACAATCAACTTCAGAAGTATTTTCCATCCTTTTCTTTCAAGAAGAGCATGACAAAGCTTAGCAAAGAAATGGTTTTTCCTGTTAAAACTCTTGAATGTTGTAGAAATGAATGCTTACAAAGCCTCAAAGCTTATGGGTGACAAACGACACCAGTTCTTGGGAGGCAGAGAAAGATTATTCAGATATATCAGGTATGATTTTATCTGATATTATGAACAAGATAAATTATGCAGCAGTAATCTCATGTAAGCAAATGGAAAAATGTATTTATTAAGTGTAGGCAAGAATCTGAGTTAGTAGGGGATTCCTGGCTAAGTCCCAACTATGGTACTATTCCACTAGATTAACTGGCATGTATGGAACATATTAAACTTAAAGCTGCTCCCCACTCCCCCCTCCATATATTTTACATGTATATTTGGAAACCAACAGAGAATTTTTAGCCACGATGGTTTCAGAAACTTTCATGGCTTAAGTGCAGCTGACATGAAAGTAATGCCTTCTATTGTGTATGCCATGTATTTTGAGGAGCAAATATATAGATGACTAGTTTCAAAGAAGAAATTTGAGGCAATTGAAGTATGAGCCTGTATTTAGCCAAAACAGTTTACTGAGATGACAAACAATATCTCTGCTTTCCAGGTGCACACTGGAAGTTAGTTCAAGCCAATATTAAGCCAGTAAAACAATAAACAATCCAAAAAACCAAAACCAGAAAAAACCACCCAGCATACCAATGGACTCTTTTACTAAATTCAGTTATGAAAATCAAAATCAAGAAAATACACATCCCCTGCACATCCATTAACTTGTAAAATGCTGGAAATAAGACCATTTGTTTCAGTGTATTCTCATGACAAATTGGCTGAACATTTAAAAAATTACATTAGGGTTAGGTAAATTGCTCTAAAACCCACAATATAAACTCATCCAGACATTACGATATTTTTGTCTCCTCTTGAGTTGTATTGTGCATACTCATCTTTGCATTTGTATAAGGTACACATGTGGTGCCCAGTGACAAACGTAGGCTGACATGGCCCAGGGGAGGATTTAAAAAGAAAAAGGGGAGAATTACTTGTAAGCTGATCCTGCATAACGGTGGATGGTAGTTCTGTTTTAAAAAATCAAATGACAACATATGTTCCAGTTTGAAAGCACTAAAGCCTGAGTTTGCCAAAACCTGCAAAGCTGATAAATAAAGCAGTAAATATATTAATGGGATACTGAATTCAATTCTAAATTTGGTTACTTCAAGGGACTATAAATTTAAACAGAGAAACACAAGACTGTCTGGTGGAAAAATGAAAATATTTGACTGCAAAAGTACAGCTGGAGGACAGGGCACAATGTTATTTGAGGCACAAGACAGTAAATCCCCAGGAGTTTGACTTCTAGGATACACTCAGGTCGAGAAATATACAAGCACCCAAGAGAGTACAAAGTTCAGTGTCACAGAGAGTTTCTTGCAAAATTTTCTGACTCTAGACAAGAATCTGCCAAGGTATTTCAGGTTGTTGCCAGCTTACAGTAAACCATGGTGATAACACTTGGTATCTCATGATAGAAATAGCATTTTTCATCTGTGCTTTCCATATTGCTTTGAAATAGTAATCCAGTTAGCAGGTGCTATAATTTCTTTGTGATACTGTGTGTTTTGGTGATGTGGAATGTGTTGTAAAATTTACTACTTCCTATGCTCCAAAATTGGCCCTTCCATTAGAATAAAATAATTATATCTTAAAATGCATCTTACAATCTTCTTTATGGAAAAAAGTGCCAAAAATCACAAACCTTTATGATATGAACTGTCAACTCATGCAGAGCTCGCCTTCCTCTCTAAACAGGCAGCAGGTATCAATTGTATCCTGTGCCTCACTTCACCAAATGGATTGTATGTGAGGATGAAATAAAAACAGTTAGCCTGAAAGCAAGCATAAGGGTTCCTAGCTATTTTACTACCCAGTGTAGGACTGTCAAAGTCTCTTCTTTACACCTTGTGACTCAGTATTCTTAAAAAAAGCCTTCACAACTTAGGATTCATAATTTTTGACACTCAGCTGCATGTGCAGTTATACTAATGTAAGGAAACTATACTCCTTATCAGTACATTGCTGACTACTGCCAAAATAACTCTGTTGTCTAGAATTGGATGGAGGTATGCCAGCAGAAACCCCTAGTATGCACAGAGCCAATGTTTTCCCAAACGTGCATCTGATAACTCCCCTGCACCCCTGAAACCTGGGTCTGCATTAGCCAGGATTAGATTGCAGTAACTCCATTTGTTTCCCAGGAGAAGTCACTGGGGCACTAAAAGTGCATGTGGTATTACGCATCAATTGAATGGCTTATCTCAGATGATGCACTAAAAGCATAGAGCGAGACTGTGCAGTCAAGTTTCTTATGACAAACTGTTAATCAATGGATTAAAAGTCAACCATGAGTGAAAAAAGAAGATACCACTATGTGTTCTCTGCAGTTGCAGAAAAGACATGATAGTTAATATTTCAGCAGTAGCATCTCTATACATCTTTTGCAGATCTATTGCAGGTTTTTTTAATGTACAGGAGCAAAAGTTGATGTTATTTTCAGTGGTTTGTAAATCATATACACCATATATATATGATTAATAAACGCTTTCTGTTTCTGCGTGGAAAGGCAGAAACATACAATAAAAAGAAACTCTTTAGAGGAATAAAAACCTGTAGCAAAAAGAAAGTACTTCTTAGGTATCTAAATTAAATTTGTGAGTAAATATTAGGCCTTTCATGTTTTACAGTCTATTCACTCAGTTGTCCCTCTTGTGATGTTTTAAAATTACTGAGCCTGTGTACTGAAGAATATTAACATCAGACATGAGATAAGATGAGCCAGTAACCTCTGCCTTAGCTTCCTCGCTTCAGCTGTAGCTGAAATAGCCTGGACTCGTAGGAGGAGAGAGGTGTGAGGCAGCAGCAGGAGCCCAGGGGCAGAAAGAGGCCACTGCAGGGATTCAGGAAAGATAAAGAGGAGAAGGGAGAAAAGAAGTAGCAGAGAATGAGGAGAAGGCAGAAGCAGTAGAAAACATAAAAGTTGAAATACAGTCCACCAGACCTTATATGTCTTTTGCTTGGAACACCAGGAAAGAGCCATGTGTTCCTTTGGATATATTACAGTAGGTAGATTCAGAAAGGTCTAGTCTTTATAGCAGAAAGTTATTCAGATAATAAACACATTTTTGCAATGAGCAGACATAACAAAAAGCTGAAATGGAGACCGCAATAGCTTGGGAAAAGACACTGGGTATCTTACAAAAGAATTCCTCAGTAGGCATGTCCTGCACTTAACTTACCACTGGACTTCATCTGGAACTGTGATGAGATTTCTTCTGCTTTGGTGACCTGAGCATGGTGATAAATGTCTAAGTTTTAGCCCATTTATCCAATGCTCTTTTTGCTGCTAGGGCCCCATCAGCTTGCAGTACACTCACTTCTTTCCATTCATGAAACTGCTGCTCACCTTGCCCATAGCTGTGCTTCTGCCTTTCATCACTAGCTGGGGATAATGGGTATAGTTTTATTCAGGGGTGAGGATGATGGGGCCTGTTTATGGTAAAAGTTCTCATCTCATATAAAAGGCTTTATTGTCATTTCTGAAGGTAACTTGCAACCAAATATCCCTTTTACAGCATGTAATCAGCAGAAGAAAAACTTTTTTCATGGTGTTTTTATGTATAAGTGACAAAATTCTGCCTCAGTTTGGCTAACCTTTCAGAGCTAACATATAAATATTTTCCCAAGTACTAGATGTCCTAATAAATCAAGAAAGGAAAGTTATATTATGACTTTGTATCACTCTATAATGACTAGCACAATTTGGTGATGTTTTCATGTAGGGGAGTCCTCACTTCAGAAACAGTATTAGCATTTTAAGATTATACTGCCTTCCACTCTGTACTATTTCCCTTCATTATAAGGTGCTGGAGTTGCTACCCTGTGAGTTCAGACACTGTCACAGACTGTGCAAAAAGGACAAATGCACTTCAGTGTGCTTAGAAAAGTCTCCTTTAACCACTGCTGAAGTTGGCTCAGACTAGGTCTGGCTGGAATATTCATGGAAACATATTAAGGATTCTCACATGGTCTGTGAGCATGGCTCACTTGGGAGGCAGTAACTCCCTCAGTCGTTTGTTCCACAAGAGCACATTTCTCTCAAGCCTGGATGCTGTGTATTCATGAAGGTCAGACCAAGCGTGAAGCCTCAAGAGCTCTGCAGTGCCTCCCTGCAAGTTCCCTGTGTAGGTCTGCACCTCCCCACTTCTCATTATGCCTTCTCTTGGGGATGTAATCTGACAAATCAGAAAATCCTCATCCACTGTAATCATGGAAAGGTCTATTTCTTTCCTTAAAGGTTCTGGTATGATTATGATGGCATTCTTATTATCTGTTGTGTTCGGGTATAACTTGTTATACAATGCCGCTGTTTCAGCATCTCCTCTGCCATGATGTTTGCACCTCCTGTCTTGTGTGTTCACTTTAGCTTTCCAAGCAGTTTATAGCTTTATCTTTTGAGGGTAACCTCTCCACCACAAATGCCTTCACCCTATCCTTCTTTTGTAATCACATGCAGCAAAGCCTTTCAATGTATGAACTGAGACCTGTTCATGGACTTTGTCCACCTTGACTGTCTGTATTAACATGCTTGACCTAAACACTCTAATGAAATAAAATGCTTTTCGGCTTCATCTGTATTAAGCTATAGGGTGCTACAACAAAAGAGTAATGGTTTCAGCTGGTGTGCTTACAGGCAGAGAGGGGTCATTACTGCCCTCTTGTTCCAGAGAGAATTCCTCTCCTTGAAGAGAGGGTACGCTCCTCAGGCCTTGTGACAGGCTGACATAGAATTTATTTTCTTGACAGAAATAACAGTCAGGGTGGAAACTTCCATGTATTGTGCAGCAAATCTTTTGTTTCTTTCATTTTTCTTGAGTTAAAAAGGTTAAATATATTTTCTTGGGAACCTAAAACTATTCTCATTCATCCTAGAAACAGAAACTGCTGTAACACTAGTAGGTAACTTTACATTTCCTTTCACCGATGAACATATAAACCATGATGGAAAGAAGTTTTACCATCTCTCAGAATAAGCATATTGTGTATTGCATGCTCACTAGCTTTGTTACAGGATAGGGAAATCCTAAGCTGGTTTCTTAGGTTAACATAAGCTACTTTTAAGATATTTTCTTAGTTCTCCTTTACCTTGAAAATTTTCTCACATAGTTTCAGGACATTTTCCTTATTTATACTAATTGTCTGAATTTATTGCTTACCTAAGTTAATTTCACTTTCAAGATTTCTCTTTTACTCTTCCTTCTGTTACTTTATTCCCAAACACCAACATGGCTACTGCTCTCTCTTTTTTTTGAAAAACTTCTGGTCTTTTCTTTGAAGCCAAAAATACCAGGTTGAATGCATTTGATAGGGTTTTATGCCAAAGATGAACATTTGAACTGGCAATTTGCTTTTATTCATATCTAAAATCAATATTCCAGTCTTTACTGAAAAAAAAAATTAAAAGCAACTTCATTCAAATCAGTAGTTATTGAGTGTCTCCTTTGCTAAGTAAGGCCTAAATAAGGAATTTGAAGAAGCATTTCCAGAAGAAAGAAATGGTTAATGACCCCCATTTTGCTAGCTACCTCTTAAAAATTGATTTTGTTCTAATTACAAATTGCCTTTTTGGACACCATATGGTCCTTGCTTACATCTCCTGCGCTCATTTCTCCCATAGTGGTTTCAAATCCTTCTGAAGAGCTGAATATTATGGATCCAGTGGAAGAGAAACTTCGAATGCAAATTGAAGAAGAAAAAAAAAGGTATTACTTCTGCCATCCTTCAGAAGATAAATTATACTGATAGTATATTCCAATTACAATTCTGCACACACAGTTACCCTCAGGGTTTTCTCTGACATTTGAAAAATGTCAGCTTTGTGGTTCGCTAATAGTTTTTAAATTTGTGTATATGCTGTTGGTTTGTCTGTAAGATGCCAGTAGATGAGTGCGGGAAATTTATGCTTGGGCTAAAGGCTGAAAATAAATAAAAACAGCTTAATATCCTTCCTGAGGCTTAGTGTTCGAAACTTGTTCTTTAAATTCAAATGTATTGTGAACCTTTTTGGTTGACTCAGGAAAGTCCTGCCTTTCTTGACCTTAGGAAAATCTTCAGGTTATACAGGATTGACTAAGTGTAAATAACATGCAGAGTATGCATTTGTTAACCAGTCCTTGCTCTAATGTTGCTGCAGCCAGGAGTATAAAAGCAAATAGATGCAAAGATATCAGTTCTAAGTATTTTGCTAGCATTTGTTATGCACAGTCTCTGAGGACACTTTTGGCTCTTTCATAGTGCTGATAAATCTCCAAGGATATGTTAGCCAAGAGGCTTGGTTACTGAAGCTTCCATCTGAAAGGGGAATCCATCTCAGCTCCTGTCTGAATCCAGTCTCTAGTGACTAGTTAGTTATTAATGGTAACATGCTGAGAATTCAAAAGAGAGAATTTACATAATTGATTGAACCTGTATTTTAATCGTTAATCAATATTGATCCCACTTGAATTTCACTAACTTCTTTATGAAATAAAAGGTTTGTGGGGTAAGTTTCTTGCACATACTGTCTGCTGAAGCTTTTATAAAATATGAGATGTTTCCTTCTACCATCTGTCTGTGTCCCTTGCATCTCTTATTATTATATATTATTTTTTAGTTTAAATCTGCAGCTGTTCCAGGTAGGATAAACCTTTGTTCAGATATACTTTGGAAGATCTGTAATACACTTTTTTCTTCTCATATTAGTTATAAAACAATGTTCAATCGCTTCAAAGGGCTGAAGGTAGAGATTGAGCACCTACAGCTTCTTATGGAAAAAGTGAAGATGAAGATGCGAAAAGATTTTGAAGTATGGTGGTCTGAAGAGGCAAAAAATTTACAGGTATGAAATCACTTTGTATTTCTTCCATTTTCATGTAAGTATAGCGTCTTCAATAATTTCTTAAAGAAGTAGTTAATTGATTATATAGAAAGGAGTATGAAGGATAGGATTCGGTGTCTGGTTCACCTATGCTTATGCCAATGCCAGTCTAAACTGGACAAAGGTAATGTCCAATAATAAATTGGAGAACGTGTAGCTAAGACAAATAAAAACTATTTCTTTCTTCTTTATTTTTCTGTTTGGATGTTCTCCCAAACAACTTGACTAAGAGGAAAAATGGGCCCAAAATCTCAGCAACTCTGAAGGAACATTAAACAAATAGAGAATATTGGGAAATATAATCTTTTTTACTGCTAGCAAAACTATGATTTCATCAGGTTTACCCCAGCAAATATATTGGCTTTTTAGCTTCCTTTGTTTCAAGGACTCCACTAACCTTTCAGCTTTCCTAAGCTCCCAGAGGGTCAGCAGCTCTCAGCACAGTGTGTTTCCTCACTCTCTAACTGAAGTCTACCAGTGTTTTAAGAACCCATGGGAAGCAGAGTGCTCTAGTTCAATGACTTGTGTAAAAATGAACTAAAGAGGTGGTCATTTTAAACAGCATATTAGAAGTTCATAACACCATCATCATCATGGCTAGGCTTCGCGAACGAAGATTTACAAGGGCTCTACCCACACTTGCTACGAGCACGCTGGTGGCTAAAAAGGCCAGTGTGAGATAGGCAAGTCCGATTGCAAAAGGCACAACGGAAAGTCTCCATCAGCACTACTGGCAAGGCATGGTTCTTCCTGCATTGCATATTTTCCTCCAGACTGATTCTGCATGTGTTCTCAAAGGAAGCAGCAGCGTTATGGATGGTGTGTCTCCATTTCTCCTGATTGGAGGCCAGAGTGGACCATTGATGGTGGTCAATATGGCCAAGGCTGAGGTATTGTTTCAGGGAGTCCTTGTAT
>JAWWTY010000106.1:29896951-30008230 GCA_035222235.1 Margarornis squamiger
TAACCATCAAGCGAACCCTAACCCTAGCCCTGGCCCTAAAACCCACTCACCGTAAGACCCCCACCTCGGACTTCCGCTATCCCAAGAACGAGTCCCACTGATTTTTACTGGTACCAATAACCACTGCCACTAGTGAACACAACCACGTATTCCCCTTGCCCCTAACAGTAACCATCAAGCGAACCCTAACCCTAGCCTTGGCCCTAAAACCCACTCACCGTAAGATCCTGCCCCCAGACTACCGCTACCCCAAAAAACGGTCCCACTGATTTTCACTGGTGCCAATAACCACTGTCACTAGTGAACACAACCACGAATTCCCCTTGCCCCTAACACTAACCATAATGGAAACATTAATCCTAGTCCTGGCCTGAAATCCACTATCCCGACAGGCCTTTATCCCGAATTCGCACTTCCCTAATAACAACAACCCATAATTTCCCCTACCGCTAATAACCACTGTCACTAATTAACACAACCACGTGTTCTCCTTACCATAAACACTCTCCATAATGCTAACCCTAACCCTATCCCTAACTCTAAAAACCCCTAACCATAAAAACCACAACACCTAATAACTGTCACCCCAATGACCACTACCACTAATTACCACTACAGAGAATAGCCATTGCCAGTAACGAAGAAAACTACATATTCCCCTTACCCCTAACTCTAACCATAAACCTAACCTTAACCCTAGCCATGGCCCTATAAGCCAGTAATCCGACAAACCTCTACCCCTAATTAACACTACCCCAAAACCACGACCCATAATTACCACTACCACTAATAACCACTACCACTAATGAACACAACCACATATTCCTCTTACCCCTAGACTAACCATAAACCAAACCCTATCCCTAGCCCTGGCCCTAAAACCCACTAACAAGTTCATAACACAGCCAGTCTCAAAGCTACACTCAAGTGAAACAGCAACATTTTTTTTTATGCTCCCCTTCTAACACTTTTTTAATGACTTGCAAGTAGTGACATGGCATCTCACAACAAAGCCTTTCATGAAACTTGTGTCAGCCTCATGAAAAGGAGTGCTGAGTACAGTCCATCCCATATCATTTATTAGTAGGTGGAAGAGATGATTTACCCCTTGAGGAAAATTTTTTATAAACAAAGAAATGTTTAGCCCTTGTTTTGGTTAATTCTCATGAGTATAAATTTAAACTGTATTTTTAAGAAAACAGCCTAAAGTAAATAAAGAACTTAACATGAGAAACTTAGTCATCTATACAGTGACACCTAACTAGCTTAACTTCAAGTTATCATTGCAAAATACTTTTCACATTAAAATTCCTAACCACATTAGAGGCAAAGAGGGTGTTTTAGTCACCCTCCTGTCTAAATATTTTGGCTTTTCAAAGCACTGTAAGTAATATTCTTGAATCCACTGGAGCACATTCTTCTCTATCAAGAGAGGTCCAAGATGCAGCCTCTCATGATTCATCAGTAGAAGATTAGAAAACTGGAAAAAGTAATTGGGATTGATTTCTTGGATCTTGGCCTATCTATACATCTGAGCTCCCTAAGAAACTCAAATTGGTGAACACATGCTGTTACATATTAAAAAGTTGTAACTTGAGCTTAAAAATACTTGAACCAACCCTAAATACTTTTCTCTTTGTTCAGAAGTGTTTGTGCAAGTGGAGAAAATACTGTGTGATTCAGACTCTGTGTTTTCTGAATGAGTCATTGCCTACCTTGTTATTGCTGAAACCTATAGACCAATATTAAGCACTCTAAAAAAATCCTATCCTACATAATTTTGGTTTTCAATCTAAACCCAGCAGGATAAGCCAGAGATGGTTACCTCACCAAATACTGTGATGGTTTTTCCCCAGTTTATCAAGTCCTCACAGCATCTATCAACTAGCAGGTAAATTGGTTGTTTTTCTCTTCCTTATTACATGAGGGAATAGAAGCACAGTTCACCAGAATGCTTTTGCAAATATCACACTGAAATACTGTATTACCAGTTATAATAGAAATGACTGTGTAGGGAATAAATTCTTGCCATTCAGTCATCTTGCAGTCATATTGAAGGTGACTTACCATACCTCAGTTCTTTTGACTTGTTGGTCTTGGCACCTTGGAAATCTGTCTCTAGGGACCCCATGACAGGTAGCTAAGAAAGGCAAGCCTGTTACCAGTCAACTCTACTGTATGAGGAGACTATATCTCCTTTGGAATATATTCAGGGGACTGCTAACCAAAGACTAAAAAATTATTTAATATATAGCATAGATAGTTTTGCTGTTGAAAAATTTCATGATCTTACATTTATGCAGTATCTTATTCCACTATGATATTACATTTTATATTATAAAATGGTGATGCATCCTCTACAGCAGAAAAATGTAACCATCTTGGTTGTTTCATCATCGGTCACTTCTGATTTCAAAATGTCTAATTTTAAATTTGCAGTAATAAATCTTCCATAGCCATGAAGTAAAGTAGAGTGTAAGAAACCACATACCTGACCATGCAGACTTCCATGTTCATGGACGATAAATGGAGATGTTCTCTTTCCTACCCTTTATTTGTACTCTTTTTCTCCCTCTCCCTCCCTCTTTCTCTTTATACAGTTATCATTTCTCTGATGAGTGCCTTTAGGAGTTGGACTCCATGATCCTTGTGGGTCCTTTCCAACTCAGAATACTCTGTGACTCTGTGACCTACAATTTTATAACAAAGTTATGTATAAATGATGTTTCCTGCTTTGCAGCAAACACAATAAATGCTACATAACATTAAATAATGAATACCAAATTTTTTTGAAACAGTAAAATATATTCTATTTTTTATTTTAAATTTTCCTGTATCTGTATAATCAGTACAGAAAATTATAGACATAGTCCTCTAAAGTTGTCTAGGAAGACATTTTCAGATTTCTCAAACTGATGAAAACCATGTCTAGTCTCCTCTAATTTACTACAGTTCTTATTCTATGTTCTCTCGAGACAGGCACCATTCACTTTGCAAATGGCTGGCAGGTTTTAGGCCATATTTGAGCTGTTCATTTCTGGTGTTAGGCTGAAGGTTAGTTGTCCCACAGAAAAGCCGATGGAACAGAACATGAGAACATTTTTGGTCTAGCATAGCACAAAGTCAGCCAAATTAGCTGAAGCAATCCATGATTGTCACTCTCTTGAACTTTGTACTGTGTTGAACTAAGGACCTCTTGCATAATCTTTGTGCCCCACTGACCTAGGCAACAATTTTCAGTTGGCCTCTTGATGCATTGCTCGGGACAGTGATAGCTTTTGCAGTCTAAGTTGGAATTAAGAAGAACATGTGGTAGTGCCCAGGCACTGTCCAGTGCAGTGGGAGACTGGCTTCCAGCAGTGGTGAATCCTCCTTCCCCTACCCTAGCTTGGAAGCAAAATTTTATAATGGATTTCTTTATAATTTTTATTTAAGCTTTTCTATCAAATGCCTTTACTGTTCATGTTTATTACTGGAAGACAGGTCTCTAAAAAGTCTGCCTGCCATTTTTAATAGAATGGGGGAAGGTGCCTTGTTGCTTTCAGCTGCCAAACTTACCTCCCCACATAGCTTCTTGCAGAAAAGCAGATGTTCTTTACAGTGAACAGTTGCTCTGTGTCTAAATAATGGGCATGTTGACTGAGAGTGAATGTACGATCCTTGTATACATATCACAGACACAGAATATTCATCTTCTGGAACTGAAATCGTAGATGGAGTCAAGATGAATATATTTTTATTTTCCCATCTCTATCAATATTCTTGCAATAATCTTTAGAAGTCAACTACTCTTTCCTTCCTACAGTTCTAGAAAGTTGATCTTATGTTAGGCTGTTTAAACATATTTTACTTGGGTACACTTATAGTGTGATGTATATGGAAGTGGAAACACTATTTCTGCTTTTTGGGAGCAGGAGCTGCAGGCTTAACATCCCACTGTGCATGAAAATTTACGTCTTCCCCTACCTGAGGTAATACTATTTTAGAGTAGAAGTTTTCAATTTCACAGCCTTTAAGAGAGTAAAATAGTGGAATATTTATTTCCCAAGGATTTCCTTGACCCCAGTTGACAGAGGAACTTTACTTACCAGTTCCCATGATTGTGTAGAATGAGCCCAGGCTACAGTTGTTCCTCCTAGTCACATAGTCCTGAGACACAAATGGCTCTTTTTTTCTAACTCACCTAGAAATCAACAATCTCTCTTTGAAATGTTATTGCTACCTTCACCCAGCAGAATAACCGATCACAAAAGCAAAAACTAACCTAAGTTGTATTTGATATAATGTGGTGTAAATAAAACCTATTTCCAAGATGGAATTCAGTTAACAAGTGTGTTCAATAGATGTAAGGTCTAAAACTTAGTGGGCTGCATATCAGAAATCTAAGACTGCTGTTGACAAAGTAAGTATGCAGCAAAACCATTCAGACAAACTCCTGAATGTGAATGGATATGAATACAATTCTCAGGATTAGAAAGAATAAATTATCTATCCCAGCCTACAAAGACTAGAGGCATAGTCTATAACCTTTCTTGAGATGTTTATATGTGTTTGAAAAAAATCTTTTGATTTCCTTTTAGTACATGATTTGCATAGATTGTTATTTTTTGACACACCTTTGTCATGTTACCAGAGAAAATGAACCCTTGGGAAGGCTCAGATTGTATTTTATACTAAATGAATTTATAACTAAAATAACAGAGACAGGAAGCCAGTAATCCTTTTGAGGCTTAAGAAGGATACACACATATAAAAGGCACTTGATTCATGGCCAAACATATCTCTTTTTGCAATTGAAAAAAATGGCTGAATTGTTAAGTGTTGAAATGAATATGTAAAATAACTGAACAGTGAACATTACTGCCTCAGTAAGGTTTGAAAGCTTGTGGTGCTAACTGCAACTCATACTGCATATATGTTTGTGTCCCTTAACGGGTTCTTGTCAAGCCTGCAAAAATCTGAAAATGCATGTCGGGCTCAGCTCTGTGTGTGTGCTCCACGTCAGCATTCAAGCTCAGCTTGTTCTTCCCCATACAGGCTTCTCCCACAATGGCTTTCATTTAAGGAATTTATCAGATCCTTGTCCATTCCAGTTACTTCTCTCACTGAACATTTAATTTCAGTAGTGTTAAACTGTTCTTGTGTCCCCCTTGAATCAAGCAAATGCTAGATAGTTTCAAAAGTTACAAAAAATTTGGGTTTTTTCCTTCTCTCAGAAGCAATGCATTCCTTTTTAACTCAGATCTTTCTTAACCTCGATTGTTCCCTTTTACATTACATTAACTCTAAGACTTCTTGGCTGTCCTATCTCTTCTCCAAAATCTTCCTAGAACTTTAGATTCCCTTGGAGATATTTTCAGGTAACTCTTCATGTCCTCTGGTGACTTTGAGCATCAGATTTTTTAACAATTGTTGTTCTGGATTGCAAAATTCACTCCCTATATTAATGTTACATGAAACAAGGCCAATGTTTACACATTTTGCAGCATTTTCTGTCTAATCATTTTTTATTCCTGCCAGTTTTCCACAATGTTACATGATGATACAAAATAATCTGTGAATAACAGCGTTGATTAATGACATTTCAAAGGTTTTCACATTCTGTGGTGACAACTTGAACAATTTATGCATGAATTTGCAAGCTAGGCCAAATTTGATTTTGTAACCAACTACTGAAATGCTCAGTTTTTAAGCAGCTTGAACCTTTCCTGTCTTTACACAGAACATCTGTTCCCCTCGTGTCCAAGGCTCAGATGACCGGAGAACTGCAGTTGAGGGTTTATTAACATTATAGAGGTTGCACACCTTCAAATTTTTCACTTTCCATTTTAATGTACCTGATTTTCCACTATTTTTCAGCTAACAGATTAAACCTTCATACCATGATATGCATCATCTCTCCAGCTTCCCTACCCCATGTGCTCTGCGGAGCTGATCAGTCTATGAGACAATTGTTTCTGGTCCTTGGGTTCCTGCAGCAAGGAAATCATTGCAACACTCTATACATCTCTGTTGCTGCTGCCCCATGCCTGACTGAGAAATATATGCCCAAGAGAGGCATATATTTCCCGTCCTCCCCCCCCAAAAAAATGCAAGTTATTAACTGGGTGAAACTTCAGGTACTAGGCTAAAACAACAAAGTTCACAGGCTATCTTTAATCTCCAGAAAAAAGCAGGAATTTTACTGAAGTTGCCAGGAAACAGTGTTCTGAGACTTCATAAATTCAGCTCAAGGGAAAATCAGATAGATTCAGAATGAAAATGGGAATTATATATTGTCAAAACAACACCCATTATGTTAGAACTTAGGAGGCAGATGAAGGGACAGGACTTATATACCTTGTACATCCATCCAAATCCAAAATGTGGTCCAGGAGTGCCTATTTGCACATTTGGTTAAATGGCACCTCTAGAGATCTCTAGACCAACCTCTTCCTTGAAGAAGACTATCATCACACTAAAGCAGATCAGCAATGGTTTTGTTTGGCCTTGTTGACCATCCTGAGATGTCCAGTCCTTCAGGTTTAGAACAGAGAGAGAGGTATCATTATCCCCACCGTATGCTGTCATAATGACTTTCCATTAAATTTAGAGCATTACTAGAAAATTCTCATCACTGGAACAGCCTCTAACACTCAGAGGAAGGAGGAGGAGAGGAAGGAGTACCATCTAAGAGCAGGCCAGGATCAAGTTGCATCTGAGATTTTGTCACCTTATGATTCAATATATCTTGCAATGCCATTATCAGAGCTTCAGTATGAAGGATGCAAATTAACCTCATACAGACCGTTCCTCTAGCCTGTGTATTAAAGATTAAATCCCTGGGATACATAAACCATGGATTTGAGTTGTGCCAAGCTGAGGGACTCATTTGTTAGATTAGTACACTAACTGTTAACCTCTTATGTGGAAGCAGAACTTTGAGTCATTTTAAAAAATAGCTACAACATTCCTTATAAATTTCTTTACCAGTTTGCATCCCACAGGCAAAGGATAGGAAGTTAAGGTCCATCTCTAAGCACAGTAATATTAATTTCCTGATTCTGGGCATCATCTCACTCATTCTAAATGGTTCTTTTTTTAATATCACCTCCCTCAGGTGCCCAATTCTCCCAAAACACCCTCAGGCAAGTTTTGACATATTGTCCCTGGATCTGGGAATCCACTTGAAAGTGAAATCCCTAGAGCTCAAACCTCACCATGCCTGTAGTGTCCAGGTTTTTTAATTGATCTGAATCTAAATCCCCTTTAAAATAGGGATTTTAAGGGATTTTAAATGGGAACAATTTTGGACAATAATTTTAATTTTAATTCAATGGAAAAAAATAGTTCAAACTATAAACTACTGCAGTTTAAAAATAAAATACTTCAGCTGACTCACAGTATTTGTAAAATAATACATTCTATGCATGGCAAATAAAAAGCAGAGAAGCTTATTTCAATGGAAAGAAAGCAATGAAAAAGAATCACATGAAGTCACATTACCTTACATTTGTTGTAGGCTAAGAATAGAGTCCTGGATGGTTGCTATGGTTCAGTTGATGTGTAGTGATATAACCACGGTTATGTGATTTGGATGCCTAGGTATCTCAGGGCACAGACACAGAGCCCTTTTAGAAAACTGAATTTAAAAGCCTAAATCATTTAGTTTTTAAGAACTGCCAAATCAATGGAAAAAATGTTCAGGAAATCCTAAAGCAGAATAATGATGTGAAGTTCCCAGATATTGTTAAACCACATAGTAGGTAATAACATTGCACATCCTTTCTAGATCTTGTAATATGTAAGTGTAATAAAGTACAGAATATTATTAACATTAAATACAATATTGCTTTAGTTGAATTAGGCAGGTGTGAATGGTGTGGGACTCGAGGAGTTAAAGAGGAACTTAGAGCAAACCTAAAGCTGTTCATCTGAAAATGACTTATACTCCTGGGCACAATATCTTCTGCAAAACTGAACCTGGCACAGTGTAATACAGTAAAATTTTAGTAATAAATTTCTTTCCTTTTTCAAGTTCTCTGCCAGAAATACCAATTCGTCAGCCAGCAACTAACGAACTACTGCAGTTAGAAAAGCAAGAACTTGCCAATCCTGCCATCTACTGGAAAAATCCTTAAACTGAGTAATGCAGTGTTCGCACTCTAATATTGGCACCAGATCCGACAGCATATGCCATCCCCGGGGAAAGGAGAGAGTCCCTAGATATTCAGTGGCAGGAAACTGCCTCCCTAGCAGCGAGCTTCCTTGATGATGATGTCTGCAGGGGCAAGAATGCACAGCAGCTGTTTGCAATATATTTGGCTATCATCAACAAGCGACATCCCAAAGTCCTCACTGAGTTTTCATCCAGTCTCCCACTGATTTTGGTAGTAATTTTTCCTGACTAAAGAAAGAATGGAAAGTGAGCTAAGGCCTCACTTGGCTGATAGTTTGGGAACTAAATATACCATTACAAACTATACATCAGATACATAAAAGTGCTTTGCAAGCCAGGCTTAGAAGGCAAATAATAACAGTATAAGCTTTATGAGCTTATTTGTCATTCTTTCAAGTCCACATTCTCTACATAAACCTAATCATCATATGGATTAAACTGCAAACCTTCTTCCCCTAAACAAGTGCTTTATATAGATCTAAAAATTCTTGAAAAACATCTTTGTAGTTAATGTATATACTAATATTCGCTACACAAAGCCTATATTCTTTTTTTCATTTCCTTCATTTCTTCATTTTCCATTCCAGTTTTTCAGGGACCATAAGAGTCAGCTCTAATGAAGATCCAGCTGGGAAAAACAATTCAATGGCTTTTAGTAATCGTACTGTAAAAACAAGGTAAATGTACCTGGGCTATTTAGAGAAAAGCAAAGTACTAAGTGATATCACGCCTAGATAATCCTCCATCAGACTATTTAACAACAGCATCCTTGAAAAATAAAAGTGTAAAAAAAATTGCAGATTTTCCTCCAACTTTCAAAATAACAGTAAGGCTGCCACATAGCTTTACACCCATCAGCTGCATTAGCAGCATTAAAGAGGTGGTTTCTTCTTTGGCCTGAGGCTTTTTTTCCCCTATAAGCTTATGAATCCTGATGAGTTTGTCTCCCCAGAGAAAGGGACTGTTTCAAAGTAAATAAAACCATTTGAAAAGAAGAGAGATCAGAGTATGTACGTATTGCAGAATTGCAGAATGCAGGAACTAAGCAGAGATTTTTTTCATACTTGTGATTTTGTCCTTAAAATATTTTTAATCACCCTCCTACAAATTATTCTTTTAAACTAAAATGACAACAGCAGCTCAGGTGTGTCAGGCTTGGCAAAGGTTACATGTCATGTTTTCTCAAAAGAGGTACTGCTTTGTGAAAATTAACTTTGTAGGATAACAGAAACTACTTCTTTTTTTTTTTTTAGCCTCTCTATTTTTTTTTCTAGTGTGTTCATTTCCATGTTCTTTTCTCCCACTGAAACATCATGCTGAGTCACTATACTTCCTGAAGTTAAATTCTTATAGTGCTCAACTGTTCTGGCTATTAAAGCCCTTAAGAAAATACAGTTAAGTTACTGTTTTTCCTACTGCATTTGTAAGAACAAACCACAAAGGGTTTTTTCTTTCATTTTCCAAAACAATCCATTTCCAGAACAGAAGAAAATCATGGAAAATGTCATCCCCAAGAACCTGTTTAAATGTTTTAAATTGCATTTGGGTTTAAGAAAAGCAGAAGAAAAAGAGAAGCTAAAGTGGAATTTAGATGATACCTTCTCAAATGTATTGTGGGGTTTTATTTTTTATACTGTTGCTAATCAAATGAAAATCAATAGGAGAATAGTTCTTTATTGGAGTTCTGCAATCACCTTGTAAATTTCATAAAAATAGTCAGGGTTTAAGTTCAGAGTAATTTCTACCTTTTTTTTCCATATTGGTTCACTGATTCAGCAACTGAGAACTTCATTAGTAGAACAAAGATAAGGATATCAGGCTGCTGTTTATGTCAGTCACAATTACCTTCTACTGCAACAGTCAGTAAAGAACAGTGGAAATAACTATAATTACAAAGGTAAGATTTGCAAAAAGAAAAGGTTTCTCCTTTCAGTTCCACTTGTTCTTATGTATTTTAATTTTTTTTGTCACCATATTTCTCATCTCAGCATTAGCGCTTAATCTTTAAACCAGGTTAAATATGCAGGGCCAAATTTTTAGGTTTTTTAGCTGATTCAAATAGCTTCATTGTATTGCATCGTCTTATATCACCAGAGGGTCTACTGAAATCAGCGGTAAGACAAGGATTTAACTGCATAGATACAAGAGTGCAGCTGGGACTGGAGAACCTGCAGCACAAAGGAGTTGCATCTATCAGGAAATGTCATGAATGTCATGTGATTGTTCACTTCTGTGTATGTATGAAAATTTAATTCCTTCACAGTAGGCAAAAATATTATTGATCTGTTCAAATTCATAGCAGCCTGAAACAAACAAACACATGGCATAGTCAGATCAATCATTTCCTTGGTAAACTCACTACATTAGGCTTTTCCACTTGGCAGTAAGACTTTGGCTCAGCAGTAAAATATTTTTAACCCTTTGTGAGAGCTTTTATAGCTGATAAGCATTTAGCCTTACCACACTAAGAAGATATTGGCCAATCTTAGGAACCTACATAAGACCATTAAGAAGTCCTGAGCTCAGTTCTCCTCTAAAATGTGCCATCTCCAACAATGTATCTGAAGAAAAATGTCTTCCATGGTGAAAAAAGAGGAGATGGAAAAATTAACCTTCTTACTCACTTTAGTCCACAAGTGTACTTTCTTATTTCAGGACCCCACCAAGTTCAAGTACATCCATTCCTCTGACTGGAGACAGCCAGGCTGATGCTGACATCCTAGCTTTCATTAAAGCAAGAGAGAGGATCCTGCAAAAGAAAGGTAAATCCTGCCAAAAAACAGGAAGCCAAACCAAAATCTCGAGTACAGCATTTTAAAGCCAAAATAGCTTTAATCCACATTATACTGACTCAAGTGAGAACTGATTCTGGCTTCACTTATATTACATTATGCTCTCAGCCATTCTAAGCACTTTACATGTATTTATTCTTTACATGTATTCTTTACATGTATTTATTTTAGAAGCTCAGTGCTGCAGTGCAAAACTATGAAGGCTCTCTGTTTTTCTCAGTCACCATCATTGAACATCCTGGGCCATGCAGGGCTGTGGAGCCTGCGTAGTGTATTACTTTACCCTTAAGTAAATGCATTTAAATGAGGTTTCTTGATAATTAAAATACTTCCAAATTTTTCTGTATAGATTTTCTTTAAAGTATGTGGCCTGTTTTTTATCTGATACAATTTTAGTTGTAACAATTGACTCCAAATAAAGATTACTCCAATGATTTCACTGTTCACTACCTCAGGAGGCAGACTGGCCCACTGTGCCCAGCAGAGAGTATGTCCTTAACAGGTCGTACTGTTACACTGATACACTATATCAAGATCTAATGAAACTTTCTATGAGTATTTGTCATCAAACCAGGTACTCAGAGCAGTCACAGGTAGGTAATAAAGTTCACTCTAGAGTGATAAGTAAAACTGGCAGGAAGCAGAAAGCAATAAATAAACAATGGTGGCACTGCAAGGTAGCCTAAAAGTAATTCATCATGATTAAAAAAAATGACCTGTGATTTTCCTTTCTTTTTTTCCTGAGTAATAGTTTTTAGTGGCAGCAGCCAATTAGAAGATGAAAGCGGTAGTGGTTACTGAAGCAATAACTTTCCATCAGCACTTTGGTGCTGATGACAGCATTATTCAACAAGCTATCAGCACTGGCAGATGGTGTTAGCACTGTCACAAAGTGGGGCCTTGGTATCACACTGCTTATCAGAAAACTGTCAGGTAAACACACAGTGCCTGAAAAAACAGCCTCCCCTACACTCATCCAAAGCAAACACTTAACAGGCTTAGGCTTTGGGATCCCTTTTGTCTTTATTTAGACAAGCAGTTGTCAGGTTTCTTCTGCAAATGAAATTAAGTTGATTTTATAGGCAGCTCACCAGGAGAACGTTAGAGATAAGTGTCTTACAACAAACATTTCAGGCCTTTAGGAGGTCCAAATCTGACTCAATCTGTGACATACAGTAATGTAGCTAACAAGAGCACATCTATGATTATCTGCTAAATCATACCATATCAAGAATGCCTCTCTCAAATGCCTTTTCCATCCTGATTGTTTCCAGACACAGGCTATTACCTATCATCATCCATCACTTTCAGAAGGGACTAGACATTATCGACATTGACAGCTATTTAGACCCCAAGTCATAAAAGGTATTCTTTCAGAAAAAAGGACAGTCAACACTTTAAAAATTGTTCTGAAGTTCAGTTAGACAAGATGAGCTGTCCTAAGTAGATGAAAAGGAATGGAATAGCACTTGATCTTCTTGGTAGTGCAGGGCTGGATGACTCAACCAATTGCAAAGCATAGGTAGGAGAACAAAAAAGTAAAGAGGCTTTGTCAGTACAACAAACCGTGTAAGGACCTGATGTGTCATAGATAAGAGACAGTTGTTCTGAAAAGGATTTGAAGTCAACCTAGCAGATAAAAGAATGTTTTTCTTCCTTGTGTGAAAAGGGGAAACCTTCCATATTTAGGGATGGAATCACTAATATCAGGAACCGTTGAGCAAAACAATTTTGTAAATTCTAACTTAGCAAGATGAAGGAGGATAAAACCTACACATTAATACTACTAAGGAAGTACTTTGAACTTCATCACTGCAGTGAAACCTGAGGACACTTATGAAGGGCAAGTGGTCACCTTTCTAACTGGGAGAAGAAAATGGAAAATAGCAACTCCACAATTCCTGTACCTGCAATAGTGTTATGTGTTCCCTTTTCCTGTGAGCACATCATTTCACTCTTACTTCATTTGTTTCTAGACTGAAAGAAGCTAAGAGGCACAATAACTGCTGTAGTGTTTGTGCATCAATGGCTACTTAGAGTTTCCAATAACACTTGTATCCAAAGCAGAGGAGAACTGGATGATTTTCTTTCAAGGGGGAGGGATGGGGACTATGATGTCCCCATTTCTGCCCCCCAAAAGAAAAACTACCAGGTATAGAGTTAGGTAGAGAGGAAGATCAATGTATTCTCACTTGTAACTTTGGGGCAGGGGGAGGAATTATGTGTTACCAGTCTCACACATAACTCTTCCTCAAGAAATTTCAAACTTCTACAAAAAAAACCAAAGAGAAATTATTTGCCCAGAGCCATTAAGCTGAGTCAGACACTTTCACATAGAAGTTAAGTGTGCTGAGTCCCAGGCCAGTGCTCTGTTGCCTCCTTCCCAAACTCTCTTCAGCTGAGACGTTCAATAATCCTTTCTACATTTGTATTCACTCTCTGCATGAGTGTTACACACACAGTGCCCTGCAGGAAACAACATGAGGAGACATAGGGTCAGCCAAACCAAAGTCTGCTGGGCCTCAAAAATGTCAACATCATTAGTGCTCTTTCCTTCATTGATCCTGACCCTTCCAAACTTCTATATCAGTATCTTAGAAGAAAATCTCCCTCAGTATCTGAGGGACCTACTTTTCATTCGTTGGGAAAAATAAAAAAATAAGAGAAAAAAAAAGGTAAATGTCTGCAGAAGCCAACAGAGTGGAAAATAAGTTTCATAAACAGAAAGCATGGGAATGCTCAGTATCCTAACTGACAGTAATGCAGGGGTGGGAATGAGAGGTCTCAGTAAAGATTCCCTTGGGGATTGTGGGTTGTTACCATTTGCTAATCAGAGCGGAATTAAAGCAGGTACATTCACGGGGCCTTGCTGGGATTGTTAAAGCACTGTAATATCTACATTAGAAAGCTTTTTACAAAGGGCTGCTCTTCAAACATGCTTTTGTTGCCTTGTTCAGACCTGAGATAGAGAAACAAAAAGTCAATAGAGTACATTGATGATTTTTGTGCTTTAAAAGTTTAAAATTAAGAGCTTTTTTCCCCCTTTATTCTGTTTTGTGTTTCTGAAGTTTGTTTTAAAACTGACAGTGCAACCTGAAATATAATCTAATGTATTATTTATCTCCTTTCAGGCTTGGGGAACAAATGAAATTCTTGTCACAGTCCAACATTTTCTTTTAGAAACAGTGAAAGACCTTTATTCTTTCCCATCCTCTTCTGTTTAGAAAGAAGTATGAGTAAGTACTTTAGATGAACAGGTTTAATTGTTAAAAGTACAGACAGTATTCATTGACAGGAAAATCCATTTCTCTGGCAATAGATATTGGAGTATTTGCACTCAGCTTCTTCATGTTGCATTAAGATTAAGCAAAACTGAAATAACTAATCAGGAGTTTGCCAAATATGTTTTTTAATGAGAATTCATTGTATGTTTTCTAAACTTAAAAATTATCTAATATATTAATATTCTTGTACAGCTTTAATCTGGGAAATTTATTACTGCTGATAGTTTTGTTTGGATTAATTTGCATAAGGCTTTATTAATTACAGCTATTTGCTATCAAGAGATATCTGTTCAATAATAGCAGTTATCTGGTTTATAAAATTCTCTAAAATTTCATTTGAGATTTTTTTTTTTCCCCCAAGAAATAGAAGTTTTAATATCAGATTATTAGAATTCTGGGATTGCATTGTATTATGAGAAAAAGTGTTTTAGAAAGCAATTCTAGAGTTCAAAATTTTCCAACTATTTTCTTTTTGTTTGAATGCGTTAAATGTTGTGCAAAATATACACCCTCCCAGATTATACAGGTTTCAGAAGAAACAATTGCATTTAATAGGCTTAAAATAGAGCAGGGAAAATAGTTCTAAAACACAAATGACATGTGAAGGTTTAAATGTAGCTATATCTTATAGACAATGTAAATTCACTCTTGACTTGATACTACTTTATTGCATAATATCCAGGTATGCAGCAACTTATTTTACATATCAGACCAAAGTCAAAAAATGCAATGCAAAATGCAGTCAATTTCTCTGAGATATACATGCTACCAGATTGAAGCTGTCATTTTTCATCCTAGTGGTAATCTTATAGTCATGCATTTGAAGGATTTGGGTTGTTTACATAAAAATAAAACAGTATATTGACAGAAGTCACATATTCTCAAGGTTGTATATTTCTTTAAGTTGTCGATACTTAATAGAAGTACATGGTGAATTGCTATGTTCAAACCTACAGAAGATATATGTTTATCTAATTAACAACTAATATGCAATCAATTAAGAAATATTAAAGTTATACCTTTTTTGCATTTTAATTTTCTGTAAAAGTCAGCACAGCTGCCACATAAATTGGTAAGTTTTATGCAGAATTTGGTATGTACAAGATGAGATAAAAGTCAGATCTACTCTTCCTTTGAAAAGAGGGAGTTCCAGTATTTGGTCAGAGGTGGAAAAATCCACAAGCCTTCCCCCTTTTGTATGTCTGCTTTGTTGGAGATTATATTAAAATGTTCTTCTTTCAAAATTTTTATCTGTCTGTCTTTATTTTTCTTCTTCTCACTAATATATGAACACTGTGTTAAGTATACACTGAATTATTGCTTATGCAGCTTCTGAGGAGAGCAGGGTCACCATCCTGCCTCCATCCAACCCTGCTAGCTGGAGAAGAGCCAGAGGTTCCAAACCCTTGCTTGGGTGAAGCAACTGTCTTTTTTGGTTTCCAGTAAAATCCCCGTTGTGGTGAATTCATATGAAGGTGGCCAAAAGAGAATCGCTGGTACAGCAGCTCCTTCCTTGTGACATTGAAGCATTTCCAATAGTTTTAAGCCACTGGTTAGGAGACGGATCTCAGTGCTACCCTGGTATGATCTCTGTGGTGCTTCTATTACTTGGTGGTTCAGTGTTCAGTTCTCAGTTTGCCACACATCTCACTCACAGAGAGAAAAAATTACTTGCTCTTCTCTTTCAAAATTCTTTAGCCTTTTTTCACACTGTTGCAAATCTGGTGTGAAACTGTCAACAAAGTGGCACCTGACTGGCAAAGTGGTCTGAGATTAAGATTATACCAAACACTTAAGAGCTGGGACAAAAGTGGGTCCGGTAATAGAAAAACATATAAACATATAAAACCATATAAATAAAATATAAATTCTTGCTTGCTACTTTGAAAAAATTCATAATATCACGTGGAAAGAAAAGATCGTTCATTCAATAAACAATAGTCTTTAGACTTAAAGCATTCTCTTTTTTAAAAAAATGCCTCCACTTCTCAAAACTTGCCTCTTGGGTTCATAGGAAAAATCAGGTTGGAAAGGACCTCAGCAGGTCTTTAATTCCATCTCTTCCTCAAAGGTATGAGATCAAACCAAGCTGCTGAGGGCTTTGTTCAGTGTGGTCTTGAACACCTCCAAGAATGGAGACAGCATAACCTTTTCTAAGCAATCCACTCCAATGTTTGACTGCCCTCATCATGAAAAAGTTTTCCCTTAAGTCCAGCCCGGACTTCTCTTTTTTGCCCATTATCTCTCTTCCTCTCACAGGCCACTCTGTCAAAAGCCTGGCTCCAGCTTCTTAATGGCTTTCTCACAGGTTACTGAGTCACTTCTCTAAGTCTACTTGGCTTCCTGAAAGCATTTGTTGCTTCAAGAAAGTTTGGTTGGCCACAGATGAACAAAGTTACTTGTTCTAATAATTGTTCTTCATATAATTTCAAGATTAATTTGAAATAGCCCAAGCATTTACCACATTGAAGAAACAATCAGGGGCCAATATTTATACTGGTATTGACTGCTCCCTAAACCACAGGTAAAATAGTATTGCTAAGCTTGGAAATTCTCATACATATCTGTCTCCTGTCAATTCATCAAGATACCTAGTTGCATTTTGTTCAATGTTCATATGGTAAATACAATTTTTTTTTTATTGTCTGGGGGGGGTTTTTTGGTTTGTTTTTTGGGGTTTTTTGAGATTTCTTGAGGAAGTAGCTGTAGAGTGCTAGATATAGATATTTCTGGGATTAATTGAGACCAGACTTTGTGGATCATCTCATACTTCAACACGTTTCCAATCTTCTACATGGTTTATTTCAGAAGAAGATACACATCCTCTGGTCTCCTACAGCAATGTAGCTTCTGGGAGGGTCAGGATATGACCCAGATTTAAAATAAAGGCCAAAGGGTCTGTTCTCATTTATGCTGATTCTGGCAGGGCTCTGTACACAGTCTGGAACTGTGTCAGTGAAACCTTGGAGCTAACCAGCTTTTGGCTTGGGCATTGTACACTTCCTGGCCATTGCAGCTTTCCAGAGAGCTTAAAAAAAAAATTACATAACCCTGTGTTGAGTTACTCTTGCTTGGAAGATGGACATGCCCAATTCAATCTCCCTCTGTCACTCCTGCATTTTTTAAGAAAGAGGCTTTAAAGTGGAATAATGAGGTTCACATATGTAATGGTGTAAGTATATAATCTGTATAACCTGTATAACAGGTGACCTATATAATATATAGAATCTATATATTATAGACTCTATATATAAACTATATAATATATATAATCTATATAATGCTATATAATCTGGTTTAATCAATCAGAGGATGTACGTATTTTATGTCAATAGTATAAGCTGAGAGCACTTCAGCAAAATAAAATGCTAAGATCATGTAAATGTTGTCTGTACCAAATATACATTTGGTGAATATGGATGCCAAGAAGATGAACATCTGGGAATGTCTCATTACATATAGCATATTTGGTAGCTCTCTGTAGAATTTGTTTGTCTTTTCAAAGTGCATTTTTAATAACCACAACAATCAAACTTCTGTTTTCAGATTATTTCACCTGAATAACATTTATTGTTGCTTAAATCAATGTTAAATGATCTTTTTCTAATTTTTTTTTCTCTTTTACTTCCTGCAATGTTTGCTTTGAAACCTCACCTATAAGACAAGCAATGTAGACTGGATATTTATGAGTGGTTACTATCCATGCCTGGATTTAACACCACCACAATAAAACTGAAGATTTCTTTTCTCTTTTTCCTTGAGGGAAATCTCAGAGGCTGCACCTAAGATTGTCTAAAGATTATCTTCTGTTCATTTTTTGGAGCAGATGGGGATGCTTCCTTTAAAACAAACAGAGAACTAAACAAATACTTGTATTTGTGGGCCAACAGTGGATTTACTCAAATGTATTTGTACAGATGAAGAACACAAAACAAGATCTACTTCCAATATAATA
The DNA here is from genome assembly GCA_035222235.1 of Margarornis squamiger. Lineage (NCBI taxonomy): Eukaryota > Metazoa > Chordata > Aves > Passeriformes > Furnariidae > Margarornis > Margarornis squamiger. The sequence goes on from JAWWTY010000106.1 coordinate 29,915,141, forward strand.
ACTACAGAATTCAAGAAAACCTTTTTTTTCCTTCCCATGAAATCTGTCTGAGAAAAATTCTGTTGAAATCTTAGAATTCTTTGTAACTTTATTCTGTTTTCACCTATGTGAGCATAAATAAGAAAGTCTAAATGATTGGTTTAAATCTGGAGTAAGAACAAGATCAGAAGTAGAAAATTGCCAGATGGCAATGTCGTGCCTAAAGAAATGCAGTGGTTCTGTAATTTATACTTAACGTGGTTCTAAAATAATTTCTTTAATTCTTCTCTGAAGTGCATAGTTTAAAAGTCATTCAAGGAGCAAATCAAATTAAAAACAATTCAGTATTTTCTTGTATAAATTGTTCAAGTTGAAATGCATAGCACGTGGAAGAATGGATCCCTGGATCTTTGCATCCACTTTGTCAACTAGTTCTGTACAGAGACATTTCTACCAGAAAAACTAGTCCAAAAAATGATTCTTCATCAAAAATTTGAGAATGACAGGATCAGCCAAGGTATCTTTCAACCATTTTGTTACTTATTTTAGGAACAGCTTATTTGTGTCAATGTAAATTATATTCCTACTGATCACAATGGTATTATTTCTGGCTTTTGAAAACCACTGTGGAAAATGAGCAAACCATGTCAGTTATTTTTGGCCCATCTTTTGTTTTCCATCTATCCATGTTTAAGATCTGTTAGGGACTGCAACAATACATGAAGCAATTGGAGAACCCTGAATCTTTTGATTTGCTCCAAGTAATACATGAAAAGTGATTATTATGTTGATTGTAAACCAGGATATCATTTTGGTATCTGTCCTTTCCAGAACAGTTCGGATTTTCTGTGAGAAAAGCTAGATCCTATTGGGTCAGTCACACCGAGGAAGAAAAATATGATAAGTGAAGGAATAATCAAGGTTGTTGTGTTCTGCCCTGGATTAAAAATACATTTTGTGAGAAATAATTCCTCAGCTTTGAGACCAGATGCACTCTCTATGTTCAATATTGGCAGGGAGCATGGGAAAAGCAGGACCTCTGAGAAAGTCAACTTCCAAGTTCAGCTACTCTTAAGTTCTTGCATTCAGCACCTTTTATTTCTAATGTTTGTGAACTCAGGTTTTGTTTAGTTTTTAATCAGAAGAGCATTAGAAGAGCAACAGGAGACGTTTATAAACAGTGTGCTTTGTCATCCTGTCACTAAAAGGGATCTGTTGGCATTGTTATTTTGGCACATAATATATTATGCCTTTTTACCTGGAAGCCAAATTTAATTTCTGCTATGGTAAGCCATGCTGAACATCCTCCTCCAGATTCAGAACTCACACAAAAATCATAAGTCTTCAGTGTACTTCAAAATGTATATATTTCAGTTCCTTTTTTTCCTGTGGCAAGACATAACTTCTGGGCTGCTGGACAGAATCTGGCTTTTCTTGATGCCTATACTGCAACCTGACACTAGAGGGGGAAAAACTCAAACCAGTCGGAAAAACTAAAGTATAGAAGTAAACATACCTTGATGATTTTAGTGACGCAATTGGCAACACCCTCAGAAAATTAAGATCCAAAAAGTGAGCCTGAGGGGAGATTTTTTCTTTAGGTATAATTCAGACTGCCAACTTTGGCAGCTGGAATGCTTTGCTGAACTGAACAGAACAGAAAAGTAAAACAGATTCAGTGCTCTATTTGTTCATTTTTATCTTAATAGTTTCATTATGAAACATACTTGAACTGAGAAAACTTGTCTCAGCCCAGCTATGCACATGGGTTTGCATCCATTCCAGAAAACCAGTAGGCTGGCATTCTCCTGGCCTTGTAGACACAGGTCCTATAAACAACAACATGCCAAACACCTGGATCTCTCACCAGAGACAGCCCTGTTGGTGTAACAGGCAGTTGTGCAATATCCCAGGCTTGCCAACCCCTAGCATTTCACAAGGTATGGAACAACAAGCTATACCTTTTAGTTATGGGAATCAGATGCAACAGAGACCTTCTTGTTAGATCCAGGTAATTGTCACCCTGAGCACATACCAAGAGAAGCCCTTCTGTCATTTGGACATCTCAGATCAGATTGCTTCATCATATTGTTGAAATGCTCAGGAGTATCAGTGCCATTGTAACTTCTTTCTCCCAAATGTTTCACTTTTTCAGCTGAAAAAAAATGCCAGAGCACTAAGGCCCTGAGTCCTGGCACATTGCACTTCTCTGCTGAAGTCTTTCTGTTCCCCAGTCACATCGACAGAGTGGTCCCAGACAAAAGTACGAGATGGTCTCCTGGGATTTGCCCACAATAGTTTTCACTTTTCAGAGTGCTAAGTGGCCTGCTACCAGTCAGTCATAAAGTTCTGGGTGATGCCTGGACCTAGGCTACAAGCACAGTACAAATGGTAAGTACAGGGATTTTCCCATATACGGATATGAATGACATAATTTTTTCAGTATTTTTTTCTGTGAGTACTACCTCTTGTTTGAAGGTAAGTGGAAAACAATCTGATTGCTAAGCAAAGGAGGGATAGCTGTATCCAGAACATTTTAACAGGAAGGGAATTTAATACCAAAACTGCATTCCTAGCCACCTGGCCTTCTTTCTGTGTGTGTGTGTGTGTGTGTTTTCTTTTGGAAGCAGTGTGACACAGATGACACAGATGACGCTTCCTACAGAAAAATATGCAAGCCCAGCTCATTTTCAGTGCATGATATTCATTAAGGCTCCCATGAGTGAACTTCTAATGCTTTCTTAACCAATGATTAACCTTAAGCCCTTCTTCCCCCTAATGCATTTGGATTAAAAAGGCAATATGCAGACTGAAAGCAGGAGGCATGAGTGGTGCATTGTCTAACTCTGTGGACTAAAGGGTGGAGTCATCTGACAAAGAGTTCAGGAGCTGCAGGCCAGACAGTGAGGGGATTGAACTTATTAGGATTACAAAAGAAAGAGAGGTTCTGTCGTGTGACCAGGCTGAATTCAGGATGTTTATAAGCTTCACGATGCTGCTTTTACTGGTGCCAGCAATGTTTGTATGGTACAGACGGCAGCTATTGACTTTTCCATTTATCCAGCTCCGTACTCTTCTTTGCTCTGGAGAGTCTGCTGCAATTAAGGAGTTTATAGTATTTTCTTGTACAGAACTCTAGTGTTTAGGGTAAGGCTTTACTTGTCAAGATTTTAAGAATCTATCCGTGACTCTATATTCATATGACCCAGGCTAAGTCATTTAGCCACAGTTCTGATTCAGATTCCTAGCCTGGAAAACAATATCAGCCTCAAAGGACTTCATTCATTTAACTGAGATCTTTGGATAAAAGCTATTTTAATAGGAGAAAAACACTACGATTCACATTCTTATTAAGCCATAAATGCTCATCCTTTATTTTGGGTAGAGAACAGCTGTGGAATGACAAAATTTCTCTGTTAGTCTCACTTTGTATAGCCTTGATATCTGTGTGTTCTATTAAAAAATTCTCCAGGGCAGTAGCTGGGAACATGGGCATGTGTTCCTGGATGTTCTGGGTAGCACACGTCTTGGGGCAGTGACCTGTTAAGTACTGAGCAGGGACTGGCAACAGCAGAGCAGCAGCATGCCCCTCCTCACCATACGCAGCCGGCAGATCAGCTGGACCCCGCTGCTGCTACTGGCCTATCTCTTTTACCTCCTCCTGGGCGCTATGGTGTTCCAGCTGCTGGAGAAACAGACAGAGACCCACTTTCGGGATCAGTTTCAGCTGGAGAAGCTCAATTTCCTGCAGAACTACACATGCTTGGACAGACAAGCCCTGGAGAAGTTTGTACAGGTAAGAGGAACAGGTTCCCATTATTTTGGCGCAAGCATTATTTTCCTTAGAAGACATTATACTATTTTGGCCAAGCATTTACAAACTGATCAGCTGTCCATGATATTAGAGGTCTAACTGTATAAATTAAAGGCAGAGGTTTCTCAAGCCTATTCATATACCTCTTTATCTTGATCTATTGAACTACTTTCTTTTCCCAGTCATGAACTCCCCAAATATGTGCATCTGCCTGATGCACCTTTGTGCTACATTGCAGTAATTTCAACTTTATGGTTCTCAGCTCCTTCAATAATTATTACAGAAAATTATGGATGAGGACAAAAAACAAGAATCAAACCTAAAGGAGTAGGTTGGCCTTCCAAGGTTCTCCAGTCCAAACCTGTGCAAATTCTACCCTTTTGTACTAGAAATTGTCTACCGCCTTTGAAGGTGGTCCTGTACTCCCAGACCTCTAAAGAAACGACTAAGTCAACCATCTCTAACTGCGCTACCTATCTTTTGTAAGAAGAGATAAAGGGCTCTTGTTCAGTATAGGTTGCCAATTAATGGCATCTTCAATTACGTTTTAATCTATCCCTCAAAACTGGCTGGAGATACCTTTCTTGATGTTATAAATATAGTCTCATACTAGTATTGCAAGAACTGGGCAGAAATCTCTGAACTACCACTTTCTTTATACTCAAAGTCTACCCAGATGCAGAGGTGGGTGCCTAAACAGTTTGAACTCTTTCTACCATGTCATTAAACCTGATAAAAACTCTAAATATGCTGGAAGTTTGCCCAAGTCAGAGGACTTCCACAAAGGCATGTGTTTTTGATCAACAAAAAGGCCAGATTTTGTAAATGAATTTGAGCAGACAGTGAAGTTCAGATCAGAAAGGGTAGGAAAGGTGCCTGAACATCTATCTACAAAGCCAATGTTCCGATTACTAATACTGTGATATATTTCTTGTGGAACACTGTGCATTGGCCAGAAAATTACTAGAGTTTTCGAGAACTTACGTGCCTAAAAACAAGTCTATTTTTTTCAGCTTTAGCATTTGGTGATATTACTTCTCCTTCCCTTATCTCTCTGATAATGATTATAGAGGTGAAAACCCTGATTCTCATTGGCTTTGTAGATAGATGTTCATTCTAAACATAACAGGAATACTTTATAGGATTGAAAGGTTTAGTTAAATTAAATCTCCACTACCCTAGAAACCTTAGGGAAGGTTCACACATGTCCATATTCTTCTCACTCAGGCTTCAGTGGAGCTTTCTTAGCAGTGCCTTGCCACACATTTGGCTGTGTCTCTGCTGAGTTAAATACAATTTCACTTGCAAGCTGTTCCTGATTAAACCAGCTGAGGGCACAAAATCATTTACAATGCACCGAGCTTCAAAGTACTTGGATTTGGTATTCCTCAAGGTCCACGTAAGTGCAGGTACTCTCTGACTTGCCTGACTGTTAAGAAATTTGTCTAACTCTTATTAATTTTAGGAAATACTACTCTTCCCATATTAAATTTCTAATTCCAAAACTAATGCAGGGAAGCAGTTGTGTCTCAGCATGTTTTAACTATATGGTTAAGAAGGCCTGTTCATCATGTGAGAAGTTCCAGTCTGAAAAGGCACAGTAGTTAGACTGCAGTAAGACAGTCCCTAGCCTCAGTCTGCTTAGCTAACAAGTATAAGATGTCTTGTCTTAATGCCCATTCTTTAAATGTAAATCCTGAAATTTGAGATTCAATCCAGGTTTCTTTTTGCATATCTATTATCACTAATAATAGAGTTACCACTTACAGTTTATTAGCTTTTGACTCAATTGTGTATGAAACAAATCCTTGCAATTTCATGTTGCTAAACTGCCTTTGCTCTACGTGGCTAAAACTGCCTAGCTGAGAGGTGGCCCTGAGCTGCAATTCCTAATGTGAGCAGTTTGGAGCTTTGGGAAAGTGCAAATCCAAGCTCTGTGATCTGATGCATCTCTGGTAAACACACTGCAGTCAGGAAATTATGCCATTCTGACAGCATAACTGAGAAGCAGATGCATTGAGTAAGGATGCACCCTTTGTAAGTCCCTGTTTTGATTATGTCCGTAATTTTTCAGCCTCAAAAGAATGGCTCCAAACATATACTGAAAGGACCAAATGCTAGTCTATGACCTCAGGTGGCTGCAATGTGCATCGGCAGGGGGACAGGAGGATACTACTATAGCTTTATGTAGGTTTCATACTCTTACTGTAAATTACAGCACATTGCTTTTACTTACTGGCTACTTCTGCTCCCCAAGGCAGCAGCTAATGCTCACCAACCATTCCACAGCTGCTCTGATCACACCCCAGCCATAAATCTGTACCTGACCTGCAGGTGGAAAGAACTAGGATCCATTTTAACTGTCCCACAGGAACCTGTTTGTTTAGGAACAATTCTGCTGGGCACCAGGATGCCATTTCTTTCAAGGGGTTGTACTTAAAAGCGACATCATACCAAGAAATCTGACCTTGTCAGACTATGTCTGAAGAATTCAACATTCGGAATTGTCTTACTCTTCCATGCCGACACTCATGATGTGAATGTAGCTCCTGTGAACTCACGTGCATTGAAATGCATAGAACTGTCAAGTGTTCCTTACAGAAATAAATTAAACCTGTGATTATTTTAGACATTTCAAAATAGTCACACCTCAGTGGCTTCTGTATGTTCCTTCTAAGCAGAAAATGAAATAGTCAACTCTAGAAAATTTCACACATAGAATTCTTCCCATTCTAATTCTTCTAATTCTTCCCATTTGGCTTTTAATGGATAATGTAAAGTTATTTGTCATATTGAAAGAAAGCTTGCTGACACTTCAGTTGTGAGGTGACGTGATGATGCCCAGCAGCTCTCTGATAAACTTGACCAATGCTGTAGGATTTTTTACTGAAGGAATAACATTACCCACTAAACTTAGCATACTCAGTCCACCAGAAGAGATCACCTAATACTGCAGAACCTGTACAAAATTGGATACCTTGTAGTGGGTATGTTCATTAGAAAAGCAATCCTTCTGGCAGTAGTCAACATTTGAATCAAGAAAGTGTATATTCTTTGATCTCATACTCCTGGAACCAGCTAAAGCTGGTGTTGCTATTGAATCCTGCTCATGTCTTGCATCATACAAAGTCTTTGGAAGAGATGAACAAGTAATTCCTTCAGGCATTTTGCAAAATTACAAAGGCTGTGACCTGGTATGTGACAAACAAGGGGATTCTTAAAACCTAGGTACTGAGCAAAGGGAAACCAGTCTCCTTTGGAGAAATCCTTGGGGACAGCAAAGGAACACAATCTTCACTAAGGCAGTTGACAGGATATTTAATGCAGGAGCAGTATTTTTATAGCACACAGTAGTTTCAGTCATCTAGTAAGAGCTATTTGGATTAGTAGAGAATATTTGATTAGTTAATCTTTCCAACTAGAAGAAGCCTAATATTAATGGAAAATTATTGGGAAGTCAAAGCCAAAAATAGAAATTCATCCTCATTAGTACTTACATAGAGGAAACAGAAATGAGCACATTCCTCACGCCCCTCCCCACAGACACAACTATACAGTTACACTTGCCTAAATTAAAAACTGGAATGAGATGACTAGACTACAGAAGGAGAGAAGAGGAACTACCTATATTTTTTATGGCACAGCTTTAGTTTTTATTCCCAATTTGATCACTTTGGGGAATTCCTCCATTCCTTTCCCCTGAGATTTCATCTAGCTATGGAACCAGTGCTCCTTAAATGGCCAGTTCTCCAGTGGCAGGAGCTCAGGCTCCTGGCCAGCTCTATTTCCAAGTTTTGTCATGTCAGCAGAAGTCCATTTTAGTCCAGGTCTAGACTGTTATTTACAATGTTTGTCCCTCTGCTTGCTCAAGATGGAAAGCAGTATTTACTTCTCTCTATTTCTGACATTTCTCTTCTTTGCTCCTTTGACCTCTTCTGCCTCAGGTCCTCATGGAAGCATGGGAAAAAGGGGTCAACCCAGAAGGAAACTCTACAAATCCCAGTAACTGGGACTTCAGCAACTCCTTCTTTTTTGCAGGAACTGTTGTCACCACTATAGGTGAGGTACTCTCCTTATAAACTTGGGTTTCCTCCAACTGTCCTTTAAAGCCCCCAGAAACATTTAATTGGTGGACAGACTACACCTGCAAGACAATCAGCTACTGTGGGTTACAGTTTTCTATTGGTTTTCCAGTTATGCCAGTTATTCTTATGTATCTAGTATTTTACACCTGCCAAAAAATCCGAGTGCCTACTTGGTACACACAATATCATTTTGTACATGGACAGCACATCTTGAGGTTGCTTTGAAGCACTGCATTGCACTCACCACAAAATCAGAGACCTACAGCAAGTTACAATACTTCCTATAAGAGTACTATTTTTGATGTTTTTTGATATTTAAGAGTGATGTTTTTTCAGCCAGTAGTAGTGAACGCACAGGAGTTCATCATAAGCAATGCCAATTTGTAGACAGATTAATTGCAGAATATCATAGATTCACAGGTTCCCAAAGCTTAATGTAGTTGAAATTCCAAGCTTAGAAACACTCCATGATGCCTGCAGCCTGACTGTGGAGACTTTTCATGTCACTCTTTTCTTCTTTTTTTCCAGGTTATGGTAACCTTTCCCCCAGCACAGTGGCAGGCCAGATCTTCTGTGTGTTTTATGCCTTATTTGGCGTGCCCCTCAACCTGGCCTTCCTTAATCAGCTGGGGAAAGGTCTCAATGCTCATCTGCTTACCCTGGAAAGATGGGTGCAAAAGCCAGGCCGTGCCCAGGTATGGTGTCAATTTATCACTTGTTTCCACTGTTTTAAAACTAAGTTCTCTTCTCAGATAGGTGCTGCTGCTGCTGCTAGATTGGGTTGTGCTGTGTGAACCACAACAATTTCAGCCCTTTATATCTATCAGAAACTTGATACACTCAATTTATCTATATCCTTAAAGCTTTGGCTTAAAAGGCTCTAGATTTGCCTTTTTAAAACCTGACTCAGCAAAACTACTGATGTGGTGAACTTACAAGAATAAGTGTGTATCCACACATAGCTGAATCAAGCCCTTATTCTCTAAGCTGTGCTAGCATCTATCCAGAGTCTAGCTCTACGCTGTGCAATGACAACTTATTTTTATTAGTATGGTAATCTGGCTTCAATTAGCACTTCCTCCCTTTCCCTTTCTTAAAATGCACATACTCCTTCTACTTACTTACAGCTTATTGGTGAGTCATTGAACTAGTCCAAATGTTTTATAAGAGAAGCACTGATAACAGAAATTCCATGAAGGTAACTTATAAGCAATTTAGTGCGTGCTTCTGAAAAAAGGTTCAGTGAATTGATTGCTTCAGTGAGGGAAAAGGGAGATATGTTAGATATGTCAAAATATTTCAGAATTCTGACACAAGTTTTCTTCTTTTTCATTTGTAAAATCTCTTGAGTCACTGCATTCTCTTTGTGCAATGGGAAGGCTATAAAGGTACTGTCAAATGCAGATTTAGATTATATAAGCAAGAAATTCTTCAGCCACACAACCAATGGCTGTTCCCCAAACACATACAGCTCCACCACCAGAAGGATTTTCATGTTTTCATAGCTGCATCTTTCCTGAGATTTCTAACAGCACCTCAGGGATGTGATTTTTTTTTTTTTTTACTCTTGAATTAACACTTCATTTCTGGCAGAACTCCTATGATCAGACAAATCTTTGGAGCTGTATCTGCTTATTTACCCTGAAAAGCCCCTTCCAGGAAGTTGGTTTATCTCCTTTCAAAGACAATTTTGTCATACTTGGGGAAACTAATTACAGTGAGTTCTTCTTTATTCCTGATTTACTTTCCCCTGCATTATAGGTTTGTACCAGAAAGTTCTTAAAAGGCAGGGTAAAAATTAAAATTGTCAAGTTTGTTAAAACTTTTTATGCAAAATTCATTATCTATTTAAATGCTATTACACTACTAGAATGAACTAAATGAGAACAGATATCAACCATAACCATGTTGATTGGTAATTCTCAAGGTGCTCTGCAAATGACGTAAGTATTATTACAACCGCTAGAGAGAGGGGGTACGTAATATAGAAGTGATTTGTCAAAGCCAAGCAGTCAGCTCACACCAAATTTCTCAAGCATTATTAGAGCATTATTTTATATGTGAGATAATACAGTAAGAGAAACAAAAACATAATACCTGGACCTTCTACTTTATAAACAGCGGTTTGGCTTTTCACCCAGTCACAATAGGCATAGGAATAGAAAAATATACTATGGTTTGAATGCTCTGGAGGGGATTTTTAAATAATTGCAATGAGTTTGCATCAGCCCACACATCACTAGTCAATAGTTCAACGGAATGTGTTCCCTGGAAATCCATGAGTTCCTGATCCTCAGTTCCAAACTCCTAAGATCCCTGTCGTGATCATTCTTTGTACCTTTCTATTGCAGCCACGTATGCAGTAGCTTATCTCCCAGAAGGCAGACATTTTTACTGAGAGGCACAGATCACATTTTTACTGAGAGGCACAGATCACATTTTTACTGAGAGGCACAGATCTGTCCTGTGCTAGCAGGAGAGTTTTCCTCTGAGTGCTTTTGAGTTAAAAATGAAGAAGGCAAGCTGACTTCATTTAGCTTTCATCCAAACATATTTTTGGCTGAACTCTTGTAAGCCAGTTTATAAATCTTCAGAAGCAGTCATGGTGAAAAACCCCATAATTTGTTCTTGCCAATCTTTGTATAATGAGTTATCCAATACTTGGTGAATTTGCTCAAAGACAGGAGCCAATTGATTACAAAAGGATCTCAGCTTCAATTGAAAATGTAAAGTCATTATTTTGTTCCTATGGCTGTCATAAAAAAGTCTGAAAATTTGACTGAAGCATTCTTAAAAACTCATTGCAAAAAGCTTTAAAAAAAGTTCTCCTTTTTTCCCAATTTTAAGATTTTTATTTTCTTTCATGATTAGGTACAATACCTATGTGCTGAGTAAACAGTGAGCTCAGCCTGCAGTGCATGGAAGCACTGGCTTATCCTTTCTTTTTTTGCTTTTGCTCCCAGCTGAAGTGGGTTTGTGATTCAAGAGCAAAACAGACTCAGCAATTTTGACAAGACAACTGCTCCAGGCTGTTTAGCTGCCATCTTCCCTTTATCTTTCAGGTGGTTCAAACACTGGCAGTGGCCATCTTCCTGACCACTGGGACCTTGCTTTTCCTAGTGTTCCCACCATTAGTCTTCAGTTATGTAGAAGGCTGGAGCTATGGAGAAGGCTTTTACTTCACCTTCATCACCCTGAGCACCATTGGATTTGGGGACTATGTAGTAGGTAAAAAAGAAGGTGAACTGGATTAAGCTTTGTTAAAATTCATTACTCTAGTATAAAACTAAATACAGGGAGCGTAGACATCCATTGCACTGTAAATCTGGTACAAGAACAAGCTCAGCCAGACTAGTAATAATAAGTGTATTTATTACAGGACATGAGCATTATTCTCTTGACAGCTAAGCTGAGTCACCCAACTCATTTCACATATGCCACTGAACACCCATTCAACAGTGTCTCCGTCCAAGCTCTCATGAGTGGGATCCATGACTGACAGGTGGAATATAAATGAAATTTCTTTGTCAGTATTAAGCCTTAGAACTACCCTCTCCTAAAAAGTGATTTGTTTCAGCAAGTGCCTACCATTCCCAGTAAGAAATCATGTCAAATATTAAATATTCAGTAATTACAATGGGGCCAACAAACCCAGTGAGGTTACACAGTCTTTAGAGATCTAGGCTGAGAACATCAAAGACATGTGAGGGGCTATTTTTCCACACACTTATTTAACAAATGCATAATTTTAACAGATTACATCTAATGTGTTTATTTGTTAAAACCACTAGTATCTTTTACTCCACAAGTTGTAGCTCTCCTCTCCTAGAGGTCATAACCATGTCCCAAAAGAAGATAAAAAGCACCCCATGCTGAATCTGGCATTGTGGAGTTTCACGATGATCTGGACAACAGAGACTAAATGGATAGCTGCCGTGCTGTCCTGTGCCTGTATCAGCTGCACCGATTGTCCATGCTGTGGAAATATCAAACCAGAGATTAAGAATCCATATACTTAAAGTGGCTACATTTCCCATATTATCCAGGTGATTGTGAACCCTGCATACTGAGGTATATCACCCTACAAAAAGCCATCACTATATTGCTAAATTGCATCTTTCAAATCATCTGAGATTCCCAGTGTGTCTCCTGAGTAAAATATGACTAATATGGATTCAACATTGAATTTCCAAGATGTTTTTTTTTTCTTTGTTGTTGGCTAGGAACCATTGATTTTGTGCATCCCTGATTCACATTAGATATGACTATTTTTAATATGTAGCCTCAGCTTCAGGGATTTGATGCCAACTGTGCTGAGCTTAACCTGAGAACTGGCTTAAAAAAAAAGAAAAAAGAAAGATCTATCTGCTGATAGATCACACAAGCTCATTAAACCTACACATCTGCAAGGGGTGGAGAGGGTGTATGAATATGTCTGTTCACCAGAACAAAGCTGTCAAAATTAATGTGCAAATTTCCCTGGATTTTTCAGGCACAAACCCCAACAAGCCCTATATTCCTGTGTACAGGAGTCTAACTGCAATTTGGATTGTTTTTGGCTTGGCCTGGCTGGCTCTGATCTTCAACGTGGGAGCTGACTTGATGGAAAAATTCCTTCAGCTAAAGTGGCATAAGTCAGACTTAAGCTTGGCAGAAGGAGCCACCACCAAATTGGAAGATGAACCTGAGCAGCCTAGAATCCATATCCCTAGCTGAGCAAGGTACAAAGAGAGCAGTCTTGAAACTGCATCTTTCATCTGTATCTCACACTAAGTAAACCCTGTGGATAAGGGACTAAACCACAAGTTGTGGACTGTTTCCTAAGGAGAAAATGTTCCAGATACATGGAAATTTCCACACCCTGTGTAGGCATCAGCCAATTAAAAGCAGGCAACTTCCCCTGAAGTAACTAATTATTATCCTTTCTCTAGTGGGCTTCAGTACTTATGGTCACTCATTTGCAAAAAAAAAATTAAGAGTGACTGCCTCCCAGCTTCAATAAGAAGTCATATCACCAAGAATCTCAAGTGGAAAAAGTCAGGTACAGAAATCTTTCTTCATTTTCAGTCAGAAAATAAGCAAAACCACAGAGGAACATCAACAGTAATGAACACCTGGTTAATGATGTCCATCCAATCAAGATTCAGTTGATATTGCCTGAAATTAGCAGCTTTCATATAAAATTATAACATTTCTTTATTTGCTGGGCTAAAATGCTTCTCTTTTAATTGTGCAGAAATTATGTGTCTATCCAGCGCTGCCTGGAATGTTACAATTCATCTCAAAGTGAATTGACAGCTCAAAGCAGGTCTTTATCACAGTTCCTTTCACAGTTATTTGAAAACAGCACTTTAAATCTAAATGCAAGTAGACTTCCTTATTTTCAGGCAGGTCACAAATATTATTAAAATCTGGAATTTTATTTGGGCCACTTCACTGAAGAGCTATCATGCACAATACGGATCTGATGCTGTACGTTTACCTCTAAATAAGGCTGATGATAGGCTCTTGCATTAAATCTGATCCTCACTCATGTGCATAGTTTTACCAGTGAGAAACGGCGAGTTTTATTTTTATCACAGTTATTTTAAGTCAAAAGTAGCAGCAGACATCTCCAAAAGCTGGAAAACCAAAGAAGGACATCTAAGTACCTTATAAGAGGCTAGCCACTGAGATGCAAAACTGTAGTCATACTCTGTATTAAAGTGAAGTACAGAAACTTGATAAAACAATTATTATTCATTTGGTACCATATTCCGTTGTTTATAATAACCATCACTAACACATTCCATGGGTATGCTTGTAATTATGTACATACTTCTATTTATTCAGTATGTTTATATCTCATAGTAACCAACAATTAATCCTTTTAAACTCATTTATAAGGAGAACTTTAATGTAAAGCATGAGTGAAATATGACTGGGTGTGTAGACTAGTCCCAAGCTAGCGCATGTCTGACAAGCTACGGGGACATCAAATGTCAGCCTTTCAGCAGCTGCTTTGATATTTCATTTTGAAGAAATGTCCATATACATGTAGAGACCTGTGTAGGTCACTGATCTTTTCCTGTGTACTTTCAGAGCTAAATTTTTACTCCTGAGGAGGGTCACAACAGACATTTGTTTTTACGTCTGACATGGTGCTTGTTTTCTTTGCCAGTTGCTGACACCTGCATAGTACAGTGTAGCTGGCCTATGCCAGCTATGGTTTATTTAACTAACGTAAAAAATGAGTGTTCAAATGCTTATCCCATCTAAGATTTCCCTCATGCCTTACCACTACCTACCTCACAGATTTTATCTCCTCAGTATTTGCACTGATCTTCCTCTATGCCCTCAGCTATTCCCATAAATTTATGCAAGAGCTATCTTTGTAGACTTCCACTGAGAGCAGCGAATTCTTTCCTGTCTGGCTTTTTGTGTGTTTGCAAATCTTATGGGAAACTCTCAGTATTTTCTATTCTTCAGACATAATGTTTGCACCTGCACTTTTTAACATCATCACCATCACTATACTCTGTACCTGCCTCGTGTTAACACTGCGAGACCTTTTTGGCCCGTTCATGTGAAAGACAAAACTAAAGTTCTGCTGACTTTTATAGCTAACCTGTTCTCTTTATCTTATCTTTTTCCATGCCTTACTTACTTTATCTAGCCACAGCCAGCCACAACAGGTGCACTAAAGGTGGTCCTGTACAGTGTTTTACACCATGCTGCATGCCATAAAAAATGATAGTGAGGTTTATCAGGGATAGAAAACACTGGCAAAGTGTTTCTTAAAATTATCCTTACTTGATGTGTGACAGCAGGAAGTTCTGATTGTTTTTACTGCAGTCCAGAAAATTGTTCCTCTACCTGCTACTGATTTTGCAAGTAACAGCATGGTGAGACTATCTTCTGAATTTTTTGCTACTGCTGCATTTAATAAAGCTGAGAGTAACTACAGCGTTCTCCTGCTTCCTGCCAGAAGACTGAAAAATATACCTTAAATCAAGCATATGGCCATGTTGGAACAGAAATGAGAAGGATACTGATGCCTTCTCATATGTTAGATAAGGGATAGAAATTTATTGCTAACTTTGCCAATTTTTCAAGGTCCTGAAAAGATCCTAAAGGTCATGCACATCTGTAATCAAAGTTAATCTGAGATACATACTGGGAGCACTAGCCTAGTTCTTGAACATGGATGGACCAAATGCTTTCTGATAGCCTTCCTCTAACAAAAAGGTAGTCAGTATCAACTGACCAACTAAGAAAAATAGCATGGAAGAACTGCACAATCACAAGGGCTTGCTGGGAGCCAGAGGAGCACACAAAAGAGACTCTTCTGGTCTAATAGTGCATTTTCCTAGTGGTACATTTCTGCACAGAATGGAGAGTGCACATGCTCTACTCCAACACATGGAAAACAGTACTTCTGCACCCTCTGAATGTAGCTCTGCAGTCTGTGGCTGAAGCGATGGCCCAGGCAGTGTTCATCTGTGATGTGGGAAAGCAGTACTTTGTCTTGAGCAGCAACCACTTGCAGTCCAGCACAGGACAAGAAGCAAATATCCTTCCAGGCTTATACTTACCCTTTAAGCCTACTCAACAAGCCCTTCTTCATCCTCAAACATACTGGTACCTTCCAGACAACACCAAAATATCGTTGGTAAAGATTTGAGCCTTTCTCTGTGGAGATGTAAATAGGAGACTGACAGACATATGAAACTTTTGAGAATACTCAAGAAAACCAGCCATTTAAATGTTAAGATTTGTTGTGAATCCTGATCTTTTCTCTTTCTCCCCAGATCCCTCCTAGTAAGCACATGCTTGATGTCCTGGGTTTTCAGTCTGTCTTGTCTCACCTGTAATTTGTTTATAAATCTTTAGTATAAACATTAAATGCTATATGTTTACTCCATAATGTTTCGTCGTGGTTATACTCAATGTGCTTTGTATAAACTGTCTGGTTTAAATGCAGTCAAAATGTAGCTCAGATGTATCTATTTCCTGATCTTAAATGAAAGCGGTGACAAGTATATATACTTTTTAGTGTCTTTGCATTTTTTCTTTCTCATATATATTTTTATAGAAGGCTTTCTTTTCTTACATCGTTCCATCTTTGCTTTAAATATCATTCAGTAATGAATACTCTGAAAACACAGAGTTAAGACCGAGCAATAAGCAGCATAACTTTTTTGTTTTCCTAAGACTGTTCTCAGGATGATATCTTTACTCTGGAATTGATCTACTCTTTGCATATTAATTTTTGCATCTTGCTAGTAAAACCATGTGTTTGTGCTAGTCAGTTTAAAGCACAGCCCAGAAACCCATAGATTATTACGTTAGCATAACAGTCCCAGTGGGGCAATACCTGTTAGAAGGCTGCCTTACTTGTAATAATATGTACACTCCCCTGGCAAAAATAATCACAGGGCAGTGTCAGAATACATTACAATCTGACAGTGCATAAAGGCATCCTATTCAGAAATCTAGTGGGTTTATTCCCCTTTAGCTCATACTATGCAACAAAAATGGTAAATGACAAAGTTTTTATGCACTGGCTGTTGACTTCGCTGTTTTACCTGCTGGTGAGAAAACAGAAAGGAACGATGGATTTAGGAAAATAATTAATCAAAGAAGCCTTGAGAATTACCTATATGAAGAAAGTACTTCCATAGGAAAAATACAGCTGATAAAAAGACTGACAAACTTGCTACCTTTCCACTTGTTTATATTGAAGAGGTGTTATCGCAAATACCTGTGTGCTGCCTTTTAAATGATCTTAGCAGCTGAGTGAAAGGGAAAAGTAAATTTACGCAACCTACTGGTGTAGCGTAAATCTGTAATTAGTGCCCCCTAGTGACAGAGGTACTTGTGTTTGCTGGGAAAGGGGTTGAGTAGCATCCCTCGAAGGGGCGAACGTGACTCGGTGCCCGCCCTTGCTCAGGCACAGCCGGCGCGGAGAAGGGACCCGTGGGGCAGCTTCGCGCTCTGGGACAGGCAGGTGGGAAGCGGAGCGGCGCCGGAGGAGGACGAGGGCGCCGGGGTGGGCTACTGCAGGAGGAGCGGCATCACAGCCGCCCCTCCCGGCACATCCCAGCTGTGTGGAAGGGGCAGTCCGGGGGAGGTGCAGGGGGCCGGCCGGCGCAGCCCTCCGCCCGCCCCCGGCGGGGCCGCTTCTTCAGCGGCGGGGGCAGCAGGGGGAGCAGCAGCGGGGCTGATGGTGGCGGTGCGGCAGCAGGGCTGATGGTGGCGGTGCGGCAGCAGGAGGAGCGGGACCGATGGTGGTGGCACGGCAGCGGCAGCAGCGGCGGAGGCGCTGGGGGGTGCTGGTGCTGCTGGCAGCCTACGTGGGCTATGTGGGGCTGGGGGCCACCGTGCTGCAGGCGCTGGAGCGCCCGGCAGAGGTGCAGGCGGCCCAGCGCCTCCTCCAGGAGCGCTGGGAGCTGCTGGCAAACCACACCTGCCTGCAGGGGCCCGCCCTGCAGCGGCTCGTCCAGGTGAGCCCGGGCGGAGCGGGGGGCGGCAGCAACCGCGCCTCCTGCCCCGGAGGAACTTAAAAAACCCGAAAAACTTTCCCCTCTCTAAGTCTGTGCTCGCACATCATCCCGCCCCGAAGAGTTCTGAGTCCCGACTGTAGGCAGTGGTGGAGCGTCCGGCTACGTGACAATTACCTGGGGTTAGTGGCAGCTGGTCTGGGGTTTGCTCTTGCGCCTGCTGAGTTATACTCTGTGACGTCTTGCGAGTGGTAAATTCTAATAGAAAGACTTTGTCATGTTGGGTTTAATTGGTGTTTATTCTGCTGTGAAACTTTTTATGTTTTCTACTTGTTAATTAATAGAAAATCCTTAAATCTTTTGAGATATTTAATATGTTTTTGAGGATGGTTACAAAATGCCAGGCAGGAGCAAATGCCTTCTAACTAAAGTACAAGTGGTTGCATTTTTATGATACAGGTATGAGCAAAGTGGACTAAATGGGTTATCTTTGATCAATTTTTTTCTGAAAAAAAAACCAAACAAACAAACAAAACCCTGCAATATTGAAGTGTCTTGAATACTTAGCTGAACTATTTAAGTTCAACAGGGACTGGTGGTTGAATACATACCGCTTGCTTTGGTCAGTCTGCCTCAAACAGACGTTGCCAAACAAACAAAACCTGAGGGGATTTCTTTGTTTGTGGGTTTTTTCTTTATTTGGGGTTTATTTTGTGGGTTTTTTTGTTTGTTTTGTAAAAGTGCATGATGATGACTGAGCCCAAAGCAGCTGGTCACCAAAGTTCAAAGAACCTAAAAGGGACTTGGGTAAGTGCTTCCATTAATTTTTTTTTTATTTTTTTCTTTTTTTTACTAGCAGAGGGAAAAATACAGAAACTATCAAATGGATAATTTTGTCAGATGTTTCAGCAAGGCCCTGGCAGACAAAGTTATGCTGAAGGCCAATGTCACACTCTCATCTCTTGGTTTTCTAGGTGGTGAATTCTCTGTTGGCCATCAGTAGTACAGTGAACATGTGACATAGATTTGGACCCTTGTAAAATGCCATAACTACTTTTATTATTTATAATGTATGCTGTTTCAGCTGTGGAATTTAAATAGAGTGAGAAATATATCAGGGAAGACCAGTCTGGCATTTCATAAAGGCAGGTCTTAGCTGAGCTTCATTGAGTACTGGCACACTGTTCAGTGAACACCTGGCATGGCACTTGCCCTGTGGTTGCGAGGGCAAGAGGGCTTGATGGGTGATAGTAAGGAGATGCTAGCAGTGGAGGGAAGGTTATCACAACTGAATA
This sequence comes from Margarornis squamiger, assembly GCA_035222235.1. NCBI lineage: Eukaryota > Metazoa > Chordata > Aves > Passeriformes > Furnariidae > Margarornis > Margarornis squamiger. The sequence goes on from JAWWTY010000106.1 coordinate 29,933,796, forward strand.
GGTAGAAGTGTCATTCTCATGGTTTTACTGTAGCTTGACCTCTACTAATTCTTGATCTTGTCTGGTAGTCAAGGGTATAGGGCAGCTACTTAAATCCCTTTAGACCAGATGCTGTTACAATATGCCATGTGAGTACTTAATTGTGACCTCAGCAAGCTCTTGATGGGGAAGTTACACTTAGTTTCATTTTACAATGTGTCTGTGTGTGCTTTTGTGCTCTGAGAAACCATACTGAGCTTGGATGGCTGTGTGTGCTATTTTTAATAACTTTCACAGTGAGAAAATAATCTTAAACAGATAATCCACAGAATGGCTGCTTTCCTACACTCTTTTCTAATTTCCTGTGGTGCAATCACTTGCTTGCTGGAAGTGTGCTCAAAAAAAAGACATGTTTTTCTGTGCAGTCAGTTGTAATTGCAGTACATTGCACGTAGTTTATCAGGCAGTGTCATCACCAGCACTCTTCAGATAAGCAACTTGTATTCTAGATACACAGCTGATTATTTGCTAATTAAGAAAGGCATATAAAGACTGTTTGTGAAAACGTAAAGCAGTGTGTGAATTTTAAGTGCCTTGACATTACTGGCAATTCCTCATTGTTTTCTTATGGCTCTTTCATTCTAGATAATTTTAAACTCTGTTTATTTTAAGTGTATAGCGGCCAATATGGAATAAAATCCTAGTTTGCTAAGCAATGTACAAACATAATTTTACAACCTTTTTATCATTTAGTTCCTAGTTACCAACTGGGAGTGGAAATCCACTGTTCCAGCCTTTGCACAGATGGAGAGCAATAGTGAGCTCCTGCTTTGAGGAGCTAGCAGGACAGCACAGATTGAGGATGGGAGGAGGAAAGGCAAAGTCAAACAAACCATGCTGTAGCAGCTAGACCAGTGAATTCTCATTCAGTAATTTCTATGGCTTGGATCCTTTCCAGGGAAGAAGTAATTTTTCTGTTAACAAAGGAAAGAATAGAAGGAGGTGGAAATAGCAGACCAGCAACAAAAGCAGATTGGCAGAGGAGAATGTGTTAGAAATGGGTGACATTTGTGGTGGTGAATCCCTGATTTCCATAGCTGGATTTCATTGGTGTCTTTTTGCCTGGATTGTCTGGCTGGCTCTTCCTCTGTAGGATGCTGAACAGTTCCACATTTCCTAAATAGTGGAACTAATAGGATATGCAAATGCTTTATGTTTAAGCAAATAAACAGTGCATGCTTATGTGTTTATACGTACCTGTGTGTGTATAAGAACAAGGACAGCATAGGGAACAACAGAGGGGGCCACATGACTTGTGGGCACGTCCCCCTACTGTGCATCCAGTAACATTTACCCAAGGAAGACGTAACTTTCGTTTTGTTGACCTATCCAACCCCAGGCTATTTTTCCAGCATTGTATACAGTCTGTGACATGAACACATGTTCACTAGGAACAAGACAAAACCACTTCATAAGCCATTAGGTGGCATACAAAGAGGACTCTCTGGCCTTTTATTATAAATATGGTGGTGGTCTTCACATGCTAGAATAACTGGGTGTGATGTCACATCAAAGGAAGCTCTCAGTGAGAAGACTTGCAGAAGGTGGAAGCAATGCATTGATAAGACAGATTTCTGGTATTGTACTCTCAATACAATGAAGAAAAGTAGCTGAACTCAGCTCGGGAGAAAAATATGTAAAAGTCTCTGTCCAGGCAGAAATTATGCTAGTTCCAGATTCCAGAAGTGTCCAGAAGGTGAGGTTGCACACAAAGAGAGTACATTCTGTACTGGCGTATCTTCTAGAGCTGAGACCCTTCTCTAACCTTTTGGGGTTGGGGACACCTAGACACACTCTACAGTGTGAGGCACTTCTAGTGTTTAAGTGTCTCAGTTTTATTGTGTAGCTTGAGTATATGTAGCTCTGCTCCAGCTGAGCTGTCCTCCAAACTCACTCCTTTTTCTGCATCATTTTTGGTGGTTATAGGTGCACAGCTGCTATCCTTGCCAGTGTCTCTTTAGTCAGATGACTGACTGTATGCACAGATTTGGAAGAGGACTTTTTCTGTGGTATCTTATCATCATGACATCCTTTTCACACTACCCTTTTTTTCTTTTTTAATACAAACTTTTTTTTTGCTATATACATATTTCCCTAATACAGCTTTTTCCTATATTTATTGTGTTCTCTCCACTTTCTGGTGCAGATATATAATGCTGTTTAAAAAACATACACTGAGAAAATGAATGCTGAACTGAATAATTTTTTTTTTTTTTTTTGTCTAGAAAGATTTAAGGTGTAATGAAAAGCGCCTAATGCTAAAGGGCAGGTTATAAGCTAAAAGCCTGCAGGTGGATCTAGATACTGTTATCTCCAGAGTCAACATCTACAGGTACACAGAGAGTTTTAGTAGATGTTTACAGTAACAATGAGATCCCATGTGACTGAGAGATCCTCATCAATACCTTGGCTTGTACTGACATTGAACCAGCAGAGAATTGTGGCAGCTGTCAGGAAATACAACCCTGCAAATACCATTTACTAAAATAATCTTGCTCACAGGTGATGCAACAGTGGATGACTAGTAAGGGATAAGCATCAGGGATCACCTGCTGGCAATGGGGGTCTTTAAGGAACAGCGTTGGCTATTGGTACTGTGGAGCTGTGACATCTGTACAGAACCCAATTTAGTCAAATTGATCTGTCACAGATGAAGCAGAGTTGATCCCCTGTAATTATTCTTTCCAATTTCATGCTTATCGAAATGTACTACTACTTTGATTAAGCAGTTCATCATTCTCCAGACCTATTAATTAAAAGAGCTATGGATACCTTATCAAGCATGTGTTAATAATATCCTATTTTAGCATACATTCTACAGAAGCTGTTAAAATCATTATTCTATAAGGCAGTAGGTGATAGTTTTCTGTAAGGCAATAGGCTAGCACTATTTTGTTAGACTTCCTGGCAGGGAACAAGAAGACCTACTGATGAACTACTGTTTCTTGTTAGTTGACTCACTCCTAGGTCTTCTGTTCAATGTAGTGTCTAGTATCTGTGTGTAAGAAGGGAAAGGCAAGTGGAGAGCACAGTAGCCTGTTATATTATACCTCTGCATAAAGAAATGTTCTTTTGCTGTTATCAAATTCCCAGTTACAGCTGGTCAGGCTTGGTGGGAAGTACTAAGTAAGGGAGTGCAGCAAGGTGGCATTAACTGATCAATGTTTCAGTCTTTCCAACCAGGAAGGCTTGAGACCCACAACTAGAAGTGGATACCTAAAGACTGGGAGTGCACAGTTGTTTGAACATGTGGATTACTCTTACAGGTACTTGTTAGTCATACTTTTTTTTTTTTTTTTTAATACAATTTAAAGAGAAACCACTAGTAGAGAAGGAAACCTCGCTTTTACAAGGATGGTATGATGCAACCTGCTGCATTCAGTATATTATACAGGGAGCTCCTTTCAGTGGATGCTGCCTATTTCTGTTGCAACCCAGCTGTCGAGTTACTGGTATCATTGAGCTTTTGCCAGTGACTGGAATTCAGCAGCTCTTTGTCCCATGAATCATGCCACAGATTCCTCCTTGATATACAAGCTTAATTTTCAGAAAAATTGCAAGTGTCTGAGAGTACCATTGGTTGCATCATTACTATACTATACTACACCTTTTGCTACTTTTCTGTTGAAGAGTAGGTCTAGATAAGTTCTAGAAACTGTACTACAGACCCAGTTGTAAAGTAAAAGTGCTTTTGCTGTTAGGGTTCCTTTGGTTTTGAGGAACTAGTGCCAATTAGGTTAGTTGGGAAAGGTGGGAGACAATTCTTTGATCAGGTCTCAGGTTATTGAAGTGGCATGAAGTTAAAAAAAAATTACAGCTGGATTCTTTTGGATTCATAGCATATCTTATGTCTGCTCTTCTTTTGGTCAGTATTTCTGTAAGTTTCCGCTCCAGGCAAGAACAAGGATTCAGAGCTCATGGCTGGGAAAGCGTGATTAATAATCTATTTTTCAATTATTTGTAAATTAATTGACCTTTGTCCTTGCAATTTGATATCAAGGTTAATGTTAACCATTTCCTTGTGATTTACAGCTGGTATTCTGGGAGGCATAAATGAATGTTTATATGCCAACACTGCAGAATTTCCAGTGCACAAAGTTTGTGAGTTGTTTTCTCATTAATCTAAATGGTACCTTGGTGCCTTCTGAATATCTCCTTTCCCTCCTTGAAAGATTGTGAGGGTGAGGAAGAGTGTCTGAAATTAAGCAAACCATTTTCAAGAGGGCATGTACTTCCTGGAAAAGTTGTTTGTTTTTTTGCTGTTGTTGTTTTGTTTGGTTTTTGTTTGTGTTTTTTTTTATTTTATATGCATATGTAAACTTCAGCTGAACTTGAGAATAACATTTCTTATACCAGTCCATTCACGTATACTTCTTTGCCTTGAGAACTGCTTTCAAATACAATTAGCAAATACTACTTTTGCCTTTAAAGGTATCTTAAGGTTGCTGTGACCTCTGACCACAATACCACAGTTCAGAAATGTGGGGCAACAGCAGTGACAGGAGCTGTGGTTTATAGAAGGGTCATTTGTATGATTCTTTCTATGATAGTTTCCTCCAGAAGAAAAAAAAAGTCAGGAATTCTTATGGAGATACCTCATAGAGTCATAGTCTTCTGGGGCTTTGCTTTCTCCGTTTTCACTTTGTATGTTGCTTATCTTGGGGAGGGCAGGCAGATAGATTAGAGTCAGTCTGTTTAATCATTTAGATAAGGCTTTTTTTTTTTTCCCTTTTTGTAAAGGTTGTAGAAGGAAAGAGAAGCATGGTGTTCTGAAGAAAGATTGCAAGGAAAATAGTGCCTCAGTTTACATATACACATGAATTCATTCTTTATTGCATATCTTAAATGCCTTTTTTGAAAGCTGTGTCTTAGTCACATGCAGTTGTGAGGGCAGAGGAGAAAGTTGCAACTTTTTGTTGGTGTTAACTAGGTCAGTTTAAATAATAGTTCTGCCTTTTGCAGTTCTTGGTGATCAGAAGCCGTGCTGCAGCCACAGACTGGGGGTGAAGGGGCCCACATATGATGAAGGGTTTGGGAGAGAAGTGTGGAAGGTGAAAAAGCTGGGAGTTGCCCAGAACTCGTAAAACAGCAAACATGCTAAATGAGACTTACACAGGTATGGCTGAAGTGTAGAGCAGCTGTGCAGCAAATAGAGTAAACCTACATTTTTCAGGGAAGAAAATCTAACATCAGATATCAAGAGGGAACCCAACTCTGTAGACTGACCCTGTATTAAGCTTCTGGATGCGTAAGTGGATTTCCTGGTAGAACCAACCACCTCACTTTTTCAGCTGGGTTGGGGTTTTTTAGCTAGACAATATGAACAAAAGAGACTTCTTGAGTGTAATTCATTTGTGTGGTTTAATTTTTGCTAGTATGACTGTAACTGCATTGGGTTTATTGCTACATAAAAAAAAAACTGCATAGGTTGGTAAGACTTTTCCAGGTTGGATGAGGCACTCTGTAATTTGGGGAAGTGCAGCCTCAGAGATGTGAAGGGCTAAAAGGAAGTCAGTCTGTAAGAAGGATTTAATTTTTTAATTTTTTTTTATTTAAATAAGGAAACTGCGATAATGTTGTGTTTGAATGTTCCTGCAGGAAGAACCAGCAATGATTATTGTAATTACTAGTAAAAGAGAAGGAAAAAAGGAGTGTTGCCGTACTAAAATAAGTTCAGTAAGGGAGTCAGCAGAAATCCACAGCTTCCTAACAGAGTTACCATTGAGCTTGAATTCAAGGAGGGAATTCCCTGCAAAAGTATGTGCAAAACCAGGCTTTGATTTGTATTGAGATATAATAATCCAATATAAAGTGTGAATTTGTAAACGTTAGCTTATGACGTTCCTAACTGAAACTTCGGAGCTTGTGGTTGAGCAAAATGGAGCTGGAGACCAAATTTGGGCATACTAAGGTTTGTTTTATCCCAAAGGCAATGGGACAGAAATTACATTTAAATAGACTACTTTGAGTGGAAGTCGTGTTGGTGTTTGAAGCACCAACATTGACAGTATTAGGTAGCGGCATGGAAAACCTACTTGTATGGTCAAGGAACAGAACAGCCTACTTTAGAAAACGTGGCAGTCTACAAATGACATTTCAGGCTAAGAATCTACAATATCCCAGTTTATAAAACCTATAGCAGTTACAATAAGTCCCATAGAAACTTTTATCTGTAGCTTGAAACTATATAAGCATTTTCAGCTATGGATGAAGTAGTTGCTGTGAACTGTAAATTGCTGTCATTTTAGAGAGGGAGAAATAAATGCAGAGAAGTGAAATTGTGGGTTTGTGTTGTACAGCTTGTCTGTCAGTAGAAACCAAAGAACCACTGAGTTCTGTTTCTTTCTGATTATTTTAACCACGCACCTGCTTCCTTTGTATTCTTCTTTGAGTTGCATGTGACCTTTCAAGTTCCCAAAATACCAAGCCTCTGCTCTGCAATTTCAATTTTTATTGTGTTTGAGCAGTTGGTGGTATTGACTGGGGTCTTAGACAGACAGATCTCTGCTTTTGGACACTAGATTTAGGATGCTGCTTTTACTGGATGTGTTTTAATGCATTAGGTTTTAAGGCCGGCACTGTCTGAATTACTAGCCTAATTAGAAGAAAAAGAAAAACCCCTAGGATTTCACCTCTAGAATGGGTGTAAAGCAAAACAAAGTGTCTGGTTCTCAAAAAAGCAGGCAAAAGAAACCAAGCAGTTATGACCCAATATGTATGATTTGCTTTCTCTTTAGTACATCTGGAACCTGCAGGCCAAAATACACTTTATTTGAAAATCAGTGGCAGAGACCTCTCAGTGCCTCTTCAGTGGAAAAAGCAGGGAGAATTCAGCTGTTCTTTTGAAGAGCTTATTTGCTGAATTTTTTCCTGTGTTCTGTCTAAAATTGTGAACCACTTCTAATTTTTCTATGAAAAAGAGCAATAGCCAAAAGCAGAAGTCTAAAGGAACATATTAAATTAGGGAGAGTATTCAATGATATCTTCCTGAATGCTCGCTCAGCCTTCAGGAGTTTGCAATCCAATTACTTCCTGTGCCAGAAGTAATTTCTGTGTATTAATAGCTATCTATGGATTTCTCTTTCACGAGTCTGCCTCCGTGGGCACATCTGCAGGAAGGCAAGCTCCATTAGTTCTACCATTCTGAGAAGAGTCAATCTTTAATTTTCTGTCATCATTGTTGCTGTGTCAAAGGTTGATTCTAGATAGTATAATAAAACGTTTTTTACTTTGAAAAAACCAAAGTTGGTGTCCTTATCTCCAAGTACTGTGAATCTTCCACTTAAGGATGACCTCAGTAGCTCACTGCTCCTAACAGTAATGAACTTGACATTTCTCCTGGGAGTGTTAATTTATTCAAGGGCTTTTGATTTGTATGAATATTCAGTGATCCTCATATTGGGCTGGCTTCCACAGTCTCAGCACACATGCTGTACTTCCTGGCAGTGGCATCACCTTGGGGAAAGTAAGACAGGGACTCTGAGGTGCTGAGTTGTTAGAAGTCACTGCAAAGCTGGCACGAGTGCTCACAACTGCTCAGCCTCTTCATTCTAAACCACACAGAATGGAAGTGGTGCAAAGATGTGCAATTAACATTTAATGACTTTGTTACTGCTGCCTGCTTCTCACATGATGTCTTGTGCAGGCTCTTTTTTTCCCTTTTCTGCATGAAGAATTTTCCATTTCCTGGGGACAATTCAGCCACAGGTTCTTGCAATCCTCTCTGGTTCTGAAGTGTTTCTGACTTGTAAAATCTTGCTGTTGTGTTTAATGTTGTCAACTGCTGAACTTGTATCAGCAAGACATCAGGCAGGAGAATGAACAACAAACATACTGCATGTGAAAGTTTTTTGAGTCTGTCTGATTAAGGTGACAGTAAGTTTATCTGAGAGCTGGACTGTTGCTGTTCCAGCAGGTATGTATGTGTCCAAGACCAACTACTTAAAACTGCAGAGATCACAGTTTACAGAAAGAAGGTTTGAGGAAAATAAGAAGCTTTTGATTTCAAATTTAATCACTAGTTTCTGGAGGGGAAAAAAATAAGGTCATCTGTGTAGATTTCTAGTGTCTCCTTTGCCACGTGGCTTAGTTTGGGAGTTATATGTTCATGGCAACTGTGATTCCTGACTAGGCCACTGTCTGCAGAATTTCTTATGTATCTTAAACCAGTGGGTCAGGTATCATCAGAGATCAGGAGCAAAGAGATGTCAGAGCCTGCAGGCCATGCAATCTGGCAAACCTCAATGCAGACACCAGAAAGGAGAATGAGAAGTGTCAGAATTGCACACAACTATTCAAATCCTGCTGAAGGCTTTTTTTTTTTTGTTCGTTTGTCTGTTTGTTTTGTTTGTTTGGGGGTTTTTGTTTGTTTGGATTTTTGTTGCAGGGGAGAGGGAAGCAGGGTTTGGTTCTTTTGTGTTCACTTATGCTGTATATAAATTCTCTCCTTGAGTTGCCTCTCCGGTTATGGCAACAATTTACAGAAGGAAGCAAAACATAATACAGCATGTGGTTCTCAGCCCTTCTTGGAGCACAGCCTCTCTGCCCTGTCTTGTGCAGACTAGAGCATGTTGTCAGACAATGAATTATAGTGTGACCCTGAATGGTTTAGATTGCTTTCAGTTATGAATAAATGAAGATATTTCTGAGAATGCAACTGTCAAGCAGTGCTTGCTCCTCAGAAAAATGTGCTGATCTCTGAACTGCTCCTTACTCTTAGTTTGAGAGCTAGTAGCTTAGAGAGAAGATATAATGGTCCTTGCAATTAAGGTGCTGCTTAGAACTTTGGAAACAGTTTTTAATTCACAGCCTTGTATAGTATTATATAAACCACACAGAGCAGGTTGCATCAGTAAAATAAAACAAAGCTTCCTTGCCTTGCAGGCTTGAAGTGCCAGTTTGCTTGATGGATACGTAAACTACACCTTCTTTGTACCTCCTTACAACTGATCAAAAGCTACCCTGAGAGGGATTCCTTTTATTGTCAATGGTGAAACTTTTATCAGTGGTCTTGTTGTTAGGATAGGGATAGTATTATTTAGCATCAGCATATGTCTCAGAGATGATGATAAAATTTATGTATTCTTGGCTACACTTCGCATTCAAGGATCATTAACTGCCAGGGGTTCTTGATCAGTAAGTGTGAAATGTTTAGTGTATGTGCTGTGATTAGTATTTTGGACGCAATTGTCATTAATTTTATTGGCATGAGAAGGCATAATAAGATGTGGGCACCATTAAGACATCTGATATCTTAGTATGATTCTGCACACTTCAGCATAGTGGCTTTTAAGTTTCTCCCAGGCAAATTGAAGAGAATCAGTCATCACTCTCTACAGCTACCTAAAAGGAGGTTGTAGTCAGGTGGGGGTTGGTCTCTTCTCCCAGGCAGCCAGCAATGGGACAAGAGGGCACAGGCTTAAGCTGTGCCAGGGGAGCTTTAGGTTAGATATTAGGAAGAAACTTTTTACAGAGAGAGTAATCAGGCATTGGAATGGCCTGCCTAGAGGGGTGGTGGATTCACTGTCCCTGGAGGTTTTTAAGATGAGATTGGATATGGCACTTAGTGCCATGATCTAGTAATCACAGTGGTGTTGGGTCAAGGGTTGGACTTGATGATCTCAGAGGTCTCTTCCAACCCAGCTGATTCTATGATAATGCTAATCTAACTGGTTCATTCACATTTATAGTCCTGATGCAGGGACATATTGCAAAGAACTAGTAGACTGGCCATCCTGTAAATTCTCAGCCTCCTATAACACACTGTATATGTTCTTCCCCATTACAGGAGGATCCCCAGCAAGGGATCTGTATCATTTACATATGCATGTATATTTGCTGTCCTGGGACTTCTGCCATTGGAATATCCCATCTGGAAACACTTTCTTTTCCTAAAGAGTATGTCATAAGGCAGTCTGAATAACCATCTGTCTAGGCTTTCTCTAGTTAGTTTTTGCCCTCCAATCTCTTTCACATTTATCTCTATGATCTACCATGTACAAATTTTTATTGCTGTAAATGCCCTTTTCTTAGAAGCAATATGCTGACTTTTGGCTTTTCTGACCTTGGAGCTCTTTAGAATTAAGGCACAGGATATTCTCTATTAGAAGGGGGGCAACAGAGTCAGAAGTAGTTGTAGTTTGGGACTTGACCAGCCAGAAGTGAAAATGCCAGCCACATGAACTTGCCATAAGGGGGTTTGTGGGATCTCATGTTATTGTCTCTTTGCAGGGTATCATCCAAGCCTACAAGAGTGGCATAACCCTCCAGGGAAACAGCACTAGCCTGGGCAGGTGGGACTACAGTGGGTCTTTCTTCTTCTCCATCTCTGCAATAACAACCATTGGTAAGAGTTACCTGCTTACAGGGCCATCTCATAGGTACGAAAAGAGTGGGAATGACGACCTGTACTCAGGTGCTGCTCCAGCGTTGTGGGGCTTCCTGTAACTTGTCTGTACCATGTAGTAGGTAAACACCTGTGAACCAGCCCTAGAAATGCTTTGTCAGTGCCAGCACAATAATGATCTCTAACTGATTAGATACAGGGGTAATTAGCTCAGTCCATGTTCCTACTAAGTTACACAGCTTTTGGGGCCTGAACTTTACAGTACTGCACTGCCTGTACTTCCCCATTCTCCCAATCCGAGAGGTCTGAGATGAATTGTGCATTGAAATGAACTTCTCCTGTCACAAGAAATGATTTTGAAACACTCTCAATACTGGCAGTTGCATCTTCAGAGGCTATATTTATGAATTAATTCCTTCTTATTACTATCTGTATTGGATGAGGACCTGTGTGTCCAAGTGAAAGCTAAATAGCTGGATAAACGTCACAATTCAGTTGCCTCAGGTTTCAGCAAATGAATAATGCAAAGTCACAAAGGAATGATGGAAATAAGTAAGGGGGGAGAGAATGGAAACAATAAAATGCATTGGTAGAGTGTTACTTAAGGCAGACGCTATTAATTATTGTCATTTCACATCCCCAAAACCATTAATAACTTGCCCTTTTGTCTTTTTCTTAGTGTGTGACCCAGTATTATAAGAACCATAGAGGGGAGATTATGTGGAGAGATGGTTGTTGAATATCAAAAATCCCTCATATGTTTCCTGATTTGCATTGAATTTGTCAGCTCTCTTTAGTTCCAAGTGCATTTTTAAATCAACAGTTTTCATTTTGCACCTAAATAGAACGTTTTTATGATTTCTAATTGTAACTGAAGACATATTGGCTCCAGGAGCCCCCCAAACATGAGCTCAAAGAAAGAGGGTTTGTGGGTTTTTTACGGGGGTGGAGGTCAGTGGGTGGTGGTGTGGTGTCATCTTCCTGTGACTCAGTTCATCTTTTATCCTGCTCTCTTGCACATGCATTGTTCTGGTTGGGAACACGCTTTCTGTGTGTTGTACTGCCAGGCACAGCTTGTACCAGATGATGGCAGTGGAGGCCCGTTAGACAGGATTGCACTGGCCATGGGTTTTCAGCAGAAAGCCTGGGCAGTTTCTTGAAGCCTTCGGTACAAAGCAGCATCTGCTCAGAGCTGCTTTGCCTGCGTCAGTAGTGAATCCTGATCAGTTTATAAGCTGTCAGAGTGACTGTTATAAAACAATGTAAGTTAATGATATTCAGGAAGAATCAAATTTATCATGTTAAAATATAAGGGGAATTTATAATGTTGGCATAGATCTAGACAAAGCATTTCTGGCTGCTAAGCTACTTTTTTTTTCTTCTCCCTATTTTTTAATATTTTTTTTTTAGATTTATTTTCTCCCTGTCTTTCTTTAAGTAAATTCCTTGCACTGGTGTCTGGGGAAGGAAGGATGGGACAGGGCACGACAGGACTGACTTGATAGCAGAGGCATTTGAAAAGAACCAAATATTACAGCTCTCTATATCCTAATTTTAAAGTTGATGCTGTGACTCGCAGGTCATGATTTTTCAATTGTGATGTTGAGAACGCTGTCAAAGTCACTTCTATGCAGAGGACTTCAGACAACTGGACCCTTCATTCTTTTTCAAGTTAAATTGTTAATTGCATATAGGTTAGTGTCTTAACACTGTTGATAACAGTATACTGTAGAAGAGAAAACTACAGATGGTTTCACAGAGCCTCACCTTGAGTCTGTTGTCATAATCTCTTTTCATGCAAAGTTTTGAGATAGTGGCTAGTTCAGCTTCATTGTAGACAAGGCTGCATGACTGAGGGGGACAATTGATGATGTCAATCATCAAGCTCCTTCCCAAAGAACTCAGTGAAGTTCACAGGGGTGAGTCACGATAGGAAACTTCACCTATAAGGCATGGCAGTGGGGTAAATTACGGCTGAGAGGACTTGAGGACTTGTTGAGGTTTTAGTGTTTTACATGACATGACATAAGAAGAGCTTATCCCAGGCTGTGATTATGGAACCAATGAAACCAGGTCCAGCTTCACAAAATTAATTAATTAAGTTAAAACCCAAGGCAAATGAATTCATAAAGAGTAGAGGTAAGATGATAATAGAGAAAAGAGATTCTCAATAATTTAGGACATTATGTAAAGATTTTGAAAAATCTGGATGGACTCTATTCCATGTATTCCAGCTGCTGCAAGTCCTTCTTTGGCCTGTTTGCCTCTTCCATATTCTTTCTCTGCCACTAATGCTATTCATGTTTTGCTGGCCTCTTACACAGTATAATGTCTGTGGCTTTTTTCCTTAGTCTTCTTGAACAAGAAGACTAAGGCAAAGCCATTATCAATTTTACTTCCATCACTTTCCTTTGAGATACTCTTTCCATTCTGTCAGCTTCTGTGATTGCCTTAGGTGTTTTAACCCTCCTCAGAAGGCTTGATGTGTTTCTCAAGTCCTTACCAGAATGTTTTCTCACTGAGATACAGGAATGGGTGTTAACTTCTTTCCCTATTAACACCAACTGAGGAGCATTAGCTTCGTTCCCCACTGGTAAAGTTTGAATACCATGTCTCCTGTTGCAGCATCTTCTGTGCTGCACCCTTCTTTCATTTAAATGGGCATCATCTATTTCCACTAGTAATTAAAAGCAGCATGCAAATTTTGCTTTAAAAACAAAGCAAGTTCTAGCCTGCAGGCTGGGCAAATTGTGTACCCTAGTCCCAAAGGTTTAAAGAACAGATGTGTGTGAACCGAAAGCTGTTGTTTGAAGGGCCCCAAAGCTTATGTACTTTTTGGCTAGTCTTGGAATTTGAATGAAACTGCATTTATAACTTTTGATCGTGTGGTGTAGACAGCCCTGGCTGCCTGATGATTCCTTCTCTTCACTGTTGGGCTTCTGTGCTTTCTTCATTGCTGTCTTTAACATCATATCATCCCAGATTTTTTGTTATCTCATTTTCTGCAGATTTTTCCATAGGAACTCTCCCTTCAATGCCTTGAAGGGTTATCTCCAGAGTTCCTTTAGAGACATAGCACTAAACATGAAGCTGCTGGTTTTATCTCTCAGACTTCTTTATCCCTTGCCGACACAAGGTCTCTCCTTTTTGTGTTTACTCTCCTCCTAGTTAGTTTGGACTAACAGGGCAGAGGTCAAAGCAAGTTCAGAGTGAGGCACAAGATGAAAGTTTCTGAAGTCAAACGACCACGGGGTGGTGTAATTTCAAAGAAGGTGCTAGGGAAAGGCTTTGTGTTGAGGCTGATGTCTGTGCTAAGCCTAAGAGGAGATGGGAGAGTACTGTCCTCTCTTGCCTGAACGTCTCCCTTTATATTGTGTGGACGGATGCCATTGCCTAGTGCTGCATTACCATTTTCTGCTGCAAAGCTAAGTATTCATCTGTATGAATTTCAAAGGCCCTTTTTTAAATATAAAGTGTGGCAAAGTAAGCCATCTCACCATGAGGAAAGGAAGGGCAAGACCTTCCCGTCCTTTCCATCTCTGGTTATCACAGTACAATAGCTCCTAAAAGCAATACCCCAAAGGTTTGGGGGATAGCAGTCAGGGAGCAGGCTATTGAGTGAGTGGTGGTATTAAGCACGTTGTTTCAGACAATCAGTAGTTGCCACAGATGATTCCCATGGGGGAGAAAAAACAGTAGCAAGTTCAGGGCAGTGCTTTGGGCCAGCAAAGGTTTCATGAAGACTCTGACCCTCTGTAGTGCTGCCCAGTGTGTGGTGGAGCTGCTGAGAAATGACCAGGTTTCTGCCCATAGCTGGCTTACAGTCTGTTGGGAAATTCAGTTAAAGTATTCTTTAAATTAATTTAAATTAATTTAAATTCTTCTTGGTTTGTTCTAATCATAAAACTCGGAAACCAGTGCAAGTACTGTGGCTGCTTGGAGCTTCCCTGTTCTAGTTCTGTCTCTACCTCAACTAGGTCATCCTCCATGGATGGATGAATGGAAATAACTGACTTCCCATGCCATGTCCTGAGCTTAGTGGCTGTATCCAGCTGACAAGTGTTCCTGAACTTAGAGCAGACGTGGTGGGTATAATGTGAAATCTCCCAAGAAGCTTAGGAAGCCAAGCATGTTATTTTGTTTTATGTAGTTATTCTCATGAAGACAATCAAAGTATGAGAGAGAATAGGAACCCCTGACTTGCTGATCTGCAGTTGAGTATAGCTGGTACCAAATGACCTCTGAAAATCCTAATGCTTGTAAGAGCATATGATAATTCAGGCTTCCTGGTACTTCAGAAGGTTTCTGGTGCAACTGTCTGCTTAAAGCAGTCAGCTATGAGGTCAGACCAGGCTAATGGGGGCTTTATCAGGCACACCTTCCAGCTCACATTTTCAGGAATCAGACAAACATGAGGCTGTGTGAGTGATCATTAGGTTGGTTTGTGTATTTTTTCACTTTGAATTATACGAAGACATCTTTTCCATCTGAAGGGAAATTGCATACTTTTATTTTTTTCTCGGTGAAACACTTGCATTTTTCATGAACAAAGCCCTTCACTTATTCGAGATTAAAACATTCAGATTATTTGCAAAGACCACAAGGGAAAGAAAGGTTTAGATCTTCTGAAAAGTGTTAGAGGAGCTGGTGGTGGAAGGAGCTAGGTGATTTGAGACTGTACCTTCCTCTAGTGCCTGGGAGAAGAGGAATGTGGTTCACTGGAGATCACCCCAAATGTGAGGTGATGCATTTCTACTTGAGCATTTAAATGTCTAATGCAAAATAAAGTAATTCCACCCCTCACTGAACTGTCCAGTGGCCATGTGGGTCAGACACTCAGGTGTTACTCAAGACATCTGGCTTCTAGGCTTAGATGAGTGTCTAGGTGCCAAAGCAAAATACTGTCAAGAGCAATCTGTAAATTTGGGATTAAGTAATTCCTGTAGATAGTGATGGCTTGTATATTCTCAGGTAGGAGAAAGAATTAAACCAAATCTCCCCAAAAATGTGTTTGAATGCTAAAACCCCTGATAAAGCTACAGGTTAGAGAAGCAACACTTCCTCCAGTGTTTTTTTTTTGTTTGTTTGTTTTGGGATTTTTTAATGTAATTTTTTCCTACATATTTTTTTTTTGTAAACTTGCAGATGTTTTTCAGCCTGCAAAAGACACTTAGTTTCTGTTCTAAACACTCTGCTGAAACTATTATTTTACATCTGGTCAGTGAGAACAGGAGCCAAACAAACCTCTCATTGTGGGTAGCAGGAAGCTGTAGTTACCTCAGTTGAACTGAATATCCTACTGCAAGTAGGATATTGTCTTGTTGATGAAAAGATCTTTTACTAATAAGTCTTATCTTAGTAAGTCCACAGAGCTTCTGAAGCCCATATGTGAGGGAATGCAATGGGAAATCAGGGAAAAAATTCTGAATTACTTAATATGTGTAAGGAAAGCACGTGAGTTAAAGCATGTGGATATGAACATTTAGGAAAAAAACCATTTTTGTTTTGCTTCTTCTGAAGAAGCTTAATTATTTTTTTATTTCAAAATGAGATGTGCTATACATGTGGTTAATCCAGTTGCTTCAGTGAAAACACACTTTTTATGTCAGTGTGGTTTTTAGTGACTATCCCTCACTGTCTCTGGGATCAGGCATGTACCTGGTGACATCCCAGCAGCAGGTTTGTGAGGGATGTGTCACAACTGCCAATGTAGTTTTAGTGTCTGAGTTTGGTTCAGATCTTCTAATGTATAGCTCACAATGGTATGAGACAGATGACACTCATTCTATTTACTGAAGAGGATATGTCCTATTTATCCATTTCTGCCTGAGTTTTGTAACAACTGAGGTTTATATACAACTAGGCTGGCATCTATTTGTCTAGTGCAAAGGCAAGTGGATGTCATCAGTCAGTAAATTTATGGCCATTTTGCATAATCTGAAGTCTTCTGTGCTGTTTGATTAAACTTTGTATCCTGTATAAAAAGCTAATGGGACGTGGCTTTTTTGCATATGTGCAGCAACTGCTCATCGAGTTTCAGAAAATTGTATGAGTTGCTGAGCCCAAGGGAAAAGGAAACCAGAGAAATCAAAAGCAAAGCAGGTCTGGTATTTGGAGTGCTGGGCTTACTGTGCGCATTAGGCCTTCTTACATTATTGAATTTGCCACTCTAAATTAAGTGTAATGTACAACTTAATCTTCAGTGCTCCCCAGTCAGGACTATGTGACATCCCCAAAATTCTGGAGGCTGCTGTGCTTCACACAGTGATCTGAGATCATGAGTCTTTCTTCTCTTATCTGATGTTTTTCTTCAGATACTGAATATCTTGGAAAGCTGTAGTAAAAGGAACTGCCCAAGACAATACACGGTCTTTAAACTTGATATAGAAGGAAAAGAAGGGGAAAAGGAATGTGGAAAACCACCTTAGGAATGGCTGCCATAAGTGTATGTGACTCATGTTCAGACTGCAGCCTTATGGTAAATGCCCCCCCACCCAGCACTTTCTCTTAGGGCCAGATCAGTCCACAAAACACCCAAACTCCATAAAAGTGAAAAGCTATAACTAATGCACTGAAATGTGGCATAGCCATTGTGAAATGCATCACACCAGGCACATATCCCATTAATTCACTTACATGAGATTGTCTACCAGATGTACTTGCTTGCATGTCTCACTGCACTTGTTGGTCTAGAAATAGTGAAGCTGGCAGAAATTAGCACTTACATGTGGGGAAAAGTGCATAAACATTACAAAGCTGCTCACAAGCAAAGAACATAGCATTGGAATGAAGTCCTAATTTAGCCCCTTTGTTTGACTGTATTTCAAAACAATCTCTAGTTGTGTAACAGCATCCCATTCTTTCTGTGGGACAGGCTGCTGGGGCTGCATTGGAGGTATCTTACATGTTATCATATACATTGAACTCAGGGGCTCACAAGTCATTCAAGTCTAAAATTACTGGAGGGAAAGTCCTCCATATAGTAAGGCTTTAAATTTGTGGGGATGTATACTTAGAAATAGTTTGTCCCCAGTGTGTATTTTGCTGATGCACATGCACAATTAACTGCAGAGTTGCCCATGGTGAGAGGCTTGTGTTAGCACAGAACTTGGTGCAGGACGTGTAGATATATCCAGCTCATAGTTACACACGCTTTACATTGTTGGTCAGTGGCTTATTGCAGCTGGCATGTGACAGAGGTTAGTGAAGGAATGGCACTGTATCTGGTTAACCACAGAAGTTTGCGCTCTTGCTTATCTGGGGTACAGAGCCCAGCCCTGGAACCTCTCCCTGCTGGGCACTGCTCACTTGCCCTGGGGCTACACCACTTAAAGCAGGTAGCAAGGCATCTGTGCTTGCCCTGTGCTGACATTGGGTGTTGACGGGAGGGGATAGCACTGTTTGTAGCACATGCAAGAGAGATAATCTTGCATGTGGACCTACACCAATCTCTAATGAGCAGAGGTGATTTTGAAATGTAGTCAGAGCCACAGATCTCTGACTGGCTAAATCACTGTTGAAATGCTCGTGGTGTGCTATTTCTTCCCCTGTCTTAGAAAGCATGCTGTGAAATAAACCGTAGTTAAATCTGACTTTCCCTGTGGCATAAAACACTTGAAACTAAAGAAGTGCAAGTCTGCAAATTTACAGGACATTTTAAAAAGAAAGTGTGGGGAACAAAGACAAGTGTTGAAGCAGTGATTTTGAAGGCATAATGGTTTAAGGATACACGCCAAGACTGTGCTTGCAAGGCAGAACCTTTTATTAGACCAGTTCACATGATCAGAAGACAAAGACAGAATTTAAAATGTTAATGGTTTGGGCTTTTTTAAGGTCTGAAATTGAAGTATTTTATGCAGGTTAAATATAATTTCTCCAGGTTTAATGACTCTAGACAGTCATTTTGACAACTTAAGGTGTATTTGGTGCTTGTGGTACAAATGAGGAGTATAAGCAGGGAGACAGTGTTAAGTTCACTAGTACTGTGGGACAAAGGTAGAAAAGGGTGGTTGTTTTAATTAAAACACTATTGTTGTGATTCAGAGACCATCTGACAGCCATGCAGGATCCATTTACCAGCAAAACCCATGCCAACAATGCTTACAAAAATTGAGCTAAACGGAAGGTTTGCATTTACGTCAGATCCCAATCAGGACAGTGGGTAGGGGAGAGGAAATTCACTGGTAAATGGAAAAGGAACTAAGCAAAATTGGCAGGGAAAGAAATGTTATTTTCCAGCCCGCAATAGGATATGACAAACAATAGATGTAACTTACAGTTATTTATAAAAAAAAAGGTCCTTTTGGAGCAGTGACCTTCTCGCCTAACTTCTGTAGAAGATGGAGGTTCACCCCTCTGGGCAACAAGGGCAAGCAGAGAATATTTTAGATTTAATGCCTTATCATTTCCCTGCCTAGGCTATGGGAACCTGAGCCCCAGCACTGCAGTGGGTCGAATCTTCTGCATCGTGTTTGCACTTTTTGGGATCCCCTTGAACCTGGTACTTCTGAATGAAATTGGGCAGCTGATGCTGCTTGGGGTTCAGCATTGTGCCCATCGCCTAGAGGAAGCGTTTCATTGGCAGGTAAGCAATGTGGATGAGTGTATCTCAAGGAAAGAAAAGACAGAGGACATTGTTCAGGTACTTAAGATCCTCTAACTAACAAGGACACCCTGCCTACCTATTTGGCCAAAAATGCAATGCTATTCAGGAATAACTGGAAGCAAATAAATTTAGTTTATGACAGCCCTATGAGGTGCCAGATAAGGTTGTTTATTAATTGAGGGAAATTCTGTGATGAATTACTTCCCCTACAGCAACAGAAATGCTAAAGTATGAGAGCCATGCACGGTCCTGGACTATCTGGTTTGTTTATCATCAGTCATAGCTAGAATTGCAAGTTATATGAGAACATTTGTGGAATAGGCTTTAAACTGGCATGAATTTAGGATTCATGAAGGTGATGTCCAGTTTGTGTTGACGGGATGTCAACATTTAACCCCAGTCAGCAGCTAAGCACCATGCAGTCGCTTGCTTGCTCCCTCCCAGTGGTATGGGGAAGAAATCAGAAGGGTAAAAGTGAAAAATCTCATGGGTTTGAAATAAAGGCAGTTTGATAGATTTAGCAAAAGGTGTACATCCAAGTAAAGCAAAACAAACAAAGATATTTATTCACCACTTTCCATCAGCTGGCAGGTGTTCAGCCATCCCCAGGAAAGTAGAGCTCCATCATGTGTAATGTTTACTTGGGAAGACAAATGCTGTCACTCTGAACATCCCCGTCTTCCCTGAGCTCCATGTGTTGAGCATGGCACTATATGGAATGGAATATCCCTTTGGTCATTTGGGGTCAGCTGTCCTGTCTGTGTTCCCTCCCAAATTCCTGCATACCCCTCCTACTCACTGGTGGAGTGGGATGAGAAGCAGAAAAGGCCTTGACACGGTACAAGCACCACTCAACAATAATGAGAATATATCTGTATTACCAATTCTGTTTTCAGCACAAATATAAAGCATAGCCCCATACTAGCTACTATGAAGAAAATAACTATCCCATGTAAACCAACACAGTGAGAAATCCACACCATTTATTATAATGAAATGTAATAAATGTTTGTAAGTTTTTGTGGAGTTCTTAATAAGCTTTTTTGTTTGTTTGTTTGTTTGTTTTTCCTTCTTGTTTTACAAGAATAAAGCTTCCCTCCTGATGAAGACCTTTGCACTGGTAACTGGCTTGCTACTGTTCCTCCTGCTACCTCCTTTGTTATTCTCTGACAAAGAAGGCTGGTCTTATGAAGAAGGCTTCTACTATTCCTTCATTACCCTCAGCACTATAGGATTTGGAGATTATGTGATTGGTGAGTACTTCACATTTCATTGCTTTCACCTCCTAAACAGCAAAGGCAAATGCGTGGCCTGTGAAGCTCCCCACTGGCAGTCCACAAACCTGATGATAAGTATGTTGTGGTAGGCATCTGACAGATTGGATAAGATGTGATTTCTGCGATAGCAACGCCACCTGTGGAAGAAAGAAGTTGTTTCCCAGTCAATGAGTAGTCTTTCAGCATTCAAGTGGCCTGTCCCCTGAATGGCTACACCACCAGGCTCCAGTGCTGTGTTTTTAATGGTACAATTATTGCACTCCAATGCATCAGCAGTGATTAGTTTTAAGCAGATGCTACTGTGCATCACCATTAACAGAAAGTGACTGTTTCTTCTGTCAAAACCCTAGACAACTGCTTTCTAAAAGGCAGCTTAAGTCACTTAGGTGTAGACTGTCAGGCACCAGGCACAGCCTAGTTCTGGGTGCCAAAACCCTTTGCCAGAGGAAATGGGATTGGACCCACGCCCGTTGCATTTGCTGAAACCCAGGACACACCTTTTTGATAAAGAGTTTCTCATTAAAAACAAATTGATTATAGAAACACATGCACCCTTGAATCCCTGAGAGACAGAAAGACTAAAACATCTTATTATGGAATTCTCTATTTTCTTTTTTTCATAGCACTTGATTGATGCTTTGACAACTTTGTGGCAGTTACTTCAGGACTTGTCTATAATGCATCAAAGTTATGATTATAGCTTGTGTAGGCACACATAAATAAGCTGGACTCAAGTTAGCTTCTGTAGGGGTAGCCAGATGAAGCTTAACAACAGTTAGGTCAGTTCAGCATTTTCCTGGGTTGATTTTATAGATGATGCTGAATTCTGTGCAGCAGCAGCTTTACTTCTCTCAGTTTCTGGTAATGAATTTGGTATATCCCCCTCTTCCGGGTGTACCTTCACCTGTGTAGTACCTTTGTAACTGGAATACTGCCGTAGATATGCTAGTTCAGTATGGGAATAACTGAATGCATCAGTGTCCTGTGGTAGGAGTGGCCAAACAATTTTGGTCTGACAATCTGATACATGTAGTTTATGTCTCAACTTAAAAGGTTCAAGTGACTGACGCACTGTTTCCTTATTAGTGTGATACAAAACTGGGAGGGTTAGCTGACATGCTGAAAAGCAGCTCTACAGAAAAGGGCCTGGGAGTCGTGGTGGACAACAAGCTGTCCATGAGCGAGCAGTGTGCCCTTGTGGCCAAGAAGGCTGATGGTATCCTGGGGTGTGTAAGGAAGAGCATTGGCGGCAGGTGGAGGGAGGTGATCCTGCCCTCTACTCAGCACTAGCGAGACTACACTGAAGTGCTGTGTGCAGTTCTGAGCTCCTCAGTACAACAGAGACATGGAGCTCCTGGAGCGGGTCCAGCGGAAGGCTACAAAGATGAGGAAGGGACTGGAGCATCTCTCTTAAAAAGAAAGGCTGAGTGAGCTGGGGCTGCTAAGCCTGGAGAGGAGGACTGAGAGGAGATCTTATCAATGCATACAAATATGTTGAGGGTGGACGTCAAGAAGATGAGATAAAACTCATTTCAGTAATGTCAAGGGGCAATGGGCACAAACTGAAATACATTTGAACATGAGGAAAAGCTTTATTTTGAGGGTGACAGAGCACTGGCACAGACTGCCCAGAGGAGTTGTGAAGTCTCCTTCTCTGAAGATGCTCAAAACCTACGTGGATGCAATCCTGTGCAACTTGCTCTAGGTGAACCTGCTTTAGCAAGAAATGATCTCCAGAGGTGCTTCTGGTACTGTTCTGGGCCAAGGAAATTCTGGGGGATATCACATGAAACTGTGTGCTTAAATGTGAATAATTTCACTTTGACATAGGTGTAATTTGGGATTTAATTTTCTCTCTTATGGGTAATCTTTGTCATTCTTAGGGAATAGTAGGCTGTTGTTGGCATGCCAGGAACCAGGCTTGCGTACAATTTCTGTTCACATGCTAAGTAGGTGGCATACTTGTGTTCTATATAGAAATCACTAATATTTAATGATATTTCAACTGGTTTTGCTTTTACATTTGTTGTCTCCTTTGAGGCACTCTTGATCCAATCTAGAAATGTTTTGGGTGATTTTGTTCTAGGTATGAACCCAGATCGCACCTATCCAAGCTGGTACAAGAATGTAATCTCTCTGTGGATCCTCTTTGGGATGGCCTGGCTAGCACTGGTCATCAAATTTTGCATCAACCTTCTAGAGAGCTCCAGTGACTTCTGTCAATGCAACAAGAGCACAGAGATGGCAGAAGACTTAATGGATGGTAATAAAAATAGTATGACAGGGCTTCATAATGTGGAGACCTGCAATGACAAAGATACAAAAACAAAAGGACCGGATGAATCTCACACCTACACACCTCCTGCAGAAGCCCTCTAGGGAAGAAATATACCCTTGGTGTCCTGCAGGTTTTAGTGCACCAGAGATGCACCATTTAGAAATGAGGGAATGGAGCTCCCCTGACCTTCACGTGGAATGAAAGCTTGCCTATTGAGCTTGAAATGCTTCTATTCTGCATTGAGCAATGACAACAGAATGTTTCACTTCCAGCACCACCAAGAATAACCAACAGGACTCTTAGCAAAAAGTAGATTTATGGAGATACTATGTACCCTCCCACCTCAAGATATGAGGTAACCTTTGACATCCATTTACAACATCAGCTGTTGTCCTTTTCTTTGCCTGCAAAGTTCTAGCAGCCTCTAGTTGCTGTGTCTGCCAGTCTGTGGTATTTTTCAAATGCCACAACTAGAAGAGCAAGTGCCATTTAATGAAAGAAACAAACAGCATGTTGCTAAAAGACTTAAAGAAAAGGACTGTTTCAAGCTATCTGTCAGTCACAGCAAATGTGCACCATCATCTATATATCTGTGCTTGTAAAAGGTGGTAACAAGTTTTTGCTCTCTGATCATTAGTATGTGGATGGCAATGAGACAGAGCTTGTTGAGGTGTCTAATAGAAACTGGTCATTCAATTTTTTTTAAAAGGCGATTCTATGTCAGTGGTCCACTAACATTAAAAAGAGGCTAGGTTGGCTATTCCTTACTTCAGAACTTGTGTAAGTTCATCTTTCTTTAAGTATTATGTAAACCAAATGTCATCAGCTAAATGTGACAGTTCATTTAGTTAGATTTTTATTTTGTCACATGTGGAAAGTCAAAAAAGGACTAGAATCAGTTTTTACTGTCAGTCATTCCAACGTTATCCTGTGGCCAGTGTTAACAAAGGCTACTTTAATCTAGAAACAGACTGAAGTATCTTCAATGGTGATCAAGAGATGCTGTTTTGATGAACTTCTCATATCATAAATGGTGTACCAGTTCTATTTAACATCTTTAATATAATCACAACTGTCTGATCTGTGGAATGCCAGACCTGCTTATTTGGCCTTTGTGTCAGTCATGAAACATGTTTTGTTTTTTCTAATTCCATTAAATTCTCAAAAATCTTTTTATATATTATGCCATCGATAAAAGCACAACAGAGTCTAACTCATGCTGTCATTTGTATTTCGACATCTAGTCTTCTTGTTTTCTTATTCCTGTTGTGCTACTTGTATCCTAGAGTCCTAACTTGACCATAGCAGCAAACCAGAATGAAGCAGGGTGAGGCTTCAGTTTTTGCATTGAACAAAGATTACACATGAATGGTAGAGAAAAGATGGAAAAGACTGAAAACACAGTCCATTGGAGTATGGGACTTGGGAATTAGAAATATCCATAGCTATATTCACAGAAATGTAGTGAATGAAAAGTTTCCAGTCTTCAGGAACACAGGCTCTGAAACATATATTGTGACAAAAATGTTTCCCCATACAGGCCAGTCTGAGTGTTGATATGTGGTGGAATTGTTTACAGGAGAAAATGCAGGAAAAAAATCAGCTGGATGAAATTTAGTCTGTCAACCTTTTGCTGATTACATAGTAGTAAATATTCTCTCAAATACTGTTTGAAAGGGGGGCAGTGAACATCCCAGATCATACAAATGCAACATAAATTCAGATGTCCAGAAGACAGTAGAAGTTTCTACTGTTGAAGAACAGGAATGACTATGCTAAATCTACTTCACCTTCAACTTGAAATGTCAGAGACTGTGGGGTTTTCTGCCAACTCTGCTCTTTGATGAGAAGGCTTGTCTTGAGACTTTCTTCTTTTGAATGTGAATGTCTGTTGTAGTAATCTCATTTAATTCATATTCCTATGTATTTTTAGTTTGTGGATGGGGTTTTCAAAAGTGCCTTAAAGTTTGGGCACCCTGGTTCCACTGAAGTGCAAAGAGAGTTGCATGCCTTACTTTGGAGAGGTAAAAGGAGTAATTCTGTTAAAAGGAAAAAAAAAACAAAAACCCACACTAAATTCCTCATAGATCTCAGTGTTTCCACTCTGTCAGGGTTCAGCTGCAGACCTAAGCATGTGGCTGGGTCGCAAGATGGGTTGTTATCTGCCCCAGCAATCTTTTATGATTCCCTTCCTTCTGCAGCCATGCTGTTGTGTTACCCAGCAGCTCACCACCAGCACAGTCCTGCCATGCACTGCCTGATACAGCACGGGTGGCACATCTTAACTGCTTGCAAGCCACGTGTACCTCCAGAACTGCAAGTTGCTTGCTTGAGTCCTGGATCACCTTAAAAAATATGAAATAAGTGAGCCAAATACCACTTCTGCCTGTGTTCTCTGACACTGAATTAGCATGATGTCACTTATGAATGTCCTTTTTTTGACAGTTCCTCAGCTAGCTTTTGATATGGACAAGAGATATAATTGTGTCTGAGTCCCAAAAAGCTGCTGTGCCTCTAGTCTTTCTGTTCCTTATAAAACTGTGTTGTGGTTAAATGACATGGACGAATTTCTTCCCAGAGGGATGAGAAAAAAGTGGAGTTTTGCAACATCACAAAAAAACATCATCAATGTGTCTATTATACCAAAATATGAAAGGTTATCTTTTCAAGGGTAAAATAAAGAAAACAAAAGCATGGTGCTGTTATCGTTCTTGTCACAGCTGACTTGCAGTCTTCTGTAATCTGCATTGGAAAATTACTGATGCTCCTTGATGTATTTTTTTTTTATTTAATGTCTCTTCCTGTTCCAATATGTGTGCAGTTTTCATTACTGAGTTCAAGTTAGACTTTCACTGCTATTCTTCACGTCATTTTTTTCTTATTTTCCTGTTTTCTTCCTTGGGAGGAGCAGGAGTTGGAAACAGGTTTGGTTAGTAATGGTAGTTGTAAATATTTATGTAACATCAATCTCCAGAGTCTTTTTCACAATCACATAGAGCATAATGTGCTTCTGACCTTTATACAGTTTCCCAGGAAATCAATCCCTTGAAGCAGGAAAATAGGCCCCTCTCTATCTCCCCTACTCCAAGGACAAGTCCTGGCTTCGGCCTCAGTGTTTCTTACACTGGCCCTTCCAGCTAGTCCAAAAGAGATGTTTACCCCTTGGGGAGAGATGTGTCCAGAAGTACGTAACAGGATGTTACAGCAACATAGTACAGACTGCTCAGAACTGCACACTTTTTGTTTAGTTGACCACAGTATTTTGAAGTCCCTAGACTAGAATGAAAAAACCCTTTTCCCATGATGGTCTGTGGCTTAAAAACAAATCCAGGTTGTCATTTTTATTGCAGCGGTTGGCTGATGAAATCTTATCCTACAACTCAGTTTGGAGCTGAGACTGTTTAGCCTAGAGAAGGCTCAGGGGGATCTCCTCATTGTATATAGATATCTACAGGGAAAGTGTGAAGAGGATGGAGCCTGGCTCCTTTTCAGGGGTGTCCTGTGACAGGACAAGGGGTCGTGGGCACAAACTGAAACACCAGGAAACACTTTTTCACTATGAGCCAAGAACTGGCACATATTGCCTGGAGAGCTGGTAGAGTCTCCATCATTGGAGATATTCAAAGGCCATCTCTAGGTGGCTCTGCTTGAGCAGAGGAGTTAGACCAAATGATGTCCGACCTCATCCATCTCTCCCACCCTCAACCGTTTCTGAGTCTGCATTTGAAGGTCAAACCATCCTCCTCCTCATAGTCCACAGTGCCCAGCCCTCCACTCTCTCCAGACTATCTCCATCTACATTAAGGCTGCACTGTCAGCAGGCCTGATAGACCTTCCTACAATTTGTGAACACTAATTATTTTTATCTCACAATCGGATATGCTTTATAAGAAGGGTGGTACAGAGCCAATGCAATTACTGGCGGGGGGGGGGGAGTGTCTCCTCCAGATGTTAGATACCATTGTGCCATTCCAAAAATCTACAATAATGTTCAGCTTTTCAGGTTGGTATGTTATTTATCTGCTTACAAGTTCCAGAAGAAGGATTCAATGCTTCATTTCTGATGCACCTCAGGTAAAGCAAACCTCATTTTGGTGTACCTTTTCTAAATGAGAGGCTTATATTGGTATAGGTTGCTACTTGCCAACTGAATCAGGGCAAAATTTTAATGTAATTGGGTCCTATAATGCGAGCCTGCCATCTATGTCAATAAATATTCCGGCTGATGGTAGAGGTGGATGCAATAACTAAATGGTCTTTTTCAGTACTGTTATGCTATAGTCTAGTAAACGTGTGCTTGATAGTGTCTCCCCTTCCAGTAGTCCTATCTGTGGGTTAGCTGGCAGCTGGGCAGATAATTTTTGTGATTGCCTTTGAGCACCTTTTTGGGTTTAGAAGGTTTCTTCTTTTATATCTATGCCCTTAGAAATCCTCATTTCTCAGGACAGATTCAAACAGATGCTTAGGGTGGAGGGTTTTTTCAGAGGTAAACTGAAACACAGGTTTTAAGCTAGCACTAAGCAGGTAGAGAGGCTCTCTGGTACCTCTGAAGTCAAAGCACGTGGCCGTAAGAGCCACTGAAAAGCCATCACTGTAGGAGGAGACAGCAGCAACATGGGTTATTGTACTCTTAAGCTGTTTCTGTTAATATATGTGCAGATATGGTTTCCAAAACTTTTTATTCCTTTTCAAGTTCTGAGCTAAAGTACATTTATTTTTAAGGGAAGTTGAACTAGAAGACCTGTGCAGTAAAAAATTTGTAGATCTATAGTGCTTGAGTCTAGGTAGTGAAGCCACTTCTTGGGGCAGAAGCAATACAGTTTAAGTTAGAGAGGCTTTGAAACTCTTCTAATTTTTATGTCAATATCTTCCCTGATACTGAAAACTCACTGGAAATAAGACTTAGTACTTGAGTAATACAAATTTCAAAAATCTCTAAATTAAAACAAGAGTGTGCTTACCAAATCAAGCTATAACAGATGAAAATAGAAAGGGAGGTAAAATAATGGGAAAGAAAACATGGAGGAAAGAAGCCTGTGGAGTTTATTAGTCATTCCTAAGGAACCTGGTTATCAAACTTGATTAGGTTCACACATTTCTTTTTGGTAATGCCTCTAAAAGCTATGTTTTAGTATATCTGTATTTAGTTAGTGATTATGGAAATGATTCAGACATCCATGTATCTGAGTGAATAGAAAGGACCGATGCTTGAATTTAGTGCTGTATAAACCTGCCACCAGAGTGAAAACTGAAGAAGGTGCAGGTATGGAAACTGAACAAGAAGGCACACAGTAAGGATAGGGTCAAAAAGAAAGGATTAGTTGAGGCAAGGAGGAATCCAGCGAGGTAGCATTTGCTCAGCTGGCTATGGTAAACGAGGAATGGGCAATTGAGGGAACTTCCAATATAATTGAGAACTAAAAGTAACATAATTTGGATAAGTACTGATCAAAAGTCATGATTGTGCTGTAACTGCTATTACTCAATACATAATCTATTACAGGTGGAAGTTGCAAAATTGTTTTTAAAACATTTCAGTTTTCCAGTTAATATTGTTGTTAATCTCTTTTTCCACTACTATTTTGGACTGCCCAGTTTTTGGTGCTAAGGATCCCCTGCACCTCAAACCAATAAACAAGGTGCCTTCCAAATGCAGGTTTAAATCTATTGATGAAACTTTGGTTAAAACTTAAAAATGCAAATTATATGAGGTATAGCACAGAAAATTATAATCCTGGAAGGCAAATGGGATGGATTACTGCATGATGTACTGGAAGTATCGTAGAGAATGCCTGGCAGCTTGGCTCTATATGGTTTTGCTGTCAACAAAGCACAAAGAGGATTTTATTAGTTATGGGCTTCAAAATACAGGAGAATTGTGCCTTAGTAAGCAATGAATGTAAGACAAGACTTCAATGCAACATAACCAGTTTAGGTGCACCCAAAATAAAGCCCCATTTCAGATCTTACTTAGTAAGGAGACTCAAGCCTTGACACCATTTGGATGAAAGGACTTTTGAAGTCATATTGCAGTTTTGAGGCCAGAGATTCAAAAATACCAAGTCATGCTTTTCAGTGTCTGCCTTTTGCTTTTTGAACTGTTATTGCAGTGCACAACATTGTGTGTCTGTGTTTGTGCGAAGGAAAGAAAGGAATGGTGCTGCTAGTGTTCCTAATTATATTAAGGTCGTGTTAATTCCTACAGTGTGTTCCACACATGGCTCCAACCCTTTCTCAGAAAATAAAAAAAAAATTTTATAATTTCTTATTCATAAACCATATTTTTTTCATCCTTTCTTCTGGTCTTGCTTCTGCCTAATTAGTCTTGATCCTGCTTTAGTTCCCTCACCACTCCTGGGCCAGAATCTGCTGTGCTCCTCTTCTGTTTCCCCTGTGTGCTGAAACCCTTCTCCCATGCCAGGAAGAATTATGTACAGCAGAGTTTTCTCTACTGTGCTGGGGCCACCACTGTATATAATGCAGAGAAGGGGAAGGAGCAGACAGTTTTCTACTCCCACTCTCTTTTCCTAATGATTTTAACTATAGGATCCCACCTCTGTGGGGGATTGAGATCTCCCCAATATCTGCACCAATTCTGATCTGCTGGTCTTTGCCATGAGGAGAGCAAGGGGGTCCAGACAGTCTCAGATGGCTGGCTTGCTTTCAGCTTGGTTATAACATACTGGAAAGGTGAGGCTTTTGTTGTCAGCTCCAGCCATGCTCCAAGCTCATTTGGCTTGTGGAGTATTTGAAAGAACTGACAACACTGAAGACCTTCAGGAAAAGGCTAAAGGAAGGTAGTGATAGCTTCACACAAGTTTATCTTCTTTTGGAGAGAACACTAGTTGCACTAATCCAAGAAGTAGAAGGCGACAATGAGTGACCCTGGGAACTGAGCAGGATATAGTCCTCCCCATGGACTATATCCTGAGATCCAGCAGCTCTGGATGTTTTTACTATTTGTTCCCTGATAGTGTTGCCTTTTGGGTTCAGAACAAAATGTTTCAGCTGAGAAATGAGTTGAAGGCACAAGGATTGAATATGAGAGTCTCTTTTGATGTGACGTAAAATATAATGATGACCACTAGTAGCCACAAAAGAGTGTACTGCATAATGTTCTTGTTATGACACTGGACTAAAACTTTTGAAGTTTAGGACCTGTCACAGAATTTCTTCATGATTTCACAAGCGAGGACATTTACCACTCCATCTGCATCACCCCTATATAACCTCTAATTCTCAGGACAACAGTACAATATTCCCTGCTGTGTGTGGAGTAGCTAACAGAAGGATTCACTGAATCCAGAAAGTTATTAAGGGAGCTAACCAAACCAGTACAAAAAAAAAAAAAAAAAAAAGGCACAACAGGTAGACTCCATTCTTGTTCAGTCATAGTGAAGTGCCTTTGTCTGGACTATGTACAGATATTAAGTGTAAAGCCAGTGCTTTGTCTTGAAACAAAATTAAATAAAGTGCTTGGAACTTATTTATCTGGGAAGGAGGGATTCATTTTCAAGTCTTCAGTCTGACTCGGGTAGGGCAGGCTACCAGTATGACATGAATGCCATCTACTTAAGGTTCACGAGCAGGCCGTCTCAGCCACTCTTGAAGCTGTTTCACTGCTCATAAATTATTAACTTCACTGTAAGGTAGGGAACTATTAGCTACTCTCTCTTGCTTCATGAATCATTCCACATGTAAATCTTTATGTGGATTTAGCCCTTAGGGCATTGCTACAGTAGGAAGAGAAAGAATAGTCCAGTGCTTGGATTGCAGTAGTCAGTGGTGTGAAGAATTGCCAACTAAGACACCTCAAAACAGCCAGAAACAGAATGGAAGTAATTTAGGTTAAAGCAACACATGTTTGTATTTCTGTGTGATTAAAATCAGGGGATTTAAATCTGTATCATAGCAAAGCCCCCTGGCTAAACAGAAGTTGGTCTGTCTCAGTCTCCTTTGGGAAGTATTTGTTATAGGAATAGAGAGCCAGTGGTTCATTCTATAGCTCACTTATGAAGGTATGGAGGCTGTGAAAATGTTTAGGATCCATTCCTGTAAGTGTTTAAATAGTCACACCAAGTGGGACAAATGTACCTGCAGAGGCTGAAAAAGACTCCACTCAAGGTACCTCGCAGCTCCGTTCAGGAGGGGCTCCAAATCCCAAGTTATCACCTGTTAAGCAGCTAGTAGTAATTTTAAGAAGGTCACTAGATCCTAAATAGGGGATCTGAGGCACCTACAAAGCAGTTGCCACTGGAGAGCCCTGAGGATGCCAGCTACAATGCAGAACTGCAGAGCATAGTTAAGCTCTGCTGAGCTTGGTTAAGTTACATCACACCTGAATGGTCTGTTTTAAAGGATGTAGCTGTACATACAGCTGGAACAACTGTGCAATGCCATTACACAAATAAATGACGTGCAGAAATAAAGTCAAACTGTGGGTGGGTGAGCAAGTTTCTCACCTGTAATCTTCCACACCATTTGCTTTGCAATAAAAGGGAGCTGTCAGAGACTGCCAATGGGTGCTGTGTCTCCCAGCCTTGCCCTCCCTTATCATATTTCTGAGCAAAGCCAGCTGATTAAGCAGCGTCTGGTGTGACTGACCTTGTATCTGAGGTCACTCACAGACCTGCAGAGCAATCTGTTGATTCACTCTAACCAACAAAGGTACTAACTTTCAAGTTCACAGCCCTAGAAGCCTTCACTCAGATGGCCATGGGAGGGTTACTTTAGGTGTTGATTTAGATGCCTCTTAACTTTCTGTACAGTTCAGCAAGTTGCTGGGGGTCAGGGCCCTTACAGCCTGAGAAATGAGGGATGATGAAACTCTGCCTGCAGACAGACACACAGGAATACATAATACGGTTAGGAGCAGGATTTTGGATGCAATAAGTTATGTCTGTGAGGAACAGTGAAGCTGAATGGGGAGAACATAAGATCATGTTGTAAGAACATGTGTTTCTGGAGTAATTCAAACCTTATCTGCACAAGGAAGTATTTGCCAGTGTAATTTCAATTGGTATTGCTATACCAGGAAACCCTCCTAACAAGTATAAAGCTCATATTACTTTCCAAAAGGAAATAAAGGCATATCTTATTGGAATAACTG
The DNA here is from genome assembly GCA_035222235.1 of Margarornis squamiger. Lineage (NCBI taxonomy): Eukaryota > Metazoa > Chordata > Aves > Passeriformes > Furnariidae > Margarornis > Margarornis squamiger. The sequence goes on from JAWWTY010000106.1 coordinate 29,965,449, forward strand.
TTGTATTCTGGACCAACACAGTTAGGCTGGCAAATCTGGGAAGGAGAAGTAAGATGTCTCTTGATCCTTTCGCTTTTCCATAATTTGACTTCAATCGCAAAATGGGATTAACGTTTCTTAGTCTATAGCTCCCAGAAATACTGAAAGAGGTTGCTACTTAAACTTTGTACAATACTTTCAGGAAGATCTCTAATGCACTCTGCTGATGCAGTGGTGTACTGTTAGCATGCTGTGAGCGCTCACACAACCCCTTAGACTAGCTGGTGCCAGCATCCACACAGCTGTTGAGGACAATTAGACATGGTCTGCTCGGCTGCCAGTTACTCAGAGGTAATCTGGTTCCCAACTATTGCATTCCTGCAGAGAAAAAAATATCTAAGCACACCTGAAGCTCCATCAGGCTTGTCATACTAAGCTTTAGCTAGTGCATGTGGCTGTAAGTGTGCGGGCCTATATGACAAGGCAATGGTAGCTGTGGTAGACTCTTTTGGTATATAAGAAACCTAGGGAATCATTGTCACTGCAGAGATACCACAGAACAGTTCCAATCTTCCCTTATCTCCCCTGTTTCTAAAACTTTTTTCCTGTTTCTGCTTCTACTATTCTTTAAAATGCTTAGTTTGCCTGAAAAGGGCACTGTAATAAAGCAGATTGATCTGTTAAAGATCAGGCAAATAATTAATCTCACCCAGTATTAGGGACCTATACATAAATTAATCAAAGGACTTCATGATTTGTCTGATCCACTTTTAGAATAAGATGGATTTCACATGAACAGTGTGTATGTCATTCAGTTGCGTTTATAGGACGCCTTGGCATTGTGCACATTAAAATGTCAGATGAATCACGTCCTAAAGGTCTTTACTCGCCCTGCACCTAGGCCTCTGAGTAGTCTTCTCTGTGGATGGAAATAAAGCAATCACTTTTGCTTTTGTTTTAGGTCAGTTTCACATTTTGGTTTTCAGGCACTTGGCAGCTGTGTAATGTTTGGTTTGCAAACACTCCCAGGGAAGGGCTTAATCCAAGCCAATTATTTTCTTTACAAAGAGATAAAAACTCAAACATTTTTCTTTACTCTCACATTTTGTAAAACATTTTTTTCTGTTTTTCTACCCCAAAAACATAAGCCCCAGGCTCAAACTACTTATTGCTATACCCTTCATATGTTTAAAAATCTCCTCTTTCCACACTTTATTCAGAATTATTGAGTTGTTCTGTGCTTGATTTTAATGGTGGTAGAAGTTTTTTCAAAACTCCTCTGTAACAGTCCAGACATTTTAGAAGCTGGAAAAGGCAAGGACATATCTACCCTGTGCAACACAGACACCTGAAGTAATGCTGATGTATTGCTGCCTGAGCTGGTAGGTCTGAATGATGCAGGGCAGCTGTCTTTGGAGAAGCTAGCTTTGGCTGGAAAGCAGCAGGCTGCTAGGAAAGGCCCTCCCTCCCAGGTGCTGTGCTGCTGCAGCACTCACACTTGTGCTGCCAGCTGCTGTGCTGCTGGATGAGGCATCTCTGCACCCGTGCTTTGCTATGTGATGTAGACATAGCAGCAGCCATCACCTGAAACTGCTTTCATGCCTACTTTGTTGCCATGCAATGGAGAGCACTGTTTTTAGGAGCCTTAGTATGTTCTTGGGAGCCTCCAAAGAGGAATTAAAGGGAGTGTTTAAAGCCAGCACCATCTATAAACTGTTTATAAAAGCTGGTTCTCACTTCAGCCATTTTCCCATTGAGAAGCTCTCAGTTAAACTGTTGATCCATTCTTCATGCTTCCTCACGCTCATAAAAGTCTAGAGATTAAGATAATAGAAGAATACTAAATTTATGTCAGATACTTGACGGGATAAAGGAGCATATTGTGATTAAAAGAAGTGAATCATATCTTCAAACAATGTAGTTTTGTACAAACTTACCTCAGCCAAGAATGTAGGCCCACACTCATGTTTTCAGATGGAATTGAAAGTTATATAATATGTAGCAGGTCCGTCAAACTTGTCCAATCTTCCTCATGCTGGAGGTCAAGAAGAAGCTATGGGTGTCTTCCACTTAAGCCCCAAGTCTCATAGTGATGTCTTACACATTCCTGGTGCAGGAGGACCCCTTTGATTTCCACTCCCACTTTTCCTTTTCTGTGAATGCAGCAGCTGCTACATCTGCTGAAGCAGTAGAGGCTCCCTGTGAATCTGTACAAGACCACTTATCTATGTGAAATAGTTTGGTCAGTCCAACTACAGGTGACTCCCAATGGATAAGACAGCAATTCTAGCATCACCAGAGCTGAAGAAAGCAGGTGAGAAGGAATCAGCTCAAACATAGCACCATTAGACACCAAAACCAAAAATGTCCTCTGCATTATGTGGTTTAGCCTCTTCTATTTTTTTTTTTTCCAGCTAAAATGTCTTCAGTCTTTTTCTTTAAAGATCATTTTCTTCACCATGTTGGAGAATGCAGAAATGAGCATGTTGGGCTTGTTTGATTGCTGCCAAACAAAAAAAGAGCAGATCTCTGGCATTAGTGCAAAGTGCCAATTTAATTGGAAAGATCTAGTTTTCCATTTTCTGGATCTGTGAAATGTGATTTTAAATACAAGTCAGACCCAAGGGGATTATCCAGATTAAATCATTTAAATTACCATCAATGTCTGAGTGGATGCTCTTGTGTCAGTTTCTAAGTGATTTTTAAGGTGGATAGATTGGGCAGCAGACAGATAGGTGAATGAGCAGGTTAGTGGGTGAGACATTAGCATATCTCAGAAGTCATGGTTACCTAAAAGGAAGAGAGAACAAAAGGAGGGAGCTGCTGCATGCAGAGATGCCAATTCAACCACTATGGCAGTGGTGATTTTAGATCCATCCCTCTTCTCTTGATCTGCCCACCAAAAGACAGAGATGTCTCTGGGGCCTGAGATAGGTCCCCTATCCCTCTCCTGAGATTTCAGCAATGGGATGTGCAGAAAGCTCCCTCACTTGACATACATGCTTCTTTGGGGGGAAGACCTCACGTTCAGGGCTGCTCAGGTACTATAGAGCTATACAGCAGCTGGTGTCCTAAAGGTTGTTCGAGGATGCTTTGTGTAAAGAGAATCTGGTAATGAGGTCTGCAGAGTCAGACATGAGGCAAAACAACATCAGTGGCAAAGTGCACTGAAGTTGGTGGGCAGTAATGAAGTGTAACTCACCCTGTCTTCTTGCAGAGTTTACAAGTGAGGATGTGTGGCAGCATTTCCCAGTTTTAAATGTAGTTTATCCAGGCTGTAAAATGTTTTGGTTTCCTCTTACTGATTTCCATACAACAGCCACAAACATGTCTCTCTTTCCCCACTGCTCCATATATTGCTGCCAGGCTTGGGCCTGCTGTTATCCCACTGCTTATTATTACAGGTATCAGTGTCTCTGACACAAGGACAAAACACCTTGTTCATTGGAGCAGGCACCTGGGAAGACATTTTCCATTACCTTCAATGTCACTGTCTTTTCCCTGGCTTTATGTATAAGCCTTTTGCAGCCTTGCAGCATAAAGGGTACCTGATACAGGGTTTTGCCCATCTCTGGTGGGAATTTCTTGAAACTCTGGGAAGTGGAGATGCTTTTGAGAGTCAGGAGATACACAAGCTGTCTTGCTGTTGTCAGGGGAGTCATATGTACTAGTTGTGAATCACTTCAGGTGGTTTGTGAATGCTGGCTCTGCTGCCCTTTCATTATTACAGAGCTGCCTGCAAGAACTGGCCTAAATGATATTTTGTATGGTACTATTGTTCATGAACACTGAATTATGCATGGATTACTTTATTATTCCATAGTCATTCATGCACACTCACACAGACAAGCCGGTATCAGTTTGGATCCTACTTTCTGCTATAAAAGCACGCATGCCTATAGGTAAATCTGCACTAAGAGAGCTGCATTCATACACTAAATCTCAGCTTTTTCTTTGTCTGCTTTACTTGAGGCAAAACATGTCTCTTGTTAACCTCAGTGGTGGGTTGTAGAAAGATGAGTGCAAACCAGTGAACTGTGTGGTTAGCTGGTAGTTTAGAGGTCTGGATTCTGTTCTCTGTTTTCATTTTGACCTGGTGCTTGACCCTGGGACCTCTCTTTGTTCATCTTGTCTATTCAGATTGATGGGCTTCACTGAAGTCTGTCCTGGATGTAAGTACTCAAGTCAAGGCAATCAGGGTTTCAGGGTATGCCTGCATTACAGTTTTAAGCTGTGCTCCTGCCTGTGCATTTGCCTAAACCCACTGGTGTGTCTGCGCAAAAATCTTGCTTATGTGACTTGGATTAAGTGATCAAGCTCAAACTATTCCCAGCTGCTAATCAGTGAATTCCTGAGAATGTCTTTTGTTATGTATTCTTGGCTTGACCTGTTGACTAAAATTACTTGTATCCCAGAACCACCCGTCCTGAGCCCAGTAGCTGCTGGCTCATCCAAGCAGGAGCCAAGTAAGCTCAGCAGGCACTAACATTATTTGTGAGACACGTACATGCAATTCTCTGCAAGCCATACAAGCTTTGTCGTCCAGTTATGGGCCAGTGTACCTCACTAACACAGCGGAGTGAAGAGTCCTGGTGTGACTGACTGCAGGAATTTCCAAGCTGTCCCCCTTTCTCCTGCCTTCTCACTTGCAGGAGTAGCAGAGGTACTTTGCCAGGTCATGAGGCCTGCAGAGTCCTTCCAAAACTCTCCCATCAGACTGGGACCCACCCTGCAGTGTGTTTTTCCCTCATTTTTAGCCTATGTCTCTGTGAACTAATATGAATTACTTCAGCTGTTAGCAAAGAAATTTACTGGTTTGATATAAAGACCTTTGATCTCTCAAACTTTATAGCTGAGTGTTGCAAAAGTTAAATCTTTCACACCCTGTCTAATCCACAATCAGTGCTGGTTTGAGTCTCTTTTCTTGGCAAGACAGAACAGTAGTTGTTGTTCTTCCATAAATTTCTTAACAGTTCAATAATATTTTTAAGAGAATATGATTCATCACTCTCTGTACTGCACAGTTTTTGTCAATAGTCAATACTTATTGTTGGCAAACATGAAGTATTTCATGTCTGAAAACTATTATTTTTGCTGTCCCCAGTTTCTCAACTAGTCTATAAGGGTACTCACTTTGCCTGCTCCAGAAATGTGATTGTTGATGACAGTTTTGCTGATGAGTTGAGATGTAGGAAGATCCACCTGCACACCTTTATTTGACAAACATTACTGTTTCCTGACACCATTAAATAGCGGCCTCAAAAATTCACGATACAGATCTGACCAATTATGTGTTCTATTGATGAAACAAACATCTATTATTCATCAGAGTAAATGAATCACTCTTTTCAAAGTCATTTGCCCACTGGATTATAATTTAACCTTTATCTGTGAGTGTGAACCAGGAACCTGAATGATGACGGGACAGTTAAGGAAAGTAAGTGGTGTTTCCTCATTCCTTCCAAGTGGTTGTGCAGAAAATTGATATTGTAGCTTTTGTTCAACTTATGTACTCATAAGCCCTTCTCTCTTTCCTGCTGTGAACCACAGTTTGTGTGGTACTACTAACACCATTAAAAATTTAATCATCCAAAAGGACTGTGTCTCCAGAAAAGGGTGAAGAGTCAAAATCCTTTATCTCAGAGATAACTGGTTCCTGAATGGTGCATTCTCAGAGCATGGCAAGTTGCAAGAAAGCAACATTTCATTTCGTGGGAGCTTGGAATAACTGATAGTCCAAAACAAAGTCCAGAAAATCAGATCATGTTAGCTGTATATCTATTGACATTGGGGAGATTAAACCTGAAGTTCCTATTTCTTGACTTTTTCTGAGTCATAGGGGCTTTTCTGACTATGATAATTAAGCCTCAGATCAGTTCTCTGAATTGTTTTTCATTGCATCTATGTGCTCAGTCTGAGACTTTTGTTAAACCAATTTTCAAGATGCTGAGAATTAATTTTATTTCTTTATTGTCTCTGCTGCAAGTAGACATTATTTCCCAGGAGACTGGCTAGCTCTCAGTGACCTGAAGGCCACAAAGTCAATATTACTGATAGGAGTAAGACTCAGAAGTCTTGTCTCTATGACAGTTCTTCCAGTGTTAAACTATTTTTTACTCGGCAATATTTTTTTTTAAACACATGTCATCCAGATTTCTTTAAAGAAATATATCAGGATAACAAAAAACAAACAAACAAACAAACAAAAAAACCTTAGCCTACTCCCATGCCTTGAGAACCCTTCTCGTTCTGGTTTATAGGCCAGATCAACTCTAATACCCAGACAAGTTGTTCATGAGAAGAAAAACCCTCATTAACCTCAAATTAGACCCAACTGATGAGATTTTTAGTTACCATTTTGTCAGTAAAAGCTCAATTACAATTAGATGATGTCACAACCACCCGGCAGAGGGAATCTTATAGGGTGAGATTCACCCAATGTAGACACATCTGAACAAGATACTAAGTGCCCCTGATAATTGAGAGAAAAAAATTATGTGGCTAAGGCATGATTCATTTCATTCTCAAATTGCTGATGAAAAGACAGCAGTTAAATCTATTTCCATTAACTATAAAGGGAATTCATTATGACTACCTTGTGGAGAGAGATTTATATCATAAACATCTAAAAGTTATAAAATCCAGCAAACATGAGATCCCACACAAAAGATGAGTACAAATGTGCAGGTCACTCTGTGAAGTGAACACTGTAGTGCCAGGGGCCACAGTCAGAAATTATGATGCTGGAGAAGTCACCACTTCCAAGACCCACAGTCAGAAGATCCAGTGCCTGTGGAAAGCTTGCACTTAAAATGCCAATAACAAGATTTGCAAAATACTTGCTAGAAAACCAATCTATACCATAGACTGGAGGGTCTTTGGTTATCCACCAAGTTGGTTAATTGAATGAGAACAAAGGTCAGCAGGGTAAGGCAATGCAGGAGCCTTGCAAAAAAAAGCCCTTTAGTCAGACTAGGGCATGTTAATGAGACTGATACACCCAGCCTATAAATGCCTTCATGCCAGACAGGCAGGTAGGAAAGCCATGTGAGCACCTGCATGAGGATGTGGTGTTCCCTGTAGTAGTGACAGTTTTTGCTCTCTGTCTACACTAGGAATTAGTCATATTGGAAGATCACTGGGACAGCCTGAATCAGATTTGACATTCCCACTGATTGTTACACTCCAGACTGCCATTTCCTTCTCTCCATGCCCTCCGTATCCCAGGTTTCAATCTCTGATCCATACAGTGATTTATGTGTCCCAGAAGGGCTAAAAGTAAGCTCCTGGACTTTCTCCCCAGAAGCAGAAAGCCCCTATTTGTAGCCACCATAGCCCTGCAGACAGCAGTGGCTGTAATGCCCGTGAGGCTGGATAGGTGCTAGTGCAGCTGGTTCATGGTGAGCTCTTTCCTGACACAGCTATGCTGCTGGAATCCAAGCTAATATCTACCTCCACCCATGTTAACATCTCTGAAGTTAATTTAAGCACTGCTACATAAGTTTCAGTGGCTACAGTTCGGTGGTGTGCAGGCGTTGCTGCCTGTAGGTTCATAGGTACTGTAAGCACAGCCATGGCCCGGCAAAACAGCAGTAGGTGAGGAAGCCACAGAGACAAGCCAAGATCTATCAGCAAAGCACAGCTCTGCAGCCAAAAATCATCAGTGCAAGAGACTTCTGCTGGCATGGCCACCTTATTCAGGGACTGCTGCTCTCCCAGCCCTGCCACACCAGACAGAGGTGTAGGTCTGAGGTCTGACTGTTAGCTGTATCGTTCAGTAACCTAAGTGTTCTTGCTCAGTGTCTTCATTATCAGTGTGAGCAAAGTTCCTCTGATATTCCAGAGAAATATAGCTACTTTAGCAGGCCTTTCATACACTCACATTGAGGCAAGAGTAGTTAACAGGCCAGAAAAGGTCTAAGCCAGTAATTCCCAAATGCCAGACTTGTGGGCCGTGCCGTGAAAGCAATTCCTGTTAGGAGGTTTGCCACGCAAGCAGAGAAGTGTCTGCTGCTGTTTTTGTCAAGGAGAGAGACCGGCACCATGCCGAGCGTACAACCTGACTTGTGAACCAGCTGCAGACTGTGCCCTAGGGTCCCAATCAGCAGTTTTGGATGACATTTTGGGACACCAGCATAATGCTTGGTATCCTGGAGTTGTGACCCATCAATCTGATTTTAACTCATTTCTGCAATTAAGGAAAAAAGCAAAGCAGCAGATCAAAACCTTTGTGTATTCCTTAAAACCATTTGCTTTAGTGAGACTGTTAATGCTATGAGAGACTTTCTGAGCATTACAGAAATTTGTCTGTTAACAAGAACTTTATGAAATGTTCATTATCACCACCTACCTACCAGGGGAGCTAACAATTTCACACCCTTTTTATTCTTAGCTGCACATTATACCCTCTTAACAACATTTTAAAAATAACTGCAGGAAGAACTGAATCACACATAATTTGAGCAATTAGAAGTGACAAGATGTTTTTCTCATCTAGTAAAATATGTCCATTTGGCATCCTTTGCTGTCTAGCAGAGCTCTTTTATTCACACCACTCCAGTCTCTAAGGAAGACAAGCTATTATTATTATTATTCCACTGAAGAAATAGACATCTGTACTTTCAACAAGATTAATATATTGAATGCACCAGAGTTATTTTATAGACCATGAATTTGTTGTTATGAAGCAGACTCAGGAAAGGGAAGACATGAGGCCAAGCCAAGTGAATCCTTGTGAAGTCTCCCTCCTTGGTCCACAGAGTTAGCCAAACCAAATGAATCAGCCCTCCTGTGTGTAGCATCTCCTATTTATAAACTGGGCCTTGTACCAACATTTGCTCCTCAACTCAATGAACCTACAAGGGTTTCAAGAAGAAGGTGCACTCCATGTCAAAGGTGGCAGAGCCACTCTCTAGAGAAAGCAGGGCCCCCAAATTCAGTGATCTTTATACCAGCCACACATTTCTTCTTTTCATCTATGAACAGTAAAGTTCAAGTTTCTTGCTGAGCAACTTGCTTGACCTAACAGGCAAGCTGAGAGTCAGGACCCGGAAAGGACTTGCAAAGACCTGATGCCTGAGGATGCTTAAAGCCTAACTCCTATCACCTTTCTCCTTGGAGACCTACGATAAGGTTTTAAGATTCTGTATCACTTTTAGAACTTAATCACTTTCATCTTGTTTTTAAAGTTATATATGTGCTTGAAAAGGCAGGTAAATGGTTAGTGAATATGTCAGAAGTAATTTCATAACTTCTATTGAATAAAACATCAGCTGACTTTGAAAACTCCTAGAAAGAAGATTGCTGAATGCATTTACATCTTTGGCCACTGTAATCCCATCAGTGAAATGAAAGCTATCATAACTGCCCATTCCTTGAGGACAATGACAAGATTTTCCTAGGAAATAAAGAGTTCTGGAGCACAAGTGCTGCTAAAGAAGGTTAAATAGGTGGTAAGAACATCCTAGTTGTGTCTTGTGCCATAGGGAAAAGAGACGGCAGTGAGCTGAAGCATTTCTTTTTACTGGACTCTTTTTTCTCATATTTGGATATGGTTAGCTTCTTGCCTTCACCCATCTCTGATCCTCTTTGCTTTGCTCTGTTCCTCCCACCTGCCACATACACAGCTTCTCTCATCCCACCTTCTTGGATGGTAATGGGAGGTGAATTAGCCAGTGAGAGACAATATGACTCCTTTCTTCTATCCCTCTGAGCACTGACAGAGTGCTCATAATTATAATTCAAATAGCATGCTAGGTATTTCAGGAGGTGAAAAATGCTCTCTATTTGCTACAAGCAAATCCCATTCTTTTCTGCTTGAACCACTTTTTTTTTTTTCTTCATCTGTTTTCTAGAAGCAAATCAAGCATGCTTTCATTGCACACTCTATTAGCAGAAAAGCAATGTCTAATTTTTAAAAATATCATGTTGTTTTCCCGTCCTTTTCTGTCCCTTTGAGGCTAAGTAATCCCTTGTGAACAGTCTGACCCTATTATGATGGAACTGTAAGCTCAGAAGAAATCAGTAAGTGTCTACTTGCTGGTGTGCCAAACAAATCTGGATAAAGCACATCAAAAAGATAAGACCGATCCATTTCCCTGGTCTCGAAGGGAGAAAGCTTAATGCATTGCTGTGCTCTCTTGCATAAACTGTGGTGACTACAAGACAGGGGATCTGCCTGGTACCCACAGTTGCTCCCTTTCTACAAAGCAATCCTATCATAATTCTTCACAGAGGAAATCTTTGTTCAGTAGTCCAACAGGTAATCCTATTAGTACTTTGGTTTTGTAGTGTAGTAGAGCTGAACCCATGAAACACTGATGATCCTTCACTCTCACTGGGGGCAATGGGAACTGATGGTCCTAATTACTTTGCAGGACCAGACTGCAGAGAATTCATTCCAGCAATTACAATTTGTCCCCTCAACATCAAATCTGGGCTTTTTTCCTGTTACTAGGCATAGAATTCTAGTATTTTTAGCTATGAATAAGTGTATTTAAATGAAGGCAAATTTGAAGTCAGGTGTTTGGTTCTGTGGGAGAGGTGGGACGGGGGACTGCAAGCTTTGCATCCAGAAGGAACTGGCTGCAGGAAAAGGGAAATGAAAGAGGTTACTTGATGCAGTTAAGGAATACCAGAGATTTGGAAAGCAGTGCTTTGTAAAGCGTGAGATTCTCACTCTAGTTGTTGAGTGAGTGTAGGAAGCAGCCCTATGCTGGGAAGCCACATTGCAACCAGGTGTACCTACCTTGCCTTCAGCAAGGAATATATGTTAACAGCACTGTTGTCATCACTGTTCACAGGAATCATCAAGGGTGTTTGCCTCAGGAACACCCTTTTGGACAATAGTAGCCTTCCTGCCCTCTCCTCATTTGAAGCAAGTAATAATTTACTGCTACATCAACAACAGTCACCAGCCCTCAGGCAATTGGATTACAGCTGCAGCTAAAGCACACAGGACTGGGCAAAAGTTACACCCTTTCACTGTCATATATATTCTACAAATGGCTTAAACTGGTGACAAACCCTAGAAATTCCCTGGTGACATATTTCTAATCTGGGTAGCCCGGATAGGGCTGTGAAGTCAGTTTTTATTGCTTATGTAGTTTGCAAATGACTTATGATTTTGTGGGATAACCTAAATATCGAAAACTGGTCACAATTTATGTCAGGTTGTTTCCATTGAATCCTATGAGCTTGTGATGGTGGACCTTGTGCTTACTTCCTGATTCCTATTCAGGCAGCATAGTCAGGGCTACATCCACAGTGGGGCCGTCTGTCCTGAGCCATTAATTTGGGTCCCAAAAAGGCAGGAGGGTGCCAAATTCACAAATCTGGAAAAGCTCACTGTACAGCTGTGTTATGAAACATCTGTGTTTTCTTTTTGTGTTGAGCTACAGTCTGGGGAATAAATTAAGAGTTGTTGGGTTTGTGTTTTGGTTTTTGTTCCCCCCCCCGTATAATGATTTTTATTTTTTTTTAATGAACTGAGTTCAAAAAATCAGAAATACATGCTATTATGAGCGGAATAATGTGACTGGTAACAGCCTAGCAAAAGACCTTCTGTTTGGATCTATAACTGCTTTTCTGCAAACATTCTCATCCACAGCCTCCTGTTTTCTTTTCTCTCACAAAAATTTTTTATTACAATTATGACAGAAACAGTTCAAATTTTCAAAAGTAAAAATTTATTGCATAACTTGGACACCCAAACTTACTCTGCAGAAAGTACTGCCAGCTCAGAACAATTCCTGGTAAGGCAGGAGACCTGGTAATGGGAGACACAGAGAAGGCTGAAGATCTCATTTCCTTCTTTTCCTAGGTCCTCACTGTCAAAGTCTGCCTTCAGCCTCATAGAGCTGCACGCCTTGTGGCAGAGTTTGAAGGAGACAAATATTGCTAATGGTAGGGAAAGACTAAAACAGAGACTGTGTAAACAAATGCATCAGCATTAGCATGAGGACGTGTACAAGTCCTTGGGATGTGATGGCAGGGATCCAAGAGTTATGAGGGAGTTGGCTGGTGTCATTGCAAGGACATACTCTATCATATTTGAAAGATTATGGTTATTTGATGAGGTCCCCAATGCCAAGAAGAAAGGCAAATGTCACACCCACCTCCAAGAAGGCAAGAAGGAATATGTTTCTTAGGAAGAACCTTGCAAGTAGGACAGTTGAGTACTAATGAGTCTGGATTTGGGGAACTGTGTCCATCTCACAGGGGGAAGTCCAGCAGGGCACCTCAAGTCACATGACGTGGGAGAACACACTGAGAGAATGAGGTTTATTTAGCCTAAAAAGGAGAAGGGGAATAGAAAAGCTTACTGCCATCTTCCACTGACAGTAGGGCAGCTACAGAGCAAACAGAGCCAGATTCTTCACAGACATGCACCAGGAAAGGTATAAGAGGCAACGCATACAGTTTGCAGTAGGGCAAACTGTAACTGAATGTCTATAAAAAAGAACATTTCCTCCTGAAAGTGACACTGCACTGGAACAGGGCAGAGGGGCTGTCAAGTCTCAGTCCTGGGAGATTTTCAAAACTCAGCTGGTCACAGCCTTGAGCAACCCCACCCAGCTTTGAAGTTAGCCCTGCTGTAAGCAGGTAGCCTGGCCAGATGGCCACAGGGATGCCTTCCAGCCTGAATTAGTCTGTGATTCTGTGACTGTTTCTTGTTGGGGCTGAAGAGTCTTTCATGGGTTCTCTTTCCTGTGTGTATTCCCAAAAGAACAAGACAGTCAGGAAAGTAACTGTTAAATCACAAAATAATTCCCTTACCCCATTAGAACATGCTGAAATGGACCAAACAATATTTCTTAGCTTACTGGAGGAAAATGATTCCAGGTGAAGGAACAATGAGTACTGTAGCTTATTAGTAAAATGAGGGTGTTTTGCAGGGTACCTCCTGGCTTTTTAGCAGTAGGCTAAGTTTGCTTGCAATGACACAAATGTCTTCTGTTGTGTCTGAAAGATTTCAAATGTAAGGAAGTCTGAGTCCATGCTGCTGATGGCTTGGTGAAGAGATGGTGACTTCTGGTGTGTGGAATGCAGTCTCATCTGACACATCTGTGCGCTGTGCTGGCCTTCTGCTGGGATCTTCTTTTCTTGCAATCCCAACATTGCATTGCATCATCAGCCAAAGCTGTTCTCTTTTAACTCTTAAATTTAACAAGTGTCTAAAAGCTCCAAATCCACATAAAAGATGCTAACTTTTAAATATTCTTCTGATATCTTCTTTTGATGTTGGAGCTCATTCATCTTAAGCTCTTTACACAATGAAAGTAGATATGCTGGGGAGAATAAAATCAACATGATGGACAGACAAACACTTATTGATTAAAACCACTGCTCTTTAATGAATCATCAGTTTGGTATGGACAGTCACCAGCAAGAATAATCTTACTAATATAGTGAGGCCAATACCAGTCTGTAGCAAAGACTTATGGAAAAACAATCTGGCTGCACAGCATTTCTGTTACTGTTATGCAGCACAAAGTATATTCCACCTCTTTCAATTCCACTTTCAAATTTCCGTTTACAAGAATCTGTAGGAACATCTTGTATTCATTCACCACGCACACAGACACATGCATACATAGGCATAATGTCAAATAGTCCATTCATGGTTGTTATTCTTATGCTGTTTGATTGGTTATTTGCAGCCACAGGTTTTCCAGATGAGATTACCAGCCCAGTTAACACAGTGGCAGCACAAGTGTTGTGCACAAGTGTTGTACACTTGTATTCGCTCAGCTGGCATTGCAAAAAAAGCTGACAGTGCAAAAGTGAGAAGTTGCCTCTTTAGAAACAGCCTGAGTACCTGAAAGTGAAGCTAACTCTCCATTCTCTTCTGAATGCTAAATGGGACCAAACTCCTTCATCTAGCTCTCTGAGTTTTGCCTGTGTTTTGGCTCATCTTCCAGAACTGGAGTAAATGGTGAACTGAACATGCAAAAGGGATGTTCCCATGGCTTTTCAATGTCCAGTATCACTCTCAGCTAGCACTCAGCAAAGGACAGTAATGGATTAGGACACTCTTTTATGACAGGGCAGAGATGTGTGACATGCCAGGCCAGGTCTATTTTCTGCACTTCTTGGTGCAGTGCCATACACAGAATCCTTCCGGCAGTTAGCTCACCTCAGTTCCTTGGTGGTGTCTGAATACCATTCTGCTTTCAAGGCCAAATTTTTCCAACTCCACACTCCTCTTGTTGGCCAAATCCAAATTCAGTCCTCACTGAACAGACTTAGCTCCCATATCTTCCCATGAAAAAATGTGCTCCAAAATTGTTGTCATTCATTTCTGTCATGGAAAGAGCCACTCCTGTGCACCTCCCTTGAGAGCCTTACACACACCCCAACTCATGCTTCAATTCATTCTGCTTAGCTAGTGTGCCTGATGATATGATCCTGTGTACTCCACCTTGTATTAATACCCAGACGCTGAGTCCAGAAAAGCCCCTTTAGCAGCCTCATGGACTAGTAATGATTCATCTCTCTAATAAAAGGTTAATTCCGTTTTTTTCTTGTTCGTCTTATCTTTTGGCCCAGAAACAAGCTACAAACATTTTTTGCATCTAAAGCTGCCAAAACTCAGACATCTTACACAAGAGCAGCTGCTTGGGAACTTTGTCCTTAGCTGGCTGGCAGTGCAATGCTAGAGCAGAGCCCAGTTTCCTCCCCTCCTGGCTGCAGCTCAGCTTTGATTACACAGACCCTTGAACTTGCAAGTTCCCACATGGCAGCAAGACCTCTGCTTTGGCTTCAGTTGGGTCATCAAAATTTTAGTGACACCGTTGCCACACACCTAATCTGGGGATGCTCTGCAGTCCCTAAAAGAAAGCTGTTCAAGGGGGGTTACTTGGATATGGTACATGTGGCAGCAGGGCAGTTTCATCATTTTAGGGCAGATGTTCCCTTCCATAATTAACTTTATGCTACAAACAACAGCTATCAGTTCACTTACAATGTCCTCACCATCTCTGATGGTTGCCTTAATACTAAGTGTACTGTAGGTTTAAAGTTCTCATTCTTTGCAGTATTTTTTTCTTGATCTCTGATTTATAGAAAATATAATGTCTTCCCTCTTCTTCTTCCTTCCCCACATACTTTCACACTCCTTCTAAGCTTTTATCAATATCAGGCCTTTTTGAGCTTGTGCATGACTAGATAACAGCATCATTACTCATGAGTTTAAGCCTAAGTCCCACCCCGGTATATGTGCCTTGGCATTTCAGTTGACAGCATTGCACATGGACAGCCTCTCCAACCTTGCATTTCTTTCTCAACCAAAGGACCAAATGATTCTCTCTTCTACACTACTGCACAGAATTTAATGAAAAAAAAAAAAAGTTAAGGTATGAGTATACAAAGTCGAGGACACAGATGTAGAAAGCAATATTAAAGCCAAACTTTGTGTGTTTCAAGTAGAAGCAGCAATTTCTTATGTTCAGTGGCATTCATACTCTGGAGTTCTTTCCAGTTTGAACATTTGGTTTTTGACTACTGTAGGAGTTGTCTATGCAAAAATATAATGCTATTTGCATGTCAACATAGTTACGCATCAGATCTTATGCATCATCCTTCTAAACTCTTCCCTCATTTCTTATATTATTCTGATTGATACCTTGTTACCTCCTGTGGTTAATCTTTGCAACAGTTTCTTCTCAAGCACTGATTCTGCACTCTACCACTGACAGCAAGCCCTCTAATCAGGCAGTCCAGATGAATGGATCCAAGTATAATATGCAAGACTTGTCTCAGGATTGGAATGGTAGTAAGACATGGGTCCTTTGAGCACTTTCACCCTAAGTTATGTTCCTTATGAGGCACTGTGCTCTATGAAGCCAGGAAACCCTTATGGCATTAAAAAAGATGAAGTCAGTAGTGTAGAATTAAGCAGGGCTCAATAAAAATTTCTTTTAGAGTAAAGGAGGAAGGAAAAGAGAAAATGGTAGTCATCAAATTGTGAGATGACAATAGACTGGTAGAAAATTTCAGCTGTACAAGTGAAGATATTTGTGAGAGGATGCAAGGTACAGACCAACCAGCCTAAGGCAATAAACAATCACATTGAATATTATGTCCAGATTACAGGTCTATATGAGAAAATAGTATCCTAAGAAATTTAGGCAAAAGATCCAGTATGTTAGTTAAGATTAAATAAGGTTAAAATGACAGCTAGGCATCACAAGCGGAAGTTCTGATGGGAAAAAAAAAAAAAAAAAAAAAAAAAAAAAAAAAAAGGATAAATCAGCAGGGATGAAATAACTTTTTCAGTTCTCACTCAGGTGGTCACTTCCAGGTGGGTGACACATGTCTGCAGAAGCTCTGCAGAGCAGTGTGGCAGTGACTTTTCTCCCTGAGTGTGTTTCAGTACTAAGTAAAAAGAGGTGATCAGTGATGGTTCTTTAACGGTTCTTACTTCTGTGACTAGATCTGCCTTTTGCTTCCCACTCGTACAGAAACAAAACAAAACAAAGCAAATTAGAAAAACACCAGCCGAAGCTGGCTGGCAGACAACTTGGTGTTGCTACATCAAGGATTTCTACAAATTGTGAATGGCTCTTTACAACTGAGTCTAAACCAATGATTCTTTGTCAATTTGTTTGCAGTGTCAGTTGTGCCTGATGCATTTGTGATAGCTTACCATTCAGCCTGAGTGAATAGAAATACACACACACATTGAATAGAGGTCACTTTAAGAGGTTTGCTTTTCTTTTATGTCTACTGGTGGAGAGCCGTGTTTCAGCTGTAGCAGGGTGCAGATGTGTGCTCTCTTCATAAGCTTACTCCAGTGTGTTGTGCAAGCTCCTGGTCAAGTGACACAGACCCCCAAATGTAACTGCAGCTCACTCACCCTTTCCCCCTGCTCTCCACTTGCATTTTACCAACATCTTCGTAACTTGCCGTGAGGTGACAAGTGGTACCTGCTACATGCCTGTGTATCCTGTGACTGTTTTAAACAGCAGAGAAAGTGCACATTATCACATCCTTTCTGAAATCTGTTGCCAGTTTTCCTCCCCATCATAGGACTCATGTTCGCTGGCTGTTGAATTGCAGACTGATTTGAAGGCAAGGGACTTTGTTCTTGTTTAAAACTATCTCTGAATACTGTTTGTGATTCTTTCATTGAGGGATTTAAAAATTCTGGTATAATTTGGTGCTTTTGTTCTGATACATTTTGGGCCCACCATCAAACACTGGCTGTCACTCCTCTTTTTTTCTGAAAGACCCTTCAAACTTTGCTTCTGGCAATATCTCAGAATATGACTACATAATTGTTTTAGTTGACTCCCACCACTCTGCTCCCCTACCAGCACACTGCTTGTTTGCAGTTGAGTGTGATTTTGATTTTCACTGCCATATGTGTCAGTGTGCAAGCCTGAAGGGACCTTTTTATAATTGTAATAACAATTCGCAAAAAAATCAATAACACTTTCATTACTGGTATGAAGCATCCATTTTCTTTTGCCCCCAAGGAATGGATGTCTTTTTGCAGATGATGTTACAATAAAGGCTGACAATCAGCAGTTACAGAGTAGAACCACATCACAAGAAATCTCTGTCATGAGGCTGCCTTTAATAGGCAGCCAGCAGAACTTGGCTCACACTAACACTGAATTCTCCTATCAACAAATTTGGTATCAAAGGAATTACAGTTTCTTCTATATTTTCTGAGTTGGCTTGAACCTCACTGATCTGGTGGCCTCTGCCCTCATAGCAGCCTTGCTATGTGTTGGAAAAATAGTTATTGCTCAAATTTGGTATGGGAAAAGGAGTTTCTCAAGCAAATGCCTATCCAGGGTGTCACATCAGTGCAAGGATTGAAATTGCTGAACTAAATTTTCAGGGACTTGACCTGGCTCATAGTAGACACCTGTAGATTCAACAACAGCTGCCAAAGATCTTGCTCCCTCACCATTATACAGGAGCACACCCCAGCTCTGGTCTCACCCCTTCTTCTGGGTTTCTTTCACATGAACACAGGGACAACAGGAAGAGAAAGACAGAGAGTAGAGCCTGGTGCATGCCCAAGCCTCATTCTGTTAAAAGAGTTAGGCCTTGGACCTAACTGGGACATATACCAGTCCCAAGAATATGAATGTGTTTTCAAGAAGCACAGAGACAGATTAAGGCGCTGTGGGACATTATATTGATACTAAACCATTGCCGTTCCTTCTTCCCTCTGCCATTTTATTCTGCCCCTGACAAGGGTGCACCAGTTCTGATACAGCTGCTTGTGTGGTCACTGTGTGAACCAAACTGGGAGACAACATCTGAAAAATAATTTCCTTTTTGTTATTTTCTGAGTGAAGTGGTTGCTCAAAGCTGTTTACAGCACAGCTGCACTACTGAGGGATAGCGAACAGGCTGTAAATGAGAGGAGGCATCTCTGGGGAGGAGTCTGTAAGGAGAGGAAGGAGATGATACTTTAAACCAGAATAGCTGTGAAACTCTTTGTAATGTAAACTACAGCCTAAGTCAGTTAGCTCATCTTCTTGGGCTTTCTCTGTAGTCACCAGGGAGAGATAAGCTCTTTCAGAGTAATAGAGAGCAGGAGTCCTTATCTCCCTTCATTGATTATAGAAGGATCCCAGACAGTGAAGTGCTTAATGTTACCCCCAAAAACAAGCAATGAAGCCAAACTTCCACCATCTCGATCATTTTTCCTCTTATTTGTCTTCATAGTAAGGAAATAACTTTCATTCTCGTGCCAAGACCCTGCCAAAATAGCAGAACTATGCTCCTGAGTGTAAAAACACTTTGTAAATCTCATCAGTCAACAAACAGAAATCTGAATCCTAACTTCACCTACCACTCCTGACAGTCCTCATTTCCAGTTTGTTTGTTTTTATTTTCAGAAATTATACAGTGTTTAAGATAGGGGTCTGTCCCCACTCATACCTACTAGAGTCTGTCTTGACTTCTTTTTTACTTCCTCTGAGTAAGCTTTTCTTAGTCTCTGAGCAACATTTTACCTTTGAGATTGCTTATCCATCTCCCTCTCTGCTCAGCAAAATGCTCCTTCATTAATTCAAATGGAGTCTGGGCTAAAAGGAGGGGAAACTGCAATATGTATCCTCTAGTTGAACTGGAATGAGGAAGCTGCAATTCCCTCTCCATCAATACCCCTTTCTGTGCTCTGCAAGGTCATGTGCACATTTGATATGGATAAGTCATGAGTTCAGGGTCTTATTTTAGGCAGATTAGTTGCAGGAGAGGATCTGTTACCTGCTAAGGTACTCCTTCAAAACATTTTGAATATCCTTGAGCCAGCAAAGAGAATAAGGTTAGTTTAGTGCCTCATGTTTTGAGACCACAATGATTTTCATCTGTGATTAGTTACCCTAAAAGTAGAATTACCATATCAGGGAAGTCCAGCTTCAGAAATGCCTGCCAGCAAACCAAGTATCCTGTATTTTCTCTTGTGAGGATGGCATTTATACTCACAGACACCCTTGTCCAGCCATATCAGAATTTGCAGTGTTTATTTATATAAGCTGAAAAACCACCCAGCTATTGCGACCACACAGTTGTCAGCAGCCATCATCCAAGCAAAACAATTTTGCTTGTTAATTGACCACTGAATAGCATGCTGTGACTTTTTCTTTGCTTTGCACATTCTCCCTGTGAATTACAGACCAATAAAACTACCATACTGTAGGCCTATTTTTTTGCCATTTTTCAGCTGTCAGACATGTAATTCAGTTCACACACTGCACCAAACATGGTTATAGCACAGATCAGATTGTATATTTTTTTAAAATTAATTTATTCTATAGATGTAGACTATACAATAGCTGTACTGTTACCTGATTAAAATGTACTACATAAAAGTATTTCATGTAAGATCAAGCTATGTCATAATCATATCAAGAACTAATCAGATCCCACAAGAAGATACAGTTTCATGATATACAGAAGAATGAAAGCATGTATCTTTCAAAGGTTTTGCTATTTTTAAACTGAAGTTATGATATTGTGTCATATTCCAACCTTCAACACTGGCACATGTTGTTTTAGTTTATATCTGTCTTCTGTGGCATACATCCAGTGAAAACAAGACACAATCCAGTGTCAGAATGTCTTTATGTGGAATTGCACTGTTATCTAAATCTGTGCAACATCACACTATTTGTTGAACAGATACACCTTCCTGTTTAGAGCTTGCTATTCCCTTCCCACTCTCACACCTAGATATGACTAATTATTTTTTATTGTGTTCTACTTCAGCCCACGTTTAATGAAACCCTCCACATAAAACTATGAGCAAAGTCATTCCTCCTCTAACAAAATGCAAGATTATTCTCGGCCAGGTAATGGGAGTTTAGGCTATTTATAGTCAGTAAAAAAGAAATAATTAGCAGTACATAGGAGTCCCCTGATAAGTCTTTGCCTTTTTCTTACAAATTTGCACATGCTGACAAGATGACCACTAGCAATTTCCTTTCTTCTCTCCCTCTTGCATTTGGAATAAAGAGAAGCAAAACCTAGACTCTTATATAGCAGGGTAAGCACTCTGGCAACAGAGTGCTGGGCCATCTTTACCTGTACCAAGTAAAAATGACTCTGCCCTGTCATGGTTTGAGGATCAACATCTCCTCACCTCCACAGACTGGTCCCATGCTCATGCTGACACAGCTAGTTGTGGGGCCGTGCCCTGAGCTAAACCACTGAATGGAGATGAGTTACAAATAGGTACATCTCTCCCTTCCTCAAAAGAGCTATTTTTACTGAGGTTCACTTCAGTGCTGTGGTTCCCAGCACAACCCCGTGATTGATTGTAGCGGGGCTGGTATGAGCAAGCATCTAGAGGTGAAAGGGATTGGAGCATGAGCTCCCCGGGTGGGTTCAGGGCTGAAGTCCCCA
The DNA here is from genome assembly GCA_035222235.1 of Margarornis squamiger. NCBI lineage: Eukaryota > Metazoa > Chordata > Aves > Passeriformes > Furnariidae > Margarornis > Margarornis squamiger. The sequence goes on from JAWWTY010000106.1 coordinate 29,986,299, forward strand.
TATTGTGGCAGTGCAGCCTGGGCAGATGGTGCCAGTGAAACAACACCCAGTCCCAGCTGAAGGTGAGGTCTGGCAGGTCACTGCTGAATTGCTGGCTGGCCATGCTGACTCAGGAGAGATAAGGGAAAGATGTGGGCTATTGCTGTGATAGTGAGACTGTCTATCAGGCAAAGGTCCTGAGGGACAAACATGCCTTGTTTTAAGGGCTGTACCATGATACAGAATTGCATTACAGTAACAGTATCGTCAGTATCAATAGTATCCCATTCTGCTAAACAGCTATAGCGGAGGTCAGGGTGGATCCCGTTTCAAATGCTTCAAAGGTCTACAGGAGATGACGGAAAATACTGCTTCTGCCTTAGTTCTTTCCATATGTCACAGAGGTACATAACAGCTCTGTTTTCCCATTTCAGAATTGTCCTCATTTCTACTTGGTTGGAGGAGGTCTCTGCATTTACTGGCAGCCCTCAGTTTGGCCAGATGGCCACTGGCATTCCCTGTTACTCCCAATGATACTGGCACTGGAAAAGCCAAATGTCCCCAATATCTGACTAAAATCTATCAACCACCAAACACAGGATCTGGAAGGAACTTTCCCTTGGTTCAGCCTGCCCAGAACTAACTATCTATCTATCTATCTATCTATCTATCTATCTATCTATCTATCTATCTATCTATCTATCTTTGTCTTCTCCTGTAATGTAGGGCCACACTCCTAAATCTTCTGCATATTGTTTATCTAATATATCCTTTATAGGGCAATAATGCAGGGTAGTAGTAACCCCCTTTGATACTCTGATATCTACCTATGGCACATTTTGCATTGCAACCGTCCCTACAGAAGCTTGTTGTAGAGTATGATAGAAAGGTATGATGTCTGTGGTAGGGCATGGAGCAGACGGCATGTGGAGTGTTTTGGAGCAGCATTGAGCATTGCTTGCAACTGAAGTATTGAATCAAGGCTGTAATCCACAAATGAGGCGCTTTTTTTCATGTTAAATAGAATAAGAGTCCATCAACATTTCCCCTTGCAGTTTTTCTCTTACATTCTTAGCCCTTCACAACTTATCTGTGAGGGATATCTTTGGTTCCTGAAACTTTATTGCTGTTTTATCTTCTGGAGTGACGAAGGACCTTTCATGATTAGCACTTTTTACTGCCTACAATGATTTTTTCTTCAGGATCTCCATTAAAATCCCTTTGGAAATTCCACAGGCAGACTCCCTTCCATGCCTCAGTCTTCCGACAGTGGTGCCCACATGACTAGCTCATGGGTTAGTCAGCTGACTAACTGTTTTTCCATAGTCATTGTCTTCATATTGTGGTTAGGAGTAAATCACTATCAGTCTCTGTCTGCCCCAAATCAAAATATCTCTGTCAGTCTTCCCAGGTCTCTCTGAAATGTAATCCTTTAGTATTAGTGATGAAACTGAAGCACAGCTTCATTCCAGTGCAAACATCTACACATCTGCTCTCCCCATGGTCTCTTCTGGCCGCCAGATCCAAACTAGAAACCATGCAGTCATGTTAGCACAGTCCTGCCCCGAGCACAAAAGCCTTGTTGAGAGACAGACTGTCTGAGTTCAGAGGTAAGTACCACACTAAGGCCATCACCTCTGTGACAGAACTGGCTCATGTCCAGCTCGGGAAGCAAGCAGACCAGCCCTGGGATCACCTGGACCTGTCTGTCTAGAGGCACCCTCGTCACTGCTAGTGGGCAAGGGCTAAAGCACAATGATATTTCTAATGTCCAGCTGACACTTAAAACAACTCCCAGCCCCAGGTCTCCAAGTCCAATGGAAGGTTGAGTAAAGAACCTAAAACCATAACTTCTGAAGAGGAGAAACTGAAGTTTTACATCTAATTTTGTAAAAAGGGATGTAGTCTAAGCAAGTGAAGGAAGATAGTCTAGCAATGGGTCTTGTCTTAATGGTAAACACTTAAATTATGTTCTCTATTAAAAAAAAAACCAAAGCAAACCAAAACCAACAACAACAAAACCCCAAAACCAACCAAGCAAACAAACAAACAAAAAAAAAAGGAAAAACCCAAACAACCTCCCCCCAAAAAACCCAACAAAACAACAAACCAAACCAAAACAAAAAACCCAAACCAAAATCACTATAATTGAAAATTATTGAAAATCCTTGGCTAAGCATCTTCAAATGGCTTAATCTCTATAGTGTCATTAGGTAAAAGGTTTTTCTGTGGATCTGGGATCACTGTATGAGCTTTATCCATTACCTGTGCAACCTGGCAGCAGTAGAGAAGCCCATTGCAGCATCAATAGTGAAATTCTTGCTTACTTAGGTGGAAAATTATTAGCATAGTTTTCTTGTTACCTAACAGCAGTCTGAATTCCTGAAAGGGATAAAGGAAGATGATCATCTTCATTCTTTCCAGCTGCATCAAATAAACAGCATTCCTCTTCCATGTTTGTTATTGCTTACAGACCAGGCAGAGTTCCATTTCTTTCTCCAGCTTTGATGCTTATGAAAAACTGGAAATTGTAGGGACACACCCTGCAGCTGTCTTCAGCCAACAAAGGGTTAATTGCAATTGCCCCAGCATTTGGCACTCAAGAGGAGGGTGATAAAACCTTATCTACACTGAAGCAAAAAAATCGCTGGGATAATAAGCATTGCATTGAGGAAAAGGGAGTTCAATGAGCAAGGGCTTCTTAGTTATAGGAAGTTTTGCAGATTTTACTGTATTTGTATAATCAAAGCAAGCAACCTTTCGCCACACTTTATCACAAATATAAAGATATCAACTGAAACTGCTGCTCAGTTAATTTTGGCTTGAGAAGCAATAAAGTTTATATTACTGTAAGGCAACTTCGTCTTGGTCTTCTAACGGCATAAGCATTTGTCTGGTAAAAAACAATGTATTGCATGTTTGATCAACGCATTCATAACCTGTGTAGGGTAGGCCAAAACTTCTAAATCTGAATCTAGAAAATTGTGAATTGTCCCTAGTGTAGCTCCCTCTTTACACTTGTGCAGTGGTTCTGTAATTACAATGTGTAAATTGCCTTAAGGCCATAGTGACATTAAGAACATACTGACATTTGTAGAACAAAGCCCTTAAGAGGCTCAGCTGTTGGACTCAGTTAAACCTCAAGCTATGCAGTTGGCTTAAATATCTGCTTTACCTTCAGTAAATTGCAAATTTATGGAAGCCACTGGAAACAGCCATTGGAAACAAACATTAAATTGAAATGAAGAGTCTGGCTACTAAGACCTTACAAATATAATAATCTGAAATTACTCTGAATACGGTCTGCCTTTGCTCACTCATTTGAGTGCAGATTCACCACACAACCTCACGTCATTTCAGCTCATCCTTTTTTTTGAGCTGCTGACCTCTTTGAAGTGGTAATACTTCTATGCGGCCTGTGTCTCCAGAAGCAAAGGTACTATACAAACATCGATAACTTAACTCCTAACACTCCAGATAGCAAGGGAGAGATAATCTAAGACTGTTTTGTGAGCTTTAGGACCATGGGATCAACTGGGTTAAGATGAGTTGTTGAAGAGAAGAGGTGTGGAAAATGCCCATCTCCTCCCAAAGTTTTGTCTGCCTTATTCAGCTGTTCTCAAATTTTTCCAGTGAATGGCTCACATTTTCCTTCCTCTCAGAAGAACTGTTTTTTTTCTATTTGCAGTCATATAATATTCCATATTCCTATGCTGTCTTCAAGAACTAACATAAGGAAAGTATTTAAAGTATTTTACCTAAGGCAAGTACTAAAGCTATTAAACAACTACTATGATTTAAAAGGTGTCAGTAACAGTTTTGTATCATATGATGTAAATTGAACTAAGTGAGGTTACTTTGGCTGCATATGCTCTTACAATGCAAAAGATCTGAAGTAGTAGAGGGAAAATATACTTTAGCATTTAATTTCAAAATTTAAAATTATTTTATCAATTAATGTGATTAGACAGGGATATACTGAAAATCTTACTAATGGAGACATACCTAATGGATAGAAACTAATTAGCTGGATTAAATAAAGTAGATGACCCAAAGGATTAATTTTATTTTCTTTTTTTTTTTTTTTTTAACTTCCCCTGCTTTTTCTCATTCTGTTTGAATTGCATCTGTATGAGCAGAGGTGTGATTTTATCTTTCATTCTCTCTTCTGGGATTGCATACCTTCCCTTTTGCTTTCCATGAAGATTCTCACTAGCAGATTCAAGTAGTTTAATGGAAACAAAGTAAATTTGTAGCAAATATCAGATAAATAAAAAAATTAAAATAGACCATGAAAATGCAACCCTCCATTCCCAGAACAACTGCACTTGAAAAAGGGGAGTTAATAAAATCAAACGTATAAAGTAGCTGGAAGGTTTCAGTGTAACCCGTTTGAAAAGGAGTAGCCAGGTACCTGTAAAACACATTTAAGCTGGGGTATACAAAGCAATACTCATGGTACACCAGGTCTTGACACAGAACATGACGTCAACTGCACTGACATACACTTCTTCCCATCCCCAGGTACAGTGACCTCCTCTGCCCTTGGAGTAAGAGGGGGAGAGAACAAAGTTGGGTAGTGGAGATAGAAATCTTGGGTCAGACCTAAGCAATGAAGTTTTCATTCTCAAACATTTGCCTTCTTGTTCCTATCCCTCTGAGTAAATCACATCCTGAAGTACCCAGCAGATTTCTCTGGGTTTACTTTTATCATCTGGGGAGCAAAGGGGCATAATTCCTCTCCAGTACGTGCTGTGCCAGCAGATATCCTAGGGTTGACCCAGTTATATCCCAAAGTGCCTTTCTCAGTGCGGTTAATAGGTAGTTCAGAATATCTGAATATATGACTGTTCTACTGGTATAAGCATGTTCCCACTAGGTGTTAGTACAGTATAGAGATGCCTTATGCCCTAAGTAATACCTACAATAATGTAGTCTGAAAGCTATTTGCCAGAATTAGACAGAAGCTGAAATTCATCTAAGATCCCATTGCTGCTGAAAGCAGAGAGCACCCTTACCTCTGCCCATTCTTTGGGCCATGGTGGTGCTCATTAGGGGGCGCTTACATGGCAACTGCTGCTGCTCAAAATGAATCTTACCAATAAAAAGCTTTTGTTTCTTCTTCTTCAGCTGCCTTGCCATGCTGACTGTGTGGGTACACAAGGACTCATGGCAGCACATAGGAAGGGACAGAACTTCATGAAGTGCAGCATTAAATCAAATTAAGATAATTGGGTAAGTAAAGTCAACAAATAATGTTGATTAGTGAATGAATATGAGCAAATTCCTTTCTATTCATGACAACTATCCATGCAGAAAGATGAAAATGTGTCAGGCAGATATGTCAGCTACAGCAAGGAATTCGTTCAGTTCTCGTTAGTTCAGAGTAAGAGGAGTGATAAGACATATTAACCCTTGAATTAATGAACAGAATGTTTCAATTTTAGTTTGACTGGAACAGAAACAGAAACACTTAAGCTGCCTTTTTTTTTTTTTTTTTTGACTACTGCCCAAGATGTGGGCGGTAACAAAGCATCACAAAGGTTGCAGTTGATTTGGAGCATATGGCAAAATTCTTTGTCAAGGAAAAAGGGGGAAAAAATTTTTGTTTGCTGGAAGAAAAAGAAATGAGAAGACCAAAGCAATTCAATCTGCTGAGTGTGAAATGCATTAGGAGGATAGGAGTGTTGCACAGCTGAATGCTGTGTTGTCACTGCCAGACACTTCTCTGCTGGCTTCGGGTCCTGGAGCTCTGAAGTAGGTCAGGCAGTTCCAGCCTCATGTCAGTCAATGCCACAGCCCAGAGCTGTGGGGACAGGAGCGTATTGACCCAGCCCAGCATAGACAGAGTGGGGGTTTATAGGCGTTTTGAAACAGAAGAAAAAAACCTTTTTTAGTATTTCAAAACAGAAATGTATGCAATATATACCTTACTCAGAAATGGATGGCATTTGCATCTGGAAACTGCACATCTGTAGGAAAAGTCCAAAATTTTGCCTGTGTTCCCAGATTCTTGCATTCCCAACACTGTCTCCACCAGTGTGGAGTTCTCAGCAGTCCCCTTCCCTGCACACCACCATCACTGCAGGAATCAAGTTAGCCTTGGTAGGAAATGAAGACTTACTTTTTTAACTCTTGCCATCTACCAGAGTGTGCCCTTTATAATCACAGGCTCTGTCTTGCTTCTAGTGAAGGAAGACAATTGACCTCTTTTCTCTGTTTTGGGAGAGAAGGAGGATCTGAAAAATATTTGAAAGTGAAAGCTACTCTGTAAAGCCTCCTAAAACTGCCACATGGAATTTACATCACAGTTGGGAAACCACTGTGCTTTGTAGGATAAATTAAAATTTGGTTGCAAGTGAGGCCACAGAGATGAAGCCGCTGACTGCAGAACCCAGAGCAAGCCTGCAAAGTTTATTGCTCTCAATGGACTGCTTTGAACTTACTGGGAATGAATTGAGACCAATGTTACACATAGGCTTTGTGATCTTTGATCAAACATGCACTATTAATGAAAAGGGCACTGATGGTCTTTCTTCGTTTAGGTGTGCCTGCATTTTGCACACAAAATAGATACAATTAATCTATATATTATTGAAGTTACAACTGATAATCCAAGCGTTAATCAAAATGCCAGTGAGAGGTAGATCATAATTTGGAAACCAGTGTATGGCCTCATAAAATAGTACAGGAGGAAACCTGAAGGAAGAGGGACAGAAGTCATCCACAGCTTGTGGAAGGGATGCCATGAAGAGATGTTAGGAAGCCCACATTTATTATCTTTTGACTCTTCCATGAAAGCTCTGTGCTCCAGGTAACGCGCTGGAAAGTTATTACTGTGGACATTTTGCTGCTTGAATCTCTCTTTGTTCACTTTCCTCGCAGAATGCTTAATCTTTCTTTGGATTTAAATGTTTGCTGCTGGAAAGTATTAGACAAAATGTTTTGGGGACTCTATGCTTATAAATTAATAGATACTTATTCCAGAAGAAATTGTAGCAATTCCCTTGTTCTGTAAAATCCAGCTGAAGAATTTCATCTCAGTGCAAACAATTTATCTCCTACTTAAGCCTGTGGAGCTCTTTCTATAATGCAATAGCACATTATAGAAATGTATTCAGAAAAGAGAAGTTTAAATCTTTATGAATGCAGATCCAGCCTGGTAGTGAATTATTTCTGCAGGACGTTACCTCCATAGCTTCATAGCTTAGCTGGGGAGAAAAGAGGAAAATAAGTACTATAATTCAAAACTGCCAAATAGACCATTTTTTTTTTGTCACATTCTCTCTTTTTTTTTTTGTTTTTTTTTTTTTTTGTTTGACTGAAAAAAAATTGGACCAATCCAGCTTTGAAAACAATTTTGTATTGCCTGGCATCCAGATACACCCCAAAATCTCAAATGAAAAGTTTGTACCAGTCAAACAGTTTCTTACTGTCCTACACTTACCATGGAAAGAGTTGGGAAAACACCTGTACTTTCTGTTTTGATACAAACAGAAGGGTCCTTAAAATTAAGTCCATAATCAGCCTTCATGATATTAAGATATATTTTAGATAGTTAACATGGAATTAGAATTTAATCATTTGAAGCTCTTCAGTTGCTGACTAACTCCGTGCAGAGCTTTAAAATGTGATTCTCCTTTGATATATGATAAATAGGAAAGAAATTGCAAGTGCTGATAACCCCACAGTGTGTTCTGAGTGCCTCACACGATTTTAGTGCTCTGGTGGCCTGTTATGGTTGTTGCCTCTGTTGTATTGGAGAGGGAGTAGCCAAAGAAGTGAAGTTGTGTGGATATGCACTTATTCCTTTTCTTTTGTGGATCTCGTAGTACTGCACCAGGACTAATCTGTTCCATATCTCTGACTGAGAGGCACCTTAGGTGGCAGAAGAGAGGAAGATGTAAATGTAGGACAGAGCTTTCAGGAGCTCACCCTAGGAGCTTGGCCAGGGGTTCATCCAAGAATGCTTGGCATTAACAGCAGACCAGAGAACAAAGCCCTGTAGGCCCTAACTCTTGGTCTTTTGCTCTAACCTCAAACTTATATACTTACTGAAAGGTATTTATATTACCTCCTTAGCAATTTCCACATGATAATCCTAGTTTTGCTCCCCTCTTTTTGTTATATAACCACAAAAGCTGGAAAACAAATATGGAATTGAGTGTTTTCTTATATGCTAATGAAAAACTGAAATATCAGGAACACAGCTCAGAAGAGATTTTACTGTCATATAGCAGACTTATCTTGGGAAAGATGATGCTGGTTAATTCCCTTCAATGGTAGGTACTTCTCAATATTACCTGCATACCTGACAGACATAAATAAATACATGCCCTTTCTAAACTTACTTGGTATCTTAATTGTTCAAGAAGCTAACACCTGCTATAGTAAATAACCAACGTGACCACAGGGAAAACATTGTGTCTGTTTGCATTTATGTATTTATAGAGCACATACCTCAGTGGTATGCAAATATTCAGTTACATCACATTGCCTATAACTTCATTTATAGCACAGATTGCTCACAACAGAGACTGAGCTCTGGCAGATAATTCAGCTGAGCAAACTGTCCTGCTCACAGTGACTCACAAGAAAAAGGCCTACAGCAAGCAGCGAGGTGATGGAAACACAGCAGAACACGAGCCTATTTTTATTGTTCACTTACTTCTTTAGCTCACAGAATTTCCGAAGTGCTCACTGACATACTACAGAGGAAACCCAAACTACCATTCCTATAATTTAAAAGCAATTTCTTCTAAAACAGGGTGAACTCTAAAAATGGTGGACTGTAATAAGTAGAGGTACACTTCATCCTCTTTTGTATTTCATCCTCTTTTGAATCATGAAACCCATCCAAAGATTCATTTTTGTACAAAAACTGATGCATACTTGCATGAGACAAATGATTGAACACTCTTTTCCAGGCAATAGTGCTGAGAAATGGTTTGCCCTGGACGTATTGAGGATTAAGTATCTTCATTAAAAAAATAACATCAGGAAAAGAACATTTCTGGCCTCAGATCATGTTAATTCGAATTTCTGTGTACATCTTTTTCGAAGATCCTTCTGAGTTCCCTTTTCTAATCCTTGCAATCACAAGAATGAAGCTCTGATGATTTAACATCTCCCAGCTCAGCTTTCTGCCTCATTTTCTAACTTCCAGAGTGGAAAAGAGCGCCCATGTCAGGGAGGTTCCTAAATTCATTGGCAGATCTTATAATCACTGGGAAAAATCATCATTAAGGCAGAGTTAAAATTGTCCACTGGTATTTCATGCCCTTCAAGTCAGCTTCAGGTCTAACACTCACATCTGAAAAAAAGGGAAATAAAGGATTAAAGGACATATCTTTGAAACCTTGACACTGCATCCCTGGAATTATCTGCAAATCATCCAAACTGCCTTGCTTGTGCAAAGTGTGATTTGCCAGAAGGATTAATCACAGCAGTTCAACAGAGCTGCGATTCATATTTAAAGGTGATCTGGATAGACCATTTCCACCTGTGAATAGAGGAGAAATTCCTTGGCAGGACCCTCATTTGATCAAAGGAAGACTTCCTGTAGCTTCAAGAGCTCCTACATGCCTCATTTAAGCACTGCATTGAATCAGTCCCATAAGTAAGGATGCCAGCAGCTGTCTGTGCATAGGCTTTTAATGGCAGGTGAACCTAGGGTTGGTTCCTGTCAAATACATAAAGGCAGAGAGAATACAAAAGACAGGCAAAGGGCTTATCAAATGTGAGAGATCTGGTGTTCCAGGGGTGAGGTGCGTCAGGAATTTGGCTGCAGGGCAGGTGTAGCCACCCCCCTGCAGAGTTCAAAGCCACCCTCCGGTGTGGGAGCGATTCCCGGAGCTGGGGTGCACAAGCCAGGCAGGGTAAAGGTTGCCTGAACATGTACTTTAATTCTTCATTCCTAGTATTCAGAAACTTGTATTTTTCTGACTTGATGCTTTCTAAAAAGGCACGGGACTTCATCAGATAATCTTAGCTGTGCTTCAAGAAATTATTTGAAGCTTAATTTTGCAATCTTATTCTGTTTCTCTAAGGAGGGAAACACAATTGGCAAGGGTTAGACATCCCTTAGGTAGCCATAGCTATCACAGTTTTGCAGCAGAGACACTATGGCAACTAGTTAAATATAAAGGAAGCTATGTGATCTCCTTCTTCTGTTATTTATAGAAATGGGAGCTGAAATATTTGGGGTTGCTGATATGGATTCTCTTAAAGAAACAGTGGCATGCTTTAGACGGGATAACTATTCTATGACTTGAAAACTTGAACGTGCACCCTGCAACAACAGCCCGTGCAAGTGCATCCCTAGTTCAAGTTCCCAATAATAACAAGAATGATAACCTTATTCTTTCAGGACTTCAATGCTAAATGTTCCACTTTTATGGTGTCAGAAAGAGAGAACATTTTTAAGACTTATCTGGAGGATTAAGGTGAATATCAGAAAATGATGCTGCAAAAGAGTTTAACTGAAGTAGGGCACTAGAAACAACAGGATACTATTGATCCTGTATAAACGATAGATGAATAATATCTGTGGGTCACTTAAGTTCAGCTTCAAAATGAGGGGTAATGCTGGGTCTTATTAGATCAAAATGTTAATTTTTCAGAAATGGTGACCCTTATCCAGCTGAATCTTGAAGGAGAATACTGGGTTGTGCTGAGGTTTATTACAGTTGGTTAATGATCTCCTAGTACATTTGTAGAATGTGATAAGCACGTGAATTTAAGACACCCCTGTAAAACGGATGAGTGCTACTAAAGTTCAGTGATTTCCTCTAAATGAACAGCAAGGGCAAGCCAACAGCTTCTCTGCCACGAACAAAGCCTCTCTCTATCTTACCTTTCTGTTTTCGTTTCCACTATGAAACACCTCACCTTCTCTCTGTTGTCTCTCCTGCCAGACTCTCCCAGAACCTCGTTTGTGTGACACTACTTACCAAATACAAGCTTTTAAAATGGTAGAAAAGTACTTGGCTATTCACTTTCTCGAGTGTCTACCAGAAAATTGTCACCATTTTCCTGCTGTTTCCCTCCCTCCCTTTAGTTTGTTGTTGCTTTCACTGCTTATCTGACATCTTTCCTTTTAGGCATATCCCTTCCAGACAAAAGGCCACACCTGATCTCTTCTGAGAAACATCAACACATCTACTGAATGATGGCTGTTACTTCTAAAAATGAACAATCAAATCGTTTTTCAAAAGGCTTGAAAATGTGTGCCTGCTAAGGGCGGTAAAGAAGACAAGCACTCACGCAGATCCTCATGTTCTGCTGATTAGCCTTTTGACATTGCCCATGAAATGGCTATTCCTGACAAAACCTGGACCCCTCTGCTCTAGAGACACCCACATGGAGGCAAACTGAGGGTATTGTGGGTCAGAACTGTAGCTTACATTTGAAGACACTTAGGATTGCTGGGACTCAGATACTACTAGCACATAATCGTGTCAGTGAGAAAGGAAAGGCTCAGGGAGGCATAACTCAAGAGCGGGGATTCTTATTCCCAGTAAAGCTCAAAGAATTTACCTGCGCTCTTCTAAGTGTGTCCTCAGAAGCAGATAAACTGCTACAACATGACATTGCCTGGACAAATGAAAAAGCCTCATCCAAGGTGGAGGTTGTTCACAGAAATTTCTCCTTATGCACATAATTCTTGTAACTTGACTTAGCTCATAACTTGACCATCACTTTTGTATTTGATTTTTTTCCCCATCTTATCTCCACACTTCAGTTTATCTTCATAGCACTTGTGTAGGGGACACCAACACTTTTCTTCCTTTTGCAGAGGAGGAAATAAGGCATTGAGACATCATTTGCACATAGCTTTAGTGTGCAAGTAGTAAAAACATGAATTGGAATTTCTAAATCCATGAATGTTAGTCTAGCTACTTCTTCCACAGTGACCTCTGCTTCCCCTGTTGGTTAAGTGTGTCTTCTTTGTGTATTAAAGTTCTTCTTAGGTGGCCTATATCAAAGCAGGATTGTGGGCATCTGAAACATGTTGCCTAGTTTCTGAGGTATCTCAGAAGACACTCTCTAAAATGGTTCAGAGAACTGTGCTATTCAGTGCCTAAATTGTGTGTGCCCACCTCCAGAGAGGGAACCCTTGGAGCTGAATGAGGTGTCCCACAACAAGCAGGCAGGGGCAGATATTTAAATGTGAGCTTGATAACAGGCATCCCAGTGTTCAGAGCACTGAACCAGGCAGCAGGACATGCTGAAGACAGGGATGTGTGTGAAGTTCTCCCTCTCGCCTCCATTTAGTAGTTTAACTCAGTTATACAGTTAGGTGTTTTTATGAGGCAGAAACTAAAACCAGGTCATGAGCATCGACATCTCAGTCATGCACTTGAATGCAGGCAAATGAGGTGGAAGAACAGCTCATTCCAGTGGCCCTCCTCGTCCTCAGGGGCGTTGAACCCAAGGCTCCCTCTCTGCAGGACAGTCAGTCACCAGTCATTGGCCATTCCTGGTGGACACCTCCTACTCTTCTTTTGAGGATAACGGGTCAGGACTACAAAACTCATGTGACAAGGATCAACGGGACAAGAGAGACAGTATGTCACCACGTTGTTTGGGGATTCAGGAAGGAGGGGAGGACCTGTACCTCCTATGCCATGGTGGGTCAGATACTTTGTGTTGCTGATCTATTCTGCGGATACAAGAATGAAACTCAACTTCTCAGTCCAAGCTATGTGTCCCTAGGCAGTTTAGGTGACATTTGAGTTATTTGCCTCAAGTAGTTGGAAAATTGTCTTAAATTGCTCTTTGTGTGGTTAAATGCTGTTATGGATTCCACAGTCAGTTGCTGTAATTAAGAAACTGTAATTTAGTGAGAGATAGGAGATCTGGTTTCTATTTTTTGCTTTGTCACAGATTTCCATCATGACCTTGGCAATCAAATCAATTCAGGTCAAGTAACAGGGTACTCAATGTTTTAGGCATTGGCTATTACAAGAAATTAGAATGTATCTGCACCTCATTTGTGGAGTCCAGCATTCATCCATTTCTTATACATATCAATCATGCAAGTTTAATTACTTTCTTACATTTTGTGAATGTGCTGACCAAACACAATAGTCCTTCTTGGAATTAAACTGAGTTTATAACACTTTTGTACATTATAGGTAATGAAATAACATTTGCAAAGCAGTCTGAGGCTGTCATGGGCATTAAATTATGTATAGATGCATATGACTTAATGCACATACAATAGTTGATAATTTTTAATCTTCTGAAGTTTCACAAGATATGTCAATCTGTGATACAGATGCTGCCTTAGGCTAGAAGTTCACAATACAGTGTCAGTCTCTGTTTCTGACTCTGTTCCACAGACTATTTCAGACAAATGTTTTGGTTATGGAAATGTCTTGACCTCATCCCTGTGAGGAGACAAAGAGTCATAGACAGTGCCACCACTTAAGACATAGTAATGTATCAACAATGTAATTAATGATTAATGTACTATTTATATTGTGGTAATGTTTACAAACCACAGTCATACATCAAGACCTGTGTCTGCTGTACAAACACACACAAACATGATTTCTGCCCCAAAGAACTTGAAATCTAAATCATGAAATAGAAACTATTTTCAGGGTCTGAAAAAGAAAAAAAATGCCAAACCAGTGACAACAAAAGATTGTGCAAAGCAAGTCAGGTACATTGCAGCAGGGAACCCATGGTTTCTGTGCAAGGGAAAGTTCCTTTCATGTAACTTGAAGAGATTTGAAACAATGTAAAAGGTTGTGTAGATACTCCTATTTCAGTATATTAGTGGATAATTTAAGTGTAAATAGAGATTTGCCTAAGTGCTTGTCTACACAGTATATATTTTTCTCATTATCATAATATAATTAACTAGTGAAAAACTTGGTACCATTTCCTCATGTAGGTGTCCAGAGGGAATACAGAAGTAGGCAATTATGCAGTTGATGCAGGGAAGTAATACTGACACACTCAGTTATGCTCTTCAGGCTTCCTAACAGCACAGTGTATGCATGTGACTCAGATATCTACAATTCAGGAGTTTCATACTTCCATGTCTTTCCAGGTGTGCCCAGAGATTGTGTTCAGGTGCCCAGCAGCCCAGTTACTACAGTAGTACAGCCCTGCCTGGACTGTCTGACAAGAAAGCCCTAAGAAACTTCTAGCAGTTTTGTATAGATCAAAGCTACAGATTTTGTGCAGTTTGTCCTGCAAGCCTCACTATATTGGATGTTCATGCACTTCATGACACAAATATATTTTTGCTAAGGAACTTACACAAAGAAGAATATACATAAAATAAGTGTCTGAGTGGGGACTGTGTTCCTCCTCACGCGAGAGGAGGGGAATAAAGTAAATTCACATCATGGCTTTCTTCTTGCTGAACATGGCAATGAAGAGCAAAGGGAATAACTGGAGTAGTTGTCTTGAACTATGGCAGTGAGTTTTGCTGGTGTTCATCTGTCAAAGCTGCGATGGCAGTGTCCACATCAACTTCATTATACTGGCACAAATTCATTTCTCAAGTTAAATTAAAATCATTTTTTCAGACCATTCTTTTGTTGTCACATAAAACCTGTTACCATTTGGTGGATGAAACTAGGGGAATCTCATATTGTATGGGATCCATCCAGATCTTTTCAAACCGACAAAAAATGATGTGACCTCAGCTCACCTTCAAGTGAATATTACAAATCCACATGGATCAAGAGGATGGGAAGACCAGAGCACTGGAAACTGTTTAGACAGGATATCACATCAGAGCCCAGAGCCGCCCGGGGGCAGCTCCAACACAGCAAAACCTGCCTCAATGCTGGCATGCCACTAAACACTTTGGATTCCTTGTAGGTAAACAGATGTACCCAGGACAAACCCATCTGAGTGCAGAAGGGCTACGGACAAATAAAAAACATATGCTGGGAACTGAACACAAGGGATTCAATTTTGCCTCAGGTATCTGCATTTAAGACTGCTGTTTTCAGTGCCATTACCCTGGTTTGGTGTCTGCCACAGGGCAGAGAGCTGTGAAAGGAACTGGAGCTGTTGTAACTTGGGGCTGTTGTTGGAGGGCATTCAGCCAAGACAGGCACTTGCTGCTGCTGAATGTCTGGGCACAGAGATATGCAGGGAATTATCCCTCCTTAAACTGTGTTTTCCTCCAAACTCAGTCTGAGTCCTCGGCAACATCTTCCACCATGTCAGCCATGCCTCTGATATGCCCATGGGTCCTCCACTTCCACAGTCAGGCTCCAGCTCCTCCACATTCCCACCTACAGTCCTCCAGTCCAGACCCATGCCCTCCCAGCCAGGCCCCATCCTACCTTGCTTCTGCATCTGCAATGGCAGAGAGGCAGTGGTGGTTTTTAAGATGAGACTGGGTGTGGCACTTAGCACCATGATCTAGTAATCACAGTGGTGTTGGATCAAGGGTTGGACTTGATGTTCTCAGAGGTCTCTTGCAACCCAGCTATTCTATGATTCTATGATGCTGGAAGCAGCTGCCTCACTGCACAGCACTCAGCAGTGTGGGACAGCTGATTTGGGGCATCTTGCTTTGTTCCAGGTCAGGGCCCAGGTCCCATGGATGTTATTTACAAACATTGTTCTCCAGGAATCTCTGATGCACTCTAGACTGGGAGATTAAAATCCCAAAAGGTTGCAAGTATCTTGTGGAGTGGCAGGGCTTACTAGCCTATATGTCATTCACTTACATTACTTCTGGACCTCAGAAAGTGCCTTGAGGATTTATTCTCAACACAGAGCCATCTGGAAATGCTAAATGAGGAATCTCTGCACTGCTTCCCATTGTTTACTGTACACGTGCCCTAGGATAAGTGAAATTAAAATACATCTTGCAGAACTAAAAGCCTGAACATAGTAATTCTGAAAAGACAAGCATGTTTATAGGTATTTATCTGAGAATGTCTTTGGTCAGTATTACCATATTCTCTGGCTAGAAAAAAATCCCATCTTTATGAAGTGAAAAGCACCAAGAAATTCAAAAATGGGGAGTGGAAATTCTGGAGGTATTCTGCACAGTTCCAGATTTGTATAAAGACTTTTTACAGTTGCAGCTCTTAATTGCATGTTAGAAATGGCATATTCCTGACCTGTACTGTCTATATTGCTAAAGCCCCTGAGAAGCCCTGCAACCTTGCCTCGTAAGATAGAAAAAATATATTTTTTTAACACCACCCATTCAACATTTGGGGACCTTGAATTAATATATCAATAACCTTCCACAAAAAGAAGTCAAACATCAACCCTCGAGCCCTCTCTTTGAGGTAAGAAAATGCCTCTGCCATATACATAATTCAGGATCATGATTAACTAACACAGTTAACTAATAAGGTAAATTTTTACTTGCCCCTTTAGACATTAGGAATAGAGAAGCTAAAATAGCATTAACTAATTCCACACCCTCATTGCCCAGCTGCACTGAGTGTCCTGTCCTGGACTTCATCTTCCAAAATGCACTTACACTTTTCTGGGCTTTTAAGTTCATTTCAGACTGTTTGCATAGAAGGAATACAGCTGCGTTTGAAACAGGGTTAAAATCAGATATATATATTGTCTTTGTCAGTGTCTGGAAATATTTCCATGTTATGACTATGAACTTTCAAACATGCTGTTAAGGGAGATATTTCACTATTTAAAATCAAAAGCATCTGATAGTAACTCATTAATAAGAATGAGCAGAACTGTTTAGGAAATACTTTCCTCAAAGATAAACAGTGATACCTGAAGGAAAGAACAGAGATAAGGGGAGATGGAAAACCATAAAGTACTCCATAAATTCAAGCATCCGAAGAAAAATACATGCTAATTTGTGAATTTGGCCTGGTAGCCTGAACAGCTCTTAGGCTGGACTGTGTGCATGTACAACAACAACACCTGAATTTCACCTTACAGCTACATTAGGGATGGTAATCAATTGATGTATTTACTGACAACATCAGAAAAACTGATGGATTTTTACAAGAAACACAGTGTAATATTAATTTTGAAAAGCAAATTCAGACAGGAAAGTAAAGGAATTTTTAATATAAAAATGCAGATTCTATAGAATAAGGATAAGACCTTCAAGCTGGAGTGAATTGCCTTTGTAGTGTATTTTATTACTGGTGAGACTTTTTTCTCCCTCAGATCTCAGTAAAGAGCTAAAACTGAGAGGGGTGAATTCATTAGATAGGTAGTTTCCACATGGTTTGAAGCTATGGCAGAACAGATCAGTAGCTATGGTAAAGACAAAAGAAACAGTTTTTAAAAAAGCTAAATAGTGACATTTAGACTTTTTTTTTGCTAGTGTTGTCATGGGTTTTTCCCCATGATAATCTCTCAAATGATGCCTACAAGAGCAAAAGAAAGCTCCCTCTGTTGCAAGATGGTCTGTTATTCACAGTATATTGGTTTTAAGCTACAAAGTTTTAAATCTTTGCCTTTTTGGGTTTTGGTGGTGGGGGTTTTGTTTTTTGTTTGTTTCTTTGTTTGTTCGTGTTTTTTTGTCTTTGGTTGGTTGGTTGGGGTTTTTTGAGGGGTGGTGGTGTTTGTTTGTTTTTTAAACTGTTAACAGTTTTGGCTCTGGATAAAACCAGTAGAAGCTTTGAGAACTGTTCTCTTAGTGTGATTTTAGGAAACAACAGGAGCTGAAAAGCAACAGCTTTCTGCCCAAAGGGGCTTCACATTATAGGTTGGATTTGGAGCTACATTCCTCAAATCAGTGGATTCACATAGGTAAATGTCTCCCTGTATGTGAGGAAGAACAAGACCAGGCAGACTGCACCAGAAATACTCTCAAACATGTTATGAAAGAAAGGAGAGTGCTCAGGGCCACAGAACTATTGGAGAGGCAGACATGGGGATGCGTTCAAGGTTATATCTGCTTTTATTTATTTCCACTGGAATATTGGTTTGCACATCTTCCTTGCATCAAGGAATACACTGAAATCACAGTAACAAATGAAGTCTTTTTTCAAATATAAGTAGTTTGGCTGGCATAGACATGATATGTGAATATGAGATGGTGTAAGTGGGAAATGAGATAGTGTCATTGGGCAGGGTTAAAAAAGGGAAGGATACAGCATGCTCTGTTGATAATGAGCCTCTGACTATGAAAAACTTGGGCTCCTGTGTTCAAAACCACATACTGTCAGGTCTAATCCATGGACATATTACCTGAAAACTTTGCCAAATATTTAGAAATAAAAACAACCTTGCTTATAATGATACCTCAGACAGACATATTGACACCAGTGAAGCAAAAGCAGTTTCTTTTTCTTTTCACAATACCGTTCTCTTCTGTGATACTTTCACACTCAACATAGCCACTTAAAAGTGCTTATTAGAATCTGAAAAAAGGAAAAAGACATGGATACAACTAGGGTTCTTAATCTTTATTTTTCCGAACTAGTGAAATCTCATGCCTGAAGATGTCCATTTATCACACTTGGTGTCTAGCTGTGAAACCATGAGTTTAAGCATCCGTTTTAAAAAGCAGGTGAAGCTCTTCTTTGTATTTGTGTGCAGCTTGAATGTCTATTGCACAGAGAGAAGGTGAAAGGGCAGTGATAGTGAGGTGAACACACTATCTCAGGTATCAGGACATCTGGAGTCTGTGCCTGGCTCTGTCAAGCCTAAGTTGCATCATCTCTGAGCTTCATTCTTTCCCATCTACAGAACAAGGAAAACAAATCCCAATTTACATTGGCATTGCAAGCATTAATTCATCGCTGTCTGTAAAGGAGATCAATCCTCTGATAAAAAGTGCTAGAGGAATGCAAAGTATGTCTGTAATATAAATATGAAAATGGGGATGCTGTCAAAGTCTGTCGTGGCTAAATCAAAGGTTCCAATACCAACTGCTGTCCTTCTGAGAGCTGAAACAATCTGGTCTCTGGATATGTGCCAGGATATGTGAATTCTGATCAGGGCAGGAATAGTATTTAGCACTAGAGAAGATTTTTTTTAAAGGTAAGGTTACTGTTTCTTGGTGACACAGAGCACTTTGCTCTCTAGCTTGTCTGAGTTGTAAAGAATGTGCCTCATCTCTTCTATATATTCCTGCAGGCTTCTGTCAGTGGAAAGTACATCAAGGTACTCAAGGACCTGTAAGTGGTCCATCACAGTCCAATGGCCCCTTTTATTTCTTACTTTGGAGTCCCATAAGGTTCTAGTGACAGCCATTAGTCTTTATGACGCAACACAAAAGGAACATTTAGGAAGAGACTGAGTGAAACAAATGAGAAAAGAACACTTGTATTCTAAACTTACCTCAAATGAGGGTCAACCTAGGATACAAAGTGCACAAGCCAAACGTAAGTAATAATAAAGGGACTGTTTAAAAAAAAAAAAAAAAAAAAAAAACAAAACCAAAAAACCCACAACCAAACAAACAAACAAAAAAAAACAACCAAAAACCAAAACGTTCAGCTTCCGGACTGTGGCTGGAGTCAGCCGTGCCTCAGACATACACGATTCTTGGTGTACTCCTGTTGCTTATTAAACATACCCTGTATGAATTTGTAAATATTAGCAAATGGTGTTCCTACTTGCAAGAATACAAATTTAGAGGCAAAATTTCTCAAATGGTCTAGTCTCGTGGGTAAAAGAGCTAGTCGTAAGCATATGAAGAACAGTAGTTCTTTATTCACTGGAGTGCTGTTAGCAGGGGCAGGGTAAAGATTCTGTGCATGGGCTCTGACTAGCCTTTTGAATCCTTCTGCCATCTACCTCACCACTTAGTTCTTCAGCATCACATACCATATTTCCAGTGTGTACCTCCCTTTTGGCATCAGCAACATTTTGCAATGATTCCAGACCTCAGGCAGTGGAGACTGTTTAAGCATCACAAACAGAATTGTCTCTTGACTTGGCTAGAATTTTTTCCACCAAAACACATTTTCCATAAAATAACACTTTTTCACTGGCAACTTTATAACTTTTTCCCCCCCCCCCCCCCCCCCCCCGGAGACACACTGATACTTTGAAAGTTTTTGGCAGAAGTCTGGCAAGTTGGCTGCCTGGCTAAAGGTGTGTCTGCCTGATGGACTCACAATCTGGCTAAGCTTCTTGGGGAATCAGCCAAATTCCTTGGCTTCCCTGCTTATAGCTGAGCAGGTATTTTGGCTGGGCATGGACTGGGTTGTTCCCATTTGCTGGAAACTTGGCCACTAGTGTTTTGTCCTAACTAGAATGTTAGCAGCCTGGAGATTTACACAAAGTAGAAGCTGCTTTGGTTGGCTTTTTTCTTCCTGTCGCTACTAGTCACAAGGAATATACAGCACAAAGTTGTGCCCCAGTTATAAGCTGTTGCATCCAAAAAGAAAGGTCTTGATATAATTTTTGACCAGAATTTGTGTTTCAACCTGTGTCCAAGTTGGTGGCAGTAGAGGGATTTCAGGAGTGGTGTAAAATATGACTTATTTTTATTAATTGGTTGATTTTTGCAAAAGTAGAAAAGAAGATGAAAGCCATTGTATGTCCTCCTTTTTCCTACTCATCTTGTGATCTATTATCACTTTTCAGAAAGTCCTGGCTTAGATCCTTGACATAAAGAAAGGATTAGAATTTTTTCCTCCTTCCTGGTACATGTGAGTGCATGTGATGGTCTTGTCTATTTTTGTTAATGTAATGAAACATCAGTGCCCCAAAGGCACTGGTCATTCATCTACTTATGCCAGCATTCTTGACACTGTCTTGGCTTTTTCCAGGCAGTCTTTTTGTGCGTCAACAGCAACACATGAGACAGCATGCCTTTTTACATCTTTTTCAAGTGTCCCCTTGAAAGTTTTCTTTGTCTTCCCTACACAGTTTCTTGAATTTAAATGTAGCTAGCAGGCAACAGGTTTGAAAAAGAGTACAGCTATAATATTTTTAGGAGCTAGGTTCACTATGTTCCAAATGAATTTGTATGAATATTTTTTTCAGGAGGTATAACTTTGTATATCTGAAGTGTAAAAATGTTTAATGGCAGTAGTTTAATACAGATTTTACATTGAGTTTTTTGTCCAGCCCATCCTGGGAATGTCTTTTATATTTCATTAATGTAACTCTCATATATTCATGCAGACTGTTACATACTGCACCCATTCAGTGCAGTTACAACTAAAACCTTTTGACCACGATCCATCTCCTCAGCTCCTGAATTTTCCCATGTCCGACAATGCATAAAAAACACACATTCCTTCCTGAAGAGTTTGCAAAGAAATAACTGGAGCTAGACAAACTTTGAGCCAAGTGTGTTCAGATTATTTATCCTAATGTTGTTTACAAATTCAGAGTGAATTCATTAGATACCTCTGTCTAGATCCTGGTCTGCCTTCTCTTATCACAAGATAAAGGAGATGTGACAGTTACTGGATTTATCTGATAGCCTGGGAGTTGGACACTTACCTGGGCCGTGAGAAACCCTGGCTTAACACCACAGCTCCACTTAGCACAAAACATTACAGTATTACAAAAGAAAGACCACAGAAAAGTGCCTAGGAATGAGTCTCTACCTGTTGTGTGAGAAAATCCTTGGAAGGCTGGAGCTGCAAATGTTTATCTGAAGTGAAAGTGCATGAGCAGATAACTGGAGAGGGGCTCTTTGACCACATGTCATGATTATGCCAATTTTCTGGCAGATGAGTAATGGAGACAGAGGACAGAGTTGAATCTGGGTAGCTCACATCCTGTGTAGGTGCTACAGCTCTTGAGATCCTGAATAAAGGGGCAGCCATCTCCCTGGAAGCAGTCCTGAGAACTGCTGCTCTGCATGTTTATATTTCTACTTCTGTGAAAATTCTTTAAATTAAATATTTTGTATTAGCCAGAACATGACATGTCAAATTAAATTAATTTCTACCTTTTTGTTTGGCAAGAAAATTCAAATTCTGACTTTCGGGGGGGGGGGGGGGGGGGGGGGGGGGGGGGGGGGGGGGGGGGGGGGGGGGGGGGGGGGGGGGGGGGGGGGG
>JAWWTY010000106.1:30008330-30122787 GCA_035222235.1 Margarornis squamiger
TTGTTAATTTCGCCCCCCCCCCCCCCCCCCCCGTTTTTATTTGGCTTCCAACACAAAATCAATTATTTGACAGCCATCTGGTAGATGTGTCTGATGAAATTGCTCAGAACAAATTTTACTGAAAAATTTCTGTGTTTATGTAAACAGACAACCTCATTGCCAAGCCAATATTTTTAACAATTTACCTTCCCTTTGACTCCTCCATTTCTGTAAAGTTTTCAAGGGCAATCAAAATATCCAAACATATGTTGTTCTTTTCTGTGAGGATTTCCTTATGCCATATGTGGTACTCACAAGACCTATAAGGAGAATAATCTGTGGGTTTATGGGTGTTTTATAAAAATGTTTGTATTTTCTCATTGTGTTGCACACACCACTGTGGAGCCAGATACGTGCTATCACTTTCTTTTGTAAATACAGAAAATGATATATAGGTAGGTAGATTCTTGGCTTGACTCTACCCAGGCAAAGTCTGCATAAGTAACAAGTGTTTAAAGTCAGAGGTTCTCTTATCTTTAGTGAATTTAAGGGGTTAGGAGCTAAGATACAGTAACACTGATCACAGTCATGGTAATAGTCATAGCCGTGCAAACTAAGGGGACAAGTCTAGATGTTCTCTAGAAGGCATCTAAAGCTGTCCACACTCAAACAGTTGTGCTTTTTCAGCTGAATGAGCAGCAGCTAGTAGTTGTGGGGTGGTGATTTGAGCAGTGAAACTACTACATGCTCACATTCAGTCTCAGATACTCTACTGTGCTAGCCCTGGCTGGGAACTTGATGCAACAGCTTTATCAATCCAACAGCTGC
The DNA here is from genome assembly GCA_035222235.1 of Margarornis squamiger. Lineage (NCBI taxonomy): Eukaryota > Metazoa > Chordata > Aves > Passeriformes > Furnariidae > Margarornis > Margarornis squamiger. Next base: position 30,009,138 of record JAWWTY010000106.1, read on the forward strand.
AAGAAAAGTGGGTAATTCAAGCTTCTGTTGGAACTCTATCTGCTTCCTCAAACCTGTAGTACTCCATCTGCATTGTGAAGCTGACCCATCTGTCCAATCTCCTTGTTTAAAAGCCTGACCTCAGGAATTGTTTCAGATAGTTACACAGATTACCTGAGCAGATGGTTTCAAATAAACATCTACCCAAGTGGTTAATACGTGCTATTCAACCAAGCAGAGCTAACAGTCATGTGCCTGTATCTTTGCCCATACAGAAGGACCAGAGATCGGTTCCTCTGAGTGGTGCAACTTCTGCAGTACCCAAAAGAAGTACCCACATAAACTCTGAATTAGCAAAGCATTTAAACATGTATTTAAATACCACCACAGCAATCAGACAAACCTTGAATGAAGAGCTTTTTTCAATTGGAAGAATACAGGACTTTCCATGAGAAATCATATTGAGCATCCAGTTAGTCCAAGCCCACCTGAGACTGTGGTCAGACAGATGGAAATCCATCTGCCACAGGCTGCTTTAAGTACTGGGCTATAAAATCAAATAACTCTGCTATTCTTTTAGGTTAGTTCCCAGTCTCCTTTTTCCAGACCACTTGCTGTATTACATTTCTGATATACCTCTCACTTGCCTCTGATCTATGAAAGTATCACTCTCTCTTCCTGTGAGAGGTTTTGGTCATTCAACATGCTTTTCTGTTATCTGTTCTGGATTTGCAGAAGCCTTTTGGAAAGTTCCTCACCAGGGCATCCTGTTTGGTGCCTGGCACAGCAGGGTACCTCTCCAGTTTTGATTCCTGATGGTAAGCAGAGGGGTCAGGGAGAGGGAGGGAATTTCTTGGCCCCTTTTTGTCACCATGTGTCATTTTGTAGCTGCGACCTTTGATCCTGAAACTGTTTGTAGTTAAACATGTAAAGGGTTTTTCAGTAAAGCAGGCCTTAGTGATGGGTGTAACTTGAAGGGTGCTGGAACTCTGGGAAATAAATGAGGCTTGACTTCTCTGATACAGTTACTAAAACTGCACATAGACCAGCTCAACCAGAATGCATGATTTCAGTAATTTTGCATTGATCTCAAAGCAAATGCCTGTCTCAAAAGGCATATGCTGAAATATGTAGGGTTCCAAGCACCTTGAGCTCATTTAAGTTTGGGCAGCTTTAATCTTAACTTCTCCTTTTTCTCCTTCCCAGCCTCATATTCCTTCCTTCTTCATTGTGCTAGATCTAATATTTGCATGTCTGCAATCTGATCTGGTTTGTGAGATCATAGAATAGTTTGGGTTGGAAGAGATCTTTAAAGGTCATCTAATCCAACCACCCTGCAATGAAGGGACACCTTCAGTGAGATTAGGTTGCTCAGACCCCATCCAACTTGACCTTGAATGTTTCCAGGGATGGGGTATCTACCATGTCTCCAGGGAACCTGTTCCAATGTTTCACCACCATCATTGGAAATAACTTCTTCCTTATATCTAATGTAAATCGACTCACCTTCAGTTTAAAACTAGAACCCCTTCTCATATTGCAACAGGCCCTGCTAAAAAGTTGTCACCATTTTTCTTACAGGCCCTCTTCAAGATGATCTGATTTAAAGAAAATCCCTTTAAAAAAAAAAATTTTCCAAGGCCACTTTCATGCCTCTGGATAATTTATATCCTTTCTTCCTTGGTAAATGGAAAGTAAAAGCTTCACAGACTTTGAATTCACCAGCCATGGAAGGACACTTGTCAGCCCTCTCTTCAACTCAGCTGTGGGAAGATGTAACCTTCTGAAATTCCCTATTCTATTTAATAATATGTCTAATTAATTTTCTCTTAGTGTTTGGAGCTGCACTGCATATGGGAGCACTGCATCTGCAGATCCAACTCTTAAAGCCAGAATCAGACCAGACTTTTGGCAAGAGGCCACTAGAGCAGGAGAATCAACAAACCTATTTATAATAGGCATTTTGTCCATCACAAGAATGGCAACAGACAAATTACCATGACCGGCATTAACCAGCTCAGCCCTCCTGCAAATGAAAGTCCAGATTGTATTGGGAATGTTTGTTTTGTCACTTTTTAAATAAATGAAGAAATCAATGTATTCATGGCAGCCAGTAGAGCAAGTAGTCACTTTAGATGGACAGTCCCAGAACCCTTACTGCTGGCAAAAAGAGACTGCAGTTCTGGCTGGTATCAGCATTAATCCTATCTGGGTAAACACAGATTTGCCTAAGTCACAAATTTAAGCTGTATCAGCTGCCATGCTTTCATCTACTAGTTTCAGGAATGTGGCTTTTGCACTAGATCCATCTGGAAATTACCCCACCCCACCCCCCCTGCCCCGAGACATTGCTTTTCAGTATCTCCTTAGGGCTTGTCTTCAGTGCTGAATTCTGGTTTTTCTTTTGTTTTTTTTCCCCCATCCTTGGGGTAGCTGATGAACGTTGAGTATCTGAAGATAAAAGGAATGGTAAAGAATACCTGCAGTCACAAGAACAGCCGCAGTGGGACAGGGAAGAAATGCTGGCTGTGGGTTAGAACCTTAGTACACCAGGACTTTGTAATCTTAGGGACACCTGGGAGCTGCCTACCCTGTCATCTCATTCCTGCTGGCACACTTGCTGGGCAAGTGATATTGGGAATGAGACTGTACAACATCCATAAGAAACACAGACATTTTATTGGTCTTTATTTTGAAGGCCTGACTCTTCCATTTTGATCTATAGAAAAAGTCAGTTCTGTACTTTTCATGCTGTTTTACACTCAGATTACTCTTAGTTTTCAACTACATTAAGGCCCTCCTGTACCTTCATCTTTGTAATTTTATTGCATGCTAGCTCTTTTTATTGACAAGGGAGAGGCTTATTGTTAATATTTTCAAGACAGTGCACTGGAAAGGAACACTGAGCAGCATCGTCCAGCTGTTCCAGAGTCTCCAACAGAATCTCAAAACTTCACAGTGCAAATATAAAGGGCTAGTGTGGTCAGGCCACAAGGTCCATCAACAAGCCCTGACACATTTGGCTATATTCCACTAGTAAGACACAGAAAGAGGCTATTCTGTGAGTCTCTTATGTAGATATTTAGATGCTTTTCTGTTCAAATCATCTTCCCTCCTCATGGAAAATACTTGTGTCTTGAAAGCTAGGATTAATGCTGAAACTTTTGTTATTCACATTACAAGGCGAGGTCTTTAAGTTTAGCCAAGAATATATGATGATGATGTACCTTTGTTTCTCAGATTTGGAATGGATGCCACCATATGCAAGGGAGGTTCAAGTACATTAAAGTATTAAATCTCCTTGGTTATATTAAATTATCAGATTGATGTATGAGACAGGGAAGGAAAATTAAGATCATGAAGCTTGCTTACTCAGTGTATTGACACTGCCAGAAGATATATCCTCATTCCTAACTTTTTATGAGTCTCCATATCATAGGACAGTTTAACAGCTGGCTTTTCAGCCTGAATGTTTGCAGTTCTCTATTTGACTTCAGTTACACTTTGCATGCCATCTTTCCCCCTTCCACGCCCTGCTCTTTCCTCTCAGTATGAGATTCAAATACCAGATAACTGACAGTTTAAGAGCTTGTGATCACTCACTGCGCTTCGTGATTGGAGATCCTTATTAAATGAGGCATGAGAAATCCCCAGGCACGGAAGAAGTGTAGCTAGCTTGGAGTTCAGGGCTCTCCACAGATCTTATACCTGGAGATTTGAGATATCTTAAATATTGAAGTTCCTGTCACTTCTGAGAGTGAGGGTGACCTCAAAGTGATCACTGCTTCTAACCTGCAGCTGGGCAAGTTTAAACAGTCCTGGTCAGAAGTGTGAGTTCTCTCTTTGATCTCTCTGAACTGTTAATTGTTTATCCTCAATTAAGTATTTACTTTGGACTTGTTTTCTAATCTAGGGTTTTATGCCACATGACGCAGGTGCAGACTCTTGCCATTTTAAGACCACTGATACAATTTCCAAGATAAACTGACGTTTTAGTGTCCTGCAAAACGTCTGAGGCTCCTGAACATGCAAGTAATTTCTAAAAGGAGTTTTGGACTTCTGAATCACTTTACAAAAAACTATAATGATAAGACAGAATGCACCCTGATATATAGGAAGTTATGAGTAGATTTAAGGATTTAGCTTAAGTCACTAGGCAATTAACTAAAGCTAAATCAACACAGAGAATGCTATGTCCACTCAGATTATATCAGATTAACATCAATTCCCATACAAATATAAGAACTACTGACCTAATACCTTTACAGCTATGTGAGTGTAACTTTACACAAGGAACTGCTTTGAGAAGTGTGAACTCTTCTTTCAGTGACACCAGCCTCTACATCATCTTTGCTATAATGTCATATTGCACTCTAAATCAAATAATTAAATAATTAAATAAAATAATTATTTGGTGTCATGCATTTAGTTGAGAATTCTGCTGTGGTATAATATGATCACCTATCACTTCTGAGTGTCCTGAAGTTCTTCTCAGCAGAGAGAGATCTCATTTCATGCAGACTCCCATGTTCCGAGCATAGGCGCTCAGACACAGGAAGCAAAGAAACATTTAGACTGCTGTTTTCGAAACCACCTGTATGGCAAAGCAGAGCTGATAAATGTCAGGTTGGCACTGTGGCACTGACCCAGAGCTGTGGGTCTGAAGCTCTTGGTTACACTCAAGACCTAGTGGTCTGGAACTCACAGCAAGCTGCACATCACCAGTGGATCCAATCTGCATTTTATCAGAAGTGCATTGAAAATATTCTGGTGAAACATTTTGAGGTTTATTAGTATATATTTTATAATAAAACCCTTTTACATTGCAAGTTTCTCATGACTCTCAGCAGTAAAATTTTTGCAATCACGTTTTGTCATACTCACATAGTCTGTCCCAAATTATTTGTTTCATTTGATTCTGCTAGTGTTTGGAGGTCATAAAAAAAATCATTTGCAAGGCAAAATGACAACAAAAAATTAAAAGTAACCTTCACAAAGGTTCTCATTGTTCTCTGCCTTAGAGGTTTAAGTAGATAAAATGATCTTATATATGTTAATGATGCACTTAGCTTCAGCATCACATCCCCTCCCAGTGATTTTATGACTAATCCCTATATGTTATTTCTCTCTTCATGATTCTTGTTTTCTATCTGTCCTTAGACAATTGTTTTTCCAGAACAAGCATACTCTTTTTCTGAATTCTGTCCATCTAGCATATAGTGGGGGATGCAGTAATAATAGCAACATATATCATTAACATAATAAGTATTTTTAAAAGTTACTATTTTATATGTGTGGTAGCATTTAGCATACTTTCCGGTTAAAACAAAAAAGTATAATAATCACTATCAGTAATTGTCAGTAATTCTTGAGCTTGAGAATGTGTAATGTAAAAGGAGAACTTCTAAAAAAACATGTAGTTATTCATTTAGTCACTGGCTTTTGGTTCATCAGAACTCTTACCTAAATTCCTGTGCAGCAAAGCACTTAATCTTAGATTAACTTAATGTTTTAAATACATTCTTTTTCAAGGAAACACTTCTTAAACTAAATATACCCATTACTGGACTGAATTATAACTTCACATTGACTAGGATAGCCAACTGGGTTTAAACAGATCCATGACAAAGTCATTTGGACCATATTTCCACCCAGAAATTGTAGTGCTCCAACTATCTTCTAAATTGGGGATGAAGATACATCAACAGTGAAGTATTTATATCAGAGTAGTTCACTAAAATACAAAACATTTCTATTTTTCAGCTGCATTTTTCCTACAGGTTTCAGCTATATAGTTATGCTGACAAAAGTCATACCTCAACCCAAATATTATACGAACACTAAATAGTCCACACTGAAAATGACGAAGAAATTAATAACCTCATCTGTCAAAGACATCTTGAGGTTGTGAAGATAGAGCTGGATGGAAAAGTATTTGCTGTGCCTGAAAAAGTGTTCCTACTTCTTAATTAAGCAAAGGGTTCCCAAAGGATTAGGCTTTTTTTGGGGGGTAAGCACAAACGCAGTGTATCACTATAACAAGATAAAAAACATATAAGGATAGTACAGACTGAAGTAGGGGACTAAAAGAAGGTACAGATTTATAACTTTATATTTTCGTTGTCTTTAGTGACTTGGTTTCTCTTCTCTTTCTCGTATTGTAAATGGCATAAACATTAGACAGTAAGGGAAGCAATGAAAGAGGCCCACACCAGTAGAAAGCAGCACCATAACACAGAATCTCATAGAGTAAGGCTGGAGGCCAGCAGTAGGTAAAAACAAGGACAGCTGGCAGCAGCCAGAACCCAGCAAGGGACAGAGTGCCTGTAACAGCAGGTCTTCTGCAATCATCAGTGGACAGCACTAATACTATTTTTGACACTTTTTGTTTTAGGCTTGACATTTTAGAGTAAAATAACATAGCCTGATTTTGAAGCGATTTACAAAGAGGAAACAATGGTTTTTCTAGTTGTCATGAGATTCTGGAATTGAGAGGAGTTGTCAATGCTATTTTTTAAAGAGTAGTTTACCTACAGGACTCTCTGAGGGGTCTTAAATATTTTATAATACGCTTTTTATTTTTATTTGAATTACTGTTGTCAGTCTCTGATTAAGTAATATGACAGAACAGGAAAGAAAGAAACATAAAGTCTTTAGCATAAAGACATTTTTTGCCTCCTAACTCTTCATGGAGCATTAGAGTTGGAAATTTGCAAACTGGAAATGGAGTTTTAAGTACACAGAAAAGAGTTCCTATCACTTCGGATAATCAGCTTCATTTTTCTAGTTTGTTAATGTCTTATACCACTGTCTGCTCACTGGTATGATACTTTTTCTAAAATTTTATCATTCTTAAATTTCTATTAAGAACTTATTCCTAAAAAAGAAACCAACAAGGTAGAGTGTCCAGGAATGCAGAGGTATCCTTTTGCTCTTTTTTTTCTACAAGGAAAAGGTGCTATGACTTAAGAAGAGCATTGCAGGTTTTGTTGTTTGTTTTTGTTGTTTGTTTGGGTTTTTTTTCCAAAAAATTAGTTGGTAATTTTTGAGATTAAGACTTTAAAGGCATTGTGGTAATAGAATTTGAGGTAAACATATTTAATTTAATCCAAAAGATCAGTATGAGGGAGATGCCCCTGGAGAATTTGTCCAGAGATTTGATCAATTCCTAACATCTTATATTGATTAATGTTCTTTTATCTGACAGGAAATAGTCAAATATCTAAGCCTATAATATAAAGCTATGCCTATAGGCCTATGGGCAAAGTCACATTCATGGATCCTAAGAGTAGCTCTATGGTTCCTATGAAGAATTTGAAAAACCTAGATGTGCCATTACCGCTATCCAAACTTTAATCTGATCACTAAACATGAAATGTAGGATAACTTCTAAAATGACCTTTCTTGGAATTCTCAGCCATTTAGAAACTAAAAGTCATACTGGGAAACAGTTTTGTAAACATGTGAGTGAGAGATGTTGTATTTTTAACATAGGAATATCTGGAGGATATTTCTGTTTCCATGAGAAACTGATGAGATTTGAATTCTCTAAGGTTAGGTAAAGCATTGATCATTTTAACCACCCAATTTTATCCTGACCTGATCATTAAAAAATACTTTTATTTTTTATTATACTACAAAAACTGATAACACTGACAGAGAGCTGGCAGACTCAAACCTTAAGCCACCTAACTTTTCTACATTCATCTGGTAAAGTCAGAACTGTGTGTTTGTCTGTTCTCTAAAGGAAAAAAACTATTAAAAAACGTTGGTGCCAGAAACCCAGCACTCATGCAACACTTTGCTAACAATTTGGTGCCAATAAGTGGCCAGTGGGACTGGTGACACACTTCCTTTCTGAGTACTGACAATACAGAATTTAAATAGTGCATTGCATAATCTGAAGATTTGCATTCCAAAAAATAGAACAAGAGTTGCAGTGGTCTACAAACTGAAATGCAAACACCCAGGGATCATGAAATCAGCTATTCTCACAGACCACTACAGTTGGAAAAAATTCCCAGTCTTGCTGTCCCACTCACTTCCCCAAAATGTGACAAGCAAAGAAAACCCTGTACAGAGTTTGATCACCACATTCTCAATTTGCTAAGCAGTCTTATAGCTCCAGAAGTGTACACAGACAGATAGGTTTTGTGCATCTTTTTATTTATATCTATCTATAGATTTAGATATATTTGGACCCAGCCTTTACTGGGTGGGGAAACTGTAAGAGCATCTTTCTCTCAGTAACCACTGATCTGCTATCACTTACCTGGCTTGCTAGTCAGAGCCTTTAATGTGTGCACACTTCTCAACATCATCTTAGTTACAGATTTTCCAGTAGTAATTTTTTTTTTCCCCATATGAAAAGAGCCATACATTTCCTATAGGACTGGTTCTTGTGATAAATCAGAAACTGAACTAACCTCACTTGAGTAACAACAACACAGAGACTTATTATAAAACCATCTTTTAAAGCATATTTCAATTGTGTCATTGTAACTATATGCATGTAAAACACTGCACAAACATCCAATGCTTGGGAAAGTCAAAAAAGGGATGGTTTGACAGATACAGCCTATTCTAATATCTAAGGAGCAACTGGGTTCAGAAACTATTCCTAGAGTACAACAATACAGTTTGAGCTTCTCTGAGAGGAGACATTAGCATGCCTTCCATAGGGAACCTGGTAAGCACTCAAAAAGAAGGCAAATAAAAATATCAAAACCAACATTATGTAGAACCGTGACAATGTGTAGCTTGACATCCTGTTCGTCAGGTAAACTAGTGAGAATGATGGTGACAGAGAATATTGTTCAGCAGGAATAGGAGGCAAAACTCTCATGTTCCAGTCTCAGTTGACTCCCTAGCCTTTTCTTGTCCCTTTCCCTGCCTCCTTTTGTTTTTACAGTTTTTTGGTTTGGGTTTTGGTTTCAAGTGTTTTTTGTTTGTTTGTTTGGTCGGTTGGTTTTTGTTTTTTGGGTTTTTTGTTTTGTTTTGTGAATTAGTGTAAATCACATGACCATATCAGAGTTGCTTATGAAAACACATTCCCACAACCAAGAGGTGTAGTTAGTGCTAAATAATGCCTACAAATTAATTTGAGACCATTAGTTAAAAGGAATAAAACGATTGTATTCTATTATTGCATTAATTCAAAGAGCTTCTGATAGGATATTTTTTGGGCCAAATTCTGCTCTTTTAGCCACTCAGAAGCCTTTTCAGTCCATGCTCGTTTTCTAATACTTCCAACTTACTGAAATATATTCTCTCCACAGCTAAACAGTTCCTGACAAATCCAGACAGTTTGAATCTAAGTACTTGAGTTTATGACATAGTCATCTGTACAAATGTGCAGACCTACAAGGTTAAAGTTCAGTGTTTTAAGCAGTATATCTTCACACATACTTGTCCTCAGTTTTCTTAAGCATATTATTTAAAGCATTTTAAGCAATGAGATTATTATGGCCACTCCACTCACAACTCATTTTTCTACATTTTTAGCTAGACTAATATCTTGTGCACACTATTTTGTAATAAACAATCCAAGACAACAGAAGTTAAGTGAGATGACAACAGAGATGGGTCTGCTCCAAAACTCCAGTTCTGAATGTATCTGGACTTCAACAAGTTCAAAGAGAAGTGAGAGCAATGAAACAGCCCTTTTTCAAGTTTTTTTTTTTTTTTCCTGACATCGTGGGTTCTGTTCCTTTTCTGTGATACCAATAAGTCCTCACCTGGGGCATTTACATTTGCTTCTCTGAAATACAAATTTAAACTGGGGCTGGGAGGAGCATCCTGTTAGCACAGAAAACAGCTAGTGGTTTAGAAACAGAGCTGGTGGTTCCTCTTTTTCTTGCCAGTTGAAGGGGCACTGTCCATTTCACTGCCTCTCCTTCCTCCAGCTGGCGCCATGAGATTTCCTCTCCTCTTCCACACTTCTGCAATTGCTGATGCCCTTCTGAGAGTACAGAGAACTGCAGTTTCTGTGTTTGAATAGAAGTGCTTTTCAGAACTTTGGCTCCAAAACACAGGAACCCAAAGAACTTGCATACTCTCTGGCTTATTTTCTATAATTTTTTTGTAGTTCTTTAACATATGCTTATCCCTTGACAATGTAAATGTTTTTCTAAGAGAAAGGAAACAGTATTTGCTTTGTGAGGAAGCTACAAGGAGCTTAGTAACCTCTATGTAAAAGCTATTAAAAGAGTCTCTCTAGCCAAGCATGCATTAATCTTTCAGCAATAAGATACAAGACACAGCATTTTTAAGAGAATAGAGAAGGCCTAGGGCTGATCTGGTAGGAAGAAACTGAAGGCTGACAGGTTACAGCCATTTGGCAAGTCAAATAACATCCAAGACATACACAGTTCGCTGTATGAAATTTCTCTATTTCTAAAAGGATAAGTCAACCTTGGTCAATAATTCTGTGGTTGTGAAGGCAGCAACACAATCCATTAGTAGATGCCAAGAGCAGTCCTGCTGAGCCGGAGGCACTTGGAGTGAGATTCATTCTGCTGCTGCTCCTGCACTACTGGTAGCACCATGCTGCTGCCCCCAGACCTGCTAGCAGCACCCCGCGAGCTAAGAGCTGTTGCCAGCACTGTGGCTGCAGAGAGGAAGTGCTCCAGCCTGGGGCTGGAGCAGGTGGAGGAGAACCTGCAGGGGCCAGCATTCAAAGCAACTTCGTGGAGCAGCACGCGCCTGCCAGCAGTGGCGTGCCCTGTGCATCTCCTCCGTGCGTGATCTGACATGCCCAGTGTCAGATCAGGATTAGGAGCTGAGATGTGGGCATGCATTCCCAAGCAATGATTCCCTCTGACCTCCTCCCCTCTCATGTGATGCAATTACTTGAGAACCCCGCTGTTCCAGGGTTTTGACAGTTCAGAGGTCTGCAAAGGATTGAGCCAGACTTGTTTTGTATTGAGGATGAAATACATCTGGGATGATGGTTAGAATGAGACCTGTCTGTCTGTAAGACTTGAGGGATTTTAGAAGTATGGAGGGCTTGTATCCATTCCCTACAAAAACAGAATTTCTGAAAGAATTAATGGGCTGTCTGTTTTTCAATTAGAGCTTGTTGGTTTTTGCTTGTCTTATTCCAAGACATTATTTTTGGAGAAACATATTTGGTTCAGCAAGTGCACTTAGGAGCCTTCACCCATATCATCACAGCCACTGTACTCAGATGGTTGCAACTTTCACAGCAGGTTGGAAAGGCAGACCAGTGTTCTGTGCCAGGCACCATCTATGACACAATGTTCTATTAACTATCACTGCATGTAGCAGACACACAAGCAGGAACATTTCTGAATAGAAATCGTTCTATGAAAGCATGAACAATGTATGGAGGTGGGCCAATCAAATGGGACAGAGTGATGTTGTAAAACCTTTTCCCTGTCATAGTAGTTGCAACCTTCAATCTTTGTCTTTACATTTCAGTAGACAGAAGGGCTTTGGTGGTCCTTTCCAGAATGAGAAGAAGAAAACTATATTCTCACTCCTCCCAAATGATCTTTTGTTTGCCCATGTGCAGAAATGTAACAAGAGTTATCTCCCACTTAGAGCCAGGTGTCGTAGAAACCATACCCTGGCCCTGCACACAGGGCTGAAATTTGCTCAGTATTGTGCTATGAACAGTCCTTCGCAGAAAAAGTCAACACAAGCAATAAGGAATATCCCAGTATTACTATTGTTATCCTATATACGTAACTTATTCCACTGTCTTCCCTGTTGGCCCAACAAGTGTTGATATTACCAAAGAGGCAGCTTATCCAGCTAGAAAACAAGCTGGCTGCAGGACAAAACATGGAGAAGATACTGTGAGAAGAACCAGAATATAAGAATCTGTCCGAGCTCACTGGGAACAAGTTATGTGCCTAAAACTGCCCCCAGAAGAACAATACATCTTTCCAGTTTGGAGGCTTTTTTAGTAGAGAGGACTTCATAGCTCAGCTTTGTGAAGTGAGTGTTTCAGCTGAGGGCTCTGCTTGTTGCAGGTGGCCTGTGTTGGTTTCAGTGTTTTTTTACAGGTGCCTAAGAGAGGATTTGTGAGTTCTGATATATCGACTGGAAATGGCCTCCCATATGTGAGATAATTCTCAGTGTTACAGAAAGATATGACTTTTTGTGCCCTGCATTCTGGTTCATGTGTAACCTCGCACACTTCCCTACTTAACCAACATAACATTCGCATAGTTTTAAGAAATATAAATGTACTGGGAGCAGGGAAAGTTCTACTGACTTTTTACTCTATGGCTGCATAATGTCTGCCTTTCTGTGGAGCTGAGTTTAAAAGCTGGATCAGGTGTGCTGGAATCTCGTCTCCTACCCAGTCTGTTTAAAACCAGGCATAAATGGTGTAAAGAGATTTACCAAAAAAGGCAGAGAACTGGATACACAGCTTTGAAATTAGTTCAAGAGAATATCAGAGTAATTTTTTCCATTGTTATTTGAATGCCCTCATTACTGCATGGTACAGTGTATTCTTTGGAAAAGGAGTGCATCTGGGGGAACAGATTGGACAGTGTTATAGTCTAAAGTTATTTGTCATTCATTCTGCACGGTACAGCCGAAAACATAATTCACTGCAGGGACTAACTTAAAGGTGCACATTGCTTCTGTATGCATTGGCAAGCTGTCAAGCTGCTAGTGTGAGCTCTTCCTTATCCCTCGTCCCTGTCCTGAGGTGGGGTACTCAACTGTTGTGAAAAGCCTGTGTTGAACTGCTAAAGTCTCACATTGAAAAGATCGAGAGGTTATTTGATCCGTGTCCTTAGCAGTGCCAGATTCTATCTATATTATTCAAGGCATTTTTACTCTCCCTCTCTTTCTCTCTCTGTGTCACTCTTTGAAGATATTAAATCCTTTTATCTGCACAGGACTGAATTCAGGTTTTATGTCTAAATCACAATTAACATAAACAATATTAGATTTCTGATATGGAAAGCTGGCAGACTCAGAGGCATTCTCCACAAAGTGGAGACCATAAGGAAAGAAAAGGTTCAGATTTGAACTGGATCTTAAAACTTGGGATCTCTGTTCAGAAACACATACGAGTTTGTATCATGATTAAACGGAGAAATGACATTTTAGTTTAGTCACCCCAGATATGAAAGCCAACTTTTTTTCTGGAAAATGAAAATGATAGCTGGAGTATCTGTTCATCATGTGGCACTGTTGCCTACAACGCAATCAGCAAAGGCCTCCCTTGGCAGCCAGCCTGCACAACCTTTCCCGCAGTCTCCATCCCACCCTTTCTTCCAGTGCCCAGATGCCTCCAGTAGAAGCCTCCCACTATGTCTTGCCAGTGAGGCACCACACCAGCTTTTCCCACTGTGCTATAGCAATGACATATCAAAATGCCCTCTCTGCTTTATCTATGAGCCCCAGTAATGTCCTTCCTACACGTCTGTGTTAACATGTGTCAGATTTCCATATATTATCATGATAATAGATATTCCAATTTTAATCTTTCCACATTGTTCTCCAAACAGATTTGGACACCAATGTTGCAGCATGCCCCACAAGCAGTCCAGCAATAAAGAGGGCCAAAGGAATTTAATTTCTCTAAATGTCATACAAGGCATCTGCACACTCCAATAGAGAGCTGCAAAATAACTCACTTCCCACTGCTGAGAATAAATATTTGTTAGTTATGTATAATTGTGTAATTAGGGCCTTTCCCAGCATTAGAAAGAAATTTGGGAGGCATGTCTTCAGTTGATACATGCAGGTTTAATGATCTTGTCCCAAGTGCTTGTAAAAGACTAATGTTGAGACAAGCCCAGAACTAAATGAGGCCTTCTTTATGAAGCAAGGCTGCTGTATTTGCACTAGACAGCACAGCAGAAGAAAGATGTTTCTGTCAGTTCGTTTATTGACCTGGCTTAGATATTACTTATTTGTCATGTTTTAATAGCTCTGTGTTGATTATCAGTTCCTTTAGTAAAAATGGAAGTTGCACTGTCGTTTGTTTATAATAGACACACATTGAAATAACATACAACACTGTTAACGTCAAGTGGCAGGTTCTGGCCACTTCTGTTTAGTGAAAGCAATACAGTTTCTTCAACCCAGCTATGGAAAATGATGTTTTTGGTAGAGCAGAGGCAGGTGTCCTGTGATCTGTTGTAAACCTAGTACAATAATTTCAGCAAGGCAGCCCAAGCCTGTCCATGTACTTTTGACACAGTGGTAGTAATGCAAGACTGTAAGCTCCAGACTAATTTTAGACTTATCTTGCAAGAGAGGGAGTGAAGGGCGGGGGGAATGTAGTTTCTGCAGGACGCATTTCTGCACTCAGATATGGGCTGCGGTAATCAAATCTCTCTTATGAAAATTAAGGGCTTCGGGCTTCTTGGTATAGCGCCAAGGCAACCTTTACTTGGACAAAATGCTGCTGCTCCTCCTTCCCCTGTGAAAATTTCATCACAAAAGGTGATGATGCAACTTGCTTTATAGGATCACAGACACACCTTTATTAACTCTGATTGTCACTGAATTGCAAAAGATTGGGGGTGAGAGTAGGGAGTGAAGCAAGCGTAGAAGATGAAGCAGACCTAAAAGCCAGGCTCCCCAGCCTGGAGAATCTTTATTTTTACAAGTATCTCCAGTCAGTGAGAGTTCTTGGCTGCTGAGATGAGTGAGTGTTTGCAGATTGCTTTCGTTATTTGCATACACTTCCTTGTTCCAAAGAAATCCTGCAAAAAAACCCACATGCAAGGAAAGCACTGAATTTTCTATCTTGACTGAAGCAATGTCATCTACAGAGTTCACCCATCTGCCTATTTACTTAATCTTATAAAATAAATTAACTAGCCCATTTAGTTTTTATTTCCTCCTCTTCCCTTTTTCACTTCTCTTTGGCAAAAGAAATAATTAATGCCCAAAGGAAATGAGTTGTGAAACCTCTAACAGGCTGCTAACCATTAGTTTTTGTAATCCATGTTGGCGATGCAGTATTCACTGGGGACATTCAGCCTCAGATGGTCCTCTTGAATGAACAAAGAAGCTACGGATGTTCACCTCTGTTTGGATGCCCTTAGAGAGCACCACATCCCTTTAACTTGATGGGGTCAGTGTTCCCTTCCCAATATTCTTTTCTATCTGTCCCTACCAACTGCTTCAGAGATTTTTGCAGATGTACAGCTATAGTTATGAGTTGTCTATTTTTATGCTCTCTGCCTTCCCTCAACTCTGCTTCCTACCAGGCCTCTCCTATGCCTCACTGTTGGCACCTTTGTGAGTTTGACCTGAGTTACCAGGACTTCCCCATGGAGGGAAGAAGGAGAACAGCAATGTGGGCAATTTGAATCTGCTCCCATTCTCTCACTGCTGCCTCAGTTTCCCAGGACTTCTGAAACAGAATGATGAACAGAGTACTGCTGAGGTGCTTCACAACAGGAAAAAGCCCTACAGCATCTGACTTGACAACCATCAGTCATGGGTTATCTTGCAATTGACTGTGATCATCCACACATATATCCCTATAAAGGCACTGAGAGCCAAGAGCATAGCACTCACCATGAGACCAGGACCATTGTAAGTTAGAACTTGCAGGCAGTTTTTATGCTCACAGCAATGACAACAGTCTTGATGTTGACTGAAGCACTAGACCAGGTGGATTTTTTTTCTGGTGTTTTAGCTCAGTCATCTTTGTGCCAAGTTGCTTCCCTAGAGTTGTATCTGTGAGTGACCTGGAGTTGCTTGCTACTTCTACTTTGGTTTTGGCATGTGGGAGGCACCACTGGAAGGCAACAAACACTGAATTCCATGTTCCTCCATATCCTCTTAATCCGTCTCCTGATGATGGTCTAGGAGGATGCAAAGCATAAGTTAAAAGTCACTAACAGCTTGCAAGCCCTTCAGTTGCCAGACAGCTGTGGGTGATAGGGCTCAGCCTTTGCTGTCTTCTTTCCCAACACCACCCATGATGGAGGAAGGACCACAAAGGAGCACGTGATAGGCAAAGGGGCTGTGGAGGTAGACTATGCCTGGAACTCTTATCTTCTTCCACAACTCCTTTAAGCATGGAACGAAGAGGCACATACACAGAAACAGGATGGGCCATGGGCCTTCTTTCATTCCAGGATACCAAGCACAAAAGCAACTAGGGTCCATAGGAAAAAAAACCTTAAAAATCCATGCTCCTTTAATTGTGTGTAGCCAACTCTCTCACTTACTCAATCTTTTTTTTCCCCAGATAAGACCCAATCTAACCTCACAGGCTGTTGCTGCAGGGTTTGGAACAGGACAACAGATGATAAGAATATGATCCTTTTCAATTTTTTTTGCGTGTATAGCTGTCCTCATTTGTTATCCATAAGGCTCTATTCACTCAGGAGGAAAAAAAAAAAGCATCAACCTTTCCTCTGCTTTTCCTCTGCCAAAACTAATGTGCTGACTTTGTTTCTATAAAGGGAAGAGGTAGGTGGGAACATTTCTTCAGGCATGTTGACTAACAAAACGTGAGTGCTATACACCGTGCATGGAAGCAAGCCCAATGTGGATTTGGGAGCTGCCCAGTCACACACAAGGCCCTTCATTGCACAACCTGGTACACAGACATGTTGCTGTGCAACCCAGCTGGGAGACAGGGGTGGCTAACAGCTCCTCGAATTCTCCCCTGTAATCTACCCATCACATTCAGGCAGCAGCACTGGAGAAGGTATGCACTCCATGCACTGCATGACACCAGATTGACAAAAGTTCATTTAAACTGATTGGGGAAACAAGTCTCAGAGCAATGTGCAGGCATTCATCCATATTACTATACACAAATAAAATGTAACTCCTTCTTAATGACACAAAAATAAGACTTGACAGTGATGTTTTACATAACAAAATAACAGATTGTTGCATATTCACTGACTCTGTTACCATGGTGCTCAGCTATCCTTGAGCACACTGTCTAGAACAGTAACATGCTCTGGGTATCATGATGGTAAAACCCTGCCCAGGACAGACGTTGTACAAGTTGGGTTTTTTTGTGGAGCTGTATTGCCGAATTGCTTAGATCACTGACGTGAATGTCAGTGTGAAGGACTATCATAAAACGTTTGGCACTACCACTGAGGCCATGGTGGAGCAGAAAGAGAAGGCCAGAGTATTCCTTTTTGAAGTATTTTGAAGGGAAATGTGTTTCATCATCCAGTGACTGCTATGGATGGCTGAGGAACAATGCAGTCAAGGAAATACATGCAGAAAAAATGTTGAAATCTGTAGGGTTCTTCCTGATGAAGACATTTCTCTCAGTGAAAAACTGATGATCCAAATGCATATTTTTCCTTGAACATATTGCAGCCATTCCACACAGGTATTGTACTCATCACCAGTTATTCATTAAGCAACATGACTAACATCTGTCATGTGGTGTTTGTTCACTCATTATCTGTCTATGGGTGAAGAAGTCTGCTGCAGTGGTATGCAGGTTGTCTTGGTAAAGGTTTTTATTATTTTTTATTATGATTTACTATGTGTTACTCTACATTCAGGGCATGAAATGTGTTTTGTGTAAATACTTAAGCCAAAAGGTTGGAACAATCCCATGGAGAATTTTTTAACTTTCTACAAATGTCTCATATAAAATTCTGCATCATCTGCAGACCAGCCTTACCCTCTCTGTGCACACCAGACTGCACCAAAGAAGATAAATTGCTTAAGGTAGTCACGACAGTACACTCCTCAACTTAGTTAAACCTTCCATGGCTAGATGTATAACACTTGAAGGCAATGTTGAGATGTCCAGATTTCAACAGATAAAGACAAGCAGAAGATGTAGAGTTGACAGGCATCAAGAACAGTCGTCAAATAGCCAAAACCAGACTTCTAAGTGAAAAATGGCAGAGGCTTGAAGAAAGGCTCACAGTTCATACTCAGTACAACACGCAATCTTTGCCACTACATGACAGGTTTCCTTTGCCCAAATAATGTCTTTTATTTGCTCATCTAAAACATTTTCTGACATTTATTCATTCATTTCAGGCTGTTCTAGGAAACATCTGTACAGCAAATGTGTCTTAGACATACAGCTTGGATGAAAGAGATTTCCTTTTGGACTGGACAGCCTGAAATAACAACCTATGCAAATAATACAAGTGATTGATACTTGTGGTATTGCTCACCACAGTGCTATCTGCTGTTTCTCCCTTGATTTTTTAATGAGATTTAAAAGCCTCTGAGTGAATAACCCCAGTCTTTTCATTAACTTAGCCTAGCATGAAAAACTGTGGGGCCTACGTGGCAGGTGCTGTGGGTTAACAATAGGGGTACTGTTTAATCCAAGGGAAACAAAGAGGAGAAAGGGGCCATGAATAAAAGGATATGGGATCTTTTATGAGGTCAGCAGAAGCATTTTAGATCAGGAGGTGCAAAGAGAGGCGATCTACAGAAAACATTTCTTCTTGCCACACTCGCTTGGCGAGCAGCATGAAATTATACCTTGTAATTTGTTCTGCAAAAGACAATGGAATCAAAGTGAAATATCTAAATGCTAGAAGTTTATTGATACTCAGTGGATCACCTCTGCTTGTAGGAGTAGTTGATTATGGTTCCTTGGGGAATAAACTATTCTTCTGTATGTTGCTCCTTACCAGGTTCACCTCTTTGAAGCTCAGAGAAACACAGGGAGACAGTCTAACAAGTGCAATAGCATTTCAACACAGGGAAAAATGGTATGTGATTTACAGGTTTGTTTTTAAACACTGACTGACTCAGTTAACTGAGAGCACTAATTATGCAATCAGTGATTGGGAGTTTAGAGTGGAAAGTAGAAACGTTGAATCAAAATTGCAAACAAACTTTCTATAAAATGCCTGAAAGTGTTTTTGCTCTTGTTTGTGCTCTGTAACTGCAGCGGGTTCAGGGTCATTCATGTCACTCCTTGTGCCTTTAAGATACTGTTTCAGGGTATAAATGGGCCTTTAGAGACTTAAAGACAGATGGAGAAGAGTACAGTTTCAAAATTTAATCAAATACCTTCCAGTTACGGAGCACAGATGTTCAGGGTCAGGAACACACAAGTGTAATATTGCTGTAACGTGTCAGGCTACTGATGCTGCTGTTGGAATAACCTAACTATTTGCAGGTGACTCAGAAGAAGGTGCAAGAGCACTGAAAGGAAAATTATATCATAGTTTGCCTATGGAAAGAGTTCTTTAATACTTTCAGTCACTTGCCATAAGTATTTGTATACCTTACGATTTTGAACTTTACTTTTAAATCAGTAAGTGAGGCAATGATGGATGCTCACATTACTGATTTATGTGGCCAATGGTTTTTCAAATTTTGCAAAGGGCTTGGGCCAAGTGATAACACCTGGTAATAATTTTTATGTGGTAATTGTGCATCACAAAGTTCTTATTTTCCTTTTAATTAGAAGTTTTGCCTTACAACTTCATAAAGCATCCCCTTTTTTTGCCTTAATAAAAAGAGATCATTGTAGTTTCCTTCTGACACTCATTTTTAAAATGTTTATTGTGGTGCTTTCTTCTTATTTCCTCTAGCATATATGAATGACTTTTTTTTTTTTTTTTAAACTATTGCAGTTTGGCAATCCTTTTCTTTTTAATAACTGGGGAATCCCATGCAAAGACCGATCACTTAACATGCTTGTGGATTTTGTGGTTTCTCCAGTCCTGCTTTTAGGCTGCCAGGAACCTTGCAGATGTATTTAACTGAGCGCTATACACACTAGTAAGGATTGCTGAAGGGCCATGTAGTTTCCTGTGGACTATCTCACGTGAGCATCCATTGCACACAATTCAAAGTTTTAGACAGCTGTCTCCATATACCTTCTAACCAAGGCATGTTCCTCTGCCTTGTATGTGCTCTCCTTTACATTTTCTCATGCTCTTGAATATTTGCTCGTTTCCTTTCTCTTTCCCCTTCTCCTCTATTCCCCCTCCTCCCAATGCAACTATCGTTTGCATGAGAAATTTCAATGGCCTTTGGTTTTTGTACTCCAACTGATGTACCTGTACCTCTCGAAATCCTTAGTGTTGATGCAGTTGATACAAACGACTCTATTTCTTGAGTGTTTACTTCCTGTTGTGGGGGCTGGAAAAGGAAGAAAACAAGCTACCCCCACAAAAAGAGTGCTTGCAAGATGAACCATGTCCACCCCAGAAGCACTTAGCCAGGGTGCATAACACATCGCTACACCCTCTTCGTGACCCACTTAACCCCATTTCCAGCCCCATTAATTTAAAACAGGCAGGTTGCCTTCCTTCTTCCTGGAAGCATGACCACAGGAGCAGCATGGGCTTGTGCACAGCTATAAGTGGCTCCTGGGAAAGGCTTCACAAACTGGGGGAGCTTCAAGAGAGCTTCAGCCTGGAAAGGGTTTTGAGCATCTCATGGAAAATCACTGCCCTGTATCTCTCTCTTTCCCCCAAATATACAGAGCGCATGCATAGGAACGTTTATTAAAGATACAAAATTACACGAAGGAAGGGAGATGCAGCTTCTGCTCTGAAGGATGTGTAATGCACACATGTGGGCAACATCTCGGAGAAGGGGTGAAACCTGCCGACAGACCCCTTCTTTTCTCCCTGGAACTCCTGCTCACCTTTCCCCCACGCACCCAGGAAAGCCACAGCCCTCGTTTCACAGCCTGCCGGCGTCGAAAACGAGACATTCCGCTGAACCTGCCAGCACGAGGGAAAAACCAAAACAAACCCGAGTGGCGTTACCCCTTCTTGCCCCGACTGAAGGGAAACCGCGGCGGGGGCCGCACGGACCAGCCCGGCGGTCACTGGGGAGGGAGGGAGGTCGCGGCCCCGCTCCCCTTCCCCTGTGCGGCCCCTCGGGGGCGGGCGATGGCCGGACCCCCCCCGCCTCTCCTGCTCGGCGGGGACGGCCCGTCGCTCGCCGCGGCTGGGTCCGGAGCGCCCGGGGCGGCCCCGCCTGCGCGGGCGGGAGAGCAGGGGAAGCGGGAGAGCACCAGATTCAAGTCTCTGCTGAGGAGGGAGGGGAGAGAACCGGGGGAAGGAGACAGCCGCGGGGAGTGGAGTGGAGCGGAGCGGAGCGGAGGAGGGAGGAAAGGAGGGAGGAGAGAAGAGTGGGAGGGGAGTGTGGAAGACTAAGGGAACGCGGCAGAAGCCGGGAGAGAAGGCACGGCGGACGGCGGGGGTAGGCAGAGCTGTCAGGGGAAGGACAGGGCGTCTTGGGGCACCCACGGCCGCAGTGCGGGGCAGCCGCCCCGGCCCGCCCGCCCGCCCCGCTCCGCTCCGCTCCGCTCTGTCCCTGCCGCCGGCACCATGGTGGACAGGGGCCCCTTGCTGACCTCGGCCATCATCTTCTACCTGTCCATCGGGGCGGCGATCTTCGAGGTGCTGGAGGAGCCCCACTGGCGCTCGGCTACCGACGACTACAAGCGGCAGAAGACGGAGCTGCTCAAGCAGTTCCCTTGCCTGGGCCAGGAGGGGCTGGACAAGATCCTGCAGGTACGGCGGGAGCCGCCGGGGCTGGAGCCGGGGGTGGGCCCGGGGGGTACCGGGCAGCAGCAGAGGCAGCAGAGGCAGCAGCGGCAGTAGCAGGTGCTGCCGGGCGCCCCGGAGCGGAAAATCCCGCGCCTTTGGGCGCGCAGGGAAACCAGCCGGCTCCCGGCAGAGCCCGACCGTGTGCGTGTCTGTGTGTGTGTGTCTTCACAAAGCCCGCTGCCGAAAAACTGCCCCTCGAGCGGGAGCATAGCAAAACCTCCTAATCGTTCCTAACTACTTAATGATAGAGCCATTAAATGGGTCCGCGCTTCCTTCTCTTTCCCCCCGAGCGCCGCAGGAGCCGGGGGCTGATTTCGGGGCTGGCCGGAGCGGGTATGTGCCCGCAGCGCGCCCTGAATGCTCCTCTTGTGTTAGCACCCACGGTAGCTCCTTCTGCCTCAATGGATGGTGTGTTACGAGGAAGGGAAGGTGAAGCCAAGTGTCTCGATCCTCTTCTGTTTGGTCTGATCTCCTCCCCACCCTCCCCCTTTTTTTTTCTTCCTGTACTAAAAGCTGAAGAGGTGCCTGGGGGTCCCGGAGGTCAGTCGGGGTAACTGGAGGAAAAAGGTGCACGGCTCGCACGGAGGGATGCTCGCAACTCTTGCACGGTTTTACTTTAGGAGACTAACTACTTTCGGAGCCGTAAGGAGTTGATAATCGTCCTGTCTCACTTACCTGGCATAATGCCTCGATGCCGTGTAAGCTTAGAAGAGTACAGGCTCCTGATCCTAAAAGTTTGTGGTTTAAGCTCTCCTTCTTCAGTTGGTGGCTGCCTTCTGTCTGCTGCAGATAGCAGAGTTTCCTGGTGGTAGTGTCCTTATTGTTACCATCTTAGGATCCTGTTAAGTGTGTCTTTGTGGTCTAAAGTGGAACAGGTGGGTGGAGGCTTGAAACTGTAAAGGAAAAATGAAAGGCATGAGCTTTGAGTATGCTTTTGCTGTTGTAGAATCTTTAGTGAAATCGTACTCCAGGTTATATCCCAAACCTGTTTTAATATCCTCAAGAGAAAAATCTTATTTGGATCGGGATGTGCATGAAGGCTGGCATGCTTAACTTGCTGTAAACATAATGCAGAATCTACATCCTGCCTCAATGTAGGGTAAAATTCATGTTGGTATGAGGGAATCATTAGTTCTTTTTTTTTTTTCCGCCCACGATCCCTATCACAATTAATCCTGAATTGGCAGAAAGATTTTTCTTAAAATACAAGATGACAATGAAAAATTTGTGGAGGGCCTTCCGTCTTCAGTGCGTGTTAGCTCCTGGTGATAGTATCATATTCATGTGATTTGAGTTTTGCCTCTGTACTGCTTCCAATCATATCCTGCTTTCCATGTCCAGTCTTGCTGGTCTGATGATCCCTCATAGATACCTTGTTGTTGTCCTAAGCTCAGTTTAGCTGAAATGCAAGTCTTACTTTGTCTTTTATTTCACTCTTACTTGTAACCGAAAACTTTACTACCTACTGTCCTTCAAACTTGTAGTTTTGCTCGTGTTCTTATTCAACTTCTGTGTGAAAAGTGATGGGAAGGAGGGGAGTGGCATTTCTGATAGGAGAGTTGCAGGGTGAAATCTAACCTAACTGAAGCTAACTGTGATGGGAGAAGTCATGTAAGGGCATTAGGATTCTGTCCTGAGTAAGCTGTAAAGCATATCAGAAATAGACTTTGTAGTTGTTCTTTCTCAGCTACTGTCAATGCTGCTTCTTTTGAATCTTTAAAGCATTACTCACATGTGGTCTCTTTCATATTAAACCTTCATATTTATTCTCTTGTAATAAATCCAAAATGTTGATTTGAAAATGGTATTTAATGCCCTCCACTCCCATGCCAACTTCTGTCTTGTTCCTCTGAGCCTCTTTCTGGACTCCCTGACCTTGTTCTTGGGATTTTGCATGGTTTAACTCATTTCTCTGATGTTGTCTCTTTCTTTTGTAAGTGGCTTCATCCTGGAGCCTTTTCTTTCACTCTGCTTTTTGGTCTCCACTGATACTCATAGGAGTCTACAGAGCAACTTTGTGCTTTGCTGGTACTTCGCTGGTGTTCTTTTTAATATCCCCATTAAAAACACACTGGATAAATTCTTTCAATATCACCAACTTTTTTAGACTTTTAAATGGTTGTTAGTAAAATGCAAAGATGCCAAGAAATGTTCAAGTTGAACTAACAATACTAATTTTGTTTCCAGAAGCAGCCTGAAAGGTGACAAGGACTGACTTATTCAGAGACCGGTCTCTCTGCTGCCCTTGTTCCCCACCCAGGTTAGCTCATGTGTTCATTTGAGCCTAATGTTAGCTGTAAGTGCAATGGAAACTGGAGTGACTACAAGGCTAGATCCATAGTGTTGATCTTAACCACATAAAAAGACAAGTAGATTGTCAGCACAGCTTCTCAATGCACATATAGACTAGTATCTCTGTACCAACAGTTCAAGTGGTTACTAAGGGGGCTGTATTCTGTCAAATACTGCCTAAAGTTTGTATTCTGTAATAAAAATTTCACAATGTATTACAGCACAAATACACCACAATAAATGCTTACTGAAATGTGTTTAACATGCTTACAGAAATCTGCAAGCTGAGTATTGTGGGATATGCTAAAAAGAAAGCCTTTTCCCCCAATCCTGAGAAATGCCTAAAAATAAATTTCTTTAAAAACAGCTTTTAGAAGTCTCTTGTGGGAAGAATCCATTTACTTTTGATTGTTGTGGGTACCACATTACTTATCATAACTATAAGAGGTAAAGAAAGTACTTAAACATTCTTGGAGTAATGCTACGTAGGCCCTGATTTGAAAGGTGACTCATTCTGGGCAACGTATAGGCTGGTTGCTGCCTGCCCATGTTCTTCTGGGTAAAGCTGATTGTTCAAATGAAAATGTGCCTAAGATGCTTCACATAGCAACTTGGTTAAGCCTCCAAAGACCCTCAACAGCCATGTATTGACACAAGGAACTGTTTAATCTCCTTGCTATGTCCAATTACTTTGGAAAAGAAAAGTCTCATAACTCTGGAATATCTGCAAAAATTTTAAATTTTTGATGTTGATGTTACAACACCATATTTATTGGCATTGTAGAATCTTAAAAGTAGTGTAATGTCTTTGTTGATAGAAGTCTATGGCTTGTCATTGCCACTTGTTTCAGTGGCCCTAAATCCTTGGACTCTTTAGTACCGGGTGGGATAAAGCAGAGATCCCCAGTGATGACACCTTTGCCTACCTGCTGTAGGAATGACTTTTGAAGACTGAAGCAAATATAAGGTGATTTGAGTCTTTTCCCTCCTCTCCCGTTCCTTACTTTTACTCTTTATTGCTCCATCCTGATTGTGAAACATCAGCTTAATGATAAAGGAGCTATTCATGCAAGGAGGTGCCCTCTCGACCCCTCATGTCAGTATTCACATGAGCAAAGGTTTGCCAACCCTGGGCCACGTCTTATTTACCAGGAAATCTTTTACTGGCCTGCTACGGTCATCAAAAAATTAAATGCTTCCCATTGATAAACATCAAGTCTGGTGAAAAGAAAGGGAAGAATTTGAGTGAAAATGGTTACTTTCAAAACAGCAATAAAATGAAAAGAGAAACTGCTGGCTCTGTTTATGGGAAGCAGACAAACATACTGAGTATGAGAACAAATAGTTGAGGTCTTTATTTGAAAAGCATACAGGGATCTAAACTTGCCTGAGAGATAACTTTAGAAACCCGAATGTTTAGACCTAAAGCCCAGTGCTGTGGACAAACATTTGGAAGACTTTTAAGGATAGCTGCTCCTGGGATATACATGGCACATGGTTTATGCTAAAGAAATAACAGTTAAGTGGATGAATAGTAGTTTCTCCCCTCTGTTTTTTAAAACCAAGATGTCTTCTCCATTCACAAGTACCTACAGGTGCATTTACAGGATTTTGGTTTGTGTTTGAGAGTGCTGAAGTTTGCTTCTGGATTTGTATGTTTTTGGAATCTGTGTGTTTTATTATGAAAATCTAAAAATTATCTCTGATTCTGAACAGTTTCCCACTGTGCTTTACTTTCCAGCTACCTCAA
The DNA here is from genome assembly GCA_035222235.1 of Margarornis squamiger. NCBI lineage: Eukaryota > Metazoa > Chordata > Aves > Passeriformes > Furnariidae > Margarornis > Margarornis squamiger. The sequence goes on from JAWWTY010000106.1 coordinate 30,034,641, forward strand.
AGTTTAAGTCGATCTGCAATACTCTTGAGAGAGTCTGCAAAATATAGTTTTCTTGAAAACTTGAACCAGGTTTTAGATGCTCTTTGTTAGTTCAACGTTTAATAGAGACGATGGCTTTTGCTTGTACTTTGTAGAGTGATTTTTTTTTTCCAATGTAAAGTTTATAGGGGGCATGTTTTTCATAATCTCTCCCTTCTTCTGTGTTCTTCAGGAAATGCGTAAATGAGATTCTAGACTTACTTGAGTTTGTTTGTTTGGTCTTTAACTTCCTGATCCCTTCCATCGAAGGTATTGGAGATGGGGGAGACAAACAGGGGACTGAATTCATTAGCTAGAATGCCAGTTGACTTGTCCCTTTCAAGACTAAGCCTTTTGCATAGGCTGAACAAAGTAAAGCTGAGCAGCTGTCAGACAAGGAGAAGTGACTGCCAAAGAGACATCTTTAACTGCAAAGTTTTTAACAACTACATCTAATAGCTCTCATACAAAAAATTGACAGTGTAAATTAAGGCTTATGCCTGAGAAAGAGGTATTGCTAGGTTTTTCAAATTTGTATTTTTAATTATGCATCCTCTAAAGTCAACAGGGATGAACTGAGATGAAAATGTTAGACCACTGTCAACAGTTGACTAAGATGCCTCAGAATATGAGTTATGGATATTGCCACTGCAACATTAGGAGAAATGAAGTGAGGACAGGCAGCACAGAATCCCAGAATCAATTTGGTTGGAAAAGACTTCTGAGACTGAGTCCAACCTTTGACCAAACACCACTGTGTCAACTAGACCATGGTACTAAGTGCCGTATCCACTCGTTTCTTGAACACCTCCAGGGATGGTTACTCCACCACTTCCCTGGGCAATCCAGTCCAATGCTTAACAACCCTTTCTGTGAAGAAATTCCTCCTGATATCCAACTGCATTACTCCACAGCTTTTCTCTGTATGTTTCTACACATAAAATCAACTGTAAGCAGGCATGCTTTTCTGTTGTGTTTTCCTTTTTTTTTCCCCTCTTTTTCCCTGTTTAACCATTAAATTGTTTGAACTTTCTTGGAACATAGTTAAACAAAGCTGATAGTGCATGCACTGCAACTCTGTCTGCTGATGGAGCAATAGTAATCGATCAGAAGTTATAATTTTCCTGCTATGGGCTTTTCCTTTTTCCTGTTATGGGCTTAATGCTTGAGCATTTCTAGTATGTTACCCTTCTCTTACCTTAGAACTGAATGTTTGTGTTCCCTTCCATGTTACCTTCTGCTACTAGGTGTGTTTTTTGGCAAGCTCTGCTCTAGAGACCATGGCATGCAAGCAGATTTGCAAGTTACCAACAGCTGGTTGTCCTAAAAGATCTTGGAACCCCTGCTTTGGTTTGTACTGTATATAAAGCTATTGCAAGATACCTTCTGTAGCCAGTGAAGATACAGTGTAACGATGACTTTGTACAGATTTCCTTTTTTAAAACAAATTGCTGTTTTTGCTATTAATGCTAATTAAACATAATGACTTGTTTAGCTTTTCACTGAATGCTGTTGACTTTCAGAACAGTCATATTCCTTGCTTGTACTGCAAGTAGATGTCAACATAGTAACATACAACCAGAAGCAAGCTGTGGCAGTCAATAATCTGATTAGCAAGGGAGCAAAGTAGAATGCTTTTGCACTTTGGTGCTATAGACCTGCTGACCACAGTGCCTGTGATTTGCAGGGGTTTTACTTTGTACTGGCTCCTGTACGACCTAGGAATGTGTAGTTAAATTTCTTCATGGAGTATGTCTTTAGGTTTTGCTTAGTCCAAAATGAATTCACATCATATACTGAGTCTGCTCTGTAGCATGTAACAGAATGTGGTAATAGGAGAAGGGTTGCATTTTTCAGTTAAAAGCCCACTGTGCTCACACCTGAAGCATCTGTGATGCTGCAGAAATCCTCAGGAGATCCACACTTAGAGGCAGATTGAGCCTTTAAAATACAGCATGCAAGATGCATCCTGCCTTTTTATTAGTTTTGTCTACTGAAGGGATGGCTTAGGCTTGAAGGCATAACTTTATTGCCCTTTATTTAATGTCTTCATTCTGATTGAGGTGTCTCATCAGCATTGCTGGTTCTAGCACTGCTAGATCTTTTCTTTAAAACACCAGGGAACTTCAGGCTGGCTGTTTGTTTTCTGTGTACACTCACGTTATTTTATCGTGTCTTTATATTAGAGTTCTTAGATTTTACTGCGTTAGTTATGTAGTTATCAACATTTGAATTGTAGGCAGGAAATACCCCTCCTAGGCATACCTTGCCGTAGTAGCTCTACTTACAGTCAAATCAGTAAGGAAGTTATTTTTTCTCCCTGCATTGTATTGTGTGAGCCTGAGTGGATCAAAGGCACTCTTAGGTGCAAAACAGTTTCTGAAATGTTTTTAAATCAAACCTCATACACTGTTTTCTTAAGAGAAAGAAATGTGAATGGTAAAAAGGGAGTAGGAAACTAATAGGTTGTGTATTATAGCATCTATAGCCTCTATTGAATCTGAAATCAATTTCCTTTTCTAACCATATGTACATCTGTAGCATTTCTTATGATGGGTCTATTTTTTTAACCCCTGTTGTGGGGTCAGTAATCCTACAGACTGGCTGATCTGTAGCAATATTTCTGCCTTAATGAAAAGGTAGACACGGATTGTGATTGAGCAAACTGGTAAATACTAAATTGACTTTGTTCTGTGCCAGCATCTTGCAAATATTGTGTAAGCAGGTTCCAACTGCCGAGAAACAAAATGCAGACCTGCATGTCTCTTTGAGGTTGCAAAAGGTGCAAAAATGTCCCAGTTGCACCTATCACAGGTCTCTGAACTCTGGTCCTTCTTAACAACAAAGATGACAGGTAACATTCATATGGACTGCAAAGCAAGTCATAAGATTGTCAAATACTGGCAGTGAGTGAGCGATGGCTAATGGAACTTGAAGATAATTCTGCAAAGGGTTGTGAAGGTTCTGAGGTGGAAAGCATAGTCAGATATGATGCAGTATTTTTGGTGGCTTGGCTAACATTAATCAGTGATGACTTCTCTGTGTGGCCTCCAAATGCTCATATTGCTGCTCCTCTTTGCTACTCCCAACCCACTCCAAAGGAAAGTTGCTTTGAAGAAAAGTTGCTCAAGAATCATGTGTGATCCCCTGCTAGAGAAACAGAAGCTTAAGTATTTTAGTTCTCACCTGTGAAGGGAATGAGGCTGATAAGTCTCCTCCAAGAACCAAAGAAATGGGAGAGGTGTTTGGAGCCAAGCAACAGTATAAAAAGAAGGGGTCTAATCAAACTCAGTGGTCTCCTTTGGCTTCTCTTGCATGAGTCTGGCTGGAACCCTCAACCTACCACATGCTCAGCTGTTACAGTTACTGTTAACCAGCTTCAGACTGTAATGCAAATATGTTAAAATCAAATTAAATAGTTGATCTATGATAACTTGCTAGTTAAGTTAGAATTTCAACCTTGTGGCCTAAGTGGTGTGTACGTGACTGCAGAATGACAGAGGGCAGTTCCTTAATCAACTCTTGCCTTGTTGGCACAAGGGTTTTTGAAGGGGAGTGGAGTTTATACTTCACTCGTTCTCATTTGTATTGGTGCACTCAGAAGGCTTTTCACCTGTGTCACTATCAATTTGCCCTTTTAAAATAATTACTTGCATGTTTCCAATGTGGTTTTTTTTTTTCTTACACCTTTTGAGGTGGAAGGCATGACAAGGGAAAGGAGGAGTGAAAAACTTTGAAGCTGATTCTGTTGTAGCAGTAAAATCAGTAGTCAACTTTTTTTGTTAGAATAATGGTAGATTTTCAGGCAGTGTCTTAACTGGATTGTGACTGCAGGGTAACTGTGGTTTTTCATGAAGTTGCTACAAAGTCTGCAAGGGCCAAAATCAGCTTGATTAATGGAATGAGCATAGATGTCTGTCTTACATATGGGCAGCAAAATATAGTTCCCACTTTGAGAGTGTCTTGGATTTATTTGCATGTGTTTCAGCAATGGTTGTTCTGCTCTGCTACCATTAGACAGTTGGTTATTTGGACAGACAGCCTCACAGGTGGCTGTTTCTTGTTTCCTAGTGGAGAAAAACTGCAATAAAGTAGTTTCACACTGAACATTGACTAGGTACTTTCAGCTGAATTCTGTGCATCTTAGGAAAACAGTGTCACTTATTTGACATAAGTGCAGCTTTTCAGTGGTTTTGATGACTCCCTTGGCATCTTGTGTGCTTAGCAGCTTTTAAGCTTGAGAGTTTTCTACTTAGAAACATGTAAGTGCTTCCTCTGTCTCAGCTTCTTAGAAGGTAATAGATGCCTGCTGTACACTCAGAGAAGTCAGTTGCAGGAAATCCAGGCTAGGAAGAAAAAGAGTATAACAGAAGGCAGCAATTGTACTGCTTCTGCCAGCTGATCCCTCTTCCCTTTAATGCAGTAGCAAGAAAATAACAAAGTGGTTTGGCTTTCATACATCCTCAGGGACGGGACAGTTGAGAAGTGACAGGGCACAGAATCTGCTAATTACCTGCCACACATCAGTGCTGCACATTACTATTTGCCTTCAACTTGTCTCATGTTAGGTATTCAGGGGAGACATGGAAAACTCTATGAGTCTGGAAGAGTGTGCGGTCTTGAAGAGGAAAGATTTTTCAGTTGACTAAGCTTACTTTTTAACTTATTCAAATCCCTTTCTACAGGATATACACAATTACTTGTTTAGTGTTGGGTTTTGACTGGGAATTAAATGTGGTACAAGACGGAAAAGACTATTGAAGAATTATTGAAGCAGTATCTGCTCTGCTTTCTGTTGGTTATTTGTTGGAAGCTCTCCTGGGAAGAAAGCCCCTTCTGTGTACTTAGTAATACAGTGCTGAATGTATTAAAATAGCAGAAGACTGTGTTTCAGTGCACATGTTGTTTGTGTGGTTTTTTAATTTTACAGTATTCCTGCAGAAATGGGATTTGTATGTATGCTGACACAACTGTGTTTAAGAAATACTCTAATTCATAGCCAGTTCTTAGCAGCAAAGTAATGCTATTGCATTATGCTAATTCACTTACCCAGAAGAAGAAACAAGGTAGACTGGGCAAGCAATGCTATTACAGGTCTGAGAGTGTCTGGATCAGATGGTTTCCTGGGGAGCTTATCTTAGCTACTGATCGCACTCTTTCTGCTGTGCCATAACTGTGTCTCTATATTTGAAAATATGTGTTCAGAGCAGCCTCCATGCTTTCCCCAGTCCTCTTCAAAGATCGGTTTTGAGCTAATCTGGTGTTGAAGAGATTTATAGCGAATAACATAAAAACATTTTGTTTCAGGTTAAGCCCTGGATAAAGCTAAATACATAGTAACAGAAATCTCAAAGCAAATAGCGTTTCTGTGGCAGATTTTTCCCCTTTTTTATGCATCTTAACATAAACCCATCACCTTGCTTTTCATACAAAGCATCCTGTACGTGTTGACATTGGAAGCCTGCCTTGCCTTGCCTCCTCCTCCTGCTGCCTGATGGAATGATACAGGGAGAGACACTAGTGTTGTTGAAGTTATGTAAAGTTTTTGGTTGACCCTGGAAACCTTGTTGTTTATTTGGCTTAGCAATGTGAGTTAATAAAGGTATTACCTTAAAGAGTTAATAGCCAACAGTGTGTCTTTTTTGTGACTCTCTTCTGTAGTTTAAAAGTTGTTACAGGTAGTACTCTGCTCCACCCAAATCTGATCACTTTCATTTTTTTTTGATCTGATGCTGTTGGGGCAAATAAGATTTTTATTGTAGCATGTTGATGTTGCAGCTCACTGGACTGTCAGACGAATAACAGTTGTTTTACCAGTACCTGCCTTTTTTTTTTTTTTTTTTTTTTCCATAGGATAGGCTGTTAAATAGGAAATGAAGTGTGTGATGTTACTAGCATGCTTTGGCAGCAGCTTCTAGCTTGTCTTCAGAGAAACAAGACCTTTGAAGCTATATTGAAATTCAGGGATAAAATACCAAAGTGCTTATGAAACCAAGAGTCTACTACATTTCCTAGTGCCTAAGAAACTAACAGCTTTTAAAGTGTTCTAAAACAGTGACTTTCTGTAAATTTATTAATCTGGAGCATATTTTAATGCATGGCTATAAATGGGAGAGATGCTTCTTAATGCAGTGTTACTTTATGCTGCAATTCATTCACTGAGTTGAATTGCTTATTTGGGCCTCTGTAAGCAAAGCTATCAAGTTTGAGTCACCTGTGTTTTGACTTTTCCTAATGAGCTATTCTTATACACTGAAAGTACAGTGGGAACAGGAGAAGCTTCATTTTAGACTCACTTTCCTCTTCTATTTCTCCTGTGCAGTATCAATGCTTTTCTATCCAACCCTTCTCCCTCTAGTAAATTCCTCTCAGTAAACAGTTTTTATTGACAATAGGATTGTTTTGGTTTCATTTAAATCTCCTTAAATCAATTGCAACTAAACTGAAATATATTATTTTGGAAACTCAGTCTGCTGCATGGGTTACCATGTGTTTATGCAATCGGTACCACCTCTGTTGCAAGAGTCTCATGCAAACATGTCTGGCTCTAACCCTGCCTAACACAGGTCACCAGCTGGTGTGAGGGCTTGATTAAACTCTTGACTCTTCTGCTTCCACTTTCTTATCTCTGAAATGGGGGCAACAGCGTTTTCCAAAGCTCTTTTAAAAGGGAGTTGGCTACATTGCTCACCATGTATGTATTCAGATAGGAAGGAAGCCTAATCTGCTATTCTAGATTATACCAATGCCTTAATTTCAGCTGATGCAACATAAAAGTTGTTGAAATACTTTTTATTTTCCCCATCCAGGGCAAGGTGTGTTATAAGCCTATTGACACAGAAGTCCTCGAAATTAAGCTGTATTAATGAAAGCTATAAAATAGTCTGATAGGTTTCATTTCTGAATGAGAGTAATTGGAGGCTAATGAAAAGTCGGGACATTCAGCATCTGCAGAACAGCTGCAGTTCTCATGCAGCAGTAACCTGTAGTTAATTTGTCTTCAAAACATGTCTATGTGGAACTTGGGAAAGTGAAAAGGAAACAGTTCTATTATTGTATTAATCACAAGAGCAAGGGAATGCTGGTAAAGCACTGAATATGCTTTTCATCAAAATAGTTTATTAACTAGTTCATAAAACTGGAATCTAGTCCTGAAATTAATAGGAGAAAAATCTATATCAACTGTTAAATTCTGTAGTCATGATCTGTCAAGAAAACAGGATGCCTCTTCAAAACAGTTGGTATTTACATCCATTGCACATAAATAGAAAGGAGAAATAAAGTTAAGCAGCATTAGTTCTTTCAAGCATAAGATTTGCAAGTATAGTGAATAGGTAAGCATCAGCATTCAATTCTGCAATGACAAAATAATTCCAGTAAACTTATTTGCTGAATTATGTGTTTCACTTATTATTTAACTCTGCAGAAAGCCACGAAAAGGAAATAACCTTTTTGATCTCTTTCCATTAATATCCCTCACATTGTTTGTCCTATGAATTATGACTTATAGGAAAATTAACTGTCCATGCTATACATCATACACAAGCAAGTCTTAAACAGTGCATGCTGTAAAAATATTGACATGCCTCCAAGAGGTTAATTTCCCTACAGATTAGAACTTTTTTTCCAGAGGAAACAGTAACACCTATTTGTACTGCAGAATAGAAGTAGAGCTCTGATTGTTCAAATTAGTTTTTTTTCTTTATGGACTCTTACCACATAAATCTCACTTGGCTTCATGTTTCATACTAAAATAGAAGTTATTCCAAAACTTGGGGGGTTATTGCAGAATTAATTAATTCTCTCACCACAATTGTTTACTCCTAGTCTTCTGTTTTTACTCATCTGGACTTGGAAATCACTAATCAAGCATGCTGTTTGCTAGTGATTATGTCAAAGAGAAAGTTAGCAGCAGTACAGCAAGGATTGGTAATGAGGGGAAGCTTTAATCATTCAATCATAATGGTTCGATTTACCAAAAGCCCTCAAAATTCACCACAAGTAACTGCTCAGTTTCTGATCAAACAGTGGTTCTCTTCTTTCTCTTAAGAGCTTGATTGCATGCTTGATTTCATGGTATAGAAAGAGCAACAAATGTTTCCAAAGACCTGACTACTCACAGTTTTTCTGTCAAGTCAGGTGAGCAATGTTGGCTTAATCTGAACTTGCCTTAGTGAAGAAGAAGGGGCATGTGCTTAGGTCCGGCCCTGTTTGGTTGGACCATCCTTCTGTGACTTTATTCTTGAATTTACTCTGTGAAAAATGAAGCCTCAGACTTGAGGCATTTCTTTCAGGAAAGGTATTTTGAGAAAGCAATGGGGAGTTTCCATGAGGATGAGGAAAAATGCAAAACACAGGACTTGTTGCAGACCATGAAATCAATAAGCGTTATCCAAATCATGTCTGGGCAGAGCACAACAGGTTTCCACAACACACATGCACACAATGTGAGGACTTTTTGGAAAACACATATGTGTGTTTTGACTGAAAATGTCTTAAACTGTCTATTTTTAAAACACTATTTTGAAAAATAGAGGCTTATGATGGAAATCTATAAAGATAAATGTAACTTTTGCTTTGCTTTTTACAAAACAGAAGAAAAAGTCACAAAATGGTTTGGGTTGGAAGGGACCTTAAAGATCATCTAGTTCCAAACTCCCTGCCACGGGCGGAGATACCTTCCACTCCACCAGGTTGCTCAGATTAGTGTTCTGTTTCCATAGCTCTTATGTCTGTAGCTGTAGACATAACAGCCATCTGTAAACCTTCAGTAGAATAGTACTTTGTACAATAAGAAGTGCAAATTATCATTACAAAATCACTAATCTTGACCTGTACTTTTAACTATAGCCTTAACATAAGGCTTCACAAAGTCAGTAAGGAAATGTGTCCACTTTGTAGAACCACTAGTATATGCAGTAAAGGAAATTATATGTATCCTATGTTTTTCAAACCTTACTTAAAGACCTTTTAAAACTCTTCTTAGAAGTCTGTCAGAAAAAAATATAAATCAAGCTGGTACTGCAAAAGTATTGGTGTTCTGTTTATCAGTAGAGTTATTTCTTTCCAAGGAATTTGTTTTACTCCTTACCATTTATCTCTCACATACGCTGCATCATGTTAATCCTTGAGGAAAAGCTCCTGTACATCTTTGAACAGAGCCACAGGAAATGGTGAAAGTGTTTGCTCTTAAACACTACAACTGTCTGAAGAACTCCTTTCTTACTAAGAGGATTTTTCTGTAGGACAAAAATATGGTCCCCAATGCATTATAATTGTAATAAGGGTTTCAGATCCAAAATCTTACCTTTACTACATTGCAGAAATATTTACATTAGCTAAACCAATCACGGTTAATCTGGATCTTGGTTTAGGCAGGGAGGTTCATGTACACCACCGTGCTGAATGCTTTGATTAACAGTTACTGCATAGTTGAGAACCTGTTTTACTTTGCAGCTTAATTTCACTCATACTAATATTTTTAAAAAAATATTTATTCTTATACCAAACTAGGTTTTTGTGTAAATGACTTTTGTTTGTGATCTTGCGTTATAGTTTCTGATACAGTTCAAAAGAAAGCGATGCTATCTCCTCTCACTCTTTATTTATTTTTGCAGTACAAATTGCTTATCTTTCTTCTCTAAATAAAATTGATGACAAAACCTATATTGCTCTCAAGGGCAATGAGGTCCAATTTCAAGATACGGAAGTTCTGGAACTCTCCTCTTATTTCAGGCTAATTGAAGGAGAGATTCTGTTCATAGCATAGACAGAAGTAGGAAGTTAGAGAAAATAGATCATTTTAAACTGTGTTTTGCTAGTCTATTCTCTCACGTCAATGGACGTAGTTGAACTAAGTCAAATGATTCTCTTCTACAGGCAGGCACTTTGTTATTAAATTGACAGCAAGAATTTCCTGGAACTCTTTCCTGGAACTACTGTTTTTCTATTAATTTTTCAGATATTGCATAAGTTGGGAAGCTAGGAGGATTAAGTTTGATATCCACCCACCCATTTGTTTGTCCCACAGCAGATAATTTGCAAGTTGTGTCAATGGGGATTTTTTCCCAGGATATTTTCAATTAGCTTTAAAACTCTCAGCCTTTGTTCGCTATGCCAAGGGAAACAAAAAAAAAAAAAAAAAAAAAAAAAAAAAAACAACAAAAACAAAAACAAAAAAAAAAAAAAAAAACAAACAAAAAAAAAAAAAACAAAAAAAAAAACAAAAAAAGAAAACAAAAAGTGCACTTGCATCTTGAGAAGCATCATGTCCTCAGGAAAGCTCTCTTGATGAGATTTATTACTCAGCTCTATCTTTCCATGTAAAACTCAAACATATCAATACATTTTGTGAAGCTTGTGTTCACCTTGGAGGAAAAGTAGAGGTGGTGGTGCTAGTTACTAGTGCAGATTGAGCAGGTAATCTTGCAGTACATTACTGCAATACTAAGACACTGTTTCTTCAAGTAGAAGCAACTCTAAGGACTTGCTGTAGCTGGAGTAGAATTCATTGCAGTGATCAGCATTTACATCTATATGAACTACTAAAATGGTCAGCACATGAATGTCTGGTTTTAATTGGGAGGGGGTGATGTGTGTGCAGGGAAAAGTAAGAGAGAAAAATATTGAATGCTGGCACTATAGAGTGCCCAAGATTTTTATGCTCAAGTCTTATGTATCTTGTTTCATCCTGCTCATGCTTTGTCTAATTTTGATTATCTCTCCAAGCAGGGAATAGCTGGCAGAATTATTTACCATCTCTGTTTCCAAAAAATAATGTGGAATTAATTTGTCTGTAATTGTTTCCACTGGACTGTGTCCTGAAGCCTCCACACTAATAAATATTAGCCACAATTAAATTTTTATGAGTCTTTCAGGTTCAAGCAAGTATAAATCTAAATTAATGGTTTACTGCATGGCCTTCAGATAACAAGCTAAACCAGGGCAGAGCATGTCTTCTAATTTGCATGTAAAAACCTTTCCCCCCCTTCTTGTCTCTGTCTGATAAGACCTATATCGTAATAATAAATTGAGATTGTGCTTGAAGAACATGATTTGTGCTGCCCAATATGGGCTAATTAACAGATTGCCTTTCTAAAGGATCACTTAGTCTGGTTAAATTGTAACTGAAAAACAAGAAAACAGATGAGCACTTAAAAGACTGAAATAGCAAGTGTTTCTGTCTGTGACAAATGTGCATTCTCTACCCTTATTCATTTTGCCAACTAGGAAGCGTATAGAGTAAAAGAACACAGAGGCGAGATGCTTGTGCCTGTAGTACTGTCTTTAATGAGACTGCCCTTTGCATGTTCAAACAATTATTTCCGCTCTTCATTGGGCTGTGAATGACAGCAATTATGGATTAATTAAGCTGAAACCTTGGTCCCTGTTAGAAATTTATCATTTTAGTATTGTTCACACACACATTACACTTGCAAAAGGGTAAAACAAAACCCAGGAGGAAAAAACCCAAAAAGCCCAGACTGAACGTTAAATTGTCACTCTGTTCCTTTTGAGACAGTCCACTGAAGAGATTTCTACGTTGTTTAACGTGGATTATTGGTGGTATGTTAAAATAGTGATGTCAGAGAGAGGGTGGAACAGTCCTATCATCAATGCCTGGGACAAGGTGGGAAACAACTCTTTTGCACTTGGCATAATAGTTAGGAAGAAGATCTCTTCTTCAAAGTCAGGACAGCTTTTTGAGCCACTAGCCTAATAAAGATAGGGAGCTGTGACAGTATATATTTACGATAGCATTGTATCCAAACACAAGTGCTTTTCAAAAAGTTCACCCACACACATTTTTGGAAGGTCGTGGAGTCTGTATGCAGTAATACTCTGAGGTGGGTTGACCCTGGCTGGATGCCAGGCACCCACTAAAGCTGCTCTATCACTCCTCTTTGCAACTGGACAGAGGAGAGAAAATATAGTGAAATGTTTGTGAGTTGAGATAAGGATCAGGAGAGATCACTCATTGTTACCATCATGGGCAAAACAGATTCAACTTGGGGATATTAATTAAATTTATTACTAACAAAATCAGAGCAGTATAATGAAAAGTAAAATAGATCTTAAAAACACCTTCCCCTTGGCCCTCCCTCCTTCTCAGGTTCTATCTCTTCCCCCCAGTGGCACAGGGAGACAGGAATGGGCGCTATGGTAAGTTCATCACAGACTGTTTCTGCCGCTGCTCAGGGAGAGGAGTCCTTTCCCTGCTCCAGCATGGGTTCCCTGCCCTGGGAGACAGTCCTCCATGAACTTCTCCAATATGAGTCCATCCCATGGGCAAAAGTTCTTTGTGACCTGCTCCAGTGTGGGCCAGTTTTCCACAGGGTGCAATCTTCAGGCACAGACTGCTCTAGCATGGGTGCCTCACAAGGCCACAAGTCCTACCAGAAAAACTGCTCTAGCATGGGCTATTCTCTCCATGGGTCCTCAAGTCCTTGTCAGGAGCCTGCTCCACCACAAGCTTCCTACAGGTTCACAGTCTCTTTTCATGCATCTACCTGCTCCGGTGTGGGGTCCCACATGGGCTGCAGGTGAATCTCTATGCTACCATTGGCCTCTATGGTCTGTGGGGGCACAGCCTGCTTCACCATGGTCTGCACCATGAGCTGCAGGGAGTACTCTGGACCACCTCCTTCTCCTCCTTCTCCATTGAACTTGGGTGTCTATGTAACTGTTCCTCACATGTTCTCACTCCTTTCTTCTCTGGCCGTGATTACTTCAGTGAGATAACTTTTTTTTTCCTTCTTAAATATGTTATCACAGAGGTGTTACTACCATTCTTGACTGACCCAGCCTTGGCCAGCAGCAGGTCTGTCCTGGAGTTGTCTGACATTGGCTCTGCCAGACAGGAAGCCTCTGGCAGCTTCTCACAGAAGCCACCACTGTAACACCCTCTTCCTCACCAAAACCTGGCCACAGAAACCCAATGCATACACTAACCCATAGAAAGGATGGTGTTGTTTAAATCCTCTTTGTACATACAGGTTATTCTGGGATTGGGTAGTGTGAATTTTAAAAAGAACAGCTAACCTGGTAGAACTTCAGGTGCAAATAGGAATTTGTTGGCTTATCCAACAAAGTCTTTTGCAGAGATATCTCAGAGGTTAAGTTGAGCAGTTCCAGTTGGCTCTGGGATATGTCTGTGTACTTTCTCAATTCTGAGCACCTAAATAAACCTCAAGTGAAGCTTCTCTCAGAATAATACTAAATAGTGAATATTGTCAAGTGTAAAAGGGTGTCTGTAGGATTAAAATGTAAATGTTTTCTAGTCCCTATTCAAATTCAGTCATGTCCTTTGAAGGATGTACACAGGTTTTCTTTACAGCACAGTGATGCAGTTATTTAGACAAGAGTATTTTCCATCTGCTGAAGACCACTTCTGTGTATCTCTGTGTTTGGTAGTTTCTTGTCTTAACCGTGTTTGGTTCTGTGATCTTCAGGTGTTCTTACTAGACAGGCCGTTCAATGCCGGCTAATCAGTAAATTAAAAGGGATCTGGAGCTCTAATCTGCAGTTTTCTTCATAGCATATACTTAATTACTTTCACTGGAATCTGGTTTCTGGTTTCAAAGTCCAGTAAAGGACAAGGTTTCCCACTCTGTGCATTCTCCATCTAATAAAACTAGCTTGACTGCCTAAAAAAAAAAAAAAAAAAAAAAAGTGCTAGCCACATTGAAATCTGGGAACAGGAATTTCCCCAATACTTAAAAAAAAAATAAAAAATTAAGAAGTCAAGACCAAGAAACACATAAAAAACCTTTGTTGGACCATTCAGTATTTTTTACAACCCTAATTGCTGTATTCTACATTAACAGCCACAAATGATGTCTGGTCTGCTGTCCTGTTATATCACAAAACTATGCAAAGTGAAAACCAGGCATGTGTTTACATGCATTCCTTAAATATCAGGCTTAGATGTAGGGACAGATTTGTATGAAGTGGCATGTACTGGAGGCTTGGTTAGGTAAGAAAAGGTCTGCTTAGGTGGAGGTCCAAGTTGCTGACATTATGCTGAAGCATAATGAAGGGGAAGCAATAGAGTGCCTTGGTTCTATAATTCCTTTATGCATTGAGAAGCACTGTTGCATGAATAGAATGAAACACTAAGAAGTTGGATGGGTAAATGAAGAATCAACAAGATTTAGCTAAGCTTTCTCTGCAGAGCAAGTTCAGTCTTGTTTTAGAACCTTTTGGATAAAGTGTGGTATATACAGTGCATTTGGCCTCTGCATATACCTTCCTATTTTGAATGCTACAAGATACTAGTGGATCATTTAAAGTCACTTTTAGCAAATTTGTAGAACTTTTATAATTACATGATTTAAAAAAACCCCACCAAACAAACAAGAAACACTGATATGTTAAAGCAGTTAAAAAAATAGTTAGGAGAACTTCTTTAAGTTTTCCTCTCTCAAAAGTCTGTGGTAAAGCGACAGGATAGCATTCTATCTGCTGTATCACTAGGAGTGTGAATATACCATCTTGTTCTGGATTAAATCTTGCTATTGCTGGAAAAAACCTCCTATGAAGTATGTGAATCCATGTTTTGCCAGGATTTTATTCCCAAGTGGGAATTTTCAAAAGTTTGTTCTTTGATAGGAACTGTATTTTAAGACTAAACTGTTGATTCTAACATGCAAAATATGTATTTACTTGCTATAGCAGTTACACTGCATTTATAAAGTGGCTGGTTATGACAGCAAAGGGAAAATTTGTGCCCTACTATTTGTAGTTGATCTATGTAGGAATGTAAACACGAGGACTAACACTTGTTTTCCAAGGTTTGTTTTTAATTTTTCTATTTCAATTCAAAGATAAGGGAGAAGGAATCCTGTATACTCATATTGATCTCCAGCTTTTTGGGTAATCTTCATGTATGCTTTTGGTTATGTTTGTTATTTACATCTGTCAACACCAAACATGAAGCTTGTGGAGTTTTTATTCTTTTTGAAATGAAAGTTAACATTATTCTCTCAATGAATGCTTCCTATTTTTTGCCTCAGTTTGAACTTTGGCCTTGTGGTGGGTGGCTACTAGCCATAACCCCATTGTACTGTAAGAAGCAAGCTGCCTTGGGATTTGTTTGTTAAAACAGACTATACACAAGTTCTGGGATTAGCAAGAGTCTTGCAGAAACTAACAACTCTTAGTATAGGCCAGCTGGGAACTCACTCCTGTATGCTCAGTTGATCTGGAACCAGACTTGTGTAGTCAACTGATGTCCTCTTCACTTAATGTGGAATTTATTAATTCCCACCATCCTTCTCTAATGCAGGTGCTGCTGACTCATATCCTGCCCCTCTTGCCCCAACCACCTTCCAGCTCAACTTTCTGCATAGGTCAGTAAAGGACAGTAAAACTTTCACAGGTTAGCAAGACACAAGGGTGTTGCCTGTCAGACTGAGACAATGTGGTTCACTCGTCTTATTTTTCTTTCTCAAAAAAGGTCGCAAACCATTCCCCACAGAAGTGAAGTAGGAAATCCAGGACTCAGCTAAAAGACTTCTTTTTATGTTTGGCATGGTTCTTGTCCTGACAAACATGAAATTCATGCTGCCAACACAGATAATGCTGAGAGGGAAATGAAAGGTCAGCTATCATAAGTCCTGCTAGTTCACATAGTCCTGCAGAGACTGTCAAGTGGCTAAGGCAGCCTCAAAGGCTTGTTCACTTGGTCCTGTGTGCTGGCCCTGGTCATATGCCAGTGTGATTCAGTCAGCTGGGAACTCCTGAGTCCAAGTGAGCAGTCAGGATAAGTCTGTCATTACACTAGAGATGGGAGTGAAAAAAAGATGGCAGGAACCACAACTGTTGTGTTTTTCTGGTGACTGAGCTGATCGGTAGGGGAGGATAGTTCCTACCATCCTTCCCTGAGAACTCTTGCATTGAGCAGTTTATGTACTAAACGTGCCAGGTGCCAAGTGGATGGCAGAAATATGCATGTCCAAAAAGGGTGCTGCTGATGTTTTGTATTCTAGATTCTGTGGGGTTTTGTTTTCTAATCCTTAAAGAATTTTTTTTTCCCTCTCCAAGAAGTAATAAGCTTCCATTTCTCTGTGCACAGACATGTGTATAGCAACCGTCCTAAAGGTGGCATTGGAATAGCTGATCTTTCTGCTGCCTTGATGAAATCATTTAACTGTATGTGTATTCTCTTGGCTTTCTGCAACTGCCACGTTGTGTCTCTGGCTACCAACATGAACATTGTGGCATGGTAAGATTTTTTTAGCATGTCTTTAGAATTTAGATTGAAAAGAGAGGTGAAGAAATATATGAAGGCTTTGAAGAACTCAAACAGGAAATTTTAATAAAACATTACACGTATACACCTCATACATCTAGACCTGAAAAGTAGTTGGGGGGGGAAAGTTTTCTACTCATTGGTAAAACCATTAGTTGCATAGTTGGCTTTGATTTCCCTTTCCTTACTCAAACTCCAAGCTGCCAAGGTATTTCAGGGAGGAAAATGCTTTCTCTCTGATGGGCAGTATCTTTCATTCAGTCAGGACATATCATGGAGCAGAGTGAAAGCCAGTGGCCTTCCATATCTTTTTGTTTGTTTGTTTTTCTCCAACGACTAAAACTTAAAAGATTGTAAAATTTAGTATTATGTTATATATATATTTTTGGCGTAGCAACTAGATGTACGAACTTACTCCATAGATGAGCTATGCCAGCTGTCAGGCAGGATTCATATATTCCTAGTTTGACTGAATCTACTACTTGATCTAGCTCTAAAGTACTTATAAACTGAGACTTTGCATGTGTAATAGCTTCTGCTCCTTTTAATATGCAAACAGGGCAAGAAATTTCTGGTCATGGCCACTGTGCTGCCTGTCTGCATAATGAGTCTGAGGAAGCTGTTCTTTCAGGCAGCTGTGACCGCCCCCTGACATTTCTCCTTCAGAAGGGGTACTGACTGAGAGGGTTTCTTTTCTCTTTATTCACGTGTAATCAATGCTGAGAATATATTATCTAGGTAAGCAGAACTTTGTAATGTGTATCTGACCTGGGAGTCTTAACATGCGACTCAAGGTTTTTATTATTGGAAAGATAAGCATTAATGATTACATATGTTTTGATTGCATTTAAAAATATGATTATTCTTATAAACAGCTGACTGCTACTGTAACTTTATAGCTGCAGCCAGAAAACTTAGGTAACTGCAAAATCCACGTGGGACAAGTAAGAGTGTGCAATTTGCATGGCATGGATTTTAATGGTTTATGTATTTTTAAATAACTGAGAAGTTACTTTAGGCTTTTTTGTTCATACAACTGCATGTACCACTTCACCTGTCTGTTTTGCCTTGGTACTACTGGATTTGGTTAAAACTGAAATCTGCTTGAAGATGAACAGCAGCATATGAGTTTCATCTGACAGTATAAATTTAAACTTTATTACCCTGGACAATTTTATTGTGATTGGCTAAGTTGTCAGTTTTGTATGTATCCATAATTAGATAACTGCTGCCTGGTTTCTTCAAATTGTGTAGAAGATTTAGATGTCAATGTGAAAAGAGATTGCTGTTAAAGTTTTTATTCCTTGCAGGAAGGTCTCTAGTGCTTGGTAGATTTACAAATCTCACTGGTTTTCAGTGCATTAAATTGTTACATTCTTGATAAAAGAACTTGAGAAAGAAACAAAATTACTCTGTTATTTCAGAGTCAGAAGTGAGGACAAAGCCTAGGAGTTCTGAAAGGATGCATCAGTTATTGCTTTAATGGACTCTGATTTTGGATCTTGCAGCCAGCTGTGATTGTCCATTATGTGGTAATACTGTTGAGAGTAGAATGAAAGCCACTGGTTCTGATTTCAGCATTAATAGTTCAATTACATCTTTTTTTCTTACTGAGAAATAGCATTTCAAAAGAGAGTTGTTCGTTCCACTGGGTGAACCTTAAAACTGCCATTAGACTTCTATGTCAGATCTCCAGGGAATGCTTTGAATAACATGGGAGGCTTTAGCCTCTTCAAAAGAGGCCTGGCACTGAGCGATATCTGGTTGTTCTTCCTGTGTGTCATACGGTGCCTGTGGGGCAGGATCTGTTGCTCTAGTTTCTATACAGCCTATTTATGGTCTCATGTCTTTAGTTTGTTGTATCTGTCTATTTCAGAAAAAAAAGTAATTTCTCTTTCGCTTATTGTTATCAGACCCAGCTATTCCTTACTGAAGCATTAAAGATTTCATGCCAAATACTGAATTATTCCTACTTGTTATGCAAAACTTGTATCACAGCTTTCTCACACTCCTTAATTCTTAGGATAAAATCAGTAATGGTGCGTGACCTATATAGAAGTTTTGAGAACTTTTCAGCTCTACTGTTACCTTTATTGGTATGAACTATCATGAGATGAGATTTAAGATTATGTATAAATTCTGAATTAGTTAACTATTTTCAGCTTTTACATTTGGGTATACTTGAGAAGGTATTTGCTAAATGACATCTTTCGAAGTATTAAGAATACACCTTCCTTCTCTTCTTCCTCTTCCTCCTTGCCTCCTATTTTCCAAATCAAAGACTTTTTGGAGGAAATTTTCTGTAGTTTAAGAAATAAAGCACAGGCAACTTGGGACATTCTGTATCCTAGTATATGAAAGTAAAGGCATCTCTGACATTGCTTAAAAGATTTGCCAAGCAAAAAAAACCCCATGTTTGCAGTTCAGTTATATAGTGTCCACTCATGTTGCTTGTTGAAGCCAAAATATATAATTATTTCAGTATGGGCAGAAGTTATGCTGCTTGGAAAGCAACTACATATTTCCCACTGCACCAAAGCTAACTAAGCATGTTTTGTGACCATCTTAGTTCCTGCAGCTGGGATGCATATAGTGCATTCAGGCTTATTGCAGGCATAAAGTAACTTAAAAGACTGGACTGTAGATCATAGATAATTGTGTGCTAATAGCCAATAGCTGTGTGTAAATAGGGACAGGAAGAGGGTAGTGGCTTTGTCTGGAGAATTATCTGTGGTTCTTTGTACAAAGAGTTTGTATAACTTGGAGAGCTGTCCATCTCTCCCCCAAAATGTTAGCTGCCTGGGTGTGAAGAGCAGCTGTGTGCTACTCAATCCAGCAGCTTCTTCCCCTCAGATCTGGGCCCCCTTTGCACCTCCATTCCTCAGATGCTGGCAGATCCTAATGGAACTGTGTGTACTGAGAAACTGAGCTCATTAGATCAGACTGAAGGTGGAGTAATGCAATGAGATAATGGCCCTGTGACAGTGGAAACAGATACTTCACTGTCTCTTATGAGATCAGTTGCTCTGTGAGGAAACAACTGAAAAAAAAATTAAATCCAAGTGTGCTTATGGAATGGAAAATGACCAGAGAAGTGGTGTTTGGTATAACATTTAAGCAGTGGAAGAAGTCAAGCCATCTTCTCAGGGATAATAGATTGCGTTTGTCAGGTATTTTGAATGTCATTTGGGACTTCTAGGAAGTTCACCTGCAGATCATAGCAGAAATGAGTGATGTTACTTTAATTGGTCTTTACTCAGATGAACTGTGATCCGTTGTAGCTGCCTCAAGTTTTTTTTTTTTTTGTGTGGGTTTTTGTTTTTGTTTGGCTTATTTGTTTGTTTGTTTGGAGATGAGGTGGCATTGTGTGTTTACTTGCCTGCTCTGGACCTGCCTGTTTTAGAGCTGCTTCTCATTTGTACACCACTTTCTTATGATAAATGAGTGCCTTGGTGAGAACTCTATCCTTTCCTATCCAGAGCCTGCAGACTTTGGAAAGACACTGCCTGCAGTTTTGCACACACTTTGAGTTTTCCAGGAGAAAAAAAAAATCTGGTTCTGTACCTTCCTTCACTTTCAATGCTTCTCCTTTTATCTTCTGTAACAGCTTGTGTGTTGAAAGTGCATTTTTAATTACATTGTTTGCATTTTTTATATGCACAATACATTCATTTGAGGGCATTTTTCTTACAGTAGGAGGGTGGTGATATGTAATAAGTCTCAAGAATAATTAAAACCTGCGTTAACTTGTGTATGTTTTCAGTAGTGATTGAACTTTGTGTTGAGTCTCTACTGGGTCCAAGATCAGATTATAATCAAGTAGAAAGGAAGGAAGAGGGGAGGGCGAAGGAAGAGCTGGTTGTTGTTACATCTGTAAGTTCTTGCCAGTTTAAGATAAATGTCACCTGTCATGTTAATTTTATTTTTTTGAAAAAGTATATTGCCTCAATTTTTTTTAGGTATTTAGCTCAAGATAGTTTTTGTATTCAACACTTACTGAGGGAGAAACAGAGGAAGTGTGATAAGATGTTATGAGTCAACATTTGGAGGTATCTTCACCTCTCCTGTATATGGATGTAGCCTCAGAGTTTTTTGTGCAGTGTTTACACTGAAGGGGGAAAAGTGGAGTAACCCAGGAAGGCTTTAACTGCATTGTAAAGTGACAGAGCAGAGATTTAAATAACTAAAGATTTCCAGATAAAGATTTACCAATATGGTAAATTGGTTTTATTCTTTTACTTCAGGGTGGTAGAAATGCATGCCAGAATCGCCAAGATGCATGGTTTTGATCTGAAACTTTCACTTTCTGTACTAAATAGTAATTAGGGTTTTTTTTGTTAATGCATTTTCTACAGTGTAGTTCTGAAAAAGGAGGGGAAGCTAGTTCTTTCAAGTCCTTTCCTACAAAAGGTGAAGGGGGTTAAGAATTCTCGAGCGCCTGGTTTTTTTCCCAAACAGCTGTTAAAAAATTGACTTGCAGAATCTGTGGAAATGCTAATGACCTCACTTACTACCCTGAAACATTGGGATGGGTGCCTCATTCAGGGACAAGGATTGGAATCCTGCTGCATGAAATGCTTTGAGGAAGTGTTGATTTCTCTGTCTTTGGAAAGTGCAGTTTTACTGTTGGCTTGTAGATGGTTTAACTTTGCCAGAGAGAGCAGGTGAATTAACAAGAATCTGCACTGTCTTCCCCAAGGATTCTGTGACATCCTGCTCATACCCAAGTCAAGCTGAGGCATGTAACAGTGTTTTGAAATGGATAGTAGTTCTGAAGGTGTCCCTAATATTAAACCAAATTCAAGATCTGCACTGGAGGTTAAATGCTAGTTCAGTCTGGAGGAGTATGTTTGGTCTCTGGAAGAGATTCATTTGGTTTAAAGTGGTGAATCAAGTAAAAGTTTATCTAATTAAACCCCCCTATTTAAATGTCAGAACACTGCACTACTTTTCCTTATGTGAAGCAAGTATTTCATAAAATTATTGTTAGTGCCCTCACAAAAGTCTTGATAATTTTAAAAGGATGAACAAAAGGTGAAAACCAGAGAGGGACAAACACATTTCTTTTTTAGGCTGCCAGGATTTTCCAAGACTGACTGTAAATTGTTTCCTTACAGATTGTGTCAGATGCTGCTGGACAGGGAGTTGCCATCACTGGGAACAATACTTTCAACAACTGGAATTGGCCTAACGCTGTGATCTTTGCTGCTACTGTAATCACTACAATCGGTAAGTATTTGTCAACTTTCCTAACTGTAGGTTTCTGTAGCCTTTGTGTATTTGCACTCTTCCCTTTCTGTGTCAGGCTAGGCACTGTCCCAATGGTTGGAGTTGTTTAAAGTACATGTTCACCTGCAGATTCACAGAGATAAAAACGAGGGTTTTGACACTCTCTCTGTGGGAATGCAGAAGAGAAAAGTGTGCCTTTCCAATAAGTAGTGGATTTAAGGTGCTATTGGGGATGACTCATGTCAATCCACTTCCATTGATCCATACACCTTAATTTCCAAACAATAAAATCCCAAAACAAAAGCATAACAAAGCATTCCATTAAACTAATGGCTAAAGGAAGAGCCTATGAGGTTTTTGTATAGGTGTCCTGTTAAACACATGCGTCCTGTTAAGCTACTGAATTAGTGTTCCTGGCTTGCAGAACAATCTGGATTTTTTATCAGTCTCTTAAAAGAAGGCGAAGCAGAACAACTGGTTTTTAAATATCGCTGCTGATTTGTGTTTGTAAAACCCTCAGCACTGAAAGACTTTTTCCTCCAGTGATATACAGATTTTCAGAACTCAGCATCATCTGCCTTCTGCTTTTACAGGAAAATCTTTGCTACATGGTGTTGTTACATGCTAGCTACACCTACAATGCAGAAAAAAAGAAAGAAAAACAAAAAGAAAAAAAGGAATGCAAAGTAACCAGGCGAGGCTGGATGTATACAGAAATAGAAGTCTTACTGTTTAACTATATTCAGTACTGTGGTTTTCTTTATTATTTGAAACTCACAGCACCCAGCTTATATTATCACTTAAGACAAAAGTTAATAACACACCCAAATAAGAAAGGTCTGACAGAAGTTCAGAAAATAGGCTGCTGATTTTAGAGCCTGAGCCTGTAATGCCCTGTTGGGTTCTATGACCAGCAAAGAACTAAATTTGGTTGAAATACCTTTTATGTCCTCACCTTGTGCTTAACTCAGAAGCTCTTACCTTGCAAAGGTACCAGGCCACAAACTAAATGTATATAGTGGATCTTTCATGTGGAAGCTGGCTTCAGGATGAATTTTGAATTCTTGTTTTATAAAATTGAATCAATCAAGTTTTTAACAGTGCAGCTTAAGGTTGGGGGATCCTGTTAGAAATTTTAAGATGAGCTTTATTTCATATTTATTCCATCTTGTCTAGAAAAAGGTGCACAAAACCTACACTAAGAGCGCAGTAAACCTTCTCGGCTTGTATTAATGTTCGCTAGAGTAGAATTGTAAGGCATCATATTCAGAGGATGAGCAGCTGGAGTAAACTAAAGCTCTTACAGGTGAAGTAAGGAGCATCTGATACAGCCGGAGCCCAAACTGTTGTTTGGTGCATATGCAGAATTGCCTTGAATTCATTTCAACAAGAACAGACGGAGCACATACTTATCTCTTTTAGGTTACGGAAATGTTTCTCCAAAGACACCCTCTGGGCGTCTCTTCTGCATATTTTATGGGCTTTTTGGAGTTCCTCTCTGCTTGACGTGGATCAGTGCTCTGGGGAAGTTCTTTGGAGGACGTGCCAAGAGGCTGGGCCAGTTTCTGACGAAACGAGGAGTGAGCCTGGTAAGGCCCTTACTTGTGTACCCTTGAACTGTGTCTTTTTGATGCATGAATTAAGCTTACATTTGTGAAGTTGCCTGCTCATCTTGTAAATGAACACTTGCACAAATACAATGCTGAATAGAAATAACTGAAAGGGGGGTTGGGTCTGATGTGTTAGTTCTGTAAGAAGTTTTAGCAAATGAGACCTCATAGAAACCTTTAGTACTAAATGTATCTCCTTATATTAGAAACCTTTAGGACAAATGTAGGTGAGGCTCCATTTCACAGACATTTCATTCAAGCCCTTTGGGCACAGAAATGAGCTGTCCTGCTTCATTCCTACCTGCCTGTATGCTAGCGTGAGTACTTCCTGCTGTGCAGTGAACCAACTGGAAAATAACAGTTTTGCTCTGAGTTACTAGCTTGTGGTTTTTTGTTTGTGGTATTTTGTTATTTTTTTGGTGGTGGTTTGTTTTTTTCTTCTCCCTCCCCTTCTCGCACTCCAAGTGAGTTCCCAGTTCCAACTCTGCAGAGACATGGGAGGAAGTGCAGGGCCATAGTGGGACTGGTTTGGGTCCCGGTTTCAGAAACAGAGCAAGAATATTCTTGGTTTAGCACCTGAGAGGCAAGCACAGAAAATAAGAGTGAAATGCATGTGTACGTGCAGGTTCGTACAGAGGTTGCATGAGTGGCAAAGGGGAGGAGGCAGGAATAGGAGAGAAGCATCTTAAAACACTTCTAGTCTTCTACATTCAAATGAAACAAAGGAAAGTTAGAGGTACTGACTGCTTTTTAGACTGCAGTGCTATGTCCATATCCCATGCCTATTTATAAAATATCAGGGACTCCTTAAACTTTTCAAGAGAGTGAAAGAAAGCTATGAGGAAATAATCCTTTTTGAGCAAGTAGTTGTAGGACTAGGGAGTTCTGACTAAAGGAAAAAAAAAAAGTGTGTTTACTTCAGTCAATTTTAGTGACTTTTAATTATGGTAGCTAAATTGTTAGCACAAAAATCTGAAATGTCTGGTACTGTCAGATAATTCTTGGTGCCATGGATGGAAAAAGAAAATTTTGAGATCTTTCCCTAACTTTTTTGGTCTTTTTTCTTTACAGAGGAAAGCACAAATTACATGCACAGCTATTTTCATTGTCTGGGGTGTCTTGGTCCATCTGGTTATTCCTCCCTTTGTGTTTATGGTGACTGAAGGATGGAATTACATTGAAGGCCTCTATTTCTCATTCATCACTATCACCACCATAGGATTTGGAGATTTTGTTGCTGGTCAGTAATTGTATTTTATGTATTATTTCATTACATGCGTAGTGGGGCAATTCTGTGTTTCCAAACTCTAATTTGAAAAGATGTTTTCTAAGCTTTTCCAAAGCATTTTGCTGAATAGAACATTCAATTAAAGCTGGATACTGGTCCATTGGGTGCCCCAGGTCTTTATGTCAGGCAAAGAGCTATCCTGTCCACTAAGATAAGGTTATGCACCTTTGGATAGGATCCAGTATATGAAGCAGGATGTGTAGGTACTGGGCAATCCTTTCTGCAGCTATCTAGAACGAGTCAACAGGAAATGCTGAGCATATTCGTGTCTCCCTCCTAAACCTTTTCCTTCTCTAAAATCCACTGGCCTGTCCAGGGTTTTGGAGGTGGTCCTTGTAAGTGGAATTCTGAAACTTTTTTTCTGGGAAGGTAGATATATACATACCTCAATAGCAGGGAGAAGACTTGTAATTTTCCAAAGGGAAAACATTTACTTTCATAGTTTATAAGGAGAGAACAAATCTGCTGCCATTTTTTTTTGTTAGTCCAGTGGTCCAAATACATGCGGCCAAGGGGAGACGTGGGATCAACTTTTTTCTGTCAGAAGACTTTCAGATTCCCACTTGCTACCTCTTAGAGCAGTGTTCAAACAACTAGGCTCTATCAATGTGGAAGGAAGTAATTCCCAGGGCCATAAGTTCAAAGGTTTATCAGCTGTGAGTCTTCCTTCAGTAATGTTTTTTTCTTCCTTGTAGGTGTAAATCCAGATGCAAACTATCATGCCCTTTACAGATATTTTGTGGAGTTATGGATCTATCTGGGACTAGCTTGGCTTTCACTCTTTGTTAACTGGAAGGTCAGTATGTTTGTGGAAGTCCACAAAGCAATCAAGAAACGGAGGAAAAAAAGAAAAGAGTCATTTGACAACCATCCTCGGTCTAAAAAACCCCTTCAAATGGGTACCTCAAAGGATGTAAACATTTTCAGCTTTCTTTCAAAGAAGGAAGAGACCTACAATGATCTTATAAAGCAGATTGGGAAGAAGGCCCTGAAAACAAGCAATGACAAAATGATTATAGTAGAAAATGCCAAACAAATGAATGCCAGTATAGATGTTCAGGTGACTTACACAAAGACAGAATCATTTGAGTATGATGAGACTTCCCTGGACATTCAAAACGGTCATGTACTGAGACCCCTGCATGATAAACGTATTGGAGACAGCCCTCTAGAAGGAACCATGTTCGTAAACCAGCTGGACAGGATTAGTGAAGAAGAAGGCGAAGTGTGGGATTCCAGAGACTATCGACCCTTAATATTTGAGAATGCCAATATAACATTTGTAAATGAAGATGATGATGAAGAGGAAGATATCTCAGATGATGAGGAAACGTCAAAATCCTCCATGGATGATAATCTTGCAGAGGAGTCTGAAACTGCAAAAAAACTGGTAAAATTCCCATCCTCTGATGAATCTACCTTTACCAATAATGAGTTAGAACTTTCTGTGCCTTATGAACAACTGATGAATGAATATAATACAGTAAGCAATGTGAAGGCTGCCACGTGAGGCATCTTTGACAATGGTTTTCTGGAATTGGTCCGTGCGTAATGAACGTGTAACAGAGCAAGGAGAAAAGTGTGTTTTTGCAGCTTCTCCTGTCTCTTTGAAAACAAAAGCAAGTCCCAGACTAAGAAACTCCAGTCTCCTGTTTCTATCATAAGTTGGCTTCTGAGCCCATCAGCTTTGCTTTTCTGTAAAACTTGTAAAATAACAGTTGAATTTCAAGTCCCACTCCTACTTGGGATTTTATGGTTCTTGAACAAAGTAGAAAAAAATAGACTAGTTGATACACTGGACCTGCTCTGAGTTCATGCATTTCATTGAGGAATTCTTTTGGGAGTGTAAGGATACTGTGGCAAAGAGACTGTTTTGGGCGTCAAATGTGTTCAGTTACTCCATTAGCCTTCCAGCTCTGAAAACCTAGGTTTGAGTCCTGCTTTGATCACAAATGAAATCAAGGGGGTTGCCTGGCTGTACTTAATGAGAAACTTTAGATGGGATAGCAGGACACACAGATTGGAGATGAAGTGTTCCAGCAGACGGAAAAGCTTCTGAAACATCTGTCTAGAATATGTTAGTACTTGTAAAATTATAGTGAATTCTAATTTCATAAATAAAATATTAATATTAAAAATTCCAAAGGAGTGGATTGAGAAGGAGCCCTCTAACAAGGAAGAATCATCTTGGATGAAGCTCACTAATTGGGCTACTAAACTCCACATCAGCCCCAGAACTGTTAAAGTGACTGCAAGACTTACTGATCAAAGCACGTATGAGCCCAAGCAGGATGCAATGAACTTTTTTAATGCTGAAAGTGTCCTTCCACTGTCCATTTCCTAAAGGAAATACTTGAATGAACCTTATACAGTATCTGTGTACAGGTGAAGTTTTTATTGACACTGTTCTTCTAAGGAAACAATCACCTTGGGAGGCACAGATATTTTCCAAATGCCCTAATGCCTGTCAGAAGGGACCTGTAGCACTGCTCCTGACCTGTGCAGTGTGTTAGTCAGTATTGTAGTTTGATGTTCCTCCCTGCCTTGGTACTTCAGACTAGACTTGAATGGGAGATGATTTTTGAAACAGTTGATTACACTTCATGTATTTGGGTGGTGTTTTTTTTTTTTTGTTTTTTTTTTTTTTTTTTTAGAGTTTGACCTATGTGCATATGCAATGGTTATTCAATCCCAGTTGGGCAATATCAAACCTTGGGCAAATTGGGACGTGATCAAGTGACTTCAGGCCATAAGGCACTTTTTTTAAAAGGAACTTTGGCTCTAAGCTTCTGAAAGTATTATCTTTTGACTTGGAGATGGGCTATTCATTAGAAGGAAGTATGTCTGTTCATAGTATTTGTGCCCAAATTGCTTTGGCTGCAAAGAAAGTTTTAGCATGGTTTTATTTTTCTTTATTTTTCCATATCTGTGCATTAACCCTGACAACTCTTTCAAATGAGGCTCTTGATTACATGTTGGCAAAAGGTACTGAGTTCAGTTGTATCCAACATACTTGGAACAAAAAATAACCAAGACCTTTCAACCTTAACATGTCAAGTTCTGCTGTTCTGTTTAGTTTTAGAGTTTTTAAGTCATTCCAGAACGTCCGAAATTTTTCACAGTTCAGTGAACAGTTAAAAGTTGTCTCATTCGCATTTTCAGTGTAATTCTGCCAGACTCGCTAGCTCTGTAAGAAGAGCTTACGGAATCTTGCAATGCTAATCTTTAATTACTAGCTATTTCTAATAACTGCAAATGTTGACTGCAACTGACCACTTCCATGGAAGAAGGAGGATATGTGGGAAACTGGCACTCTGGTTGGATAGCATTTTGATGGGAAGTTTTAAAGTCATCTACTGGGAAACGAGGGGCTGTCATTACTAGTCTTTTTTATTTCCTAGAATTTTCCACATATATGACATTTTTC
The DNA here is from genome assembly GCA_035222235.1 of Margarornis squamiger. Classification (NCBI taxonomy): domain Eukaryota; kingdom Metazoa; phylum Chordata; class Aves; order Passeriformes; family Furnariidae; genus Margarornis; species Margarornis squamiger. The sequence continues at coordinate 30,062,465 of JAWWTY010000106.1, forward strand.
AAATAGAAAGTGAACACAAGGCTAGGGGAAGCTGTGTTATACTACAAAAATGTGTAATCAACATAATTTGCTTTGGTAGTTCACCTGTAATTTATGATAGTGTTGCTGAAAAGAGATTGTCATTTGAAATCAATTTTTGTTATATTAATGCAATTTGGAGCAGGAGGGATTGTATGAATTTGACTTGTATCTGACAGGAAAGAGGGAGAAGCCATATCAAGAAGATTCCTATTTACTTCTGATAAGTTACCTTCATCCCCACTGTTTCAAAATGACTCCAAGCCCTTCAAGCATTTGTATATATCTGTAGGGCTGTGGTTGACAGCTATACCTTGTAACTGTAAGAAATGGTAGGTAAGACTACGTGCATGATGCACAGGATGCTTGTGCAGCAAGTCCAGCCTTCTCTTTTTTTATAGATTTTTTGTTTTAAAAAGTGCATGTTAACTTAAAAGACAAGAAAACACTCCATATAATTTTTGTTGTCCTCCAACTTGTCTTCCATTATTGATGCAAAGATCAAAGTTTTAGTAACAGTGAGAAAGCCACAGAACAATGAGGAGAGAAAAGACTTGCTGAAAGTGCGTGAATGGAAAAGCATAGTCCAATCTTCATTTAAAAAAAAAGAAAAAAAAAAAAAGGAAAAAATTCTCTTTTATACAGAAATAACACAACCCAGACACTTGGCTGGGCTGCTTTGATTGGAAGGGGATGTTGCACACTGGAACCCAGACTCTGTTCTCCATAGCGAAGTGCACTTGTACGCCAGAGCTGAGAATAGATGGGATCTGTTTCATATTATCAAGTAGATGTGGCTCTCTGGCCTTTCCCAGTGTAGTCAGCATAGACTATAAGTATGCATAATAAGTATCATGGGATTTAAAGTAATAGTTTAAATTTATTAAAACAAAGTACAATATTCCCACTTTTTTTGGGAAACATGATCACACCTCACAAAACTGTTCTCAAGATATCCCACCATGTGCCTTAATGTAATCCTAACACTGGGAAAAAATTCCTTTTTACACAGGGGCCAGCACGATTGGTCTCATTAAGGCCTAGTTGTTTCAGAGGGGTTTAGTTGGCACATAGCTGTCATGCTGCCTCTCTCCAAAAATTTAACCATTCCCAGGGTTTTTAAAATTCTGGTGCCCTCTCAGAACTGCCGAAGTGCTAAGCAAGACAGCTTTTTGCCTGCCTGTCTTCCATGTCTTGAGAAAAGCAGCTGCATGGGGGATCTAAATTAATGTCTTTCTGCCTTCGGATTCACATGTAGTGACTTAGAGGGGTGTCCAAGGTGGATTTTGATCTATTCAGCCCCAAAAGTGCCTCTGAGTGAATTCCCCAGTGTTACTTGGTTACGTCTTGTAATTATTTAAATTTTCTGGTCAATCTGGAAGCATTTTCTTCAGATGGCAATTAAGATTTCTTTTGGCTAACTAATAATGTTCAGATTTTTCTTGATGCTGTCGAATTGGTTTTAGAGGTGAGACAGATCTCTTCCTGGAAAGAGAGGTAAGAGGGATTTTTAAAGAAGAAGGAAAAAAAGATTAAAAGCACATATAAGGAAGGGTTGGAATGGCGGTGGAAACTCTTCTTTCTACCTATTGCCTACAAGTATATTGTATTTCCAGTCACATCATGTGAAGGATGAGTCCACTTACTAATTTTGCCAAGATGAGCCAGTACTTTAACTTTTTTTTTTTTTCAAAAATTAAAAAATCCTTAAATGTGAGCACAGAAGTCTGTTCCTACAGAAGGCCTTTTAAGTGCTATCAGCTATGTGACCCCCAACCTTCATGACATCATTGTGGCATTTCTTGGTTTTGTATTGTGCTATTGAAGCCTATTTTTACCGAAGGGCATCATTTTCAGTTACCTGTCTCACATCAGGCAGTCTAACACCTCTGATACACTGGTACGAAATCACTGAGGAAATACAGAATCAGTGTTAAATTTTTCTGAACTAATGATTTGTGAGTCTGTTGCTGGCAATGGATATCACAAAGCATGCAGAAAGAAAACCAGGCTGATAACAGATCCATGGTGACACATTTGTATATGTTGAGATTTTATTTTTCCTCCAGTTGATCTGGGAGAGTATAGAGACAGACAAGCACCACTGATGAGGTGAGCAAAAAGCAATATACAAGTCTGTTGACCTAAACAAAAGAACTCTGTTGTAGACTTGTAATTTTTGTGCCTCGTGGGATTCATTCCATTTGTGATGGACTTAACTTTTAAAAATTAGCTTGTCTTTCATATGGCTTTTGAAGTTTGTACAGTTCTGACTCTTATCACTCCATAACATGCCTGTCTGTCTGTTCTTTGTTGCTGATTGTCACTGGAATCACACTGTGTGTAAATATTTGCTAAGTCTTTGTAAAATGTAATTTATTTTAATATTTTGCAATAAAAATTTTACAATTTATCCTCTGTGTCATGAGAAGAATGGTAATCAAGATTTCTTTTTACAATTACCTACCCTTGTAATGCACCTCACCGATGAGACTGGTCCTGCTCCAAAGAGCTGAAAGGTAAGGAGGCGAAAAAGCAAGTTGTTTTATGCAAACAGATGTCTGAACTTGTATGGGGTATTGATGACTTCAGTTCAACGGCATCTGGTCTTCAATTAGATACAGCATAGCACAGTATTATTCAGTGTGGATTTTGGATAGCTGTTGAAAGATAAACTAAAGTTTATTTTAGGGGCTTTGTTTTATCAGGGGTCTGCTTTTAAAGAAGATGCACTGAGATGGGAAGTGCTAGAATTAACTAGTATTGTGATAAAATAAAGTGGACATTTATGACTGGTATCTGAATCTCATGCCAGAACTGAGTAGCTGTTTATGAATTTTCACAAGATTTCTAGTAGCAGTGCTCACCATGTTGCAGGCTAGAAGTATTTGCAGTCCTTCAGTTCCAGCAGTTTCCTTAAAACACACTGGAAAATAGCTAACTACCTGCTTTAATGGGCAGCAAGATGTGACTTTGTGACACCCATGATAGAGATGGAGCCATCTGAAGAAACTTAGACAACCTCAGCCTAAGCACAAAGAGAACCTTAGCTTTTCAGCAACGGAGTGAAATTGCTGAGGCATGAGCTAGGAATGTGAGGAGAGCCATGGGCACAGGAGGGAAGGGTGGATGCTGTCGTGGTTTGGGTAAGGGCAGTCCATCTCCACTTCCCTCCAGCCCCACAACGGAAGAGCAGTGAAGGAGGAAGAGGTGCCTGATTGGTGACTGATGCCAAAAAGAGCCAAAGAGAGAGGTGAGGTCTCCTCTTGTAGCTGAGGGCAGGACATAGCACAGAGTCTGGTAACATTTCTGTCAGCTCCCAGCAGGTTGGAGCCCACAGACTATTGTTCACCTGCTGCCCTCGGTATTTTAGCAGAGTGTTATTAATTTATAAGGGGTAGGGTAGCAAGAAGTAGGAAAACAGGACAAACCTGTATCTGTTATATGCCTGTTCTTATGGTGTGCGCCTGGCTGCGGGTTCCTCTGAACACAATAGCTTAATAGATAAAATCACAGACCAGCTGACACTTAAAAACCCTGAAATCTTTTCACTAAATGCTTATCGTAGGCCTTTACAATGCATGGTGCAACATGATACCAGCAACCTGCAGCTCATGGACATGGAGAACGCAGACCTTTGATTCTGGGAGATGAAGACAGTGATAGAGCACAAAGAGTTGCTGCTCAGGATTGTTGTACACAGAAAAATGTTACTTCATTCCCATCAAGGCAATTTTCTGTAGCTGGACTTCTGTCCTGAAGAATTCATAAAATCTCTCTCTCAATTCTTATGCAAGGAGGTGGTGGAAGTCTGTTGCCTATAGTTTGAGCAGAAAGACTTTCCTTTTTAAATTCATGACTTGTACCTTGTGCCTTTTTTTTTTTTTTAAGCAAAGGTTAGGCATTTTTTTGGGGTTTTGATTTTATTTCTTTGTTAAACCATTTTTTAGCCTCAACCTCCCCTTGGTAAGATAAATAATACTGTGATATCTAGAAATAATAGGTTGTTTTGAGTACAGCACCCACTAGATTTTCAATTCTTCTTGTTTCTTAGAGAACTCCCTTGACCTGCACACAGACTGGACCTTCTCCACATATCATTCCTGGCTTCATAGCATGACTGGGGGCTGTGGCTTCATTGTGATTGCATGTCTGAGGAACATAGGGAAGTGATGGGCAGGTGAGTGGGAACAAGCCTAACCCTGCCAGGGGTCACATACCTCGCTGAGAGCAAACACATGCCATTGCCCCTCCCTGGCAGGCCCTTAGCTCTCCACTCAGATTTGTTGATCACCTACAGGTCTTGCGCAGCCTGGGATACTTGAAGGGGTGGCTCAGGGATTGCTTTTCACGTTTCTGTTGGCAAATGCCTTCTTTGATGCAGCTAATGCAAACCCTTCTGACTCACAGCATGTGGGCAAAGTCTTAGGGAGAAAGGGGTGCCCTACCGCCCTTCACTGCCTTGATTTTCCTCCCAGATCTCAAGAAAAACAGATTCATAAGGGTTTTTTTAAATTTTTTTTCTTGGGGAGGTGATATTTTGTGGAAAAGCAATAGGTATCTGAGCAGGTGTTTTGTGTCTTGGGATGAAAAAATTTTGGGCAGAGACTTATCTTGGACTACACAGCCAGGCTAGCATAGGGAGTGTTCCCACAACTGATAGGAGCATAGATGTCCAGACTGAAACACCCACAAAGATTCAGCTAAACTGACCAAGGATATTTGCTATTTCAGTTCAGGAGGACTTCTCTGGAAAGGGAGAGTTGATATGCACTGGGGTGCTGGAGGCATTATCCTGCACAGAGAGAGGCTCCTTGAAAGCCAGGTTGCAAGTTGTAGTTGGGAGGGCTTCCTTTGGTGACCAAGCTTCCAAGTACAGCCTATAACCAGAACTCCTCGTTTTTTGGTTTTTTTTAAAAAATAATATATATGGAAATTATATTGACATACAAGAAATATTCTGATGGAAATGTTTTAATAATCACTTTGGATTTTATAAGATGAACTAAAACAACTGTGAACTCAAAATGTGTTGGTTTTCTATGTTTAGAATATTTTTATGGGATGACAGAAGTTCTCTCTATTGTCACTCCTTGCTGCTCATAGGAAAGAGCAAAAGGGAGATGGTGATAACTTACTCTTCATATTTTGATGGTTGTTTCCTACATGGAGGAAGCTGTGGAAAACACACCCTGTCCCCTCTTTTCTCCTTACTGGAGTGGGGCTGTGAATGACAAAACGGAACAAAAAACCTGAAAATAAGAATTCTGAAATTGGGGTCAGGAGGTTAAAACACAAAATATCTGAAGTACAAGTTAGTATTTTTCCCACAGACATTCTTTGAAATTTCCCATGCTAACCTTTAATAACATTATTTTGGCTATTCTCCTAAATATGCTAAACAAAAGCACTTGGGTTTTTAAATTCGATCTATGCATTATTAATTCAGGTAAAAACCAAGTGCTCTGACATACTTTTAATCTTATATGAATGTAAAAGTAGTGTGTGGCATAGTAATATGCCTTTTAGTTGTAAGGAGAATTAATACACTCTGTATGAATGACCAAAACCAAAATATTCCTGTTCAAGGTCTGTTGACAGCTTTGCACTGTTCTGTGGACTTTTGGCTTTGGACACTTGCTCACATTTTTGTTCATCTAGTTCAGTTTTTGGGTGTATAAGGAAGTATCATAATTACTAGTGCTGCTAAGATCAGAGACAAAAATCCTCTCCTGTGCTTATTTGTGGGTTGGGCGCTATCCATACCAACCAAAATAAACTGGGTGCAGAGGAGCACTTGTTCCTACATACTCCTGGTTGCTGGGCAGAACTGCAAAATACGTGCATGCCAATGTGAAATAAAACCATGTTCATGTTGAAATAGAAGTCACAAGCTTCTGAAGTTAGAGGATAAGTGTTTATTCTTAAAGCTCTGTTGTCCTTCTCTGTCAACCTTCATATTTGTGGCTTATAGGTTGTTTGCTAGCAGTTCGCAAAAAGGAAAGGAACAAATAAATGCTTCAGACACAATCTCTTTTGATATATTCTATTCTTCTCAGCTTGGGACTTTTGCCAACTCCATCTTTGGCACGGCCAAAGGAAGGAAAAGTAGTAAGATAATTGGCCTGCTTTTTAATTGCAGATTAGAATGGGAAATGAATATAAAAGCAGGAGTGAGAAACATGCCCTGGACATGTAAGGGGGATGCTGCACTCTTTGGCTGGTTTTGTGGTGGTTAGTTTTTTTATAAGTTATAGAAAATTCGTGGCTTACAGTGAGAAAGACTTGCAAGGGGGTCTTTCATAAAAAAAGAAGATTCAGGCTTTAAATTTTTTTTGTGCTACATTTCTTCAAAAAGTGAAATTTGGTAATGTAAAATGCCAGACTACACTCTGAAATGTAAGACCAGATAAAAGCAAGAAAGTAAAGCAAATACCTATTTTTAAACTTTAACCTTCAGGTTTTCTGTAGTTCTGTGGTGCAAGCTCTCCATCCTTTACAGCTGCTCTAAGCTGAGGACAGAGCCTGACATTTAGCCCCATCTCTGTTAATCTCAGCATGTCACTCAGGCGAAGTTAAAAGGATGTAGTGTTGCATTGAGAAGGAATTTTTTTAGGGCAAGAGATACCAATTTGTATCAAGGACAAGAAGAAATCAGAGACCCAAAACTATAGCAGCTGAGGAATCTGTTATTTGTGGGGAAATTTGCTCTGAAACACAAGGAAAATAGTTTTCTGGCAAATAATTTCAAGCAATTTTCTGGAGAAGTGGTATTGATCTCTCTGAGGGATTTTAATTCTATGATGTTTATCAGTAGATGCAAAGTATAATCTTATGGAAGCTTAACAGCTGAAAGCTGCAAAATCTGCAGGAAAGAACTGGCAGCCTTTTAAAATGTGTAGGCTTGAGACAGGCTTCTCTCAGAGACTGCAATGAAAATAAGAAATAAGGTGGAGATGGACTGAAGGTCTAACTGGCTTTTATTTAAAAGCTTCTGACCCCACATATTACTGTGCCTTCAAGTGCTATGTGGTTTTGGAAACACTTGGGATAAACCTAGCTTTCTCTGGAACAGAGAAGGAGGAAAAGACTTTGGGGTTATCAGTTTATTTACTGTAAAATCATCATTCTTCGAAGCAAAAACAAGACTCAGGATGGGGAGAACTGTGATTGGTTTCAAACACACATTCCACTCAGACCTATGCAGTAATGACCCAACTAATTTTTCATGGAAGGATACCACTTCCACCCCTTTTGTCTATTTCTTCTGGCTTATCTTCTACATCTTCTTGCTTGTCTTAAGACACCGCAGCCTCTTGATGTTTCAGGCTGACAACCAGAAGACAGATTTGGTTTCTCCCACTCAGACCATCAGTCTGAACTGCTTCAGCTAAAGGAGACAGAGATTGAACAACCAGGGCACCCAGATGGGTGCTCATGGCTTCCTTCAGTGAAAAATATCAAGCTTTTGCACACTTTCAGCCATGCTATTTATATCTGCTGTGGATTAAGATTTGCACAGATGCAATTCAGTACAGGCAAGGGTAGAGCTTTGCTGGAAGGCCATGAAGTGGACTAGCCAAGCCTATTGAAATACTCACAGAGACTTGTTAGTGAGGCTGGAGCTCAAAATAGGTTTTAAAACAGGCTATGCCTATTGTGAATTGTAGTTGCACCTTTTTTGGCTCCATATTCCTCCTCCCCTTCTTCCCACTCCAGTTCTCTTTTACCACCACTCCTACACTCCCCAGTCCCACTTTGTAATGACAGTTGTCCCTACTGCTCCAGCCTCTGAACTGGGAACAGTTTATTTTGTTGCTGTGTGTTCAGACCTCTAGGCAGGACTACATTTGTCTTGTAGATGTGACCTAAAAGCACGTTCTCCTTGCACCAAGTAAGCAGCAAAATTATCACCTGTTTAAATAAACCTTTGGCTTGTAATCAACAATTCAACAGAAGAAAAGAAATTGAATAGAACAAAATATGTTTGATTATTTACTAAAGACATAATGGCCTGGAGACTGAAAACAAAGAGTGGGACTCAGAGCCAGATGGCAACCAATATAACCTAGACAGCCTACATATTGAGTCTTTAGGGTACAGAAAACTCCCACAGTGGAATCTTTTTAAGCACTAGAGAAATCCATATGTGCTACTTTCCCAGTTACAGTTATTCCCAATAAATGCCAAAACTGTGACTTTAAAAATATCATAGATCAATGTCAGGAACTGTTTGTGTATTTCATAACACTTGAATGTAAGTGGCCTCAGAATGCCAGTGAGAAGGCAGAAGCAGGAATGGGGTCTCACACCACATCTGCGCAGAAGCCCCCACCAAGAGATTGTAAAGGATTCTATAGAAAGCTAGTAATGCATGAGAGCACAAGCTCATAGCACGGATAAAGCTGGTACCACATGTCAAAGTTGAATTCTAATGTGTTATGTTGCCAGGGAGTGTAAAGGGAACATTTTAGGGAGGAACAATCAGCTTGTTACAGCAAGGCACAGAAGAACAGCCCATGAATAGCAGCTGCCACTGGCCCCAGGCAGAATTATCAGAGGTATTTACACAGTTTGTGTAGCGCTTGGCTGGTTAGTCTTGACCTAAGGTAGAGGAGTCTTCTTCAAGTATCAGGGTTGTCTAGCAGCACCAAAGTAATTGTGCACAAAAATGAAACCCTAGGAATGAGAAACAGGACTGGAAGTTATCATCTAGAACTTTGGAAAGGAGGGCAATGGAGCTCACTCCAGAGCGTCACAGAGTAGGTACTCTAAATGAAGGAGAATAAGAAACCTTCTTAACTATGGATGAAGAAGACTCTTCTACGTACACATGTCCTGCTAAACAACCTTTGCTTTGGCTTATATTGGCAAATATTAGGCCTGGCTAATATTTGAATTGGGAAGGGTAAGAACATGAGTTTGGGTGGATGCAAGAGCTTTAGAACACTTTCTTTTGTTTTTCTTGCTGGAACTGAAGGCCCTGAAGCGTGCCTGTGCACTGGGACTCTGGAATGTGACCTGTTACCTTAACAGGAGACCACAGGAGAGGAGGGGAGGGCATGTGCTGCCATATGCCACCTGCTGGGAAAGAACTTTGGAGAAGCAAAAATTGTCATCACCTCAAAATAGGGAGGTGTATCCTCTCTTCCACTGAATCAGCACAGTGATCCTCAAGGAGTGAAGTCTATATCTTCATACTAAAGGTCTGCATTATATGACATTTAAATAAAACATAATGTGCAAATGGTCCATGGGAAGTGTACAACCTTCTCTTGTGAAGAAGACTCTCCAGGAGGTCATCTGGCAATTACTGGAGTGATAACTTTATTCTCTGTTGTTCCAAACTATGAGGTGTCTCTTGTCCTGTTACTGTTCTACATTCTCTCACAGGGAGAGACAGTGGTACTGTTCCCCTCAGGATCAGACCAGAACCTAGGTAGGTCTGCCTCACAGAATCCCTAATGCAAGGTTCATTTTCTCTTAGCTGTTTAATGCTATTTATGGCCTTGGAAGGCCAAAGAGTGTGAGCAGACATCTTTCCTCCCTAACCTACTACTCCTTGCAGGAAGCAAACCCATATGACTCTGTGCTGAGAGTGAGTAGTAGCTTTAGTGAGAAGTACTGGTGCTGTTTCCACCATCTGTCTGAGCAGGGTTTTTTCTTACATGTAACACACAATTTTCTGAAGTTTATTTTCATGGTCATTTTATATTCCTATTATCAAGCTGAAATAATTAGTTCCTGTTTTCATTTTAATTCTAATTTTTGGCAGTCCTGAGTGCAGAGGCCTCTGGGCATCAAAATAAAAAGAAACTACAAACAGAATTCATGAGAAAAGAAACAAGCATGTACCAGCATAAAGCCCATATCAGGAAATTCTTAAAATCCCATTCTCCCACCTCAAGAAAGTCAAACACTTTAAAGATAATTAAAATAAAATAAAGTATGTGCAATAGGATCAGAATTACTACTGCATAAAAGAATCTTATAGATGTAAAAGATCTCCCACCAAACACATATGGTGCCTTCCAAAGGGATGAGTGTTATCCTGGGATATATGAACAAAATTAGCATGTATGAGAGATGGGAGGTGTTACTCCACTCTCTAGGATGGTGGGGCTAATATGGACTCTAGCATGGTCTCAGATCATCAGATTGTAAGGAAGCTGTAGGTAAGCTCAGAGTGGTCACAGAAACAAGAAAATGTTTTAAGAAAGCATGACATTTGAGAACGCCATTAGAAAAGGCTGAAAATGGGCTTATTCAGACTAAAAAAGAAAACAAAACAGCTAGTACACATGTTTTCTGACAGCTGATGAAGAAGTGAGGGTTAGACCAGTGTCACAGAGCAGCCTCTGTTCACAACAGGTGCAGCAGCCAGGCCTGTCCCTTTCCGAGGCATGTTGGGGACTGCCACCACCTCACCAAGGCAGGGGGACAGCTGTCCCGTTGAGGACACACCTGCTGGATCCAGTGCTTGAGTGCTGCAATGCTCCTGCTGCAGTGTGGGGCTCACCGTCCTGGCTTACAGCACTTTGCTGTGCTGCATGGAAGCTTGTGCTCACAAGGCAGGAGAAAAGAAAGCGGTCCTGGGGTGCCTCTTTTTCCCAGCCTACCCTTCATTTTTGCCTTTTCCCTTAACTCGTGCAGTTTTTCTGCTCTGCAGGGCAACCTGTGTGATTTCTCACATCAAGCCTAACGTCATCCTTGCCCTCTACTGGCATCTTGTAGAAACACAGGAACACATCAGGCAACAGCTCCACCTCTTCAGATAGTCTCGGGGAGCGGGTACCCAGAGACTCCATGCGATCAGTGGTGGGCCCGTGCTCGTGGGACGGGTAGCAAACCTGTGTGAATACTCCATGAGCAGCTTCCTACAGCGCCTCGAGCAGTAGTGTCCTGGTGAGACAGGGCATGGCAACCCCTTCTGCTTACTCTGTTCTGACATTTGCAAGTGAAAAATCTGTCACATTGAAGTGGTATCTGATTGCAGGTTATTTATGAACAAATCAGTCTAGAAAATAAGGAGCTCTGCCAATTGATTTTTGTAGTGTTTCTTTCCCTCATTTCCAAATATAACATGCTCCAGTTGGTTGCAGTTGGAGCAAGAGAGGTCTAAGAAAACTACTTGAATGGCTACCATGGATGGGTAAGCAGGCTGGTCATCTTAGGTGGCACTTTTAATTCTGAAGGATCACACAGTGCTTGAATATAGCATAGGTTTTAACCATTGCACCGAAACCTGCTTTCCAGACAGCTTCAGGGAAGGGTGCAGTACCTGCACAACAGTATGTAGAAATCTGAGGCAAAATAGAAAAAGAATTGTATTTGCTTGAAGATATGTGGATGCTTTAGCTTGGCAACAGATTACTGGATAAATGGGGTGAGCACACAGACACTTCTGAAAACGTAGACCTCAGTTTCAGTATTCAGGGTGAGCTATTCATAGAAGCATAGAATGGTTTGGGTTGGAAGGAACCTTAAAGATTATTTAGTTCCAACCTCACCATGGGCAGGGGCACCTCACACTAGACCAGGTTGTTCAATGCCCATCCAACCTGGCCTTGAACACTGCCAGGGATGGGGCATCCACAACACATTCCTGTCTTGTAAGGTTTGGAGGGATCTTTCATATCAGCCCAGCTGTAAAATCTAATAGATTCTAGTTCTTGACAAAATACACTAAGAAAACACTCACAGAAGAACATGTTAATATAATGTAGTTTGCAGTAGTTAGATGGCTAATGCTAAATAAGCTACTGTTTGTCACTGTTATTATTTTTAAAAATATTCAAAATATTGAAAAGAAATATGAAACTATATAAAAGTAATAATTTTCATAAAATAATATCTCTCTTCCCTCAATTTCCATGTCCATAATAACATAATAACAACCTCCAGCAATGGCACAAGCAAATAGAGAATAACAATTCTTTTATTGGAGAAGAAATGTCCAAATAGCAGCCATAATTTAAAACTTGTGATGCCATTTATACTTTAGTTGTATATGTTTAAATCAAGTTCATCAAAATAACTTATTTAATATCTTAAAACAGCAATGAGAAAACTTGGATTATTCTTTGAACATTGTCAATGTGCACATTACTGCTGATATTCATGCATACCCTTGGCCAAGATCAGATGTTTTGCCTTGCCAAAACCTGTATAGCCCTGCCATTGGTGTTCTATTTTCCTTAGCAGTTACTCAGTTTCTCTCAGACAGCTCCTAGTCTGCTTTTCTGTAATCCATTTTGATCAGGCTCTAGCCTCCACATTTAAGATGGAATTCTCCTCCATCTTTTTTTTCTTCTTCTGCTTTTTGCAACCTCAGATGCTCAAAAAACCCTAGACATCTCTCAACACCTCAAGACAGCAAGATCTTCAAGAGGAGCTTTCTGCTTTGGTCTTTGCTAGCAGAACCTGCCATTGTGGTGGTATATCACCCTGAGCCAAAGGGAGAGAGGCTCAGAGTTGCCATTCAATCCTCCCCCAGCACTAAATCAACTAATTTTTCTCCTCTGCTCTGCCTGGGAGGTTGTCGTTGTCCTGCTGATGACTTACTGCCATACAAGCTTTATCTTGAAACTATCTGATCTATCAACACCTGAATTTGCAGTAACAAACCCTTCCAATAATCTTGCCACCCAAATTTATGTCTGAGACAGATGTGACCAGGACTTCACCAGACCCTACCAGTACCTAGCGCAAATATTTTGCATTCCACATCCTCCTTTGAAACTTTGCAAGTCTTTGTAGTAACAGATACTGGTTTCTTGGAACGGGTTTTAGCATCCCAAACATCATTCCCATGTGACTTTGCCTTTGGATGCTCTAGCGCTCTGGTGGCTCACAGAAAAAATCATATTCCTCAAAAATCTTGGCATAACTTTCAAAAGTTCTTTCTTTTTTGTCACTAGTTTTCATGTAAATCATAAGGAATTTGTAGGACTGACTTACTACCAAAATCAAGCCATTACAGCCTTTGTCTCCTGTAGAACTGATTGCTTCTCTAACTAAAAAGACAGGTGTAAGATACAGGTATAAGATATGAGAAACTCCATCCAGTTACCCCAAAGGCCACACCTTCCTCTTACTTATGAAGACCTTCAGAAATGTCCCATACTACCAGTGATGAACAAATGCAGGTGCTCAGCTGTTTACTTCATGTTGATCCTTATCTCCAGCTTCTGGTCTCCCACCCTTTTCATCCTAAAGATATTTCTCTCAAGATCCAGCTGCATGGAGATGTTTTTTTTGTTACTGTCTTCTCTGTAGCATTGAAGAGTAGAGAAGTACTGTTTTGGGATGTGGATATTCACATTACCATCAAGCATGGCTACAGAAAAGATCTGAGACTTTCAGTGAGCTTGCATTAATTAATTAATTAACAGAGCTTTCACAGGAGAGGCAGCCCACTGGCCAATGAATTGCATGGCAAGGTAGTTCAGTAGACATATTAAAAATAAACGTATAAAAATATCATCTTATTTATCAAAGAAACATATCCTGTATTGCTTGTTTTCTTGTCTGTAATAAAGTCCAAATGTACCCTGCTCCCATAGGATCTAAGAAATGATGTCTTAGGTAATTTAATTTAATTTTAATAACCACTGAGAAACTACATTTTCCCCTATTTTTGTATTAGGTAACATTTTCTTTCAAATTGAACCTTTGGTCATTAATTTCTTCAATTACAAAGAAAAGAACTAATTTTCTTCTGTAATTCACAAATGAGGCTTTCATTCACCAGTAGCAAGAGTTCCCAAGATGAAAGCAAAAGAGGCATCTGGTCTATTGAAGTCACTCAGAGAGCTCCCACTGCCTGCAGCGTTGTCAGAATTTCACACTAAGGATTAGGCATATCCTAATCTGTCCTGATCTTTTATGCAAAAGACTGGTAAAACAGCATTTAAAATTTTATCAGATTAGACACACACATACTTAACAAATCAAAGGCCTTTTAAAGATAAAACTTGTGCCTCTACAGGCCTGAGTCATAATGTCTGAATGTTTGGAGACTGTGACTTAATTCTGCTGAGAGGGATACCTTGTTCAGCCTAATAATCTCACTGGGGCTGATGCCTGAGGAGTCATGCTGGCAGCAGAAAAGCACAAGAGGCAGTTTACCTCAACAGTGTGAAGTAGCAAAAGCTTTCCAGGTCTGATACCCCATTTACTCTTCTGCCCTTCACCAACACCCATTAAATTAGGTATTTTGTTCCCTCTTGCTTTTTCCTGCCTAGGCATACTAGGGGGGATTGCTTATGCTGCTACAAAAAAGTATTAATAACTTAATCTTTCAATTGATAAATGTGAAACTGTACTGTCTTGGAGCAACTCAGCAAGGTCGTTTCCAGAGCAATAAAGTTTCTCCCTGTTATCCTTCCTACCAAGGGAGTACATTCCTGGCTTCTTTCCTTTGGGAACAAAATACAGCATGAAGAGAAACAAATAACTAAAATACAGTGTGAGGAGAAACAAATAACTTTTTTCACTTGTTGAAAATCTATTTTTGTTTAGTTTGACTGATAAAAATTCTGAGCTTGAGAAAGGATGTGTTTCAGTTCTCACTGACAGATGCGCAAGAGGTGCACTTACTGCCCTGGAACTCTACAGCAAAGACATCCCAAGGTGCATATGTGACCTGCATACACTCTGTTTTCTTTTTTTTTTTTCTTTTCATGCTTCATCTAAAGAAAGGGCTGAAAATAAAAATGTCAGAGCAGAGAGTATCTTCTGCACAATCAGGCATATTCCATAGGCATCACAGGTATGGTTTCCAAAAATACACCCAGTTTCCATTCAAAATTAGTAAGGGATTTTGGCCCTAGGAGAAGGCTGTTCTTTTCTCTGGGGTCTGGAAATCTGATTTGCAGCACAGATGTATTCCTGACCAGTTCTTACCTATTTTTAGTAAGCTTACATCCTTTAGCTTAAGTATTCTCTTCCTTTCCTTCTGTTATGGCCCAGTGTATTTACTTACAGTAATTGTATCCTCACTCCACTAATTCCTCCTTATTTTGCTAGACTAAACAAGCTGATCTCCTTTATCTTCTCCTTAACTAGTATAGTTGCCTTTATTTGTTCCATTCCAGTGTTCAAAGGAACAGTCAGGTTTTTTTACAGATTAAAGTTCATCAAATAAAGACTCATTTTCCCTGCAGAAAACTCAACAAAGAACACTCTATTACGGCAATAAACTGTTTATTGCTATTGATACTATTGCTATTTTATCAATAGCAATAAACTATACTGTATCTCCTTGTCATACTCTAATTAACTGATGCATTTAGTTATTTCTACTCCCCTTCCAAGGTACCCTGAAAATGCACCAAAGACAGCATTATGTTGAGTCCTTAGTATACTGACTCTCATTTTTTCCAGCTAGAATAATAATCTTGGAACCAGAGTCACATGGTTCTTCATGATTCACACTGTGTTTTCATATTTTTAACACACTTCAGTGTATGAGAGCTGACATCACATTTTAGGTCAGAATTAACTCAGAATGTAGTTGAAATTTCTTGAGCTTCTCTAGGTGAAGAAACCCAAACCCTACATATTCCAGGAAACTGCCCCACAAGATGCAGAATGGAGATTAAAAGCAAGAGTTGATTTCATCTGAAAAAAAAATTTGTTTTGTATCTCAGTTAGAAAGGCAGAAGGGAAAACCAACATAACTACAGCTGCAAAACCCTAGATGCAGTCAAAGGAATAGCAAAGAAGTGTATTTTCTTCTGATATACTTTGCATTGCATGGCGGGGTGACTGGAGCTATGTTACCAAAGGACTGCAGTGTTGTGCCTTGGCTAGGGGGTGCTAACAGCACCCCATATCTGGACAAAAGTCATAAACCAGAGTAACAGTACTTGGGACTAGAGCTGGGGTTGGGGTCACCGGCTGAGAACTGAAGGCAGGCCCAGAAGGGCTCTGCACACCTGAAGTGTCTTTCTTGAGAGTCTCTGAAGACACCCTATAAACAGGGATGCTGTCACCAGAGGGGTGAGAGGAACAGCTTTGCCTCCACTGATATACAGACACTCTGCAGAGGTTTGTTGCTCTGGTGGTCCATCTCTCCTCCCAGATCCTGAGCTCAGCTTTCCCAGTGAGGAAGGTAGTAATTCCCAAAATGCCTGGAGAGGAATCAGCCAGGCTTCTTATATCAGATCTGTGCATGCTGCATGACTTCTGTGACCCTGAATTATGGCATTCACATTTGGTGTAAAATCAGACCTGCCTTCATTTATTAAAAAGTTAGTTTCCAGCCACTGTGATTGCAAGGGAAACCTGAACACAAGCTGGTGCATTCGTATTTGCTACATGAAAAATGTCTTTCTAAGCTACTCTGCTCATGTTAGCAGCTATGAGTGTTAGTGCCTTGTGGTGAAAATGAAATTTTGGTGGATATTAGGAAGAAGAAGCAACTAACTTATTTATCATCCTCATCCCACGCTGTATCTCCTTCCTTCACAACTGCTTAAGTAAGCAGCTGTCCTCATTCCAGCTCTATCTCCTTTTGATAATTCTGCAATAGTATCACGTGTTTTCAACCTAGTTTGGTAGCACACTGAAGTTTTCAAAGTGTAGAGAATTCATAAACCAAATTACACTTTTGCATAGAAATATTGTTTCACCGTCTCCAATGTATGCTTAGTTCAGTAAATAAATACACATTTAAATAGACCAGCAGCTCAGTTTTCTCTTTCAATTTGATATGTGCCCAAATCTAAACATCTTGCTGCAAAAGTGAGTCTAATTCATTAAAAAAAAAATTGCTGATTTAAGTACCTATCAAGTATGACTGCACTACCAGGATCTTTGTGCTGATGACTTTTGGTAGTGGAACATCATTTTCCTCTTATAAAGTGCTGCGTGTGACAAGGACAACAACTCTCTGGACGTCAGCATGAGAAACAAAAACTGAATTTCACTAGCAAACAGGTGAAAACTACTTTTTTTTTTTTGTTTTTTTTTTAACCTCACCCAGTGCTTGTAATGTAAGGAAATCTGTAAGGCTATGCAGAGAAAAAAATGAAAAACACCAGAAACTTCTTCCCAGCAAAATGTTCATCCTGTAAACCTCTGCAAACACAAAAAGAAGTATTCAAGGATGTGTCTGGCTGTGATATTATTCAACAGTTTCTTTGCCTCTAAACTCAAAACAAATGAAAATCCTTGGAAGTGCTTTGGGGAGAAGGGAACACTAGCACCAGGGGAAGAGAATCTGCTGTTCTTCTGACAGCTCCCAATACCTTCAAGTGACACTTAGAGGCTTCCTCTGCTTCCAGAAGAGCAGACTCATAGAAGTACCCAGCACAATGATGATAGGTTTCCGGTGAAGACAGGAGGAAATGGAAAAGGGAGAGCCAGAGACAAAAAGCGGAAAAACACCCATCAGGTTTGCATCTCCGCTTTGGATGAGAATAGCCCTCATTTAATCCAGACATTACCTGAAGGTTAATTTTAAACTGATGAGAGCACTACATCCCACTGTACCATGGCTTAGGCTTCCATCTAGTTGTCAGTGTAACTGAGTGAGAGTAAATTATAACTCCCCAGTTTAGCCTGAACTTGCTGTTTCTTGCCATCTGCAGGAACATGTCCTCAGCACTAAATGATTTAGAACAATGCTCTGAATAATCAAAGGAATGGTGTGTGCACCCAGTGCTATATTATACTGATGAATATGATAAATTAATTGACCTGTAATTTCCTGCAGCGTTAGCTGGAGCAAGCATTTCCTTTTGTAGGTTGTATTTATGGAAAGCTGTCTGTAGCAGGTCAGAGTGACTTGATACATGGCTGAGGCAAACAAAGATCTTTTTAAAGGCAGACAGACTGGGAAGAAGCTTTCCTCCCATGAGGCTCAAACATTGTTCTGTTGCTTCAGCTCCTGCAACTGTGAGAAATCCAGGTAACTAGTTCCTGTCAGTAGCACCACAATTGTGCAAGGATTGCCACAGCTGAATTATTTGCATCACTCAAATGTATCTGTTCAGATGTGCCTTTGAAAGGATCACTCCAGGTCAGTGATGGTAAAGCAGTGGCACTGGTACCCAGTTTAGCATAGGTAACATTTGGAGCAGCCATAAGATTCAATATTTTTTTAAAAGCAATTTGATACTGCACATCAGAAGGATTTACTGCCATTCCTCTAAGTAATGATTTTTTGACATAGATACTACAGAAGTGTATCTGTATGTAAGGAGATTCATACTTTTACACATTTGGGAAACAAGAGCAAAAAATTCACATTAAAAAATAATGTGCTAAAGGCAATTATCATCCAGCCACTACAGTCTCCATGCAACTAAAGTAAATTAATAATCTTTATGAATGCAGACAGTCTACAAAAAAAATCCCCCAAAAAACACCAAGCAACTGAAGCACTCACTATCAGTTTTCCTAATTCATAAAATAGCCTATGTAAAATCCCCTAAATCCTTACTGAGCCTAGACTCAGGCTTCCAGACACACTCCTGTGCCTCTTCTGCACCTCACCAGGCCCCAGCTGTGCTATCAAGTACCTGCCCTGTACAGTCTCTAGGAAGCAGGCAGCAAGATTGTTACCTGAGCAAACTTCAGTGCAATTATTTTTAACAAACAGTTTACTGTAGCAATTCCACCCCCCCTTTTTCCAAATTGTCTCGCAATCAGGGGCTCAGGAAAACATTCCCCACCCTCAGACACAAGCCATTTTTTGAGCATGAGTTGTACATATTTCGAAACTTTGTATTATGAGTAACTCTCCAGAGCTCTGTCATGTTCCAGCCCAACTGACCAATTGCAGCAAATTTCTGATGTGCCACCCTATGTCCCCTGCACTTCCCTTTAGTTGCTCTTCTCTTCCCTCCTCCCCCTGACCTGACTTCTGTGAGGGTTATGGTGGCTAATGGGAAAGAAATGGGGAGATCCCCAGGAGTGGGTTTTTCTACAACTCTGGCTCTGAGCCCTGCCCTTCCTTCCCTTCTTTCCTCCCCTCTGCTTTTCATCTTGGAGCATAAGGAAGTGGCATTTGGCTGCAAAGTCTTCCCTTTTGCCTCCTCTAGAACAGGAATGACCAACCTTCCTCACACTCCAATCCTGTCCCCTAGCATATGACAGAGGCAGCTTCAAGACTTTCCACCTCCAACCACTTCTCTCTGCTACCATGTGCTGTCACCATCAGTGTGTGTGTTGCTGTATCCTGATGCTGCTGCACCTTCCTTACCCTAAAAAGTCAAAAACAGTGGTTCCTCAGAAGAACTGAGGAAATGCATAGGCAAAAAAAAAAAAATAAAAATTAGGAGATGTTTCTATTTCTTTGTTACAGCCAGAATCTGCCAGATGTTTTTGCAAAGTTCACAGCACCACCTATACTGATGCTCCTTCCCTCTCCCTCTTTAACTGAGCTTGGAAAAAACAGACACTAAGCTGCTGCTGTGATCTCAGCAGTGCAATGACAAAAGCTTACTGGCATGTATGCAACAAGCCTTCTTTTCTCTGTCACCTCGATATAAAATAGCCTGCTTCAGCTTAGTAAGTATTATCAAGAAATTTTGGACTGAGATCACCACTGCCTTAGTAAGAAATATACTATCTCCACCCAAATGGAAAGAAAGGGTGATTGTTCCTTGGGGAGGGTGACTCAGGTTTTGGTGGCAATACAATGTGCCTTTTGATCACCCTGTTAAACAAAATCTACAGCTGAGAATGCCAATAGATCTTTCTGCAGGGAAGGATGGTTACCAGTGTTGCCAAACAGTTGCACAACATATTTGATTGACAGATGCCCAAACACTGCGTAAGAACAAGGACAAAAAAATAAATATGCATAATCATTAGCAAATATTTGCAACATGCTGTATTATTAATACTGCTTTACTGAGTGTTAGATAGCGGTATGCAAAATCAAGGAATCATTCCTGCTGTGGACAGCAATTCAATGACACAACCACAAACGTCACAGAAACACCCAGTCCACTGATGTACAACTTACACATCTTAAATGTTAGAAACATTATTCTGTGATAAAT
Source organism: Margarornis squamiger (assembly GCA_035222235.1). NCBI lineage: Eukaryota > Metazoa > Chordata > Aves > Passeriformes > Furnariidae > Margarornis > Margarornis squamiger. The sequence goes on from JAWWTY010000106.1 coordinate 30,082,501, forward strand.
CTTCATTGACTTTTGCTGTGTTGAGCCAATGGAACTGAAGGGAAGTTCAATGAATTCACATGTTGCTGGACACAAATATTATCTGAGCCTATTAGCATGAATAGTTGTCTATCTTGTTGGGCAGAAAAGTATTTTAAACTTGAAGTAATGTAGGTAACTATAATGTTATGAAGAAGCTGGAATGTTCTGTTAAAGGGGAAAGAGTTTTCCTTGTCTATGAACATAAATATCCCAAAATTTCAGTGCCTCAAATTTGCATGAAATTAAGACAATATAAAAGTGCATCCCTGGTGGTATAGGCCTTCAAAATCTTTTGACAGAGGCACCACAATTCACTAGTAGGATCACAAATTACAATGATCAAGATGGATGATAAGAGCTGAGTGGAAGGAGAGTGCATTTGAAGGAATATATTTAGTCCAGACGAAAGACATCGGGTTGTTTGATAACAGATTTCAAACATAAAAAAGCCGTCGAAAAGGTGATCATCATCAATTGCTCTTCATGCCCAGTACAAGCATGACATAAAGTGAAGAGATCAGCAATCATCTGCAGTACTGAGAAGAGCTTTCTGAGTTCAGGAATAAGCTAAGTAGCCCATTTTGGAGACTCCAATACTGTAAGTTTTTCAAACAGCTGAGATATGTACCAGGGAACATTTAGGTCCAGCTATTCCTATCCAGATCAAGCAAGCTGCAGGTGATATCTTGAGGTCCTTATAGATTTAAACTTCTGTGATTCCAAGATATTCTCCTGAGTTTCAGTTTTGAACATTTGCCATTTTTTGACCTTTTTTCAGAAACTCAAATTCTGTCTTTAATCACCTTGTTTGTGAAATCAGTTCAAATCACACAAAAAAACCAGGCACGTCTTCTCAATACTCTGTGGATCTGAGGTCTGTTTCCCCCAGTCAACAGTGACTCCCAGGATTGTACAGCTTCACAGGCATCTCATGCACACACTAATCGTCTTCTCAAGAGCACGTGTTTGTGGAGGAGACTCAGTGATCCAGCTGACAGCCCTGGAGACATGGGATTACATGGTACATTGACCCGATTCAAGATGCTCACCACTGGGGAAATCTTGGAATGGAAAATGTCAAATGGCATGATTTTAAATAAAAATCAGAGATCCAGGAATGTTTTACAATTGCTGTTCTCAACCTCTGAAGGGTCTAAACAACTGTCTTTTGTAGATGGTAAAGCCCCCATCTGTGCCAAGCTGTGTGTGCTCTGCCCTTCATCCTCCCAGCCCAGCCTTGTGAACACTGCAAATTACCATAAAGTTGGTGAGAATGAAGGGAGGAGCAACACCAGCTGATGAGCATCACAGTCCAGGAGGGGGCTAATTACTAGGAATCTGACTCAGGAGAAGTAGTACTTGCTCAGTACGTTGTTTGGGTAAGGGAGTCTGAATCAAATCCTGTGTGAGGAAGAGTGCATCATATCCTGCACTCATATGCTCTTACTTTTGGAAACACTGCAGCCGGCGTTTGTGCAAAGGCTGGGAGAGAAATATTTAGGCCACTTCAGTCCTTATAGCTGACAGAGCTGATAGCACACACCAAATGAATGAGATCAGAGCCAAATATTTAGCACAAGGGTTCCCATCAGTGAGTGATGCTGGATGCAAAAAGGTCTGAAGATTTGGCTTTCAGGTCAACATACAGTGATAGGGTCTGAACTGTTTCCCTGCTGTCTTCTTCCTGTCTTACACTACATGTATCAATGAGAGAGACCACAAAGAAGTTGGAAAATAAGCTAAGAATTTTTCTCCGCTCAGTCCTGGTATTGAAACAACAAGGACATAAGGGAAAACCCAAGCATGCAATAATGTCGTTATATAATGAATGTAGCAGTTAATAACACTCATTAATTGCGTTCTATAGCTATGATTAGACACCATAATGTGGTGGTCTTTAGGCTGCTTTACTTCAGGTTCAGGCAGCTTTACGTTCCACAAAAGAAGCAGCCCAAGGAAAGAGCAACAAAATTGTTTTGTAATACCTATTCCCTTGTCTCCCTGCGGACCCACTCACCCACTCATTCTTGTGTAAATGGTGGTAACTCTGGGAGTGTTGTTTTAATTTCCATAGGGCTTGTCAGTATTTAATGCTGGTAACACAAATGCTGCCCTTGCTCTCAGTACCTGGGGTTAGACAGCAAATGATGTTAGGACAGTGGGTGGCAGCTGATCTGGTCCTGGGCTGAACAGATTCTCTGTGTTCATTACAGCTTCTGACTCACCAGGGCTGTATTTGGATGGAGGGAAAGGGACTCTGAACCGCTATCTTAAATGGGCACTCAAGCAGTCCCAAACCAGGCAATATAAAAAACTAGGCCATTTCAATTATATTCTTTCATGTTTGAAAAGCATGGGAAGGGATAAACTCCCCATAAGAAATGTCCTTACTGCTCTTTGAAAATGGCAAAGATAATAGTGTAGCACAAACATTTCTCCTTCTTTCAAATGTCTCCTTCTGACTATCAGTAAAGATTTGAAATGTATTAGTTTTTCTTTCCCAAGGAGGTTTAGATGATATATATGTCCTTTCTATGGAGGCTTCATTGTTTTCAATGCACTGTATACAGTCTGCAAGCAGGTTTTTTCCACAGAGACTTCAAAGCTCTTGTTCCAGATAGTGTGCTTTCTTTCTCATTCATTTTGTCCATTACAGTGTATTTTAGCCTATCATACAACCATAATTTTCTGATTCCCTCCCTATTAGCAGTGTAAAGAAATTCTTCCTACCAGCCAAGTAATCATGACTTTCTGCATGCTGCTGAGGAGGGACAAATGTGATTCCCTTTCAGAAGAGGGGACACGTGTTATTCATTGGCATATAACAGTAGAATATTTATGCAAAGTCTGCAGTTAGTTTTCTCCTCAAATCACAAGTAGTTAATATTTAAGCAAACTGTACTAAATCTTTCTTTGTTACACATAATTACAACATTACTAAGGATGGAGCTAAAAAACCCAAACCATCAAGACTGACTGAGAGGTTTTATGACTAAAACTACCTCTTTGTGTTGACTTTGGCCTCCGTTCTTGTCTGGACCAGACATAAAGAACATTTCTTTAATTTGGTGTTTACCTGCTCTCCTCATGCACATTTCACTGCCGTTTGCAAGACTTCAAAAATAGCATGTAAAGCCCCCAGTCCAGTGAATTTCCTGCCCTGTTCTCGTCACAGACAGCATTTGTGGCTGTTCTTATTTGTGGAGAGTTTTATCTGATTTCATTACCTGGCAGAGAAATTTCTCTCACAGTGATGCAAATTACTTCATTATATACCAGCTTTTGGTGAGAACAATGTCCCTCAGAATGAGCTGGCTCAGCATCTAGCATCATGCCCACCCCTGAGAATTAAATTGCCTGGATATTAGTGCCTGATATTGTGTACATTCCCACATTTCTGCAGGGGCTTTCTTCTCTGTTGAAATACTGTCAGTTTCATTCCATTAAAAAAAAACAAAAACAAACCAAACCAAACCAAACCAAAAAAAAAAAACAACCTTAAAAACCCCACCCTGTTCCTCTTTCCATTGCAGAAGAACAAGGTGTGAAATATAGCACATTTTGGAAACTGGGCACTAATATTGAATATTGCATTGTTCCACATACAGAAAGCCTGAAGTGGCTGATGTGCTCAGTCTCTTCTACTCATGGAACAACTGTAGTTGTAAGGAGACTCAAATCAAAACTTTGATTACAAAGACTTTGAACAGAGGAAGTTAGCATTAGTTTATACTTCCTTAATAGTTTGATGATATAAACCACTCAGCATTAGCTCCTGTGTCATCCCTCTTGTCAGTAAATGGATCCAATCTTCATGGGGAAGAAGAGGAATAAGAATTTCATGGTTTTCATAGCTGTCTCTTAAGTGAGTCACAGGGTGACAAGAAATAACATTTGGTGGCAGTCTTGTGGTTGGGACATTGTGTGTCTCAGATTGCTCAAACAGTTTTCATCCACTACTACATAAGTTATCACTGAACTTGCTTATTCCTTTAGAAGTTACTTTTCCGGCCATTTTTGAGTGCTGAGTCAAGAAGTGGAATAATCTCTAAAGCTATGACAGCATCAGTGTACTATTGTTTTATAAAAAACTCATGTCACTTTTACACCACAAAACCTCAAATGTTTTTTTTTTTCCCTAAGCAATTATGTGCTATGGGTTTGACCTTTATCCTTTTCCAATTCAGTGCTTTGCTTCTTCTCCAAAAGGAATTTTTGTGTGTGTAGGTGGTTTGTGGGAAATAATTTTTCCCAATGCAGCAGCAGCATTAGGAATATTGGTAATATGCCAGGTCAGCTTACAGCCTTGGAAATGGCACCATGCAACCACAGAACAGTAAACAATTATTTTAAAAAAAGCCAAAATTGTGTTTTTTGGAAATGTGTGGGTAGGATGGGAGTAAAAGGAGGGAGAGGTAGAGAGAAAGCAACTTATTCAATTCCTGTGGAAAATTTCCTTTGGATACCACGGCACAGGTTATTGTTACTAAAAGATTGTAAAGCTGAATTTTCAGAAAAAAAAAAAAAAAAAAAAGAGGATGGTTAGGCACTGGAACAGTCTCCCCAGGGAAGTGTTCGCAGCCCCAAGCCTGCCTGAGTTCAAGAAGCATTTGGACAATACTCAGGCACATGGTGTGACCCTTGGGGGCTGTCCTCTGCAAGGTCAGGAGCTGGACTTGGGTGATCCTTGTGGGTTTCTTCCAACTCAGCACATTCGATGACTCTATCAGTAAGCTGAGAAAAATATTGCCAATTATTTAATAGCATTTAATGCATGATAGGAAGCAGTCCATTATTACATGATCTGAATGACATGGTAATCAAGGTGGGCAAAGACGTGTGCATTCCATTCTGTACTATCAAGTCTACAAAACTTCCAGTAGCTTGTTCCAGTGCTCAATACATTTCCCTCCAGAGGACACTCTCCAATAGCAGACAGCACTGTGGTGGCTCTGATACTGCAGAGGCATTCTGGGTCTGAGGCAAATCCATCTGGGGTTTCTGACCAATCCTGCATTTTTGTAAAAGTTGTTGTAAAGAGGTTTAATGAATAAATTTACACTCAAATATAGATTGAACCACAAGTTCTACCCTCATGGTGTGGACAGAGGAGGTGCATTGCTTTAAAAACCAATGGGTGTCAGTTTTTCCCTGGATGGGTGGGTGTGGGTTTTGAGGTAAGGTTTTATGACAAGTCACAATCTGTTTTGTAAGTTTTGTGGGCTGGGTAGAGTAAGTGGCTAGTCTGAAAGCCATAAACACCACTTGTGGGGGGAGCTTAAACATGCCCACCACACACAGGTTAGTATCAGAGGCGCAGGGACCAGAGGTGCTGTCAAAAGAAAAGATAGTGAGAAGGAAAATGGATCCAAAATTGTATTGGCTGGTTACTGGCATCCTAAATAATTTTCTTGTTTTTATATTCCCTGATACAGACTCAGAGCAACATCCTGTGGCCCAAACTTTTCTGGTAGCTACACAAATTGAGTGTCTTATTTAATTTTCATCAAATCTATGCAACAGATATCCCAGCATTTCCTTCAAAGGAGGCCCTTCCCAGCATTTTAACTCATCTTAATACATTCTTTTGACTGCAGCGCAGGGGAAAGCTCTCTGTGTAATCTCAGAATTAGCTATTTTGAAAGGACCTGAAGGTGAGAGCATGAAGGCTTTGTCAAGAGATACCTTCTCACTTCTTCATTGCCATGATTTCAGCCTTTAGGAAGGGAACACAAATGCACAAAGGAACCTGCAATAAAAGGCTGTGAAGAGCTTTCATCTCTCAGGTTTCTTTTCACCTAGTAAAGCTATATCATCTCAAGTGCACATGACTTATGAAATCTCCCACAATGAACACACAAAAGAGAAGACTGCTAGCTGGCAGTCACATTTAATTCCAGCAGATAAATAAACTGACAGTAACATCTGAATTATTCTTAATACACACCCCAATCATATACGTCTCAAGTGTTGGCAGAGGCAGAGAAGACATACAGGGGTTTTTTTTGGATTGTATATCTCAGAAAATACGAGGACACAAAGAAGAAAATATGAATGGAGATCAAAAATAAATCCCTTCCCCTGTCTACAGATGAGCTGCTTTTATTTTTTAGTATCTGCTGCTAAATTCAAAGGAAGACATGATACCTATCTCTTGAGTTGCTAAAAGTATCTAATATTATAAGGCATTAACTACAGTTAAAGAAAGATGTGCTACTTTGCTTTCTGCTGCAATTGAATAATATAGCTGAGGTTTTCTTTCATTTGATGATTTACTTTATTAATGATGTTACACACTGAAACTGTGTGTAAGGTTGTCAAATTTGAGACGATGTGGAGACTTCAAAGAAAAGCATACAAATATGATGGATGGAATAAATAACAAAACCAGTCTTATAGATATTGCTGGGAATAGTTCATTAAGACAATACAAATACATGAAGGATTTCAGGTCTTAGAAGCAGACATTTCAACATAAGATGTAGCTTAGCTCACAAGCACCCTGTGACTTTGCTAGAGACAGAATAGGACAGAACATATGGTCAAGTAAGGTAGACTGGAATTAAAAAGAGCATATTTGGGGGCACACAAAAGCAGGGAGTAGCTTTACCATAGTTTGGCAAAATCTCACTCTGGAGAGAAAATGGGCAACTAGGTTTATAAATAGATGAGTATAGAGACTGGTCAATGGGAACGATAGCTTGGGAAAGTAAAGTTGTTTTGTGATGCTGAGACACTCACAAACAAGATGGTCTGGATGCATTGCAAAATTGGACCTTACTGTCCTTTTATATAGCCACTCAGATGAAACATGGAAGATAAAGTATTTTCCCAGCCCTAAAGCAGCTCAAGCTTCAGCTGATTAAAATGCTTTTCCCAAATTTCAGACCATCTATAAAATTTCGCAGTTTAAATAAACAAGTTCTTCTTTCTCTGCCTCTCATATAGAAGATAAAAACCCTTTGGTTGCTTCTTTAAAGATGTAAGTAGAGTTGCAAATATGCCTTTCCTGTGAAATAGGCAGAAACACGCTTTTATATTCTTGACTTTGTAGCCAGGATCCATTCATTCCTGTCCTTCTCAGCAATATTCACCCTGAGACTAGCACAGAAGCTCATCTCTCTGTGAAGTGTTCCTGAGGAAGAGAATTTAATTTTCCCCGGGAGTTAAACCATGTCTGTGCCAACACAAATCCTTTGAATGGGTGAAGATATAAGTACTGCTGTTCTCCACTGAGCAACTCTCACCTTTCCTGGGCTGCCCCTTAGAGATGTGTTGCCATTGCTGGTTTGATAATTTCCAGCAGTGATTGATCACTAGATGCCAGAGATAACAGGGTCTTTTACTGCCTGGCCTAAGGCTGGATATCTGATACCTGAAGCTAGAAAGCTTCATGGGCTCAGTTATGATGTGTACTTTGACTCCTGCTGATTGTGCAATTAAAACATGGCAAGCACTTCTGCTGCCCCTTGCAGGAGCAGTCCCTCTGTCCCAGTCTGGACTTTGAGGAACAAAAAATATCAGTATTTCCTTGGAAGCACGAGTTATATCTACAACCCATGCTTTCCTAGAGATGCAGTGCAGGCTAGGTAGGATTCATCCTGCTTGCGTCTGTTTTTTACAAAACTAGCTCTGCTCTTCTATAAAAATCAAGCAGAGAAATGAGCACTTCAGGACCTGTTTGGACAGGTTGGAACAGAAGAAGTTGCATAAAGGCATTTTCAGCATAAACTGGTCTCAGTTTGAAGCCATTCTGCTATGATGGGGGGATCAGTGATGTTAGGAATACTCGCACCACAGATGCTTCTGAGGCATGCCCTGGTGAAGACTGGGGAGCAATGGAGTTAGTCCAGTTGAGGGATGCAGAGAAGACAGCCCTTGCCATGAACCCTTTGACTTTGAGGGTGTCTGGCAAAAAGGTATCAGTGCTGAGAACTAAGCACAGATGTGAGGGCTAGCTCTATTGTTTTATTTTGTTGTAGATTGTATATTGTAGAATTGGTCATTAAATTACTGGGTTCATCTACTCCTGCTTTCAGACATAGGGTTGTTCAATCCAAAAGTCTGTGTGAGTCTGTACAGGCAGAAGCAGTGCTTCAGCAGCGTGAGGTGAGGGAGACTTAAATGAGAACATCAGATCAGTGCCAGGGTTGTTCCTTATATGGCTAATAATTGTGTGTAGTGTGTTTCTTGGGATATGGTTTACAGTAAGAAGCTTCAGGTGCTGTGTTCTTGCACTGCTGTATATCAGTCACTGTTGCTGAGGTTGCACTGAGCTGCACTGAGTCTGGGCCAAAAGGAGGTAGGGAGCTGGGATTCATTCAGATGCTGAGCATTTGATTAGCCAGTCCTGATATGGTGAGCAAAACTGCTGCCAAAAATGCCTCCCTGGTCAGTGACTGGCAAAGGTGGTAAACGTTATGTGGGAAGCCTCATCTCACAGCTGGCTGTGAAACCCCTCACAGAAGGGGTCTGCCATTTCCTCCACAGCCAGTGGGAGCAAATAGGGCAGGGTGCTCTCAGGATGGGGTCCCCAGAAGAGATTTAACTTAGCCAAAGACAGACAACTTTTTATATCAGGCTCCAAATCAGTTTTTGTTGCTTTGGCCAAGAACATCTGATGGAAAAGCTCCTGTTTGCCAGGAGGAAACTTAATCTGCAACTGAACTATGGTGCAATGCTGACTTGCCTGTGGTACCTTTGCACAATTTGTCTTAAACAGCACCTATTTTCAGGGTTTGTTTTCACTCTTTCTAGAATGTAATACTACTGGTGATCACCCACTAGCACTGCTTCACTGGGGACTTAGCTACAGTGAATCATGCTCAGAGAACAAGCCAGGTTTTTGATTGCTGAAACATTGTTTTTCTGCACATGGGATTTTTAAAGTGCAAATATTTTCAGCTTTCCCAAACCCACAAAAATACTGTCTATCAGTGCCCTAGAGATCAATGTTTAAACCAAACGATTTAGTGCAATGAGGAGAGTGTTTTGACTTATGAGAAACATATTTTAAAGGCAAACAAATTACTTTATGTATACATATATACCTACACACACACATACACAAATATATATCTATATCTACATCTATACAGATATAGATATAGATATATGAGACAGAGATGTAGATGGTTCAGGCAACTCTGAAATTCTAAAGCTGTGTCTTAAAATATGCATTTCACAGATGTGATAGTACAAGGTTTTCGTAGTAGATTGCTATAAGCTGATATTTTTATAAGTAATGTTTGAGGCCTCAAATAAAACTTATTTGTTTCCTGTTTCAAGCATCTGCCAAATACTTCTGATTCTTGGGAGACTAAAAAAGTGGTAGACTTCATCTAGCCCTTCAGAAATTCTGCTACCAGACTGTAGAGCTGCATTAAATTTTTTTGTTGTTTCTCACCCTTATCTGAAACACTGAATTATCTAATATTTTCTTGAGCTTTGCCTGTGCTGGGCATTCTTACATCCACTGTAAATTTTTCTTTAAAATATCCTTTGAAAATATCAGAGCTGTCTTGCAGTTAGTTTCAAACAACTGGCTTTTATTTCATTGTACATCTCAAGTTGCCTTTGTTTTACTTGGACCTTCCAGAATATTATGATGAGGGTAGTGCAGTCTCTGGTCCTTTCATGCTATTTCAAAATTTTAAATATCTATGTGTTATGGGACCATCTTTAGAAAGAAAATGAGCTGGTGTATGATACATTCGAACCCACCTAGGAATATGCAATGAGCAAACAGGCCCCTGTACCAACGATCACAGCTTTAAGTTGTGGTAATAAAGCACTGAAAGTATGTTCAAATTACTTCTGAAATTGCCAAGCTAAGAGGAGATTAATTAAAACATCATAAACCATGATTCTTGAATAGGAAATGGAGAAGGCACTGACTTTTTGTTTTTACAGCAAATGTAGTACACTGCATTTATGATGAAGTCTTCTGACCACAGCAAATTCCCAGAGGGAAGATTCTTTAAACAGAGCAACCACTAAATGATAGAAAAAGATATTTTCTAGTCTGCATTTTAAAGAAGTCTCCAGAAGTTAATATCATATTTAAATCAGATGTTAGTGAAAATGACTAAATATTATATGCATGAACTTGGATGAATGTACAGACTTGTTTGGAAAACGTTGAAGACAAATGGATGCTCTGTGTTATGATGTTAGGTTAATGTGGGAGAAATATTTCAGTATATCTATCTGAGGGAAGGTAGTTTGTTTGTTTTTACTCTTAGTGGAATTTAATGAGGCTCTAGTGAGAGGTGCATGGACTGCTACAAGTTTTTCTAAAACAATGTGATGTTGACCAGATGCAGGTGGGCTGGACTGCTGTGAGAATCATGCAGCATCTGCAATTAAGTTGTGATCGAATATCTTTCTCCTGTAGCTGTCTCATTACTTTCTCTGATTCTGCAAGATGAAAGCAATTTTATGTAATTCTCTATTTTTTGAGGGACTTAGATGAAGGGAAATCAGTCTAGGATTTGCATTTCATTAGCAGCAAGTTTAAAATTATTTTGCTCACTGTGATAAACTGCATATCTCTGCAGAGGCATGGAAGCACAGGATTGTAGAGCAAAACAGTTGTATAAAGTCATTCCAATAATCCTGACTTGATTTTCTGGGTGGTAACAACTATGCAATACCTGTGATAATAAAATACAGCTTGAGAATAAAACAAGCCATAAGAGGATAAATGAAATCTGCATATATCACAAACCTAACCATAGTTTAAATGACATGTAATTTCCACAGGCTGCAGGTGAATGAATTTTTAAATTTCATTTGGGTTTTATGGTCTTGTGGGGTTTATCTTCTTTTTGTAGAGGCTTTGGGGGGGGTGCGGATTTTTTGTGTTTGTTTGTTTTGATTTGGGTGGGATTTTTTGGCCTTTATCCCCCTCCTCCACAACAGATCTTTTCCATTAGTAGAAGCAACAAGACCATTTACCAAATGCACTGAGTTCTCCTTATGACGGTTCTTGTTACTTTTTAAAATGACTTGATACATTCTCAAATTATATTAGACAAAATACTAATAAATGTATTTTGGGACAGTGAATGCTCTTGCACTTTTCCAAGAGAGAAGAGCTATACAGAATTGGAGCATTTTGTGATGCCTGATAAATAAGGTATATGTACATGTCTATGCATCCCAGATGGTGAAGGCAGCTGCTTCAGAAGACTATGCATCCATTTTTAAAAGAGACAAATTGGACTTCTGCCAGAAAAATCAGCAGCTGAAATTATTTTCATCTCTTTTTCTGAACATTTCAGCTGTATTTTGAGTCTTTTCACTGTTTTCTCCTTGAACATGGCATTTCTTGTTCCTGCTTGCTTTCTGTTGAAGTCCAACCAGTCTGTACCCCAGGCCACACCTCTATTAACAACTTTCAATGGATAGTGAGAAATGACCCTGTGCAGGATACAAGTGGTAAAAATGTTTTAATTCCCTGATTCTTACAAAGTATTTTTCTGGGAGCTCTGGCTAACGGATGATATGGAAACACCTCATATTTGTAGACTACTATTCTTAGCTGATTTTTGGAATATGAGTATGGTTTTTAAAATAAACTTTCAGCTAAGCACATTTGCCTAATACAACAACAAAGAGCAAGATAACCTTCTATGGAGTTGCTATGTCACCCTGCTCTTAAGCTGTAAATTCTTTTGTTATGATCAGTTTTTTCTCATAGTCATCATGAGGATTTATTTATTAATAATATTCGCTGCTAACTGTTATTTATGGGTGATACCATGGACTGAGAATAAGTCATCGCGTCTTTTCCAAATCTCTCAATTTACTTCTGGTGTGAGATTAACAATTTCAAGGCACTTCCAAAGGTTATAGAACAGTTCTTGGCTTTAAAAGAACAAAATGTCATGGAAATGCCACCTCTCAGCTCCCTCCCCATCAGCAATAGTAATATTTGATCAGTGTGTACTTTCCATTCAGCTCAGCATCCTTGGGCTGGTTTGGCACATCTGTTCTTTTGAAGAAATCTTACATTTATAATAACATGATCACAGAACGGTCAAGGAGACCTTCCCTTGGTATTTCACTGAGATTGGTGTACATAATAAAAAAAAGGAAAGACATGAGTAGACTTTAATGAGATGCACAAAGACAAGAGGCCATTGGATTTTTACAGAAGTCAAACAAAAAGAATTTTTGAGAAAGTTTTTTATAGTGAGGGTGGTAAAACACTGGAACAGGTTTCTGAGAGAGATGGTAGATGCCCCATCCCTGGCAACATTCAAGGTCAGGCTGGTTGGAGCTCTGAGCAACCTGATCTAGATGTTCCAGGTCACTGCAATGAGGTTGGACTCGATGACCTTCAGAGGTTGCTTCCAACCCTGTGGTACTCTACACTCGATACGTCTTTACAGTGGATAACCAAGTGGGGGAAGTCATCTTTGCTTTCTGTGATTTCCTCTGGGTTAGTGTAAAAACTAGAGAAACCCCATGTTCTGATCCTCATAATTCATATTCTTATTTTTAAATCATTATGTCTTTGGAGCAGCCAAGCCACAGCTCATCAGTAATGTTCCCACATTGGTTCTGTGGCACCTGCTGTCCAGTAAAGGTGCACCAGTGGGCAATTGTAGGCTTTGCAGGTCCTCAGCTGTGAGACATGGCACAGCAAGTACCACTGAACTTGTACTTGCCCATCTGCTCCTGAACACAGCTGCCTGCCAGACCCATCAGGAACATCTCTGAACCACAGGAAGCCCCATCACCTTCTGCCTGTGAATTACTCTGCACTTCCTTCCACCAGCTCCCAAAGATACAGGGCATGTGCCTAATGGCTCCCCACTAAAATCTTCACAGAAGAATAAGAAAGGGGAAAATACTGACCCTCAACGCCAGCTTAGTGGGAGGCTTTCTGCAGGCTCTTCTTGCTGGAAAGCCAAAGGAAACCAAAGCATAAGCAAAAATTAAGCCAGTTGCCATTCACCCCAAATATGGGCAAAAAGTAGGAGCAGCTATATTACATGCTACTGCCTCGAAAGAAGAGAAAAAGGCTTATTCTTTTAAATCTGTGCAGAGAAACAAAATTCCAGGAGGAAAAAGCACTGATAACAATCTGCTATAAACCCAAGATTAGAGCCCAGACAAAGTAGACTTGTTCTTGTTCTCTAACAAGAAATTTATTAGCTCACACAACATATTCAAAAGAGCTTCTGACCAGGTAATTAGACTCCAAAATTCTGGTTTCAAGGTTTTGCCATATATTACTCTCTGTTTGTTTTTTATCATTCAAGCTCAGACACTCTAGTGATAAACTGTTTGCTCTGTGGCCTTGCTGTGGTACATGGAAAACTTTCCATGACTGTGTTGCTGTGGAACAGAAATAGTTAGGCATGTCTCAAGCAGCTTTTCAAACCTAGTTTGGATCCTGATGAAAAGAAGGACTGCTCGGAGGCTCATCACTGTCCCAAAGAACTTGTTTGTTTCTCTTAAAATGTGTTATATGAAAGAGCATGAAATGCTGGGAAGAGATTTTATTTGATATTCTCTTAATAGCTTTTAGAGGGGCAGAATGTTGTGCAGTTCTTGAAGAAAATATCTTCCCCATTTTTCAGGAAGCATATTAATCTTTATTCATTAATTTTACCTTTATGTAGTGAGAAATGGAGTGTTTAATTGGTTTTCCTTCTGGAGTCTTTTATAGGCAAAATCTTCTGATGGTCCATATCAAGTCTATGTGCCACTGTTTCAGATATAGACAGATGAGAGGAGAGATCCCTGTTTTCTGTCTCAGTCACTAATGTTGTCATAATCTGACTTCATTCTTCCCTTCTGTTCAAAATTTCTCAGGTGAGCCACCTTGTTACTTCATGCTTCTTGTCCTTCTTTGAAGGAATGTCTTCAATTTCCACCATCTCTCCCTCTTTGATTTACTGGGACATAACCTGTAGGGCTAAAAAAATTACGAGGGGCTACTGCAAATGGATAGACAACTCTATCAGACTTACTTGATATTGTATCAGGTAACTCCTAATTTTTCAGGCACTAAAATAAATATTCATGTGGTTTTTATCTTTAAGAAATAATCATTTGTATTTTATATGTGAGGGCAAGAATACTCACTACTTAACTTTACTTCCTCCAGGTCATATTGAAACTCCTCAGGCAGTTTTTTGTGGTTTGAAAATGGTTAATAACCTTTCTTATTGGGCTGATTAATCCTAGCCAGGCCATTAAGCTGTGCTGGAAATTCTGTATATCTTTGGAAGATTTTTCTAAATGTCTTTTTTTTGTTTGGTTTGGTTGGTTGGTAAAGCTTATGACTTATTTTTTTTTCCCTCTACAGATATATCTTAGCGAGTTTCAAGAAAATATTAATCTCAGAAGTGAACAGTAGTCACTAAAAGGCTTGGGGGAAAAACAATCTGTTTTGTCATTGGTGAGAAAATGTGGAATTTTTCACCTTCAAGGAGTGGACATAAAAATCCTGCTGCATTTGTGTTTCCACATGAGCTAGATGCTAGTTTTTCAGTAGATCTATTAACAGAAATATGGCCCCATTAGCTCTCACTGGTAAAGAGACTATTTAGACAACTGATGCTAGACAGTCTAAACTTCTTTCCCTGCAGATGACTTCATACAGAAACATTTGCAGAAATTGCCTACATTGTTTTCAAGTTTACCTACCATCAGATAAATCTGAAGGCTTGAGTCCTTAGGTCTACCCAAATTATGTCAGTGTTATTCTTCTACCACATTTGTTGTCTGTAACCTCATAGAGATGCAAGAACATTGAATTCTGCTGGTCAAACAGGAAAAAGCTGAATATAAGATGGTTCTTGATAAGGGACTTCTTCCATGCCTTTGTGCACATTCTCTGCATTGACGAACATTTTTTTCACATAGATTGTCTTCTCTTGTTTGGCTCCTGCTCTGCCATGCACAATTAATGCATGTATCATAAATCTATTCCCTCACCTAAGCCTGTGTTTATCTGTTATCAAACTTGGACTGTTCAGCTGTATTTCATACAGTTCTGAAGCTTGTAGGGACCTCATGGCATGGCAACACAGCCATGTAACTCTCCCTTCAGGGCTGAGACAGGACTGTACCACAGCTTCTGACACTTCACTTTTCCATACACAGCATTCTCACAGCTAGATTTTCCAGAGATACCCTATCAGTAGCTTAGTACCAATTCCTATTCAATGATCCGTGGAAGGCAGAATCCTAAGCTAATATCCTTAGGGGGAAGAAATACTTGAGCACTCTAGAGCTTTTGAATTGGAAACTTGAAGATCCTGTTATGATGGATTCAAGGTTTCCAGCTGTGACACTATGACCCGCTGTTTCATTTCAGTGATGTCACTTCATAGCATATAAGCAATTTAAAAAGTTTCCCAGGACATCATAATGCTGTTTAATAAACAAATAAACCATGTCTTAAGATTGTGGCTCTGAACTCAGAACAGTTAAAATGGTTTTGACTGTGGACATATCCTGATAAACTCAGATTCTGTGAGTCCCTCAGTCAAATAAAAAAAACCCAACCATGTGAGGATGCTAGCCAGGTGTCTTCCTCACTAGCTCCTGAGACCTTACCAGATAATTAGAGAAGCACATCTGGGTGTTCAAACAAAGTCTACCAACGTTTAAGGACGATTTGGGAATATCAGGGGGGAAAAAACAGTGGGAGGATACAAGACCTCTGCAAGGATGAGGAAAACCCTTGCCAGACAGATTCCAACAGAACTGCTGAATTCTGGTTTTGGCAAACACTTTCCCTGCATGGGAGTCACAGCAAGAAGTCTCCCTCCAAACCTGACTGTGCCTGATGAAGATAAATAAAGTAAAACAGGAAATGGAACGGATTCAAAAATTTAAATAAGCTCTAGGTAAAGCTCTTGCCCTTGTCCAGAGGAGACGCCACATGTTGGTTTTTGGAAGATAGAAGGATTCCTAGGAAACCCAGGCTGGTATGTCTCTGAACAGGGTTCAGTTGTTGGCATCAGTGCACTGCACACCCAGCTTCCTCAGGAACTGCTGGATGCTGTTTTGCAGGTGCTTGGAATTAACATAAACAGTGCAGGTAGAAGGCAATGATAACCAAAGCCACCTGTGTACCTGCAAGTCATGCTGTGAGGACAGTCTTTAGGCTGACACTTGAGTTAACTTCTTCCATCTTTGCCTATGATCAGGAAGATGGCAAGAAAGGGTGTAGCAGGTAGTAACATTTCATGGTCCAGCAGGGAAGCTGTGCTGGAGGAGAGAAGGAAGTGGGGCTGGAAAGCGATAATGGTGCAAGGATGGGATGGGAAAAAAGAACTGAAATGGAGGGGGTTTGGTTTGCTTTCCTAAGAGCAAGTTGCATTTCTGGAGGCTGCTAAAGGCTGGTGGGGGAAAAGAAAGGCAAACATGGGGAAGAGGAAGCTATATGGTGAGATCTTCAGCTTAACGACAGTTGCCTCTCTTTTGTTTTATCATGTTCTATAAAATACTTTCCTTTTGCCTCCCACATGTAACCAAAAGCAAAGAGAAGTGATTTTTGAGGAGGTTTCAGATGAATATGAAAGAAAAGCAATACTAGTGAGGGAAGGGGTGCTATTTTAGTAACTTATTATAAACTAATTTTCTTGAAACAAATTAAGCAAACAGGTAGGATTTGTTTTCAGACGTGACTTTCTCTGAGGAGGGCAGAGTTTTAGATGTGGTGCCTCATGGAGAAATGGACTGCCAAGACACCTGAGAAACATCAAGGACTGTGTGTTGTAGGGATAGTGGAAAATCACCATCATGTTCCAGAGCAACACTGCAGCTCCAGAGCAAGTCCAGGTTTTGTGGTGGGGAGGGGTGAAGGATATTAGTTAACCTTAGATGAAAATATAACTGAATGTGCTGAAGACTTTCTGCAACAGAAACTGATTGTATCTTGTGTATAGATAAAAGTGGATGGTCAGAAATGTTTCTCTTCTGGTGAAGTTTCTGCCTGGAACTGTAATTTACTGCAAATCAGGGGAGAAATGTAAGAAGAAATATAGAGACGTTTTTATTGTAGGACAAATTTTCAGGGCTGTAACCATGGAGTCATACACTCTGGTGCTGTCATGATTAACATCTTCACTGCTGTCAGAAAGCACATGTACTCCAGCAACATATTTCTCCTGACACTATTCCCTCTTTAAGGGATTACTGCTTTGGTTGTCACACTCATATGCTGAAAAACAGCTGGAGCATCCTGCAGGGAAATGCTCTGTATAAGGACTTTCTTAAGGCCCAGTGTGACCACAGAAATATTTTTGTACTTCTTTATAGACCGCTGTGGAAAGAAAAAGTGATACCAGAAGAGGCATAGTAAATAATATGAACAAAAGTTTGGAGAGGTAATGCATTTCGTATGCCATGATTTATACCAATGCTTCACAGCTAGAGATTGAATTATGACTTAAAGTATATGGGATAAAGAGAGTGATTTTCTCTCACACTTGCCTACTGTCAGTTTCATTATTTTTTTTAAAAATTTATTAATCCATAAGATGAATTGCTAAAGGAGGAGGATTTTCTTATGAAAGAATGCCTTTTAAATGCCTTCTGATTCTCTGCTGGATTCAGAGACCCAGACAGTGCTTTTGTTGGTCCAACTTAAAGTTTAGTTTTGCTTCTAAACTCAGTGAAATGATGTGACCTGGGTACCAGCCTGTCTAAACAAGAGCAAAACTTGGGCCATAGACTGCAAAATCTGCTACATTTCTTTTCAGCTGACTGTATTCTGAGGTGCTGTATACCTATCAGCAAGCAAATGTGCCCTTTTCTGACTGCCTCTCAGTGCATACTTCCTTACAAAGGTTCCTTGCTGGAGTTGCTGTGAAACGGTCACTGAACTGAAAAAAAAGTAATTACCCAGACTTTTATTTACTGATTGTCAGCTGATACAATACAGTTCATTCAATCCCAGGCTAATAAAGTCCTGAAGAAACACTGCTATGGACAAGTTCTGACCTAAGTGTTTTCTCATTTCATTTAAGCTTTTATAAAATCCTGTTCAAAGGACATTCTAATGGAAATAAAGCATTAGGACTTAATCCCTAGTGGAAGTTACCCAAACAAAACATTTAGTAGAAGCAGACATTTCAAACTGCTTTCACTGATGGGCCAAGATCAGAGGAACTTTTCAGGATTTCAGTTTCACTTCACCATGGGAATGGCAATTTTTAATATTTAAAAAAAACTGCACCATAATAAAATTACAACAACTAGAAACACTGAAAAGAGGAGGAAATATTTTTTCATCCCTAATACTATTTCATGGCAAATTCACCTGTGTCTTCCTTCTTTTCTTTCTTGTGGAGCAAGAAGGCTTCTTCTTACCAACGTATTTTGTAATACCTAATGAAGCAGCAATCACTGTTACGCTAGCAGAGGCACAGAGGGTGGATAAGAACCCCTTTTGGCTCCCTATGACCATTTTGTAAAACAGGGTCAGTAAATTCGATTAAATGTAGCACTGGGATTGAAGAAGCATCCAGCTACTGAAAAGATTATAACATCTTCTGACTACAGATCAAGTTTTCTGCTTATAAGCACATTTTACTGTGGTGAAATGTTCAGAGAACAGCCGAGTTTTTGTTTTCATGTAACATTTTTGCATTTGTCAAAGGTTATGGGGCTTCTTTCTGCATTTGTGGGTTTAGAAGGGCATCACCTATTTTCCTGGGTATTAGCAGTGCTGTCAACACACTTAGTCTCATTACTTATACCTCCCTCTCTAGTGAAGAAGGATTATAGATGAAGTGGGTGAAGCTGATGTGTTTGTTCTTTCAGAAAATAACAGCTTTCACTGGCAAAACCTCAAATTACATTTAAGCTTGCATTATATTGGCCATTGCCCCTTTGTTATACCTTTTTGATCCCACTGCAGATTGTAAAAAGTTTTCAGCTGGAGCAACCTTGGCTTAGAAGAAGATCTGGGATTCATACAGCTTTGTCTGGAAGGGTCCTAAAAGAGGTTTTCTTTTTCCATTTTTTCCTACATGATGTTTAGTCGTAATGAAAGAAAGAAAACAAGATGCTGCGATAGTCAAGGGTTTTATTTGCATATTTTTAGGGTCTCTTGACTAGATATCTTTTAAAAATTCTGCTCTAAAAAACTGTGGGGTTTTTGGTGCTGAAGCCCACAGAACACCCTGAAGAGATATTTCTTATTTAAACTTGTCCATAGAATTAGTTTATACATAAAAGTAAATATTTTTATATTGCCAGAGTTCAAACCTAATGCTGTGTGCCCACCAGTCATTCCATTCCAAAAACTAACTGTGCTTTCCACGTGAACTCAAGTTCTGGGTGACTGGCTTTTTCCTGGCCCTTGAAGCTGACCCTCAGAGTACAGCATGCCATCATCTTGCAGTGTATCATGCCGCAGAAAGCCTGGAACGGAGTTAAACATTATGTTGGTCAGTGAATTAACCAGGCTTTTCCCAACAATTATTTTCTTCCTCTGGTAATCGCTAGTGACTTTAAAAAAACAAACTATGTTTGGATTCAAAAGACCAGCTCTCAGAGGAGTTAGTGTAATTCCCATGTTGTAGAAGGCCAAGTGTTCTTTCTTAGTTTAGTCCTTGCTTAACTGCTTTCTTCAAAGCTGAGTATGCTTGGATGTATTCTTTGGAATTTGAATGTTAGGAAATGGAAAATTAAAAATAATAATGGAGGAAATTCCCATCTGGGAAATGTGCTGTGTATTCAAAGCACCTTTGGTTGCAAGCTAGCGCTTTGTGGCCTTGACACATATTGTACCTAGAGATCAAGCTTGGATTTGAGCTTTCCCAAGGTTTTTAGTGAGGGGGTGGGGGGCCTGGGAGAGGATTAATTCAGCTCTGTCTAACTCCATTGCTCTTAGTAGTTCTGGTACCTGCTGCAAGGCCAGATGTGCCTTTTTCACAGGAAAGGGAACACAGAGCTTGCCTTGGCTCTAGATTCAGGCCCATGACCAAGACTGTGCCTCTGACTCCTGTACAGAAAATAACCATTTCAGTGGCAAAAGGTGAAAAAGGGATAGTCCTCTGCCTTGTCTTATAGTCAATCACCAGAAATGTCTGCGCCCTGGGGGAGGGTGTGTACAGAGTCTGTGGACAAAGCAGTACTAGAAGAGTTTGCTGAAACTTTCACAAAAAGTGTAAGAAAATTGTCTCTTTTCTGGCATAGATAAAATAATCATTGCTGGTTGAAGTGTAGGCCTCATAGAAATCTCAATGACTTTGTGAGCTGTGCAGGCAGAGTTTATGAGGAGCCAAATAAAATCCAGAGATGGTGATGATCTTCCTATGGAAGTGTGGGTCTGGGAGAGCAGCAGCCAAGGACAGTGTGCATAAACATCTCACAGATTTATATGAAGCATGAAGCCAAGAGAGAGAAGGAGCTCTCAGGGCTCAGCTGGAAGGAGGCTTCTCATCATGAGCAAAGGAAGTGCTTCCTTGAGTGCTCAGAGGTGCTTTGTTTATGTAATTTGTAAATAAAAGAAAATGTCAGAAAGAGAGGAAATGAGTAGTTGGTATAAAGTTTGTGTAGGGGCAGGGTAGCATAAAAGCCTTCTCTTCAGCTAATTAACAGGACAGGTAGTAGGGTGCATTTGAAGTACACTCCTCTCATGAGCCAGATGTCCAAGAAGACATCCTGCTCTCCTGAGTTCCTAGATTGGTAGTCTTACAGTCTGTGCCATAACCAAACCAACTTGTGACAAAGCTATAGCAGAGAGCTACTCACAGTCACTTGTCTGTGGGTCACAGAGAGCTGCGGGTCTGAGTTCACTCAAAAGCAATCCTATTTTACTACTTTCCCCTGTGATGCCACACTATCTAGAAGCAGACCATAATTCAAATTTAAGAAGAAACTAAAATCTTAGCTCTGGCTCTTCATGACTCTAAGGTAATGTTACTTAATAATTCTTTGATATGTGCTTGATCTGCTGAAGACCAAAAATTTCTACTTTTCCTTGAGACCATTGTGACCATGTGCGTGTGTTTGAAGGCATTTGACTAATTAAACTGTTTTACAGGATTCATGTAACTTCAATCTCAGATATTCTACAATTTAAAAAAAAAATTGTGCAATTAATCTCATTCTTACATCTGTAGTGTTAGTCATGGCTGTGAGCTTTGTGGTGGAAGGCCAGTTTTCAATACAATGAGTTCTTTGCTGTTTCTTGGTCATTCACTTGTGAATTGTCATTCACTTGTGTTGTGTTTGGCAGTTGCATACTTCTTTTCTGAAAATGTCTGTAGAGTTTGGCTCTCACATTTCTATAAATTGCTATGGCGTCCAGTGTTACTGGTTCTCTTGCTCTTCAGGTGCTCCATCCCTCTGATCATCTCCATGGCCCTGCTCTGGACTCAGTCCAACAATGTCTTTCCTATGCCAAGAATTCCACTACTGGACACAGTACTGCAGGGGGGGATCTCACTTATCTGAATGCAAAAGTTATTCCTTGCTTGTTATTTCGCATACAAAACTAGATTAATTTTTGCTTCTCAATTTGCATGTTACTACAAGTATCTGTTGATGTAGGAATACTGAGAAAGTTAATCCCTTATTGCAGGGGAGTATTATATTTCTGCAAAACCTAAATCTTGCATAATAATCCATTTGCCTAGTGTGCTAATCCTGCCATTTGACTTAAGAAAGTGGCACAGAACACACCATGTGCCACAAGCCCTGCAGTGTGGCAGAAGCAGCACAGCAGCTATCTCTGAAGTGAGCTGTCTTGCTTGTACTTGGTGTGGGGTCTTTGAAGCAAATACAAACATAGAAGAAAGAAAGAGAAGAATATGATGATTAAACAAATTTCTGGGTGTCTATGAGCAACCAGTGTGAAGCAGAAGTAAAATGCATAATGAACTTCTAGGGCACGCTAAGCAAGGTGGTTTTGTAGAGTTATCCAAGCCATTGTATATGACAATGATAAAGTTTTATGTATCGGTTGAGATCACCCAGATTTAACAAAGCTTAATGTGAATTCAAATGGGTACTGATGAGGATTAGTATGTTGGTGAGAAGAATGAGATGGATTAAACATTTCCCTGTTATTCCTTACAAAGAGATAAAATACCTTGATTTCTCTAGCCTGGTTGGCAGATGCTTATAAGGGGATAGGACAATTATTTGTAAATGGATTGGAGGATTATGTATCAGGGAGGGAAAAGTCTTATATAAAAAGATAATATTAATCCCAGATCAAGTGTTTATTACCTAGTCAATTTAGGCCGGAAACTGAAATGTTCCTGAACACTCATAGAGAGAAGTTCCAAATAGGACAGGAAGGATCGAGGAGTTTAAATTGTTAGGAGATTGAGCATGATAAGACCAATGGAAGGGATTGTGTAACTAATTTGGAGAATTCCTGAAGATAAGAATCCATGTGTATCTGCTAGGTTCAAAAGGAAACCAGATCACTGCTTGCCCTGTATTTATTTTTTTATAATCCTATGCTAAGGCTTCTGCCCCTTTCTTGTAGGAATCAGCAGAGATTTGTCCCTCGCAACTATTTAACAAACTTTGTTTAACAGTTTTCTTGCTTATTGCAGGGATCTAGCACAGCGGCAGTGCCTTCACTCTATCTTCTGTTGTCTTCTGTCTACAGCTGTATCGTCTGAGCTGTTTCTTAGGTCCATATTTGGTTATCAATATTGGGCAGGTATTGTGTGGCAAGTGGGCTCCAGGACAGCTGTTGCATGATTTCCTGGGACTGCAGGAAGCCTTGTTGTGGGACTTATATCTCAGTTCTCCATTCTTGCTAAAGAGAGAGCTGCTGTTTCTCTTTTTCCCTCAAAAGGTGTTAGTAATCAAGTAGTGTTCTCCCGGCCTCTGTTTATACAGACAGTTTGTGTCTTTAAAGACTCATTATTTTTTTTGTTTTGAACATTTCAATAGACACATTGCTGTTTACTCAAGCAAAGGTCTGGAGTACAACTGAGTACTTGTCCTGCTGTGCTGACTGAATCCAAACTTATTTTGCCTGTTATTCCTCCTTTCCAGTGCATTAAAAAAAATTACCACAGGAGAGAAGCACTCTCTGTATTCCTTAAATATTCCTTGTGCCTCTGTGTTGTGGCAGAGCTCTGTATGTAACAGAAATGACAGTGGAAGAGATCTTCCTCCTTAGGTTGCACAGCCAAGGAGCAGTGCTACATACTTTTTTCTCTCATGGCTTTTGCACAGGTGAAATAGCAATGAAATTTCAGAGAGTAGCAGTCATACCCTTATCTATCAGTTTATTTTGCTCAGTAGTGTATAATTAATTCCTTTTTTATTTCTGTAGATAGCTGTTTAAAAGCACTTGCTGTAGAGCCAGATACAGCGCATGCTTTAAGCTGAGGAATAAAAACACACTGCCAGCTACAAGGTCTTGTTGCTGTAATTTTCCTTGTGACCTTTAACAAACTCATACCATTGTTATTGTGCACAGAATCCAGCAAGGCTATAATCACCATTAAAGAGGGTGGTTAGTTTGGGTTTCACTATTGGAGGGCAGATGGGAAAAATATTTATGTTTTTTGGGGTTTTTTTTTAGGACAGGAATAATCTTTCCTGTTTACATTTGTGGAGTGAGCACAGCCAGGTCCATGCAGTGACTGGGACTCCTGTACCACAGTACATGACTATTTATGTCCTTACTTTTCTCATCCCCCATCACATTGACCAGTGGATAAGCAGGTTCTCTCCAACTGAGTAAGATGTCTAAATAGTTAGGAACCACTGCAGTAGGAAGAAACTATTTTTCTTCTGAGCTGCAGAAATATAATTCCCCCACATCTTGAATCCTCCATCCAAACTTTCTGCCAGTAAAAATAAAATACAGGAAAAAAAAAATGTTATAAACCTCTCCAGATTTAACAATTGCGTCTTTTCTGAGGCCTCCACCAGTAGACTTTCTCTTTCACTGTTTCCTGCCTTTCTGCCCCCTGGATACTCACTCTCATCTTCCTCTAGCCTCTGCATGGGCAAAAGGAGGTGTACAGCATGCCAAGTTCTGAGCAGTGTCCTGCCTGTCCCAACTCAGCAGGGAGCTGCTGATTCCCTTCTGCAGCCTTTCCCTTCACTGGTGTTGTCTATCACCATGCAAATCTCCTACAGCACTGCAGGAATTTGGGACCTCCTCAATCCATCTGTCAAATATGGCTAAAACTTCCTGTCATATTTGGAAATCATTAGGAAATGAAAAGGTGGACAGATGTACAGTACTATTCTATAAAGCCCATTTAGTTAGCAAAGTTCCCTGAGAAAAGAAGATTTCTGGTTGTAATGTATACAGATACGTATTTCTACAGGACATACAACATTCTGCACAAAGAGATAATTGGAGTGGGAGAGGAAGGAAGGAGAGGGATGATTGGATCATCTCATGGAAAGTAACAATGTCATACCACACCTGGATGCTGCTGACTTTTGTTTCTCACACAAGTGCTAATGAAATATTTTGTGGTTGGAAAAAAAAAAAAAAAAAAAAAAAAAAAAAAAAAAAAAAAGGCTTGGAAACTCAGTATCCAAAGGGTTTCAAAACTTTATTGTATGTGCCAAATATTTCCAGCTGTTGTTGCCTTCCACTTATTTCCCACAGCATCTTGGCCTGGGTCTGCTAGTGATCTTTCTTCATTGATGGCATGAGATGTTAGCTGAGCCAATGTTTATGCTGCTCAGAAAGATATCCCTCAAGCCTTACTTCATTAATGATTTTAAGGCTTGTTAACCTGTTTATCTTCAAAGGATTGAAGCTTTTAGTGCTAAATAAAGTGGACGGCATTTACATAGATTTTGATAGTGAGCACAATTGGATATCAGACTCCAGTCTGTGTTATAAACTAGGAGCCATCACGCATACTTCAGTTGCTTTTCACTAAGAGGAGGGAGATTAGGCTGCATACATGGGTGTCTGAAGCAGCATTACATCTGCTCACTCCAAACCATCAAGAGCTTCTAATGTACAGCTTCTTCAAAAGAAAACAGTTGCTAAGACATTTGATCATGGAAAATTTGGGGATGGTTTGCTATAGCTTCTGTGATCATCCATGGATTGCCTTGTGCCATAGCATAATCTTATAAGTGGTTTAATTTAATTAAAACTAGATAAACAAGGGATATCTTGGATATTGTGGGACCGGCTGCTTTCTATCATGAGACTTTAGAAAGTCCTATATGCAAAGCAGTTGCAAAATCTGTTTAAATTTTCTTACATATCAGCCCTACTATGTGTCCTGAAAGAGTTGATGTCAAGCTACTCAAGTTACTCAGAACTACACTCTGGTTGATTGACCTGCTTTTTGTTGTTGTTTTGGCTTTCAAACACTTACTAGAATTGAAGGAAGTTTTTGCTTTTATTTTCCACTGTTTGTGCTGGTGCTGCTTTAATTCTGTTTTGTTTTGGGTTGGGTTTTTTTTTTTGGTGACAAAAACATCCTACTTGTTGTTAATGTTGTAAACATTTACCTAGCACTTTGCAGTTGCTAATGAATTAATTTCTCTAATGCTGGGTAAGTGTTATGCGTATTTTAGAGCTCAGGCCTGTTGAGGAGACATACCTAAGGCCCTAAAGTGTGCCAGTAGTGTAGATGAGGATTTAATTTGAGAACCTTACTGTGACTCACTGTAGTTAATGTGCTAGCAGTGTCAGTCTGTGGTTTGTATATGAGCCGGGATTTGCAGTATTGAAGAGATTACATCTTTCTTATTGTTCTAAAGCAGCTCTTTCTGGTTGTGTTCATTTTCCTTTGAGAACTGGGTATTTTTGAAAGCTTACTTCTGTGTAACTGTAATGTTAAGTTTATTTGAAAGGAAGTTTCATTTACAGTTAAAGCAAACCATTAACTGTTTCAGTACCAGCCCTAGAAGTTAGACTCCGAAAGTTGAAAATCCCCCCTCCTCCCATTGACGGGACAGAGAGAGACAACCTGTTCTCATTTCTACTTGCCTGTCTGCAGGGACATACAGAACCAATTTGTGTTGCTGAACCTCAGAAGTGCTCCCTTGCCTTGTATGACAGAGCTATGGGTAGCACAGCCAGGAGGAATGCCACATCCCCCCTGTGTGTTCTAAAGCAGCCTCAGAGTAAATGGACTAGGGGTTGAGCAGAACAGGCAGATTCTGCCCTAAAGGCCTCTTTGGCCTCTTTTCACTCCAGCTCAGAAAGGTATCACCCTGCTGTTTCTGGGAAGATGAGGAAACAACCCTTCCTTTTATTTATATATTCTCTCATTGATATTATTTATCAATCACAGAATCTCCATGCAGAAAAGCTGTCACTTGCTTTATTACCAGCAGCTCAGAGCTGGTAGAACAGAGCACAAGGCACCACTAACAGCACTGGTGTAACAGAGGAGCAGTTCATGGGGTATAAGGTTCTTGTATTTCATGTTTGCATTCAATGGTTTTGTTTCTGTTATTTAAGCTTCCATATTACTGGGTCTACACTCACAGCCTGAACTGTATCACTTAAGTACACATGACTATGGCTATGGTTTGGTTTGGGTTTCTTCTGCCCATGAATACACTTTATATTGCTTCAATCTCTCCTTCAGAACTCAAGGCGGAACTGAAAACTTGCTGAAAGAGATACATCAAGGGAGGGGGAGGGGGAAATAATTTACCAGTCATATATTACTTGCTTCTCTTTTTTTCCCTCATCACTATTTCCAGATGTTGCAAAATGAAACTTAGAGCTCAAAAATGTAGAGGTCAGGATTTGTAGCTAAACACCCTTTTTAAAGGCTATTTATTTGAGTGAAGTAACAATGCCAACTAGTGGTCAGATCGTTCATGGAGAAGAGGTTGGTAGTCTAGTGAAAAAAAAAAAATCAAAATGTATGTCAATCATAACAATTTTTGTGACAATCTCACTAGTCATCTAGGGAAAAGACTGTAATTATTGATTTTGTTTAATAGGCATTGCAATTTCTAACATAACAGGTCTATCATTAGATTAACCATATGCTGTCCTGGAACCATGCATTAATACACTGTTATGCTCCTCTTTTTTTCCAAAATTAATTCATCCCACTCGTGATCTGATTGATTACCTGTGCTAATGGTTCCAAAACCTAAAGAAAGATTAAGTATCATCTTCATCTTGTTTCATAATAGTACCTAAGAAAAGTTCTTCTTTTCTAAAATATAGATGTCCATTTGGGCTTGAATAATCCACTCTGGCTTCTGTTTCAAAGTCTATGGTTATTCTAATAACAAAGGGTAATCTTTCAACATCACTAGATGCTTTTTTATTTCCCTCTTCAATTTTAATTTTAAATGTATATCAACATATCAAAGTTCATGAGGTGTTGTGCCACAAGTTGTTCTTTTTTACTTTCCTCTTAAGGATTCTTTTGACATCAAGATAGCTAGATTTTTGGATATATATCTAAATATTACTGCCTGTAATCTGCATGCTAATGTTTAAATTTAATTATCATCATTATATATTAAAGAGGTAAATGTGGAAATAATCTATTTGGATTTTTTTTTTTTTTGGGTTTTTGGGGTGGTTGGTTGCTTATCGTTTTCCCCTTTCAAAACAGTGTCCTTCCTATAGCATTCACCTACCCCTCAGCTGTTTTAGAAAGATCATATGCTGGTGATTTCACTAGATGATACAGGGAAAGGCATCAATCAGGAAGACAGCTCTCTGAGTTCTACACACTGCTTAAAATTACAGTATCTTTTAATCTGCATCAGCTACATATTTTCACATTCTGCAGTATCTATGTGCTGTGCCTTCAGAATCTACATCCTGTTCATCTCTTGATGTGTCTGATGTTGGGGTGCACTATTCTTTTAGTGATAAACTATGGGAGACATTCCCTGGAGTTTCTCCTAGAAACTGGCCTGACTACCTACCTACATGACTTTTGAAAAGTTAGATTTGCTTTTCAGATCAGGTACTTGTAATTATTAATTTTGCATCATTAATTTTGAGCATACCTATGCCATTCATCATGTTTTATGGCTTTTTCAAATAATAATGACCTTCTATGCTCTGTGAAGTCAGCTAGCTTGTGTGTGTCTCCAGTTCCTTATAAATACAATAGCCATCCATATTTTGTTGTATCCAGAGGCAAGCCCAATTCATGACGCTTAATGAACTTTAGATCAATTCCTTGATCTCATGTGTTTTGCTGTGATGCTAAGAGAGTAGTACTGACTCGCTTTGAGCTGCACAAAAATGTGGATCACACTTGAAAAAAACATTTTTAGGGCTAGTTGGTTTATTTGTGCCAAAGCTCAAAATCCTTCTTCCCCTTCTGGCAGGCATCTGTATGCACTGTGCTCTTCCAATATAGAATATGCCTGAAAGCCCTCTTCTCCTTCCTGAAGCATCAGGAATTGAGGCCTGCTGCCTGTGTCTGGGAAGTCGTCCAGCGACTACCTGTGGCACTGTTCAGTGTCAGACTGAGCATCCTTATCCAATGTGGTTCTTCAGCTCTGTTTTCACCTTCCTGAAGGACAAATACTGATCTTTGGTGTTCAGTGTTTCAGAGCATCGTATACTCCAAGGCAATCCTGAAGCTACCTGTGTATTTTGGAAGTCTGTGTGGATGCTTCCCATTCTCTTGTTTGCCTGCATCTCTGGCTTTTTTGCATCCCTATAGGGTTTCTGGGTTTCTCAGTCATTGTTCTGATTCCAGACCCTGGGGTCTTGATTTTTCTTCCCTACCTTGCTTGTTCAGTGCTGGCAAACCTAGAGGGCACACTTATAGCAGCCATAGTTTGTTCATTTATTTTTTAATCTGTGACTACTTTGAAGATCATTTACTAACAACCTTCACAGGAACAGCTTTCTAGCATTGCTGCTGAGTTTGGAAGTTCTCCATGTTGCTAGTTGCTCAGCTTTCTCAGACCTGGTTTTTTGCTTTTTCTCCATTTGACTCTAAGCCCCATGGTTTGCATATTGCTTTTATTCTCCACTTCAATTTTATTATTTTATTTAATTTTAGCTCAGAGACATCAAATGCTGGCTGCATTTCTGGATATATGTATTTCCTGCTTTCTTGCCCTTTGTAGCCTGAAGGCAGCCTAAGTTCATAATTAAACTACAGGCAAGATGGGAAAAGAGAACTGTTTGTTCCATGAACTCAGCAGCATTAACCATTAACTATGCCTCTGTTTATTTATTTTTAATGAAGGAAGAAGGGGAAAAAAGAATAGCATCCCTCTCTCACCTGTATTAATACATGGCTTTTATGGAGGTTGAAAGCTAGGGAAGAGAGAGGTACCACCATTGCTTCATGTGATTTTTTTTCCACTTCTACCCCTGTAAAAAGGATTCCAAAATTTATTTCTCCCACCCAGTTTTTGCCTCTTTTTTTGTCTCCCCTTGCCCTTGACCTTGCATTATCAGAAACTTTTCTAAGAAGAGGAGGGAATAGAAAAATGAAACAGTGCTCAATCCACCATTCTGCTCCCCATTGCAGCGCTTCCTGGCAGAAGAATGCTGCTTTCTTGCTTTTGGGGTTTCTCAGTTGCTAGGAATTCAAAATATTTGTGGCTTTTTAAAAAATAATTTTGGAAATTGCGTCAGTGCTGAGGCCCTGGGGCTGGAAATGCCAAGTGTTACCTAAGTGGAATACTTGGCAAGCCAGCATGGCACTGTGTGATAGGAGATGAACCTGGGGCAAGAGGAGCCAAGCACCAAGGGTAGAAGGCCCCCAGTTGTTTCTGAGTCTCAGTTGGGCAGAGGAGCAGTGTCCTGATTGCAGAAGGTTGGCTGCTGACCTGAACATTTGTCCTTCACAAGAAGCAGCCCACACACAGATCTTGGTGGCAGAGGGAAACCAGAGACTAAATGGAGAAGTGAGCAGATAAGGATCAGAAGCTTTTGACTGGTAGAAAGAAATGGGTTCCTGAAGTAGGACGAAAGTTGAGGGAAACCCAACTAGCCTTAACCTGCCATGCTTCCTCCTTTCAAGCCTGCTGTTTGCCACAGGAGTCTGGGCAAATACAATTACATTTTTTCCCCACCCTGTACAAAACTGTCCTACCTGGTGGATTCTGGAATGAATGATGAGCAAAGTCAGGAAACAAGACGCCTTGTTGTAGGAGTCTGTGGACAAAGAGCTCCTTACTGTGAAGTTAGTGGAAAAAAACAGAGATGTCCCTCCATCACACTGGCATAACATGCAACTCTGTAGAGTAACACAGAAACCAAGGGAATTCTGCCATCTCTAGGGAAGGCTTAAGATGTTAAAAATCCTGTTTTTCTTGGCATGTAAGGAAATATTGGTTGTTGTTTTAAAATGAATATTTCAGTAACACCAGCAGAAGGATTTACAAATCTCATGTACAATAAGGAGGAGGATAGTGTCTGTGCAAGTGACAACTATGAGAAAGAATCTGGAGCATTCAAATATGTTCCATTTGCTGTAAACATATAAGTTTGTTAGTGTAGTGCTCTTTACAATATATTGATCATTTGGCTGTTTGGTTTCTTCTTCACAATCTGGATGCCTGTTTTCAGTAGAAATGACCCTTCTTAAATTAAGAGACCCTTTGTTATCTAAGGAAAGAATTTTATGTTTTCAAGAAATTCTACTCAAGGAGAAGGGAATTTTTTAAAATTATTTTTTAATTTTTTTTTCCTGTCCCAGGTGTTCTTGCTAACAGCTACGTGGTGTTTAGTGCAATGGTCCAACTGCTTTGCTCCTAGGCACTGCCTGGTATTCTAAGAAAGTTTGGCTAAATCTGCACAGGATTAGTCACTTTCAGTGTGAAAGAATGTTCAAGAATATACTCATAAATATTGCTCAGTACCATTTTGCAACAATATACATGAAAGAATTCTCCAGTTGCCATTATAATATCCTACAACTAGCACTAGGCTGCTGCAGCGAAGTTGTTCATACATAGCTCTGGGGAAATTTTTATGGCCTGTGTTGCAAACTTCTCAAAATCCGAACCAGAAATTTTCCCTGTTGGTTCAGTTAGGTCCCCCATGGCTTGCCTCACTCTGTTTCCAAGGGTTTTGGGGACCAGGGCCCCATTTCTTTCTCTTCAGAGATGGAGCTCAGATGTGATGCACATAGGACAGCGTGGGCTGTGCTTCTCCAGATGTCTTGGAGAACACAAGTGTAATGCTGACTTGAAGTAAATGGAAGACATATTGCTACGACCCCTTCTACCTTTCCAGGGATTTGCTTTGGGGAATGCTGAGCTGGCTAATGTATTCTGCTCTACTTCTTCCTCTAGGCAAGTACCCTTCTCCTGGACAGATACCTGGACTGCAGAGACTTTAACTGATAAATATGACTGTCTAACATCCTTTTCCTCACATTGCTATTTTATTTTGAAAACTGTTTTGTTCTTATTGACATCTGGTAACTGACATCCAAATTTTTGAAATCCTGGAAAAGGGAGGAGCTCTGACTCTTTGCTTTTATCCTGCAAGGACAGTCAAGGAAGAGGCAGACTTTGGCTGACCACCCAGCTACAGGGAAAGAGTATGGCAAATGGGAATATCACCAAAGCTGAGCAGGTAGAACTAAAAAGCCACAACAGATTTGGTGATCTGAGGCAAGGTGGAAAGAGTTGCAGATAAGAGGGAGTGTGTATATGGTGTGAGGGTGAGCTGGAAGAGAATTGGGGAGCAGAACAGAGAATTGAGGATGAGGGGAGGAATGAGAAGATGTTGGTAAGAGGCTCCAGAGTGGGTTGTGGGATCAGAACTAAGAATTTGAAACAGAAGAGGGTTTAATGAGGAGATGCTCTTGAATGGGAGAGGCAGAGGGCACTGTGGTTGACTTTTGGGACATTTGAGAAAAGGGGAAATGGGGTATTTGAAACAGGAGTGGTGCAAAGGGATTTGGGATGGGAGGAAAGCTGGAAGGAAAGGGGATGATGAGGACAAATGGAGAAGAACACAGATAATTTGAACTTTTAGTAGCTCACTGAAGTACAGGGAGTTGAGGGATAAGACATCTGAGTCAGAAGAAGGAGAGGTTAGAAGGATGATCAAGGCTGCGTGGACCTCTAGCTCAGGAGGGACTGTGATTAAAATAGGGACAATTCTTGTCCCTGTTCATCTACCTTTCTCATTTGGACACCTCAAAGCAGGACTCAGAAAAAAAAAAGACTTCCAAACCCTCTTCTTTGCTTCTGCTTTCTGCTCCAGACCAGCAGGAGCCACCAGTGAAACCCTCATGTCATCCTTGCCTTCTTTCCTAATCCCATGCCATAGAGGTGGCACACCAAGCAATACAGCAGAAACTCAAACTCACAGAGTCCAAAGTTCTTGGTGGTTCCAGTTCCCTGCAAGGGGAAGGTTTGACCGCAGGCTGACTTCTTCTTTTAGGTAAACTTGAGCTTTAAGCACATGTTCAAACATGCAGAATTACAACAATGGCCATGATCATGATTTTTTGTTTCTAAATATAAACCATAGTTAGGGGGAGATAAGAACAACTTCATCCAGGTTTCTGTACATTCCCACATTGTTTGCTATTACTGCAGGCGTGACACTATGTCAAAATCCATTACACTTCCATTTTCAGATTAAAAGATTTTTATTAACAAAGTCTGAGTTTTAATGAGTCTGTTAAAGGAATTCTACAGAAATCACTAAACATAAAAATGCAATAATTGCAAACATGACCTACTAACTTGCTATCACGTAATGTAAAAAAGCATCATTGTGGCCTTCCAAAACCTAATAATTTATAATAATTCTTTTAAAATACTTTATGCACATTATAACCAGAAACAAGTCCTGTGAATTGTTTCAAATGAATCTGTATTCTTCTTCAGTGGGATGATTTGTTAAAAACATTTACTAAAAGTTGGATAGGAAGAAACAAAAGTGTATATGCATGCCCTGGCAATTACAAACTCTTTTGTGTTTCTTTTGTGGGGAGACTAGACCATTCCCCTGCAGGCTCTACTTACAGACATTGCTGTGACTGTATCCTTACACCAGTTTTAAGTTTTCCATTTGTTTTAATGCATTTCATATTTCAATACTGGCAATTTTCAATAGATAAACTCTAACAGGAGAGAAAGTGAACAAAACATGAAATCTTTTATTTGAGTTGCTTAGCCTTTGACTGTCACCAGTAAGCAAGCAGCTGTGGAGTTGTTGGTGTTGTACAAAGAGGAATACAAACCTCCGTGCAGAATTTTCATGAAAATTTAATATGTGACCTCAATAAAGTACATCTGCAGATAAGTAATATAAAAAGTATTGCAAACTTTTTTTCCAGGGCTCGGAGCATAAAAACAAAGGTTTGTCTTCAGGCAGTCACCAGATATAGAGTAAGAAACAGCAGCCTCAGGTCCTCGCCATTGATTTTATAACATTTTCCAACAAACTGTTAAGGTTTATTTATCTATCCTCTTGACCTTGATTACTTGCTGTAACTGGTGCTCAGTTACATAAAATGGCATCTAGGGCTGAAAAATACTGGAGCTGGTATTGTACTCATAATTATGACATATAATTTAACTTCCTAAAAAACTCAGGCAAGCCACCTACTTGTTTGTTAGTTTTAGATTAAAGAGCAAACCCATGAATGTTATGTGGCTTAGAGTGAAGAATTTATCTAGTGTAGTAGTAAATAAAAATAAGGAACATCAAATAACTTCACCTGCAGATGAATTTCAAGATTTCTTTGTCTCTCTTTAATGAAAGTCCTCCTTGTCTACTGAGGACATCCAGGCTCATGTTTTGTATTAAATCCATTCCCTGCATGAAGGCCAGTATCACTTAGGATAACAGGGTACTAAATAATCTTCTGTGCCTTTTTATAGAATCTTTCAATTCCAGATCTTCGTGTTAGTGTAGCAACCTTTTGTGTTTCCAGTATTCCACAGCAAGTTGTTGTTAGAATCCAGAACAAGGGGTTGAAGCTCTTGATCCCGCTCTGTGATCTAATGATTATATGCAGGTATCTGTCCAAATGCATACTGTTTTACTTACCTTCCAAATATTTGAAAAACAACCAAACTCAGGTTTGCAGATAGGTCAATGCTTGAAGTCGGGGCCCTGAGAGTGCCAGAAAAACACTCACTGACTTCACATGCCCTAATTCCCCCAGAAATACTTATCCAGAGCTCTTGGAACAGCAGATACAAGACAAAACCTGCATCACTAAGGTAATAAATATCTCTGCTTTAGCAAGCAGTGTGGAATGGGGAAAATCTTCACCTCTTTTTATATTTCTGGTTTTAAGGTTTTGCAAAGTAACACATGATAAAACTTAAGCTTTGGTTGCCAAATGCTGTCCTGATATGCACAAACATGACTTTCATTGACCTTTTGATGGAGGGTTATGGACTTCACTGAGTATTGAACAGAATCACATAGCCTTGGAGTGGGAAAGATAAGTAACTTTTAGGGACTTCAAAAAATTTCTTACTAAGTCAGAAGTACCTGATGAGCAAAAAATGGTCAGTTATCTCAAGGTTGGGGTGTGGAATAGATAAAGACACAGTAAAAAATATAAATCAGCTGAATCAACACAACATCACACCCCCAAAGAAATAGCAAAATGCTGGAAAAGGGTCAAAAAAATCAGAAATGCCAGGAAGGCAACAAAAGATGTGACAAAAAAGGGCTGAAGATTGTGAAGTCAAAGTAGGACATTTATAAATAATGTCAGGGACAAAAGGTCTGATAGAAACTGTTTAAGCCAGGGGAAGTTGTTCAAGGATGTGCTAGAAAGTGCTGGGAAACAGACCAGTTTTTTCACCTCAGCATGCACCAGGAAGAAAAGGGAGAAACCTGCCAGAACCAAAAAGACTGTTTTGTAGATCAAAAAATGGAAGATTCCTGAACACTACAACCTCCCACTGCAACTGACAGAAGAATATAATGGCTCAGCAGAGAGGCCCCAGGGCAGCTGGCATCCTCCCTTACTCCCCCAACAAGGCAAAGGTGGGAAGCAACAACAGCAGGACTGAAAAGAGCCATCTGCAATATCTGTATTATCCCAATATAGTGGTCAGGGCAGCCCTTTCTGCCCTGTGTCCATGAATCATGCATGGTGCATATGAGTTTGGGGGAGGGAGGTGTTGTTTGTTTGTGGGGTTTGTGGGTTTCAGTTTTGTTTGTTGGCTTGTTGGTTTTGGTTTATTTAATTTTATTTTATATGACTCTGTGCATGCATGTATGTATGTGTGTATAAAGCCCTTGGATTTAATTTTAGTCCTGCTTCTGCATCTTCACCTTATGTCTCTCCTTTCTTTAGGATGTTTACTTACTAATGCAGCACAGTGTGTTCAGAAAATGCTGAATTTTATGCTCAGACCCAGCAACCCCCTATTTGTCCAGGTTCTGTCTTTACCCAAGAGCTCTCAGGCTGAAATAAACAAGGTGATAATACATTTATAAATAAAACTCTGCATGATTAACTCATACATCTGGCAGCAGAAAATAAGATGACACTTGAAGTTGCAAAGCTCATAGTCACAAAAGTCTAAGGTTAATGAAACTGAACAAGGCAAGACCGTTTATTGCTACTGCCGCTCCTGGACCATCATCAATGAAGAACATGGTAACAGAGTACCCTGTTTAACCATGGGATACGTAAGGTTCAGGTGTGCAAAAAGGGAACTTGTTCTATCCTGCTTGTATGCCAACCCTGGTTTGGAGAAAGCACTGGGAGGCATCACCACAGAGGCAAACAGTCACTAAATGAGCAGGGGATGCTGTGGTCACTTCACCCTTCTTGCTGGCAGGAGGTAAAGTAAAGGTATCAAAGATTCCATTAGCATGTACATGTACAGCACAAGCTTCTGGTCACTGGATACCCTCTCCCTGACCCTGAAGACTGCTAAATATGTAAGATACTTAATTGCATAACTTACTGAAAATGTTCACTTTATTTCATAACTGAGCTGGTCTAACTTTAGTTTTTGAGTATTAACTCTTAGGTGAGCATGGCCGAATGGACTCCTTCTATGCCTTCTGAATATCTTTTCCATGGAAATTAGATCAAGATCCTTCAAGTCTTGCAATCTAAATTGCTGCTCTTTGACACTTGTTTGGCAATAGAGAAGGGCAGGATTCAAAACAGCATCTTAGAGGTGAAAGGCTACATATCCTGTTAGTGGGAAAAATAATCTACAAAAGCAATGGTATTTGTCAAGAGGCTGGAAAAGATCTGACATCAGGAAAAGCTTTTGTGAAGTCCACCATAGTAACAGAAATGTATTCACCTTGATTTAAGGCATTCTTTTTACAGTGAAATCTAAAAATGAAGCAAGGCTGAGTTATAATTTAAATGCAGGAACTATGACAAGTAACAATTTATATGAGGAAATGGAAGTGCCACAGGGATTGGGTTCCAATGTAAACTTGTCCTGTGAAAAGGATATGAAATTAAGCAATGGTCAAATAAACCATGGCTTTTGTTTTGTTTTCTTCTGTTTTGTTTTGAATATTGTTTTTTGGGGAAAAAAACATAGTGGCAAAAAGAAAAGCAGAAATAGAGGACTGTCTGACATTCAAGAAAGGCTTTCTTTATAATATACCAAAGAAATTGCTGAACATTTTATCCTTGTGAAAGTATTTCTTCTAGGATGTTGTTCAGATCATGAAAATATGTGGATTATTGATTACCTTGCCTCGGAATCAAGCCTACAGGAATGAAAAGCTAATATAACTGATCCTGTTTGACACAAGACATTTTCTGAATTTTTTGCTCTTGAATCAATTCACTTTTAATAAAGAGTTATGGTTCTGTTCTGTTTCTTTTGTTGGTTTTTTTCCCCCCTTTTCCTTGTTTTGCTTTTCTCTTGCAGAGCAATAAGAACTCAATTAAATTGCAGTCTGGTGAGGATTTCTCCAGAGAAATCTGAACTGTTGCAGCTTAAATGTTGAGGAGCTGGAGAACAGAAACAAACTGCATCTTTCCCAGTGCTTCTTGGTTGGTACCAAATGACTATACAGTTGTTCTGTCACCCTTTCTATTAGGCTCCACCAGTAACAGGGAAGATTTATGGGCACAAGAGGTCAGGAAGTTTGCTGAGCTTGCTTTTTTAACTCTGAAATCATGGCCCTGCTGCTCCATCGAACAAAGATGATCAGGAGTTCCTGGAGCAATTTTCCGAATAAAAGATGCTTTTTTTGTTAGCCAAATATATTGCAAGAATGTTTCAGCAGAAGATGTTTCCTGTGGTGTGGTAATTCAGATTAACATGCCAAAAGAGACCTGCAAAGAAGCAGAGGCTGGGTAGACACAGACTGCATCACTGTGTCCCAGGAGGAGACCCAGCTGAAGTAATGTAGAGGTCACAGTCTGGTTAAGCTGTCCATTGAAATAAAGGCTTGCCTTTGTCTTGGTTTCTTCCCTTTCCCTTTCCCTTTCCCTTTCCCTTTCCCTTTCCCCTTCCCTTTCCCTTTCCCTTTCCCTTTCCCTTCCCCTTCCCCTTCCCCTTCCCCGTCCCCTTTCCCTTTCCCTTTCCCTTTCCCTTCCCCTTTCCCTTTTCCTTCCCCTTTCCCTTTTCCTTTCCCATGTAAATGATCTAATTATTTTGTGGAATTTCTTTTGCTTTCTTTTTTTTTTAGCCAAAAAATAATCTCATCTTTCATTTAAAAAATACTGAATTTGGTCCTATACAGAAAAGCAAAACTTCCACGAGATCAGAAGCTTCATGTGTTTTTACTATGCTCTGGTGCTAGCTGTGTTACAGATGCTGAGCAGAAGGATATCCATGTTTGTGACTTCAGGCTTTTACCTTAATATTCATCCAAAATCATAGTTTAGTTAATTTATTAATGGTAGGTAATTTTAAATGAAGCAATAACGTCATCAACATGACATGAACTGCCCTTGCTTTGCTCTCTTCTTTGACCTCTAGCACTTTACTTGGGGATGGCCTTATTGTAAAAGCAATAAGCAAATCCAGATGAAGTGAGATGAACATGGTAACATCCATGCATATAACAATGTGTGTGGGGGACAGCAATGCACCAGAACATTCCTTTGCAGATTTTGCATGTGCTTGCAAGGAGCAAATCCTCAACAACTTCCTGCTTACTATTTAGTTGTTCTGAAAAAGCAAAACATTTGCAGCAACTTGCCTTCCTTACATTTTCCTGAAGTTTGAGAAGCAGGTACTCTTTAGCAAGCTCATAGCTTAGGGTCTACACAACTGAAGCTCCTCAAGGTTTTCCCCCATCTGTCCACCAGCAGCAGCAGCCTGACTCCAGGTGTGCCCTGCAGATAACCGAGAAGAAGAGTACAGCCACCAGGACAAAGAGGAGCCCTGCAAACCCTTTCTCTCCCAAAATCGCCTTTTTGCTACCACCTAGTGGACATAAACAGGTGTGAGAAAACAGACTTGCAGAGAGGGGGATGTCAGAAACAGGGAAAGAACGTGCAGAACTGTGTACAGAAATTTCCCCTGATTTCAATTTGCTTTTCCTGGGCCCTGACCCTGCTGGTCCTACTCTTAGTCCATGGTGCAGTTTAAACAGGCCCAAGACAGGGCTGTGCCATTCACTCATCTGAGATCTGCCTGCCATGGTGCTACATCACCTTCATTTGGTGCCTCTTGACGCTGGATACTTGCTTGTCCTTGCCTGTTTAGGGGCAACGCATGCTGTAAAACTGCCCGAGATCCCACATGGTCCCCTGCACTGTTTATATTGAAGAAAAGACTACAGCAGTCTTCTAACCCTGTACTGGGTTTCATCAAGAGATGTCAGTCAGTAATAGGAAAATACCACAGCAACTTGCCTGAAGACCACAAAAGTGTGTATCAAGAAACTTGATTTATATGCTCTGAAAGGTGGCTTTGGCCTAAAGAGGTTACCATCTATCAAAAGGAGAGAATATTTTTATCTTAGACTTGATGTATACACCAAAATTGCAAGAACAGTGAGGCAGTAACAGAAAGTTATAATTAAGCACCTAAGCACTGTTAGATGGAAGTTGCCTTGGAAGCCTAATGGCCCTGCTCAATGCTGAGGAGGGGACAGGAGGACCAAGGCTCTGACTGGCAAACATTGATTTCATTTTCCTGCAATCAGCCAAGACTGGAGAACAAGAAAACAGGACAACAGGAAAGGTAATCAACTCACTTGTGATGTGAGGCTGAGGTGCTAAAAGGGCAACTAAAGACAGACACAAATCGTGATAGGTCTGGATATGTGGCAGCTGCATAGTAAATGGAACTGTAGAGTAGATACCATTTTGGTCAATATCCCAGGAATTTTTCCCAGAAATAAACATAGGTACTGAACTATGAGACTTAGTATTAGTCCAGTAGCCACCAGACACTTGCTAATGCATGGTATGCATCTCTAGTGACTTATGTACCAGCTGATGCCTGCTGAGAACCTGCTCAGTTCTGTCCTGTTGATTCCCCACTGGTTTTGTTGTTTTACTGCATGCTAACAAATGTGTGCAACAAAATGAAGCAAAAGCAATGCTGGGATAATTATGTGTTTGTTCTCTCTCAGTGAAAATTCTGTTATTTCACGTACATTATGAGTATTCATTTTGCATTTCTCTCCTGAAATCACTTTTGTTCAAGAACATGAATGAGTACTACTACCCAGTGTTTTAAAGCCACTGCCAGCAGAACAACTTCTTTTATTGAATACAGAAGAATCTTTTCTAGCACTTCAATTTAAAATGTTAATACTGAGTTTTTTTTTTAAAAAAAAAGAAAAAAGAAAAAAAAAAAGGACAAAATACTAAATTTCCTCTAGAAAGAAATAGCGCTAGTTGGAAAACCTGAAATTGAACTCTGAAATCCAGTTAATGAGATAGGCATTACAATATACAGGAAGACTTGATCCATTTTTTGCTTAATATATCACATGAAGTTTGTAGAGCAAAGGATTTTCTTGTTATTGGTCCAGAGCTCCATTTCCCGTATCCCACAGTTTGCAGACACAGATGCTTTTGTGTAAATCACAATACTATAAATCAAATACATTTCACTTTGTTCATGCATGTGATGGAACTAAACACAACTTCAGATCTATCAGGTCAGAACTACAGTAAGTAAGTCCACTTCCATAAATACATAAAGTCTCTGTGATTTTACATTTGTTTTAGAACTTACATATTCCAGAACCACAAACGTCTTCATCACCGAAGGGAAGCAGGAATCAGATACAGAGGCACTCTATACTCATCTAATACAGTGCAAGTTGTACTTCAGTCCCTAATCTCAGGATTAAATCCCTCCAGTGTCAGAATTGCCTGTGTCTGCAGCAGGGAAAAGGGAGATGTAATCTCAGCCAGTATTGTGTAGCTTCCTCATGTTAGCTGTATGAATGGAGAGGAGAGGAGAGGAGAGGAGAGGAGA
>JAWWTY010000106.1:30131070-30197543 GCA_035222235.1 Margarornis squamiger
TGGAATACTTCCTTAGTTATCACCTGGTAACCAAGGAAGGCCTAAACCAAAACCAAGAAAACTAAACCACCACAAGAGCATACAGTATTTTAGAGTAACTTTGGGTCTCTCTTTAAAACCACCTTAGTGGAAAACTTATGCTTGGGTTTAGCTTTCACAAAAAGTGCGGTGTTAACTTGGTAAGCTCAGAGAGCAAATCCCTATTACACCTCGAAACGGGATTAACGCTGGAGCCCGAGACCTTGCAAGCTAGAATGCCTGTGCAGTACAGCCCACCCTTTCCACCCCTGGTCTGCTAAGATAAAACCAGGCTCTGAAAAAAGCTCGGTGTCCTTATCTACTGACTTCATGGGCAGTGACAAAGGCTTCAGTGCCAGATGGAGCCGTGATGCCCTCAGCAGCAGAAGTGCTGCGTACAAGGACCTGTGCCAATAGCTTCATTATTTTTAACTCCTCAACAAAATCTCTGAAACTTTTGATACCTCTTAGACACTGTCAGAGATGACAGCAGATGGATCACTCATTCCACACAGCACATTTTCATGTTTCCACAGAAGGGTGGGCAAAAGGATTAGTGTTGCCTCATCCTCCTTGCGGTATAAATGTGTAAACATAATTAATTTTTTTTTTACTAGTGAATAAAACTGAGACTTGGAACGAAGACCTTATTACAAAGGCTGTAATTAATCTGTTTAAAACAAATGTTGTTTTGCTTGTGGAAGCACATCTGCCCACATATTTCTCAAGCGAATTAGTGGAGGATGGCTGTCACATACCCCCCCTAGTTTAAAACTATACAATAGCCATTAATAATCACGCTTTGTATTTGTGATTCACGCATTGGCAGTGAAAGAGGGGTCAGAATATGTTTCGTAGTTTACCATAGCACTGAGAGAACAGTGAACCAAGTCCCGCCTGGGTTATTTGTGGCTCATCCCTTGGTCCTCCTTCCTCAGAAACTTCCTCCTGTTTTCGAACACGAGTGTTATCTTTTCGAACTTCCCTCATATTTTGGAGAAGCACGCCACAAGCGCCCGTGCCAGCATCGCTCTGTTCCCCTTGGGGACTCGCGTCAGTCAGCACTCTCATCGCACCTTCCGGCCCTCTGCGCCGCGCCAATTCTCGCCAGGAAACCAGCTGTAACACAACGTGCTAAAGAAGTACCAACCCGAACAGCAGGACGAGCAAACCCACGCACACAAACGATGCCTTCCGCAGCCACCGCGGTGCTGCGGAGCGGGGGCAGCCCTGGGGCACTGCCCGGGCACGCCGAGGGAGCCGCCGCTGCGCCGGGAGGCGCTGCCGCTCCCCTTCGCCCGCCTTCCCTCCCATCCATCATCATCCTCCTCCATCCTCCCTCCCTCCCATCCATCCATCCTCCGTCCCGCCCCCGGGGCGGGGCTGGGCGCGGCCCCGGAGCGAGGCCCGGGCGGCGGGCGCGGAGCAGCTGCGGGAGGTGAGCCGGGCCGGGCCGGGCTCAGGGCTCAGGGGCGCTGGGGTCTGAGCGAGGCGGCGAGGGTCGGGGTCGGGAGTCTCCCTGCTCCGTCCTCCCTGCCGCTCCATCTTCCCGGCAGGTGTGTCTGCGTGGGCTGTTCTGCCCCTGCAGGCCAGGGAGATTCTCGGCTGGGTTAGGTGGGACTTGCACGCCTGGGGCGGGCTCAAGCCGTGTTAGGTTTAATTTCTTATCCCTTACGTTCCCTGCATAGCGAATCGAAAGTCAGCCAGAGGAGCGGCGGGATTTCCCAGAGCTGGGCAAGCTGTTCGTAGCTCTCCTTTCCACGCTTGGCATCGGCTTTGGCATCCCCTGTGCCCTGCAGGCATCCGTCCCGCTCCCGGTGCTCGGGGGATTTGCGCCCTTCGCGGCTTGGGAAGGCGCCTCTCTGATGGTCCGGAGCGAGCGCTTTGTGGGGTCGGGAAGCTGCGCCTCGGCTCGGGCAAAAAAGCAGAGCAGGGTGTTGCGGGTTTGTGTGCGAGGAAGGCAAGGTGTCTCCGCCCTCGCCCCGGGAAGCCAGCCCCTTTGGAACCGCTGCGGCTGCCGTGGGCTGCGCTTTGCGAGAGCTGTAGCGAGAAAGTAATGCTGAAAACCTTGCTGTGGCAGTGGATGTGAGCATTGCGTCTGAAGAGCCTTTGAAGGGCTTTTTGTAGTCACTGAGGCCATCACTCGGGCATGGGATGAATGGTAGCTGGGAGTGGGCTGTGGAGGTAAAAGTTGCCGGAGCTAAGTGCATTGTTAATGAATTAAATTAATGCTTTTGGTATTGTGACTTGGCTTGTGACTTGGCCTTGTGACTTGGCTTGTCTAACTCGTTGTGGCAGTGGCAGTGCACGCTGCCTTGTTTGGGGTGCTACCAAAACCTTGGGTGTTCATTTTTGTGCCTTTAAATACCAGGCTAGCTCTCCTACATCCTGTCTCTGGACATTGTTGCCAACATTTATCGGCTGTGTGTTGGCCATTGGAGTCCTCTGTTAATGCTTGAGTGCTCTTTTGCAACCTCTTTATTCTGATTCTGTGTGCTGAATTAAAGTGCAAAGCAGGAAATCTGAGGTTTATATAGTCAAGATAGTTGTTAAAAGGAAAAAAAAAGAAAATAAGGGTGTAGAATATAGGTTGCTAGTGTCTAAAAGAAGGATGTGCTGTGTCGGCAGTCCCCTCAACATGGTATATTAGAATTCAAACTATAGTGAATGCGTTGAAGAAAGATTTCCTCACTATTTATTACAGCTTCACCCTAGTCTCTGATAAGCCTGGGCAGATAATTTTGATAACAGCATGGAACAATGCTAACGTAGCTGAAAATGACCTTGTCCTGACTGGGTTACTAACACACACAGAGGCACACACACACAGACGTGTTTTGCATTCCCACTCCAGGTATAGTAAACAAAGAGTTATCTCAAAGCTATTCTTACTCTTTGGAATTTTATCCATAGTGAAAATGAATTGATAGCATAGTTTCAAATAATAATTTTATGTATGTGTGTGGGTTTCATTTTTAAGTTTTAAGTTTTCTTCATTATGAAGTCTTTTGGAGTATCGTGACTGTTTTTTTTATAACTTTCATAATATGAAGTCCTGATTTCTTATTAGAGAGGAATTGGTGTAAGATTTGTTAAATAGCTTCTCTCCTGAATTTGTGGAGTCAGTAATCTAGTGTAATTTTTAGTGAACAGAAGCAATTTTTATTAAAAATGGATGTGCTTCATACAGCTTAGGTGTTAATACCGTTTTCATTTGGATGTTTATTTCCTCAAATATGCATCACCTTAGAGAG
Organism: Margarornis squamiger; assembly: GCA_035222235.1. Classification (NCBI taxonomy): domain Eukaryota; kingdom Metazoa; phylum Chordata; class Aves; order Passeriformes; family Furnariidae; genus Margarornis; species Margarornis squamiger. The sequence continues at coordinate 30,134,343 of JAWWTY010000106.1, forward strand.
AGTTTAGGTGATGTTTATCAGTGGGGAAAAAAAAGTAAAATTTACAGAGTAGGGGGCCTTTCAAATCTTGTCACTGTCTCTGTTGCCCCTATGTTCTGGCTCCAGCGTGCCGAGCAATATGCAAAACAAACCAGCGTATTCCACTGTTCTGATAGCAGAATTTTTTGAAGCTGTTTCTGGTCATTATTTCATCAAGTGTAAGAGTCCTGTGAGAAAGAGAGGTAATTGCCTGTGCTTTTTTGCAACATAGTTGCTGGAAAAAAAAATTCTTTCTGCCTGCCATCTTAACTCATACCAGTTTGCAAAAGAAGTGCCATAACGCTTGTTGGTTTATTTCTCTTTCATAATCTATTCTCTTAATGTGTTTTTTTCCACACCTTTGTACAGTGCACCCTAATTTTGGTGATGTGTGCTGTTGCTGTCTTCTACATGGTACCTTCTGCTTTTTATAGGTAGGGTAGAATTGTACATGAATCTTACACTCCTTACATCTCTCAGTGTTTTGTCTTGGGTGCATAGTTTATCATGCAAAGTAGTCTTGCTTGGTTGGTTTTCAGTGGAAAATAACAGTATATGAAATCTTTAAACAGGTCTGTAAGGCAGAATCTCACGTCATTAATTCCTACTGTTCAAGTGATGAGACTTGAGATCACTTAAAATGCAGAACTCTTGGGGAAATTGGATACGCAGCAGTTAATTACTTATTTGAGACTTTTTTGTACACTGTATGAATACATCCATTTCTTTCATACAACATCTAAGTCTTGCTTAGGCTAGCTTTTGATAGATTAGTTCTACATTACTGATTGCTTTCCTATACAAGTAGGACACTCCAGATCATCATAAAATTAAAAGTTGGTGACTAATATTTATCTTCTGTTGTCTTCTATTAGACCAAGTACCTTGATAACGTATCCATTAAAAACTAGAGAGACACTAATGTATGAAATAGAAGAATGTCTTAAAAGTGTTAGTTTCTTCACAAGTTAGCAAAACCTTGTGATAAATTTAGCTGGTTAATGGTTACCCTTGTTGCCCAAACCCCTCACGGACTTTTGAAATCTCCACACATTTTGCAAGCTGGGAGACTGCCTCTTTGATGTCAGCTCTGTCACAGCATTTGCGGAAGTGCAGGGTAGGGCTTGGGGGCCTGCGAGCTGTGTCCAGAGCCACGCAACAGTGATGGGAAAGTGGATTCTTGCTTGTAATGAGCTGTGGATTGGAACGATAATGAGTTTTCTTAAGTTAGCTTTAATGACTGAATCAGCAATGTTTTTACTGGTGTCAATACAGGCTTTATTTGACTGTTATAAGGATGAATTAAAAAAAAAAAAATCTGCCTAGAAAAAAGGATATGATTTGTTTAGAGGAGTCACTTAGGTTACACACAGTGTCTTGTAGTACTTTTTTGGGTGTTCTCATTTTGAGAAGGTTGGGAAGTAGGTTTGATGAGGCTTTAATCACTGCATGTACATCTGTTTCTAGGAGGTAGCATTTGAAATGTTGTGAAATGTCTGGTGGATACAGGAGACAGTTGGGTTTTTTTGACCTGTGCCAAGTGAAAGTTCTTCTGTTGGTGAAGGTTAAGGTCATATGTATTTTATCCCATGATTTTAAGGCTTGTGAGGTACTAGGCAAATTGTGCATGGTTTCATAGAGGTTATCTCAGGTTTATAACAAGAACAGAAACTAATCTGGTTTCAGCAGCAATTTTTTTTTCATACCAGCTTAGTAGTCAACTGGCATTTAGAGAGAATTTCATCTTAGAAACTCACAGGAAGCCAAGTATGATGTCCTAATATCAGCCTTTTTCTGTACAACATGAATATTCAATGTTAAGTTCTAAGTTTCTTTAATGAATCGCTGTGGGCATTTGAGCTGACCACAAGTAGAGTCTTAAATTACATAAAGTGTAGTTGCGTAAAGGATTTATGTATTTGTGCTTATTGGAAGGTGGCTCTGTTTGGACTGCGTGCAAGTAAAGGAGAAAAGGAAACAGTGATCTCATCCTTGATGTTGTTAGTTTATGAAAATTAGCACACAAGGTGGGGAATCAGGTACTTGAAAGAGATACTCCTGCACACATGGTGTGACTCTTGGGGATGGTCCTGTGCAGGGCTAAGAGTTGGACTCGATCCATGTAGGTCCCATTTCTGTGAGAGTCCCATTTTACCCATGCTTGTAAATCTAGTCTAGAGTTACTGTTATCTGGTGTTTCTGAGATGGTAGTGATTTTCTACATTTTAGCATTTAAGTGCATTAGATAAGTAACAGATTTCTTCTTTTAACACCTTTTTACAGCTATCTGATTTACAAAATGAAACCGGTAAAACTGCACTATTGGATTTTGGGTTGGTTTTCTATGACACTATGTTGCTGGTGTACTTCAGATAAATTCACTCAAAGGTAAGTTATGCTTTAAAAATAAATGTCTGACAGCTCATTCTTAACTGTGGATCAGAATAGTTTAACTTTTAATGAGGTAAATTTTGTTATTATGTGCTATTTTGATGTGTTTTTCTTCCCTTAGGTGACTGTTAAAATGAGGCATCTACATGAACTGAAGGAGCAGGGATCATGCCTCAGAAAACCATTACATTTATTAATGTGTCAGCATGAAAAAAGTGGGAAACTTAAATTAAATTGGTTGCACTTAAAACTTGCGTAATTTTGTTTTAAACTAATCATATAGACTTGCAGTTGTAATAATGGCAAAAATCAGAAATAATTTTGAGAACTATAACAAAAAACCTCTACTCATCCCTTTGGCATGAACTGCACCAATTGTTGCCTTGTATACTTTTTTAAATGTCTTTTTTTCTTTCTTGCTATTTTCTGAGTTCTTCTAACTTAAAATTCGTTTTCGTATAGCATCCCAGCTGAGGCTGGATCAGTGCTGCACAGCCTTTTGGTGGTTGTTGTACTTGGTAAGGTCAGGACTTGGATACCAATGGGCCATGAGGGAAACCACACCCCAAATCACACCCGTGTGTGGTAAAAGCTCAAATTCCTATTGCATTGTATGAGGAAGTAAATTTTACTGCTTCTTTTCAATGCTTTGGGAAGAGGATGGTTAAGGGTGCTCAGGTCAGTGCTGAACTTCATATATTGGTTGGTAGCTTAGACACTGTGCTGCTGTTTCTTGAATGCCCAGGACTTAGGCTATGGCTTGGGCATCCTGGCGACAGAGACAGCTCTAGAAGCACATTCCTGAACTTCACAGAGCAGGATAACTGGAGTAAAAAGAAAAGGAGATACCTCTGGAGCTGGATAAGTATTGGAAATGGCTTTCCTTGTATTCCAGTTCTGAGATAAAGTTTCTAAAACTTGCTCAGTTTAATAAGTGCAGTTTTCTGACCTATCCTTAGCCAAGAAGTGTGTTCTATGAGAAGTTGTTTTGGCATGATTAACCTTGCAGAAGTTCAGCTGCTATTTCAAGTACAGATGAAAGATCTAATGAAAGATCTTTCCTAATCAAGAATTTTTTTAAAGCAAGGCAACTAACTGCTCTGCAATGTAGGGCAATTCCTCTATTCAGGTTTCCACAGCAATGGTGAAGACCCAGGTAAAAGTGTTAATAGTTTTCATCATGGCTATGCCTGGTCAGTTCCAGATCTATTCTCCTAAATTATTTAAAAAGCACAGATACATGTGAATGCATAAGAGAAAATGTGGCCATTGCAAAGTAGAAAAACTAAAGGAAAAAAATTGAGAAATTATGTAACATGAGAGCCATGTACTTCCTCAGGATAAGAAGAATTAGTCTTCTTTCTTTTTATTTTTGGTTTTTTTTTAATATAACCTCTGTCAAGAAGTAATGACAGACCTGTGGCTATTAGCTTCCAGAGAATAACAATTTATTTTGACAGTTCTGTACATAATGCTGCTAGTTTGAACAATTTACAGTTATGTTGATTTTTTCCCATTTGCTGTTCTATTTAGTCACTTCTTGTGGTTGCTTAAGAGCTAAATATATCTGCTCTAGTGACTGATGTAATAGGCTTTTTACTTCTAGTTTAAGGACAATAGGTCTGCTCCAAACTGTTGGAAAATGCCTCAGAGTGGCATGATAAGGCTTCCAACACTGTTTGAACAAATTTTTGAAGTTTTTTTTAAAAAAATCTCTGCATAGGAATAAGATGGCACTGAGACCTCTGTGAGTTCTAGATCTCATTTTCTAAGAGACTTTGAACAGACATGCTCTTGTAAAATATGCAATATTCCTTTAGTTCTGCCTTAGGTAACCTTAAGACTTTGTCACAGTTTGATCGTTTATTAAATGTTTTGAAATGACTTAATTTTTAGTGAGGATTTAAAAAATATACTGTTTGAATTAAATGTCTGTAAACTGAGACAGTATTTTTGAGATTTATGGTATGTCCTTTACCTGATATTCTGATTAATCTAAAAGTTCGGAGACACTTGCAAGATCCAGTTGCATCTCTGCAGTGTCAACTACATTGTTTGTGGTTGGTTGTAATCTTTCTTTTCTAGAAGAGTAGTTACAGTTTCAAGAAGGTTGTGCACTTTTTTTTTAAGATAATATGGTTATCAAGAATAATTGGAAGATTCTTGACATCCTAAACAAAACCACCTTTTTAAAAAAAAAAAATTAATTATTGTTGTAAAAGCATGCTAATAAGCATTCTCCTAAAAGTAAAACAGAACAATGTGTTTCTTCTATATTTAAGAAATAGAAAGCATATGGAGATCGGGTGCCAGAAAGAGAATTTGTTTAACAATGTGAGATACTAGCAGGTTTCTAAATATCTTGTTTCTCTGTGATTTGTTTGTTTTTGGAGTTCTCAAATATTGCAATAGAAGCTATAACCAGCTATAAACAACCAGCTCTAAAATCATTGTGTTATACTAGTAAGTATTGTGCTACTGCCTGAAAGTGTTCCTCTTCTTAAAATGCTCGAGCCAAAAAATATTTGTCTTTCTCCAGTGACAACCACCCTCACACCTGGAAAAAGCTGTATCTTGCTCATCATTGGCCCGTGACTGTATGTAAGGTGAGATTTTTGTGTTTTATTCTCTCTTACACTAACAAAGGTAGCCCTCAGTAACAAATGTGTGAAAACAGAATGAATAAAGCACATTAAGAATTAATCTTGTTTACACCCCTGTATCTTTATGAAGACTTTTGCTGACCTTGATGCAACTTTTGCTACTTCCCCTGCACTCCAGAGCAGCTGTAAACAGGGCAAAATTGTGGTATGTTATAGATAAGTAATCAGTGTAGGGCATACTGCACACTAAGCTTGTCACATAATTTGTGGTGTCTTGTTAGTTGTAAATTAATCCCAGACTTTCACCAGCCTGTGAGGAGACTTGCCTGCCTTGTGTGACTGAAGACAGCAGATCAGTATGTGAAGTGTCTGCTGCACAGTAAATTTTTTAGGTTTGTAGTGTTGGCTCCAGTATTTCAATGATGTCATCAAATATTGATTCAATCAGGGAAATAGCTATAAACATGTTGTGACAGGTGTCTCTGAGTATTTCCTTTTTTTTTTTTTCTGTGTTTGAGGTGTGAGAACCAAAAATGAACCCAACCTGTGTCTGTCAAAAGCACAAGTAAGAGGTGTAGTACTTATGTCCCTGTTGCTATTAAATGCCTATTAGTATCTGATAAGTAGAACACTTCCCCTGTGCTGGAAATACTCAAGAGCCTCTTCTCAAGGTAAAAATATGCTGTATGTCCACATGAAAGGCATGATCAGATTTATTGACACAACAATGAAGAACTTTGTGGGTAATAGAGAAGCTCCAATTTCCGACAAATGTCTCTGGAGTCAAAAAGGTGTCTTAGGCTTATTTATTACAATATTAGAGTCTTATTTTTGGTAGTACTTTGTATTCCTATGTACTATGTATTCCTAATTCTGGAAATAGATATGAAAGCAGTAGCAGCAAAAGTCACATGCTGCCTAAATATCTGAGGAAAAGTAGTTGTACTTTACATTACTTAAATACAGAGGGCAAGTGTCAGCAATAAAGCTCAGATGTGTATGACTAACTGAGGCTGAGGAGCAAGACCACTGTTTTTTTTTTTCTTTTTTTGCTTGCTTGCTTTTCAGGGGAAATAAGGACCAATTTGGTGCAATTTTTGTCTGATTTTCTGTTGATGAAACACCACCGTTACTGACTTCAAGCAGAGATGTCAAGTGTTCAGGAGTTCATAGTGCTTGGCACAAGTGGGTGTTCAGTCAGTAGCAGTGCAAACCCTTGCCTACATGAATGTGAACAATTTCAAAAAAAATCAGCAAGACACAAACCAACCAACCCTCTACAAACCAGCTTTCCCACTGTATATTTATGCTGGTTACTCCTCCTAATTCTGGGGTGGTGCTATTGGTAAATTGAGAGACAACCTTTATAACCTTCCAGTAAACTTGTAATAAATAATTAAAGACATTGAGCATCAGAAAGTGAAGGCATTCTTACACTTTGTTGATTCCTTATGATCTTGTGTAGTAAGAGATAGATAGAACCATTCAAAGAAGGGACAAAAAATTGAAATGAAAATCGTATTAGGTGACTTTTTTTCCCAGTTTGACATCACTGAGTCTTATGAAGAAACAGAATCATAACTGTACTCCTGCAACAGCTTTCTTTTTGTTACTTAAGAGCAGTTCCTAAATTCAGCTGTGGGCTTTTTTTTTTTTCCAGGAACATGGATCCTTCTGCAAGTTAGGTGTATTTATGTATGATAACAGTTTTGTTAATTTGCATTGGTTTGATTATCATATTACTTTAAAACAGGAGAAAACAGTTCTCCTTTTTCAAATTAATCTAGACATATAAGGCTTTCTGGGGTCCAGTGCCTCCTTGAAAATATGTAGTTATACCCTTGTTTCAAGTCAACGGTTGCCTGAGTTTGAATTAATCCTCCAGCAATCGGTCTGTGATAAACAGGAAGGCTGACAAGAAGTGTTTTTGCAGAAGCAAGCAGTAACCAGCTTTTCAGACTAACGTTTGCTTGATTTATGGTATCAATTTAAAATGAACATTGGAAAAATACTAATGCTAGAATTAAAAAGGAGGATGAACAAAGCTGGCTAAAGCATGCAAGGCATTAACTAATGTGTTTTAGGTTGCTTTGACCTCTCAGTTCTGCCAGCACACAGGGTAACACCAAAAGCCTGATCAAATGTGTTGAAAAAACTGCTAATAAGATTAGTACCTTGATAGGGGAGAACTAATTCTAATATTAAAATACTCTGGATTTTCCATTAGCGTGTGTGAGAACTGCAGTTCAAGATTGGATAAGGAGCACAATTGCACTGTTCCTGTTGCCGCGCTCAGCTGAGCAGGCTGCTGGCTATTGCTGTATTTTTGGCTACACAGCCAAACTCGTTCAGCTCCACAAAGCTTATGTCATGACAGGAGCAATATTGTTTGGGAGTTTGCAGTGTGTGTTTGTTCAAAATACTCCTTTCAGGGAAAAAAAAAGCTGCTGCTGGGTTTAATTGCTTTTATTGTTGGTGGCAAGAGAGGAGAGTGAGGAAATGGACACAGAACAAGACAGTCTTGCAGAGCTTGCAGATTTGCTGCCCCTGGCCTGTGGCATGTGGAAGGCAATTAGTGAGATTACAGGCCTGTCTTTGCTCTTCTCTGCATTCTGCTCTTTCTCTGGCATCACATGAAAGGTACTGTGGCATAATTAAGACAGGATGTAGAGCCAAAATGAAAGCTGTTATTATAGGGAAGGAAAGTCTGAGGAGTTTGTTAGTTAATGACAGAAAGTGTTTACTAAAAAGAACCATAATTACTAAGCAGAATAATATGGAAAAATACAGTAATGGTATTTTCTGATGCGTGAACTTAGATTTTTTTTTTTTCTATTTTATTTGGTTCGGGAATATATCTCTGCTCTAAACAATAGTTAACATGTAGGCTATTTCTCATGTATTACCAACAGTTTCTATTGGGGCCTTTTTTTGTTGTTGTTTTTATATCAATGTATATAGTTCTTTCCTCTTCTCTCCATTCTTTTGTCCCTCAAGTCAAAATACTTAAAAAATAAATTCTAGCCATTTTACTTGGCATAAGCAACCCCTTTAATCTCTTCTTTGTATTTTTTTCTCTTAATATGACAATAAAACTAGTCCTGATTGCTTAAAGAAGTTTTTGTGCTTTTCTCTTATATTTTGATGTTTTTTATTTTAATGGCTCTGCACTTCTTGAAAAGATGAGGTAAGAAAACTACAGAGAGCTGCCACCTGGAATATGATTAATGCAGCTAATGCTCCATTCGTTTAGCATGGACCAGACTATTTTCTAATACCTCAGAACCTGTCCTTTGTCTTCTTTTTACAATGTTCAGGATGTCCTTTGATATTCACTTGATCTGCTTCAAAATTTTAATACCAGTTGGTCTCTGCTAAGTGGCATAAGCCATGACAGCTTCAGGTAACTGGGATGCACCAGTTTCTTATATGGCAAGTAAAAGTTCTCATGGTTCACTAGAACCCTGTGTTGGCTGACCATGAGCCAGTGAGGTTTTATTTTTCCCTCTAAACCATTATTCCTGGACACATACAACAAATACTCTGTTTTTTTGTTTTCTACAGATGAGTGCTAATGATTGTCAAGACCCTCCAATGTACTGGACAATCCATGGACTGTGGTATGATCGTGGAGCGTTTTTATTTCAACATGGAAAGGAAAAAACAAGTTTTGTACCAGGATGTTTAGTGGCTTGTTGAGGGATTTTTGTATTGGTTTGGGTTTTTTTGAGATCTTAATCTCTCTATTCTTATGATTCCCTGAAACAAAATCAAAACCCTGTGGTTTCACATAAACTGAAATACAGTTCTTTATCTCATGACTCACTGAGCTTCTGAAATCCTCTTGCCACATGAGTATTTTATTTATATGTCTCCTTACAATATCAGTAATATCCTCACCCAGAAAGGGAAGTATAGCTTATCCTCCTTTTTATTTTGTTTTTTCTCTTTGAGTACATAAAACTTGTTAGTATCTCATGACTGCTTGTGGCTTTAGTTATCTTAACTGAGTACAAGTATTGCAAAAGTAAAGGAAAAACTAATTTGCTTCAAAGGAATCAAAAATCAGTACAGGAGTTTGTTAAGCTATGCCTCCTGGAAAAGTGAACAGCCTTCTGTCTGGATTCCCAGTGAGCATCTTGGTGGTACTTGCAGAAGCATCAATTGATGCAGTGGTTGAGGAGGTCAGTGCTGTTAGTGCCACCAGTGATGTCATGTGCAAGGCCCCTCCATGTAATTGAAACCCCAACTTGACTTTTACACAGAATGAGAGGGACCAGAAGGCCAAAGAAAGAACTTCATGAGAAATCTTTTGGCCATAATTAATGTATTGAATACTTTATTTCTAAAATACTGTAGATTCTTATGGATTTCTTGCATTTTTAAGTAAATTCTCCAGCTGTAATCCTGCCTATTTAAAATTCAGGCCAATGATACAAAATGGAATGCTGTTAGTTACCATTAGTGACTCAGGAGACATACTTTCTCACTTTTTTCTTTTTTTTTTGGGTTCCCCAGGCCTGACAAAGCTGAAGACTGTAATAGGACATGGCATTTCAATGTCACTGAGATTAAGGTATGTATTTAAAACAAAACCAGACATACCAAGCAGAGCTGAGTGTAATTACTTTTGCACATCCTACATGCAAGATCTGTTGCTTATAATATATCACTCTTAATGTTAGCTGAGTGGTATGTTTTTTTAAAGACTCCAGAAATTCATTAGGTGCTTCTGGTACTACTTGAAGTTGTAGTGCTTGTGATCATTAGCAGTTGTTTTGATTTTGTGGACATCCAGTTTGACTCATTCAGCCATACCTTCCTATGCACGTCCATGGTGGATCTGCGGTGGCAAAAAATACCTGTGAAAGAGATTACAGTCAGCTGATGTTCTCTCGTTACATTTTCAACTGCAAAGCCAGAACTCAAAGAATAAGAGTTCAGTTTTCTGTATGTTTTCTCCTAGGGCATTAGTCCTTTTATGTTCTTTTTATAACTAAAAAAAAATAAAAATATATTTTTTCAAGAAAATTTATTCATGTGTTGTAAAGAGAAATAAGAGACTTGACCCAACAAATGTGCAAAGCTGCATGTTTGAACAACTTTTTCAGGGACAGTTGAAGGAAAATCTTACTTTGAGGCAACGTGTCAGTATTAGTGCATTCAGATATTTAGGTAGGTGTACCTATGTGTTGTCTCTAACACCATTTGCAGAATATTGGGGAGAAGGACCTTTTCTTTTTGGGCAACTAAATGTTTCAGTTAGGGGTGTTGAAAGATGAGGCTTCAGTTCCAGAAAATGTATTAATGTGCGTAGATTGTATAAGAAATAGCTTTTCAACACTGTAGGTGCATTGATTTTTTTAGGATATTATGTCAGACATGAGACACTATTGGCCTGATGTGCTTCATTCATCGCTCAATCGCACCCAGTTCTGGTGAGTATTAAAACAAAACCTAAAAAGCATTTTGGATGTTATTTTATAAAAAATCCATCTAAGCAGCTCTTCAGGCGACGTGTGCATGAGAAGCAGTGTTCAGGAGTCCAGAAGCAGTGTCTCCTGTCAATCTAATTTAAATCCTTTTTTCTTTTAAAATGCAGCTGTTGAAGAGAGGGCTATGGCAGAGGGTTCAAAAAAATGAAACTTCGTGAGAAAATGTTTCCTCCCTTTGTCCCCAGGGAGGAGAAACAGCTGCTGTCAAGACAGTAAAACTGAATAGCAGTAGCACTCTGGGATGTCACAGCTAGCTGCAAGAGCAGCTTCCAGGTCTCTTTCTCTAGCTAGATTCACTGTGTTGCTGGCCTGGAGAGAGCTTTCCTTTAGGGCTTCCTCACCAAGAAGGAAACAGAAAAACAGAATGCACTGTATCATCCTAGCCATGTCCCTACAGAATTATCTCTTTTTACATTCTTTTCTAGCAGCCTAAAATCAGAGCTAGGAATTTATTTAGAGTTTGACCTGCTTGGCTCATGGGAAGGGAGAAGGAGATTTTGATCTCCTTTGACAACAGTACTCTTTTCCTTTTTTGCTGTGTTTCTCTTTGCCTCTGAATCATCAAGCACTTGGACCAAAGAGTAGTATTGGTGTATTTTAGTTTGCACAGGCTTTGGTTCAAGTGCATTGTTTTAAACTAAAATCAGTGGCTATGCAAGTCAATTTGCCGAGCCATGAGCTGCATCAGCCAAGGTATGGATATGCAATTTGTTTTCCGGATCTCCAGTGAAAGCAGTAATATCAGATAAGAAGCAGAGCACATAGCTAGAGGCAGTAGCATTTAAAGCCATCCCAACTAGAAGTGCCTGTAAGTTTTCCTTTTAATTCGATGGCTCTCTTCCCTGTGCCACTAGGGAAAAACTTTGAAGGGAATGTGCAATTCTTCCAGTCTTGTTCTTGCTCTACAGAAGACACTTGTCCTCAGAGTCTTAAACTAGTCCTACAAGTGCCTTATGGCAACCTAAAGTTGTAACTGTCAAAAGTGGTGGTCTCACTTTCTCCTCCCTCCAGCCCTCTCTTCTTACACTGTGCTGGGGAGAGAGTGACTGCTTCTTTCTGTGGTAGCACAAATTTATGCCCCTTAATAGTGTTCCTGGAATTAGAATAAGAGAAGTGTGTTGTAAATCTGGCACCTCCTGTGCCCTGACTTCTTACCTGTTCATAAAACCAGACGCATACCAGAAATACGTTGGTAGGCAGCTGCTATGAATAAACACAATCAAAGCTTTTCTCCTTTCAGTTTAAGGCTAGCAAAGAACACTTATCTCAATACCTGGAAATATAATTAGACATACAGAAGCCAGGTTCTAACACTGTAACTAATATTTCGATTGACAGAGTAATTCTCCCTATAACTCCCTATAACAAGAGCACTGTGATTGGCAGTTTTAACTGCAGATTTTGTAAATGCAAGCTTTTAAGCCAATTGAAAACCAGCAAGGGCCCACTGTACCTCTCTTCAATTTACTTAAAAATTAAAAAAAAGCGCAAACAAAGGAGAATTCCATAGTGTAAAAATCCTACTACAGTAGAAAAGATAATCTGAAACTGACTATTCACGATTTTCATTGCTGTAAACTACAGGCATCTTAATTGGGTAAAGGGCATGAGCAGTGACAAGCAAAATGGATATTGAACATTTTAGCATATCGTATCAGGGTTTTCCCAAGACTGCTGTAATTGTGTAATATATTTCTTCCTGGCTTCACCTCTAACTGCAGCCATGGCTTAAAAGAGGAGGTAAGGAATCTTTCTGGTGATTTTAGGATGGCTGCAGGTACGTCTGTAAAGGTAATTGCACATCTCTGTTCACCTTGTTAACTTACAAACTGTGAAAATTGTCATCCAGGACTTTGAGTTGGACAGGATAAAATGCCTTAATAGAGGACAAAGAGTAATGTATGCTATGTATCTCAAAATTAACTAACTGAAACAATCCCTCATATAGTAGTTAATTTTTTTTTACCAAGTAAAAATTTGTAAAGCAAGATAATTCCCTTCAGGATTGATTTGTACATATACATATGATATAGAAGAAGGAATCTGTTTAACCTGTAGTCCAGCTGGGTGTCCCCAGTTCTTTAGATTTTGTGGGCAGCACTTGTTTTACAGACCTTCTTTATTCCTACCGTAATAATAAGCCAGTCTTCAAGCTGGATGGTTTCTCTAATCCTTGGACCCACCTGTTATGCTCCTGACGTTGTCACGTCTGCATGGCATTGTTTTTTGGGGAGCCCTGTCCTTGTTGTATAGAAGAGGGAACAAAATCTCTTTGAAGTTTATCTTCTTTTCCACACAGCCAAGTTATACCAGTTTCATTCCTTTGCACTTCTGCAGCTCTCTAAGACTTAATTTGTAGGACTTTATCTCTGAAGTATGCAAGTGTAACATTTATTCTTTGCAGCACCATAGAGAAAACGTGGTAACCTAGTGGAAACCCAATCTAGTGCTTTAAGCCCCACTGCTGTGTGCCTGCCAAAGCACATGCACCCTACGAGGAAGAAGAAAATGTTCAGTGAAATTAGTGACAGTAGGCATATGTACTCTGAGCTACTGCCTAGCTCATGGGTACAAGAGGTACAGAAAGATGGTGGCCTTCATGAACGCTGGCAGCTATGATGTGTATCCACATGCCACCCAGCTGTGAGCTGAGGCTCAAGTAGAATTACCCTGTCTTATTGTGGTCTAGGTGTATCTCAGTGAGTAACACTGAGACGTTAATTCTTTTGATTTCTAAACAAATTATCTTATTCTCTGCTACCTGCAGCTCCTTCAATTCCTAACTGCTTCTGTATGCATTTAAAAGGAAGAGGTGAAGATGGAATTTCATATGCCTGAATGGTCAGAATTAGCTGCATGCATATAATTATTCTTATTCTTTTTTTACATGGCTGTGCTGCAAAATAAAGTAACACTGTGAAGAGTGATTTGAAATTTGAAAAGAAAGAATTAAAAAAAAAATACACTGCCCTGAAATCCACAGGCATTCTTATTAAAGATTATGCTGTTTAGCCTTTCAATAGACTTCAGAATTGGTAGAAATATATTCTTAGCTTTTTCCCAATTTTTGTCCTATTTGAATTTGTTTGCCATGAAAATGCAAGAATTTCTTTCTTTTGCACTATGTTCCTTGCCATTATAGGACTTGATGATGGACTAAGATTAAGACGTGAGAGCAGGCCTATAATATACTGCTGCAGGCCAAAGTAAAAGTTAATGTGAAAGTCTTGTTTCTTAACAGCTTGTTCAGTGGCACTCTTCCACCCAGAATAAGGCTTAATCCTTTGAGTTCTGAAATTTTTTTTGTGCTTAGAAAGTGCATTTAACATAAAATAGACTCACAGAATATCAAGAGTTGGAAGGGACCCACAAGGACCATTGAGTCCAACCCTTAGCCCTTCATAGGACCATCCCCAAGAGTCACACCATGTACCTGAGAGTATTGTCCAAGTGCTTCTTGAACAAGCACACGCTTGGTGCTGTGATCACTTTCCTGGGGAGCCTGTTCCAGTGCCCAACAACCCTCTGGGGGAAGAACCTTTTTCTAATATCCAACCTAAACCTCCCCTGACACTTCAGGCCATTCCCTTGGATCCTGTCATTGGTCACCGCAGAGAAGAGATCAGTGTCTATCCCTCCTCTTCCTCTTAAGAGGAAGTTGTAACTGCAATGAGGTCTCCCCTCAGTCTCCTCTTTTCCAGGCCAAACAGACCAAGTGACCTCAGTCTTGAATGAAACATAGTAAGGTTAGAGATACTTGTTTTCTTGGCAAATTCCTACAGTTTTGACCTCCAAACATTTCTTTGCAATATACTGAGAAATCTTTGTATCATAAGAGCACGATACATATTTACTTCATAAATATATGGATGTTGCTGTAATTAAAATGGTGGAAAGTAATCTTTCTTCGTTTTGCTTTTTACATGTGTCCTCTTTTTGTGTGCAGTGTCTATTTCACATGTGATAGATACTTGATTTAAGTATAATGGCTAGCTTGTGCAGCACATACATCTGCAGAAAATGTTTCCTAAAATTTAAATTTTGCTTTTCTATTATAGGAAACATGAGTGGGACAAACATGGCACTTGTGCAGCCACACTTGAGGTCCTTAATTCTCAGAAAAAATACTTTGGTAAAGCCTTAGAACTCTACCAGCACGTTGATCTCAACAGGTATGTAAATGAGCTCAGTGGTCTGCCTTTTATTTCAAACAGTTTCTAAGAGTTTCAAGTCTATCCTAAAATGAAAGTCTGAATCTGGTGGCAGAGGGGAAATTTTTAGTACTGACGTTCAGAGGAAGGATTGTGTGCTCTGAGGAGCATGTCCCTGGTTACTTCAGAGTCTGGTAAGCCAGCACTGCCCTTCACAGTATCATCATACACAATGTGAGCCCGTAGATTTTTGAGAAGCTGTATTGGCTATATCTCACTACCAAAAGCTCTGGTACCTGTAAACTTCTAAATCAAGTGACAAAGCCCCTCACATTTCTGAGTCATACTGAGGCCTAAACACTTGTTTTTAGACAGTATTCTGCTTAGAGGAAAGGACCGGATGCAGGCAAAATCACGCAGAACATCCTGGGAAAAGGCAGAGGCGCAACAGCAAGAGATAATGTTCTGAAAGGCTGTGTTCAGCTGCTGCAGGCAGCCCTCTGCTGTCCTTTCTAACAACCCCGATACGACACTCTTGTTTTGTCCTAGGGGCTGATTGCTCCTCATAATTCCAAAGCACTGGCCATTTCAGGTTCACAGTCTTGGTGGGAATGCTGTGGCTTGTCCAAGCACTGTAGGTATGCATTCTGGCTGTAGGTGAATGCCAGAAGGTTAGAGTCCTGTCCTCATCAGTGCCTGGTATGGCTGAAAGAATGTTTGACTTAGATTTGTTGACTGTGGATTGTCTGTCTGTATAAGAGGACAGTATCTGAGAGAGGAAATCGTTTTGTATTTAGAAACATACCTTAAAAAAACCCCAATAAAACAACCCAACAAAACAAACAAGGAAACACAAAAAATCCTGTGTATGTTCTGTCAGTGTCTTGTCCAAGAAATCTCCTAACCAAAGTCTCATTTAATTTGCATATGCACAAAGGAAGTAAGTCTTTCTTACACCACCTCCATTTTTGTAGGTGTCTTTTAAAAACAGATTTTTCTAGACACGGTGCTTAAGAGTATGTCATATGTGGTGTTAAAATTAATAATGTCTGCTGAATCAGTTGCCTAAGTAGCTGTGATGGTGTGACTAAAACATTTACAGATGGCATAGTGACCGATTATGTGACACTACATCAGCATATGCAACTCTGCAAAAGAATAAAGACTGAAGCATGTTGAAATTAATTGCTCAGAGCTTATTATCCATTGTGAAAGTGAATATAATTAATTTTATCTTTACTGAAAAAGACTTCCAGTGTTCTGACTGCATTTCATTTATATTTGAATGAGAAAAATTAATGTTAGTGATTTAAAAAATTGTTTCCAAAAAGCAAATTAATTAAAAGAGGACATCAGGCAGGCTTCTGTAAGGATTAACAGAACATCATCTATTTTATTGACCTCCTTATATCCAATGTAAAATGACTATGAAAAACAGCTTGTCCTTTAGTCAGTAAAATCTTCCTGGTGCAGCAGCTGACCTTGGAAGGGTTGAGCATTATCAGCACTTAGGGATTAGATCCTGCAAGATACTGACCATTCCCACGCCTTACAGAAGAGGCTAGGACTCAGAGACTCATCATATATTGGATCCTGAGTCTTGTCAGCGTTTGAAATGTGGACTCCTCTCAGGACTGAATCCAAAGCAAGGGATGTACAGGCTAGAGGATCTTGCGTGTTACCTCATTTCTTTAGTATGAACAACTTTTCAAAAACATTTATTAGGAAACATTTCTGCCCTGACATTAATGTTGATTCAGTTTGACACACCATATTCCTCAGCCAGTGTGCTCTGTGCCTTCCACCCCAGTAAGCCCAGCCAGTGTTTAATTATGAGGGTGCCTAGAGCAGCTTCACAAGTGTGCTCCTGTCTCCTCCCGGTGTCTCAAAGCAGGGGAAAGGAGGTAATTAAACTGCATGCCCTACCTGGCAGTGAAGGGAGCACTCTGAAAGTCCCTTTCCCATAGCTGTGTCTGAAGACTCAACTATCCCAGTTCCTCAAATTAAGTTGGGGAAGAGGGTTCCTCTTGACCATGCTGAGTTAGATGGGAAATGGCCTTTTAGAAAAGGGCAACCTTTCCTGGCCCTGGCAAAGAATGGAAGGTGAGTTGCCCTTGTTTCCCATCACTGTAATGCCAAATTCTCCTTAAAATTATCTGTTTTACCTAGTGATTATAAGGTATGTTTGCAGAAAACATGAAAAAGTGTTTTACCTTTGTTTCAGTTGTCTCTTGAAAGCTGGGATAAAGCCAAGCAGTTCATACTACGAGGTAAGAGGCAATTTTCTATAAAATCCTGTGCATGCACTTTTTTCAGCAGGAGTCAACTGATTTTTATGGAACAAGTGGTCTTTTTAAAATTGTACAGCTCTTTAAGGTTGTACTTTTTCTTTAAGTTTGTGTGAGCTCAGCAAGTGTGGGAGCTGTTGGAAGATGTGCTCATGACTTATTAATCTCTATAAGCTTTTTAATTTTTCAGATGACTGCCATAAAGGAAGCTCTTACAAGATTTTATGGTGTAACGCCCAAGATCCAATGCCTTCCTCCAGAAGAGGTAAAAACCCCAAACCAACACTCTTCAAACTTTCCAAAATGGAAAAAAAACCCAAAATTTTTTTCTAAGAGCATTTCTATAAAAAAAAGGGAAAAATGGTAAAAATAGAGTATAAAATCTTCAGTATGGTGAAACTTAGGTCTAGGTCTTCCTTGTGTATGCATCTCTTTGCAGTTTAGATACTGCTTGATTCTTGGAGTTGAGTTCATAAAAACATTTCTTACATACTGGCACCACTGAGTTCAGCTTATGCCATTGTTGCCAGAGTATTTTCTTAATGCAGAAATATTGTTTGTGCAGGAAGCGTCCATTCTTTACCTACTAACTTTGCTGTTAGTATACTTACCCAGAAAGGGGGAGCACTGGGTTTTAAAGTCTCTTTGTCTTAAAAGACTTAAGCCTGCATCTCTTGCACGAATGCTGTAACCACCATGCTAGAAGTATTGTTATGGCTTAGCACTTTCCACTCCACCTGCTAAAGCTTAATAGCAGATTAAGCCAAGAAGAAGCCAAGAAGAGTGAGTTACTTGAAGCAGCAAAGGAATATTAGTTGAATATCACCCACCTCTTGATGTTAAAGAAATACAGAGCTAATGCAACCCCCAGTTTCTAGCTCTGTTCACTGTAGTTCTGCCACTGCTTTTAGTGCAGTTGGGATAGTGCTCCAGTTATGTGAAAGTAATTTACAGCTTGGGTCTCCTGTGCTTAACAGCTGAAGGTAATGGGTAATAGAAATTAAAAAGTACATCCTAGTTATTTAAGGATAACCTTTTTCAGAGTTTCAGCCTTGTCCATACCTGAAGTGCTTTGATGCTTGAAACATATTGCACACTTGGTATTCTTTTTTTTTTTTTTTAAAAAAAAGGAAACCACAAAAAAACCCAAAACAAAACCCACAACAACACAACCCCCGAACTAACAACAAAAAAACTCTCACCACAGTTACTTTTGTCTTGTACGTATGTTTTCGTCCTGCTTAATTTTTTCAAAACCAGTCTTTTTCTGCATAAACTGTGAGATCTGAGCCTTCAGGGGGATTTTCCTGTAATCTTTTTGCCACATGAAAGGCCTCCATGCCTGCCTGCTTTATTCATGGACAATATTTGTCTTCCTAGCCTGTCCTATAGTCCAAAAATTACATTTCTGCTCCTTTTGACAGCTTGGTTCTGTATTCTTTCCAGTAAAAGCTATTATAAAATTGAGTTTCTTTTCTCATTTTTTGGAGAATTTTATTTGCCTCAATTCATGTCCTGCTATAAGGAGTCGGTGATGGGTGGCTTTCAGGACACATGTACCCTTCAATATTCACAGAGTTCATCCAGAGTTCATCATGAAGGTGAATAGCTTCTCTGCAGATTTAGTAAACGGCAAGATAATGTGTGTCACAGCATTTCATAACGAGGCTTAGTAGTTCAGCAATTCCCCAAATTGTTACTGAGTAACAGTATGTATAAGCTGTTCAGAGAGGATGCCTCTTGTACTTGTCTCCTTCACATTTCTCAACTGGCAAATAGACAGATAAGCACTATTGTACTCTATAGATAGGGCAATGCACCTGAAGAATTTATTTATTTCCTTCTCCCCCTGAAACTGACCTCATCCCTCATGTTTCTAGGGTGAAAAAGCACAGACAATTGGCCAGATTGAATTCTGCTTCACCAAAGAACTGCAGCTAAGAAACTGCACGTCGCTGAAGGGTGGATCCAACCCAATGAAGGCTCACTTGAAGCTTGGAACTGAGGAGTTGTCTGTCTGCAATGATACTCTCCCAACCTATTACCCTTCAGAGGTCCAAGATCACAAATGAAGCCATAAGAGTTTGAAAAACTTTTTAAACAGCAACAAAAACCAAACTTGTAATATTACAGCCCCCTGTCCATATCTGTGAAGACTTTTGCTGGAAAACACAGTTCTTTTCCCATTACAGGAGAAGGGTGCACATGGTGGGATCAGAATCTGCTTTACAGCTTTGTCTGGACTTTTTGGCTTGCTTATGATTTGAGTCAATGTTCAAAAGAGAACTGTGACTTCTTAGTTTCAATCGCAGTTAAGTCTGCCACTTTAGCTACTTTTGTTTTTTACCAATGAGTCAGGGAAATTCTTTGTTTAGAAAGGATGATTGTCTTTCTGAGATCATACGACAATTTCTTGAGAAGAAAATTCTGTAAACAAAAAGAACTTTGCAACCTGTCTGGAGGTCCATTCCCAGACATACCCACTGCCTTGCATAAATTTGCTCTCCAAAAGTACAGAACAGAGACCATGTCCTCTGAGGAATTAAACCTTTCCTCACTCAGGGATCACAGTGGACCAAAGACAACTTTTATATAACTTAGTGAAGTGAATAACATTCTCCAGGTTTGTGCTTTTCTGCCTAAAGGACCCCAGGAAGACTGTATTTGTAGCCTTACCTGTTCTTTGATTATTTTTGCAAAGTAGCTCCATACAGTCTTGAGGAACTTAATGCTAGTTCAGGAAAATGTTAGGCCCTAGAAATATGTTGTTATTAATTTTTTTGTTGTATTTGAACATTTAGCATTACTACACAAATGTGAGTGTCTGCACTTTTATATAAAAATGACATTGTCGTGTAGTCACTTTGCTCCAAGAAACAGCTTTTTATAGGTCAAAAAATAAATACTACAGGATTTATAGTAAAAAGTACAAATGTTGGCAGTAATGCATCTCTACCCTATAATAATCAATAACATGGCACAAAGTTGGATGTTTCCAACGGGGAGCAAACTTCGATGACATCCTCTACACAGTGCTGTGTTGATCTGTGTGTTTCAAATTGTCTTTCAAAGAAAGACAATTATGGCTCGAGGAACCATCTGTTAGAAGAATATTACTGTGAAAACATGAAATACAGTATTAGAAACAAATTTGTTATTTTTTGGAGGGTTTAGAAACCATTCACATTTACTCTCATTTTTTACTGTCTCTATTTCTCTACCACCTTTCATTTAACTCTGCTACATTCCTGTTCCAGAATGCTGTCATTTTTTCAGTCCTTTCCTTAAAAACTCAGATTTTTTTTTTCTTAACAGCTAAGAAATTATTGTGGTCTGCCAAACAAGTGATTGTTGGGTTTGTCTGGTTTTCTGCAGTTGTTTTAATTCCTCAGTTCTCTTCACAGTTAGAATCAAAACTCAAACTTGGAAGCAAGGAATGGTGGCATTGGTTCTTGCATAGGCATATGCTTAATGGAAGCTCAAATCAATAGCTCAATTAGTTTTTTTTTTTTTACTTGCAGTATAAATTATATTTTCTTTTATAATGCCAAATAATGCCTAGGGATTAAAAATGCACAAGTTGTCTGCCATTGAAATATAATGCATTAATTTAAGGAAAGCAAGTGCAGACTTTATATGGAAGTGACACAGACACTAGCAGCCTTCTCAGTGGGAGGCTCAAAGGTAAAGCTGGCTCTTGCCAAAGGGAGTCAGCAGATACCTCCAAGAATTACAAACTACCTGCATCAGAGTAGGTAGTATGGCTTCCATGCATTTTTTTTGCCTCATTTTCAAATGCAAGAAATGTGAGGGAGCTGATAAATTTTAAAACTTTGAGGAGAAAATTACATAATTCAAAAGGAGGGAGGGAGACAGCATGCTAAACAACAGCCTGCAACTGAGTAAAAAATAACTGTCGAAGAGTGAAGATTGGCTAAAAGTAACCTTACAGACTCTGAAGTCCTGTTTAAAAGAACATACCTGAAGTACTGCATTTGCCTTAAAAAACACACCCACATACTTCTTCTTTTGACAACCTTATTACACATGAAACATTTAAATTTGCTATGGTTAATTTATTAGTAGTAGCAATAAAACAGTATATATGACTACTGTTGCTTGGTTTTTGACAATCTCACCTGCCTAATTTGTGTCTAGGAAGATACAAATGTCTTTTAAAAGCTACTGACTGATTTTTATACAAGGATGTGTCAAGACACTCTAATGTTTTAAGTGATACATTTAAGGAAGGGATGCTTCAAAAGCTATGTCTGTGTAGGGGCAACAGGGAGAGCAGATGAATGAATGCTAACACCACATCAGACCAAAGATCACGTCCAGTCCTTTATGTTCCCTCTAGCAATGGCTCACATCTGGTTAGGAGCCTTATCAGTTGCTTTCCATAAAAATGTACATTGTTTCAAGAATTAGGTTAACACAGTTTAAATACAAGAAGTGAACAAAGGTATATTGGAAGCCTTAAAAGTCGCTTTAGTTCTGAAAAGTGTCACTCACTTCCTTAAGCGATGTAAATACTGTCACCCCTAAAAATTCAGCACAGCCTGGGGATGATGTGGCCTGTATTCTTTTCTGCATCATTAAATCAATTAACTAAATTCCAGCAGAGAGGTTTTTTTGTGCAGCCTTGGGGATTTAAAATGCTAGTCAACTCCACAAAGGTGCTTTTCTTGTTTCTACCCTTTGTCTGTCCTGATCTGTCATGCAGAATGCTTATGCATCCCTTGGCAGGTAGGTTGGAGCATGGGCTTGTCTGTCCCCTTTCCAAGGACCGCCCCTCTTCCTGGACCATGGGCAGATTCTTTTCTCTTTGTTCCCTCTCTCTCTTCATGGGCTCACTGAGCCTTTCTCAGCTCCACAGAAGCCCAGCTTCATCCAAGTTTATGGTGGGAGGGAAATAGGAGATTGGAAAATGCAGCTTCTACTGAGTTTCATTAGGTAGTTACCCATGTGCATGTATATTGTGCTTAAGGGCACATCTGTCTCTCCCTACCACCAGCCACCCAATCTGCCTCTGCCAACCACAACAGGAGATGGGAGAAGCAGAGGGGACTTCTCCCCATTGCTCCTGCTCTTGGTGAGGGCAGCAGCTGGTTGCTGTTGCCCACCTGATAGGCAAAGCTACCTCTGCAGGCTGTAATGGAGGTGGCATAGGCCTCCAGCTGTGTCCCTGCTCTGCACCCTCTGGCTGGAGAGTGCTGGGCTGTGCTGCTGGCCCCAGCTACTGCCCACTGGAAGGAAGAAAGCAGTGGCGGGATTGCAGTGCCCACTAAGCACGTCAATACACTGCAAATCAAGTCCCACAGATGGGGACAGGATAAGTATCTACAGCAGAAAAGCAGAAAGTGAGGGCTTTTACTGTTGGGAAGGGGGATTTTGACAAGAAGGTGTTACTGAATTTGGGTTCCTCCATTCTGATGTGATTGTGCTTCAGTCAGCTATGCTCTGGATCTGGCTCTAAGCACCATTAAGCCAAGGCCATAGAAGGTTAATGGTGCTGCTAACAGTGTTATTGATGCCTTATGATGGTACTGATGATGCAAAGGGAAATTGTTGGGACTTTGCAAGTCGCTTTTCTAGGAACGGAGCAATCGATGATAAGGAGTGTTGTACTTATCCTAAATTCAGACTGTCTTGTTAAGGCAGCTTCCTTCACAAGGATCACTGCATGCCTCCCATTCTTGTAAATATTCCCTGCTCCACAAAGTTGCCATAGATCACCCAGAGTTGATACAAGTCATTCATTTTAGAAGGAATTTTAATTTCTTGTGCTTTAAAAATATTGAAGAATAGTATACAGGCTTTGGAAGATGGGCAGATTATTTTGTGTTTGTGTGCTGTGGTTTTCATTATTTCTTACCCCAAAGTACATTAGAGCATCACAGCGTGGATAAGGATTAGATAGACATCAAGGGCAGCAAAGCCCAACCATGCTAACAAGTTGGTGGTATGAAATCTATCAATATATTCAGCATGAAAATCACAGCACTGACAATGATACTCACACATGCAGTCTAAAGGACTAATATTTCAGTAATCTATTAAAAAGAAACAAAAATGATCACATTTGATAAGAATTTTAAGGTGTTATAAAGTTCTTAAGCAAGCTGAAGAATACCAGGGTGCTATCTGTAAGAAATACTTTTCTGAGTACAGCCTCATTTACCAGAAAAGAAGCTGTTTTCTCTATAACTCACACAATTGTTTGTGTTAGAGACTCATGTTCTGCATGTAAATCAGAGGAGACAAGCCAAAACAAAATTAGCAAGAGCTAAAAGCACAGCAGTTACCTTGTAATAATTACAATCTCTATAAACAAGAGTGGTGCATCCCAACATTAGATCACTTACTTCTCCTTGGTATTGTTGAGTAAAACTTCCTGCTGTCAGCCTTGAATAGGCTTCTCTCTTTCCAAAGTGCTCAGCTGAGGGTGGAGAAGCTGTGCATACTTGTAGCACAGATTGAAAGAGCTGACATGTCACCCGACTGCTGTCATTTTAGCCCATTAGCCTTCCACAGTTCCTACTTCTTTACCAAGATTTCATAGTTTAAGTTATGAACGTGAAGGCTACACATGACTTGCGCTATCAATTCCCAGTCCCAGCTGTTGTGGGCTTGTGTTCAAAAGAACATTATGAAGGTGCTGTCCCGCCTCATCAACTGTGATTTGTAGATATTTGCCAAATGCCTGGGGTATGCATTTTTCATGGATTTATTATCTACTCTGATGCAGGAGGCTGGCTGACTGATGCGTGAAGTGGAAACCACTTTGTTGTCTTCCAGGCTCTCAGACATTAAAGGCTTAGAATACTGGTATCCTACTGACGTTTTATACATAACAGCTGGACCTGAGTTATTTTTTACCCTTCAGCCCCTGGATATCTTCAGAGATTTCAGTCTTGCAGTTTCTGTGGGGTTCAGTGAGCAGCTTGTCATTTCTGAAGCCTACTGCATTAACAAAATAGCTCTGGGACACAAACTACCCTCTCATCTCCAATACCTCTTGCTATTTTCTCTTTGATTCCCTTCATTATCCTCAGTGACTTGAGGGATGAATGGACCACGGTCTTTGATCTCATAGGGCAACCAAACTATTTAGGCATAGATATTGTAGCAGAGAAAAATCTCTTAAATTTCACAGACATAATACTCTCAAATACCAATTTTTTCCCCCCATTTTTCTCCCTTTATGATTTTGAGAGATTATGACTTCACGGATCACTAGAGGTCTGGAGCAAGGTAGCCATAAGGATGGTTAGCTTTTAATCTTTTATTTATTACGCCTTCTGCACTTTTTTTTTCCTGTCTGGCTGATTAACAGGCTTGCTGTCACGCACCTGACCAAGGACCATGTCTCAAAACTTACTAAATCAGTCATTAAATGAGTCTGGGGACTCCACAATTACTTAAACAGAAATATGGCGTGGATAGCCTCGTCCATTTGGCAGATGGGAGAATAGGAAAATCAGGGCATGTTTTCCTACTTAGCTTGGCCACTATCCTCCTGCATGTGAAATTCAACTTGAAATCTGATGACAGTTTTAAGTCCCACAAAAATTAAGTAAGACTTCCATGCACTTGCTGTCTGCAGAGGGACATTTCATCCTTCCTAGCCCGGGACAAGTAATTAAAATCTAAATGCTTAAAAATATCATGGCTTTGGAGGTAATTAGAACATTTGGTCCCTACAGTGTAATCAAAACCCTGGTTTAAGCAGCTGAGCTACTTATCCTTCCATGATGGGAACTGTGAGGCGCTGCAGAGAGATGGCTAATGCAATACTTGGACTGAGGCTTAAATCCAGCTTCTTCCCAGTGTGGCAAGGGGGGATGTTCTGCTGCTCTGGTGCAGCCTTCCCTAAGCCTTTTGAGATAAACCACGTATAGCATTCCCGGCAGGAGCCCAGGCATCACTGGTTAGCGTCAATACACACTGCTGAGTCATATGGCACAGTTACACTCCTCCAGTCACCCTGGAGGGGTTTCTGCTCCTACAAAAGGACTCTGAAGAAGATGCTGAAGCAGGTTTTGTTGCAGAAATGAGAACCCACTTTAGGCAATTGCAGCCAGTTTTCTTCACAGCTTCATAAGGAGAGACTTGGAGGAGGCCCTGTGCAAAAAAAAGCCCCCAGACTGGTGGTTTGGATGCTCAAAGGGGAAAAAGAAGTCTTTCCCTGTTTTACCCTGACAAGGGGAGAGTACAAGGGGATCTCCCCTCCTGTGGCTGGGACCACTGCTTCACTTGCCTGTGACTCCTACAAACAGCACCAGCACTTTCAGCTATATGTCAAACAGAATGGGTGTTGTCTTTTGCAATGTTCATCCTGTTGGTACAAGTGACATGGACTCTTATGAAGCTGCACCACGACTGGTAGGTGAAGGAAGAACCTGGCCGGGAAGGAGTGCATTGGGTGCTGAACTGCTCCTCTTCACCCAGTGGGCAGGCCTTAGCAGCACATATCCAAGTGCCTGGGGAACATAAAATGGTGAGAGAGAGGATCTGGCAGGACTAGGCGCCAGGTGAACCAGAGTTTCATAAAATGAGATTTTATTATTTTCATGCCTAAATTTCCTGAAATCTCACAAGAAGCATACATGCTTTTTCACATCTATTTCTAAATTTGACAAGCAGCGTTCTACTCATTTTCTCCTTCTCCAGCTGAATCCTGCTGGAAGCTACAAGTGGTCAGTGGTGGCAATTTTAATTACTTATTTTATAAGCCACAGAGAGCCAGACAGAGCTAATTCCATAATTCTGAAATAGAAATAATGTATTATCTAATAGAGATTCTGAAGTCCCTTCAGGCTTGCAAATCAGCCAGTTAATAACTTTTTGGTTTAGATGTACTGAACACTGTAATAACCTGATGTCATTTTGAACACAGCAATTAAGTATTCAGTTTACAAGACAAATGGAGACTCATTACAGTCAATCAGGGAGAATTACAGAAACTTAAATTGCCAGTATTTATCACAGTTTCTCAAAAGAATATTTTATTAGCTATTTTGAAAGAAAAAGCTGCTGCTCTGTTATTCTGTAAAAGTAGTGCCTTCTTTATAAAGAACTCATAATGAGATCATTTTCCAATCCTAATGTTTTATTGTAATCAAACTGCATATGTCACCATAGGTCATTGTGAAATTAGGGAGCATGACAAATATGTCTTATACTGGCAATTTCTTAGCAATTTATTTTAGGGTTTTGCCTTTGTGATGACTAGAATGAGAGAAAACTTTAGATAATGCAATAGAAATTGATTCAGATTGCCACTACACTGGACAGAACAAAAAACCCTATGAACAAACAAAAAGGAAGAAATAGTAATATTTGGTATACTTAGTTTGTCATGTTTGCTTCACTTGGAAAATGTTGGGAATTTT
This sequence comes from Margarornis squamiger, assembly GCA_035222235.1. Lineage (NCBI taxonomy): Eukaryota > Metazoa > Chordata > Aves > Passeriformes > Furnariidae > Margarornis > Margarornis squamiger. Next base: position 30,160,687 of record JAWWTY010000106.1, read on the forward strand.
CCAGTACTTTAGAGCTCAGTAACATAAGTAATACAAAGAGCACTTCGTTAAATACACAACACACAGATTGAATTATTTATGATTGCAATTTTTAATGACTTTCATTCCACCCATCTCTGTACGCTTTGTACTATATTTATCTTTTTTAACAAGATTGACTAACCTGTAATAAAGCTGCCAAAAGCCAATTATCAATATTGGGGTAATACTAATACTTTGCAGCAAAGAAATTAGAATAAAATCATTTCTATTTAGCTAAGGATTTCAGATGAAGTAGGAAGTAGCATCATGACTGCATTTAGAGAACAAAACCAGGCTGAGGTTGCTTTTCAGAACTTGTTTAACATTTTTTTTGCCCCTTAATTTCTTTACAGCACAGGAGCCCAGTGGTATTGGCTCCACCTATAGCACTAGGGGGTCCTGTTGCTTTAAGGCAAATTTTTATGATCAGTTGAACAAATCACAGTCAGACTCTGTTAATCAATAACCTTTGCATCACGAGTGACTTACAGTAAAGCTCCTGTTTTAACTCCCAGCTTTCAGTAACAGCATGTTTCTCTTCTAGGTTATTTGGCACTATTCATGTCTAGACTGAGATGTTGTGTTTTGTAATCACTCTTTTTGAAGATATAATTTACATGAACATTTCCTGAAATGGCACAAACAACTTCAGTTTCATTAAGAGACATTGACATTACAAGGCAACTGGAATTTGTATTCAAGTAACAGAGCAGAAAGGTTTGCAGAGGAAACTGTCTTAATGAAGTAGTTTTGCCTTACAAAAGTAGTTATGTTTCCATAGGAAGAAGGGAGCAGTTTTGTCTTAATTTTCTGTATTCTGCACAGAGAATTAGATATAAAGACTTTGAGAAAGTGAGCATGTCGTGAGGCAGCCTGTCTGCACCAAACAGCTTATTACCAAATTTTATTCTGGGCTTTATATATTTCCTGGAATTAGCTACCATGTGACCTGTTCTCAGAAGCTTTTCAGGGTAGTTTATAAAATAGAGAAAATCGTAGCGTTGGTGTCATTTATATGAGACAATAAGCAGTTCCAGATTCTGTTAGTTGTGATTTTTCTGGGAAACCTTTTAGTTTTCAGAAACCTTTTCCAGTTTGTCAAGTGAAAAGTGGAATTTAGTCAGAAGAGGCAACCATCAGTCCAGTTGACATGCTAGCCTTGTCCAGGTTGGCCAAACAGCCAATTTGTTCCAGGATTCATCCAGAACAATTCTGAATCTCAGTTTTCCACATTGTGATTATTTGCTACACTTTAATTTCCGTCTTGGAAGAATAACTTCCCAAGCCAACCATTTTCTACAAGTCTGAATTTTATTTCCCACTGAGCCTTTCCTAGACTTCAGCAACCCCCACAAACCATTCCTAATGCAACCAAGATATTTGCAGTTCCCAAAGTATCATGGTTCAAGCTGTGCTTTATTCTGTATCTGGATCAAAATGTCAGAATTTCAGACAATTCAGTTCTGAAATTCTGGATCTACTTGTACTTCTGAACTTCTGCCTTGTCTACATTAGCTTTCCTGTTCTGGATTTTACAGAAGAGGGAAAGAAACCAAAGGACCGAGTGATTTGCTGCAGATTACACAGAGAAGTAAAATCAGCCATGACCAGAACCTCATTTAGTGCTGCATGTATTAGCTTAAATTAGATTTGCAGCATTATTTGCCCTGTTTTGTTGCACAGTAGTGTAGTGGATTTGGCAGAAGATTTGTTTATGTGACAGAGATAAGAGTTATAAATAATAATGTTTTGTTCCTACAGGTGCTGGTTTACAAATAAAATTACTGCAGGAGAAACAGAGTCTGAAAATAACATGCCACGTCTCTGAGTTCAAAATGTACTAATTTATAACATTAAGGCAAGCCAGCATGCATTTTGAAACACTTCTTATAAGACTTTCAGTTCCCCTAGACAACATGCATTGTCCGTGTGGAGATGAATCATCGCTGTCCTTGAAAGCCTTGTACACTGGAGCTGCTGGAAAGCTGTGCTGTCAGTCATCCCAAAGGATGTGTTTCTATGAAGTACACACCAGCTAAGAACACTGGCCCCTCAGAAAACTCTCCTAAACTTCACAAACAGTGCTACCCTGTGGGAGACACTGCTGCAAATTTCCCTTCTACTTGATTTGGGTTATTCAGGATTGAAAAGTCTTCCTCCTTAGCAAGTAGAATAAGCTCTCATCAGGCTCTCCCAAAAACTGAGATCCTCCCTGCAGCCTCTGGCTGCAAAGCCTGATGCACATGTGGGCTGTTTTACCTAGAACTTTGCAAGAGGTTTAAAGTTTTCTTTGAAATAAATTCTGCACTTTGAGAGCTACTGTGAGGCAGGAGAGTGCTTTGAGACTGGGAGGGACTGCTCTTCCTGGTGGATGTTTTATTCCTGATTCTAGGTCTCTGAGTGTCAGAGGTTTGAAAACAGGTAGGAGACAAACAGGGATTTATCCAGTCAATTGCATCAAGAGAGAAAGAAGGAAACAAACTGTAGAAAATTTTAATAGTTATTTGCTTATTTAGTGAAATAGGCATGACTGGAATGAATAGGCTGGACCAAACCTAAAGCTGTTACTTGACTCCACTGGTCATCTATGGTGGAATTTGTATGTTTTTATCAGAAACAGATTTCTGTGGATGGAACCAAGCAGAGCAGGAGACAAAGGAAAAAAATTGTCTCTTTTAAAACTGTTTGGAGGGTGCTGTCTGAGAGGTCTGGTAATTAGATATACATCTAAGTCAGGGCAGCTGTTTGCCTATGGGGTTTTTTGGCTATGTGACTTAGCTACTGGGTCATGTTGTATTGCAAGATAACAGTCACAGAAATAGTTTAAATTGCTTTATGTAGGAAATCTTTAGTCAACCGTGTCACAGTGATGTCTCAAGGCAAATTGTAGCAAAGCTTATAAGAATGTTTTGCAAATTATTTAGGATGTCATAAACATTTTTCTAGTTTTAGTGATACTGAGAACCCATAATTATTCAAGTAAGCCTTTACCTCTCTGGTGATAACAGGCAGGTAATTAAGATATTGCTTGAAAATAATACTGTCTCATAGCCACTCCTCAAGGATGATTTTTTTTTCTGTCAGGAGGCTATTGTGAAGCTTTATTATTGTTTATAATGAGGTTCGTGACATTGGACTGGAAATTGTACCAGTAATTACTCAAATCAGAATATCCTGACATGAGAAAATAACATTTTTCAAACCCCAATTAACTGAGCTGAATGAAGATTCAGAGCTACACACAGGTTATTATTAGTGACCTGTAGAAATGATAAATGTATAATTATTTCTAGAACATTTAAGCCAGCAGTTACTTAAGACATTTAAGCAGTAGAAACATGTTTAGGAATACTTTTAGTGGAAGCAGTAAAAGAAAGTATTTAAAACAGTAGGTTTAAAATGTTATATAGGAACTTAGGGATATGAAACCCAGCAAAATTCCAAGATAAAACTATTTTTTGTGAACAATTTAAAAGCTAAGATTACACAAACTGACTATTGAAGTAGCGACAGCAAATATAAATTTTTCCACATTAGACAACACACAGGTCAGCCATCATCATGATATTAAAACCAGAGGATAAATTGCAGATACTTAATAATCCCATGTGTATCTACTTTGTTGAACAAGATGCCTAAGAACATCCAAATATTAAGCACTGCAAAATTGTTGTGGAAACCACTGCAAAAAACCACACAAATAAAGCTAACTGTAGCTCAGCTGTTGCAGTAGCAATCATAAAGCAGGAAATTGGAGGAGAAGAAACAGAAAGATGGAAATACCCAGCACAATGAAGATTCCACACTTCTGATGGCTGTAGGTAATATGGAACTCCTTTAAACTCTCATTCTTTGCCTAATTTACATGAACCTATATCCCAAAAAATCATCCCCAATTAAAAAAACATCAAACCAACAACCACACAAATGAACCAAAAAAAACCAAACCCAAAACCCAAACAACTCCCAGTCATTAAGTGGAATTCTTTTTAATGAAATCTGGGGAAATGAGACAAAATCAATTTCTGAAAAACTGGTTGTGCCTTTATTTGGAAAAGGAAAAGGGCCAGATTTCACTCTTCAGTGTGTCAATGTAATTAATGAATCTAAGCAGAGCAAAAAGTGTCCAGGAATTTTATAGCTGGATCTATACAATCTGCAAAGTAATTCTGATCCCTCTGATACTGTCTACTCCTACAGGTTTGTGGGCTAGAAAAGGTATATGTAGGAAATATTAGTTGCTAGCATGAAGTATTTGTCAATCCAATTTCAGATCTTGTAGAAGTGCACGAACTATGGTAACATTTGAAGGATGTTTGTTTAACCAGTCCTGTTCAGCTGCAAAGCTACAATTCTTTGTATACAGGACTGGTTTACTAGAGAGCTTTGGATTCTGTTTCTCTGCTCTTAAATGTGGGGTGTGAAACTCCTGAGGTCATTTCATGAGTCCATCACAATCAGGAGGTTACCCACAAGGGCTAATGATTGTCTTGGCAAAAGTAAAAGGCTTGAAGCATCTCAGCAAAGAAAAGGTTTCCTATTTTTTTCAATGGTTGGCACAGAATATCAGGTATGACAGGAAGGGAGTAGAACATGAGTTTCTCATTGCATTAGTAGAATTTCTTTTTCAAGACAAAATTTAATTATCAAGAAAGATCATTAAGACAATATGAATCTGTACCTAGAGATGTCTAGAAGTAATGATTCGTATATCAGAACAGTCCATCCAGCACATAATGAGTCTCTATTCCTATTTTGAAAACTTCTACAATGTAATAAGACTTTTTATAAAATCTGATTTTTTTTGGTAATGATACAAACTATTTATACTAATATATTCCGGCATTTGAGGGAACCTGTGCAAGACATAGACTTGTCTATATAGAAGAAAATTATTAAAAGTTTTCTGATTACAGTGTGTTAGGGTCTGTATGAAGCAAGTCATCAAAACTAACTGCATTTTCCTTGCTGTATTTCTGTCTGACACTGAAAATGTAAATCATCTGATAAAGGAACTTCTGACCCTCTGTTTCAAGCCCTGGCTGTAGAGTCCTCAGGTAATTAAATACAAACACTTTTGAGGATCCCCAAGCATAATTTCCCTCTTTTTGCATCTTTATGCTACTAGGAAAGGTCTAGGAAAGGCTGTGCATGTGTAAAAGCAGCCCCAGTCCTAAGTCATTTCAGACTGGACCAAGATGACTCACATAGCAATTTCATTTGATTGGCATTGAACAGTGGATGGAGGAGTTCTTGATGGAAATTCCTGCTTACCTTCTGGCAGTTAACCTCATTTTGCAGCCTTTTAGTTGCAATATACTCTGATCCTGTGATCTTATTTGAACATCGAGCTCATTTTCAACGCAGATAGATGGGATCTAATCCTACTTTTACTATGATGCAATACTCTATGATACTGTCCTCTCAGATTGTTTAGGAAAGTTAAACAGATGCTTAGATTGGGACAACTTTGGTAAGAAATCTGAGGATGTTTGAGACAGAGTAGCACCTTTGATGCAGAGAGGTGGAAAAATCCTTCAGTTAATGCCAAGTTAAAGCATGGGATCCCAATGACTTCAAAAAGTAAAAATGCCCTTATAAAGATGGATCTAAGGAAATTATGTGACAAAAACAACACAAATACACTTGGTTTTAGTTAAGGGGCTAAACGCTCACTCAGAATGTATGGATCCTTTATTTAGTTCCCTTTTTTGCCCAAGAGGATTCACATTTCCCACCACCTACGAGAGGCCCTCACCTGGCAGAACAGCCTGATTTGGATTGCATGAACTGTTTGTATTGCTGTTTCCCTTTGCACAAGGTCTTTGCTGTCAGGACTGGGTCTTGGGACTCCTATCCATCTGCTGAATGTCTGAGACACTACACACAGTCACAAATTGCCTCTTCTCTACGTGTCAGCAGATTTTCAAATGTTTTGTGAAAAACTAGGCAGCTTTTTCAGCAAGACTGAGGTGTTTCTCCATCCAGAGAACAGCAATTAAGGACGTGTGGAAGTGTGGGTTAAAGTGTCTCCAGGGCAAAAAGAGGGCAGCAGATCTTCAGCACTGAAAAGAAAATGTAAATCCTGCAATGTACTGCTGTCTGTTTGCTTGCTAGAAAACATTTTCATATAAAAGAATACAGTATGGTTAAAAAGTACTGTCGGTAAGCTCTGTAGATACAGTAAGAGGTACATGTCAACTAATCTGGATACTCATTTTTTTGTAATTATTTAGTTATAGGTGAACACACTTTTTATGTCTTCTTGCATGTTTATTAGTTTGGTTCTTTTTAATCTTACAAGGGATGTCATTCTACAATGCAAATAGCTTAGAATGCCATTTGTCTTCACTGACCTTGATACTCCAGAAAACTTAAAAATGCTTTATAGTTGAAAGGACAGAAAGAGATTCAATCCCTGTTATTGAAAACTTCCACAGCAATGGGCTCCATGGTTTTGGAGTTGTGCACTTGCTACAGGAGGTACTAGGCAGCCACCTGAGAAGCATGAGGGTGAGAGCAGGTTGGGGTGATGGCCTTTAAGGTGCCAGTTCAGTGTGCGTAGCCTGTAGGAGCAGAAAGTTGAAGCTCGCTCCAGTCAAAGGCTGGATGCCAAAGAGATCAGCACAGTCTGCTGCCGGAGAAAGCCATGTCGATACTCCTGGAGGAAAAGAGTTGATGGAGTTCCTGTGATAAGGACTTTTGTCAGCATTATAAAGGCCCTAAAGTCCTTGCCAGTGGCATTTATAGGACGGTCCAGGTTAAATGAACAGCTGAACATTTAGAGTTAATTCCCAACTTTAGCCTCAGAATATCAGCTGAAGGCAATCAGTCTGTGTAGGAGTTAATTGAACCCTGAAGACCCAGATAGGCATAATGAAGCTAAAGAGTGGGGAAATACTAGACCTTTGAGAGAATAAACATGAGCATGGATATGTTAAATGAAGTTGGGAAACAAGGGAGGAATTAGGCCTTGTATTTTGTTTTACTGCTTATTGAGGATAGATGAAAACCCTGTGAGGGAATTTTACCACCCTGTTCCAGTTTTGAATTAACTAGCAGACTCTGCGATCTAGCTAAACTTGAATCTTTTGTTTTTGTTCTTTTCTCTGTGACCTTAGTTTTATAAAAATTTGCTAAAGCTTGAAAAGCAAATTGCAAGTGTGGTGGGTAACAGCAGCTCAAAGCCTGCTACATACCACATGTGTCTGTTTGAAAGGCTCTAATGAGGCCAAAGGAGCTTTGTTTTGAATTCTAGGAGCATGACTGCTCTTGAAGAATTCTGCTCTTTGCAAGGAAAATTGTGTCTCATTTGCACAAAGCTAAGAGCTGTGGTTTGCCTCTGGCCACCATCTGTGTTCTCTGGCTGAGTACTGCTACAGAAGTGCTGCCAGTCTGGTCTGTTTTCTGCCTTGTTTAGTTAAGCCTTTGGTGAGCTGGTGGTCAGGCTCATTTGGTCACCTGTGCATGAGGCCTTGAAACCTTTTTTTGAAGTTGCTTTAAAGGTAACAAATATGATAACAAATTCTGCTATCCTTGCAGAACAATTGCATTTTTTTTTTCTAATACAAGTAAGCTTTTATTGATCAGTACTCATACACCAACTTTGGCAAGCTTTTGCTTTTCATGCCTTCCTTCACAAATTGTGCATTAAATTTTTTTTGAGAAATACAAAAGCAAGTTAAGGACATAATGGTTCTCAAAGCAGAACACAGAAATCATAATTTATAAAGGGACATCAAACATAATCAAAGTATAAAATTCTACTGCAGGCTTAATTTTATATAAAGAAAAATATTCATTTTGAAACAAATGTTATATTATACTTGTTCCAGAGCTTTTCAAAATCTCTAGGTGGAAAGATAGCAAACAAATTATAAAAAATCCCCCAGAAAATCCATATCTTAAAACATCAGGTTGTTTTACTAGGTGGGATTTATTCTATTGTACCCTCTTTCTCTCAATAATTCTTGCTAGCAGCAAAACAACTGCTGTAAGTTGCTACAATTCCATAAGCATGTGAATCAAAATAGCAGTCAGCTAGTGCACATCTCACTGACAGCCCCATGGGTCAGGTATGAGAATACATGGCTGTTTGCACTCTGTGTTTCCTCCCTTACAAACGCTCTCTGCCCTTGCTTAGAGGGAGAACGTGACCCACAACAAGGGGTCAAGGGCAACAACTGCTACAGCCTTGTCAGAAAAATATTCCTGCAAAATGTTCTCAGCAGTAACACCAAGAGTACTGTTATTTCCCTCTAAAGCCCAGGAGCAGGTGGCTCTAATCCAGGTGGCCCTCACCCAGGTGTGCCTCGTTATGTGAAAGAGGGGCTATAAATTAGTGCAGGGAAGGTAGGTGGGAGTGCTTTCTGCCTGCTGTTCTGGCTATGGCCTCTTTGGTGGTTTGTGCTGCTTCTGTTTGGAGTGATATTGCAGTACTCTGGGGAATAAACCTTGTCTGGATAGCGGATGTGAAAGTGCACTATCCCTGTGGGCTCCTTAGACTGCGGGACTGCTGCACCTCAGCCTGAGAAGGTGGAAAAGTAGCTTTGAGGGGCATCATTTCCCTGTTGCTCAGGAGAGGGAAGAAGAGCACCTAGAGGCAGGAAGGTATGTGCTACTAGCCTGACTTATTCTGAAAGAGCAGCAAACATTGTGGAAAATGTATGTACTGTAGGAACTGGCTTTCTGTTTTCGTCTGGACCCTTTTGCTGTGCTTTGTGGGATGGGAGATTGGCTGTGTGGAGTAACAGGCATGACCTGTGGGCGCTCCATCCCAGCCTTGTGTGTTTCTGTCCTACCAGTTGGTAGTAATTCTGATTTGGGCGTAACTCTTCTTGGTGATACCGCTGTGGAAACACTCGCTTGACCTCTAATATCTATTTTGGAAATAGTCACTATGTTGTAGCTGATATCTCCCTGCTAGTGGGTACTGGAAGTGGTAAATGGATTTGGTCCTTCATGCAGCATAATTTTAACTTGCCCATGAAGCTCCTTTTTTTGGGCCTTTTTTCTTTTTTCCCCAAAGAAATATGAAATATGTGTTATGTAGGGGTGGTATACAGCTGTGCTGTGTAGCCTGGTTTTCTGTTCAATCTCATAGCATGACAGGATTTTAGCTCTGGTCAATGGCTTTCTGCTCTGAGGTCTCCCCTCTGTCTTTGCCTTTGCTAATAGCAACTGTGGTGATGAGAGGGAATTCTTCGTGGATTTGCACAGTTGACAGATGCAGGCTGGGCATCTATCACCTTCAAGCATTGCCTGTTTTTTGAGCTCAGATATGCAAGTCTGTATCTCAGTCATATCATGCACTTGGCTGCAAAAATAGGCTGCTACTGTGGTATTCATTTGGAAAAAGTAATGGAAATGCAGCATATAACACACTGAAAAAAAACCCCAAACCTACAAAAAGTATTACTTTAGTCTGTTTAAAATTCAAAACACTGGAGAAATTCACTCATTTTTGAGTTTGGGTTTCTTCTTTTTTTGCCAGAAGGGGATACATAACACCTGCAGTGTTTAGTAGCTGTTGCTTTCTCGCCTTCAAGCTAAGGGCATCTTTAAAAAGACAACTGAAAACTGATTGAAGGAGAATAAATCATACTGCATATTTTGTTTGGGATTAGAAATTCTTGATTTCCTATTTATTTTGTGTGCATGCTTTCTGTGGTCTTTATTGATTTCACTGTTTGTTCTGTTGGAGCGGTAATAACTCTCTTTGAAACTGAGGACACTTGATGCTGCCAAGCTCCTATAATACTAGAGGATTGGTGTTGTTTACATTGAATAGACTTTATTATTTTCCAGACTGTAGGTTAGATCCCTTGAAGAGGAATTTATGAATCTGAAGTATGTCACTATGGCTTCAGTTAGTGCTGCATCCACTCCTGTTCTTAGTGGGCGAGATCATGATTTACTGAGTGAAAACCAAGCAGCATGCACAAACCTCCAAAATAAATTGTAAGCAAAACCTTCTGATGTTCTAGTCCTTTCCTCTCTCCAAGGGTGTGGCTTTGACAGAAGGGTTCTCTGTGAATCTTTCCAATGGATGTGTTTTGTTTCTGTACTGTTATTTCAAATATCGTTCTAATTGCTGAAAATTTTTGTGTTGTGTACAGGTTTGATGAATGTCTTTTGTCTGAGTAGACATACTGAAAGGAAAGTGGGCAGTTAGGGAATATAACATGCTCTATGTAAATGTAATTTAGAAAGTCATTTTCTTGATGCTTTGATTCTTTTCCCTAATGTTGATTGAAAAATAAATCTTTTAGGAATGCTAAAATTCTGTTATTTGATGTGTTTAAACAGAGTGCATTTTTAGCAGGATCTAACTTAATATGCCCACAAGTGAACTAGTGCTTTGGTCCTCAGTCACCTAAAGTGTCTGTGTCACAGTCATAGTGTGAGTTACTGTGAGGTTTTCTATTACTTGATGTGTAATCTTATGTCACATTAATGTTACTCTTGTTGATTTATGCTTGAAGTATTGCTTACAGTCTTCTATATGTATATTTCCAGGCAATTTTACCTTCTCTGTTATCACAATGTTGATTAGTCTACATAACAGAAAGAAAATTAAGGAAGTAAATTTTTAGTTGTAAATTTTTATTTAATTTCCTGAGCATTCTGTCACCAGAATAATGTTGTTCTAGATCTAAAATAATAACCTCGTAATGCCATTAGATTGGTTTGCTTGTACTGCTAAATGTAACTACTGACAGAAACATTGACCTATGTCAAAGTAGCCCATTCTATCAGTGAAAGTATGAAGACTTAAGTTTATTTCCTGGGGACAATTCCCTCTGTGTATGCTGGAGTAAGACAGGTGCTCTTACCACGTTTCAGTGCAGCTGCATCCAGCGTAGTGAGATATAGCCTTGTTACTTTATCATCCTCTTGGTGTTTCTGCCCAAAATTGATCCTTTTTCCGTGGTCTGATTGAGGTAGCAAAGCTGTTCTTGCTTCTCTTAGGAAGTGTTTAAGCAGTTGGAGGACATAGGTTGCAGCTACCATCTCTCTCCCTTGTGCCCCAGGGGGCTTGCCATGTCCTCCAGGGCTATAGCATTGAGGGGACAAGGCTGAGTCTTTTCTTGGTTCTTGAGGAGGAAAGGAGGGTGTTTTGGAGTGGTGGTGTCTCTGAATGCAGTGAGTATGGCAGGCAGGGTAAGTGAAGGCCCAAACATTCTCCTCCACCACTTGAATTGCTTTATTGCCTTCAAATTAATTTTCCTGACTCTGAACTGAGGGCAGTGTGACTGTCCTCTTCTCTTCTCATCCACTCATTTTGGCTGCAGTAAATGTTCAAGCTGTGCTGCAGCTGTTGAGAAGCCTTGATCCAGCCTGACTGGAGCTGTTGTGTTGAGCTCTCCAACCTGTGACAAGTGGCTGCATGCAGCAGGCAAATGGAAGCCTCTTTTTTCAGCCAAGGTGGTGCTGCTGCTGCAGTAGGAATAGGACAGAGATGGGAGTGTGTCCTTAGTATTTCTGCTGTGGTGCAGTGTGAGTGCTCCTTGAAGAGCTACATAGTGTATTTTGGGGAAAGCAGCCTTTTCTGTGCTTGTGAGATGAAAATTTGAAGTCACAAAATTGGCTGTATCCTTGTGTAGCAGGAAAGCTTTTGCTACAGCTGATATTTATTGAACAGCTGTAATTGGTGTTTACCAGTGTGTAATGTGGAGTTATCATTTTAATGGGCAATATCCCCACAGGGAATTGTGTAAGAGATTATTTGACTGAATGCTTTTGAGGGTCAGCATCTTTGCCACAACTGTCTCTTCGTTTTTTATTAGGTACAGGATGTAGCAGGTAAGCCTACCCTGTGTTTGGCAGCTGAGCTCTGCAAATGGTTAATGTCTTGCATGGCAAGAAGACTAACGAGCTTTGGATACTGGGCGAACTGGCAGCAAATCAGCTCAGGCTTTCTAGCTGTGCAGGCTTGCAGTGCAAATGTGATGAGGGTATTTAAATGGCTTGTGGAAAAAAGTCACCACCCGGTTTAGTGTATGTGGCACACAGGTGGATTGTAGAGCTTGGCTGATGTGATGTGGTGCCACTTGGTGCTGCCTTCAGTCTTCTGCACTGGCTCATCAGCCCCAAGGCACACCAGCTATGAAACCAGACCCAACATTGTACCTCAGCTACACTAATGGCTCAGTGAAGGAACACAGTGGGGCCCCTGCTGTGGTAACCAGATAGCCCTCCCATAGACATCAGCTAAGTCAAGGGCTGTACTGAAGAAAGTTAGTCTACTGCACATATCTGAACTAGGTTTTCTGTTTTCCAAGTAAATTCTTCCTGTATTTAACTATTCAGTAATATTAGGAGCTGGTTCATGTAGGAAATGCCAAGTACCTGCAGTCTTAATGAAGATAACTAACAAATGTGAAAAGTTTGTTTTTCTACACCTCCTAATAGCCTTCATCTCTGTTCTGTAGAGGCATCAGGCTGGCTTGTAATAGCTGTCTGCTACACCCCTTTAAACTGAAGGAGTCCAATTACTATTGTTGCTTTCTAAGCATATTGATTTTAATGGTCAGTCTAGACCTTCTCATTAAATACAAATGGTGAAGCCAGAGCATCACAGAAGTTAAGAATTAAGCCAACCTTCTCTCTAGCTTTGACCAGTTTGTATTTTCGGGGACTCAGCAGACACAATTTTGATTTGAAAATCTTCAGTTATGAGCTTTGCAAGAGACAGATGTACATTACTTTGATACTGAATGCCTTATCTGCCACTGTTTCCTCTTGTATTTTTCAGGCATGTACTTCACAAAACTAAACTAAGTAAATTATTTTAGCAGTATTAGGGACACCTCTCTTATTGGAGTAAACAGCATTTCCCCTGTTCCTGGCACAATTACTAGTGTGTGGGTATTGCATTGTGCCTCTCTCCAGGTTCTGCACAAGTGGTAGCAAAACATTCAAGTGCTGAGCTTGAAGTAGTTAATGCTGAGGCACTGAACAAAGAGATCTTCTGCTGAGGAAATGTAGTCATTTCAGGGTTGAGTGTAAAGCATTTCAACGTCTGCTCTCATGGAGAAAAAGTAGTGTGGGGGATTTTGTTTGTTTACTTGCTTTTAATCAGGAAAAGCAGCTTTTGGTATAAACTTTAGTATAAAACCGAAGAAGTATAGGCAACTTTGACTTTCCTTCATGAATGATGCATGGATCCTGTGCAGTTTAAAACTTGCCCTACTTTTGCTAGTTACTTCTAGCATTTGACATGTCCCCATTCACTACAGATTTTGTCCATCTTATATAAGCTTGATTGCACAAATTATAGGAGGCTAGTCATGCACAGCATGTTTCTTCCATATTTGGGATGGTGCAGTGACAGATTGAGGCTAGTATGGGGCTATGATCATGCTTTCTATTTCTCTGCCATAAGGCTGCATTTTATGGTAAATTAGAGAGGCTGTTGATGGATCTACATGGGATGATGGTGGTCTGAGATGTGCTCAAACCTCTCCACTTGCTGTCAAGATTCTGTGTATGTGTTTTCTTCTGCCACTGTGTGTTGCCATCAGTGTTTTCTTCATCACAGAGTTGAACAATCCTTTAGCTGAAGGGTCTCTATCAGTACAGTTTCTGTGGTGGTTTCCTTCTGTTTATACCAACCATTTACTGTCAACTGCTGTATTTTGAAGTGTTCTATTAGTGTGCCTAGGTCTTTCTGTGTTTTGTCATTAAGAATAACTTCTTCACAGAAAGGGTGATTAAATATGAGAATGGACTGCCCAGGGAGGTGGTGGGGTCATTGTCCCTGGAGGTTTTTAAGAAAAGACTGGACATATCATTTAGTGTCACGGTCTACTTGACAAGCTGGCATTCAATCAAAGGTTGGACTTGATCTCAGAGTTCTTTTCCAGCCTAAATTACTATGTTCCTCCCAATTCTGCTTGTATGTTGTAGAGGACAATATGCATGTGCTTATTCTATAGGTACAAATATTCAACAGAATAAAGAGGTTAAAAGTTGTCTGCTTGTTTGAAATCTGTGTGATAGATGCCACAGGGCAGAGTTCTTTCTGCCCCAGGAGGCTCATCATCTTTGGCTGCAATATGCAGCTGGAACCATTGGCAAGGACCAAAGAAATTCCTTTTTTGTGCCTTAGGAAGCTGAAGTAATCTGCAGGAAATGTTGCTAATGCCCTGATCTTATTTTATTCTTCTGTTAAGTAACTCCTGGGGGAAGTTCAACATATATTGTGTAGTCTAATTACTTTGGAGGTTAAGGGATGATCAGTGGTTGGGCCTTTTGTACTTGAGCATTCAAGGCTTTCCAGGAGTCCTTTAGCAGCCAAAAATGGCATCTGATAGATGATGCACTCAAATGAATAGATGCTCTCTAGTGCAGCATCTGAAAGGGACAAGTGAGTGTTACTACTTTGCTGCTAGCAGGTTTTTTATCCTCCCCCTTTCACCAGTGCTACTGATACTTCAGAGACCTGATCTCTTCTCAGTGTTGGTACCTGGGGGATTCCATCCTTTACAGAAGTGTTCTGTGTAGCTCTTGTTTGCCTGGGTGATGCTACATATGAAGCTCAGGTTTTTTTGTGTAGTGCTGGAGCTGAACCGACAAGTAAGTGTCAGCCTTGTCCCAAAAAGTTATGTGCAGGGAAGGAGGCTTCACTTGAGTGAAGACTTGATTGAAATTTAGAAAATGAGGGGCGGGGGAGGGAAGTTGAGCAGATGGTGCTGGTCTGGTAGTGTGGCCTAATAACAGGTCATGTTTGCAGTGTGGCAATCAGCAAGAGGCATTAAAATGCAGGGTTGGGACCTTGGGAATGCCCTTGAAGGACAGAGGATTTTTTTGCTGACTTTTGTGTCAGTAGTACATCTTTTGGCCATTGGCCAAGCAGAAAGTTATCTAGCTGAAGCTTTGAGTGAAGATGTGTGTGCAGGGGAATGCATGAGTTTTGGTGTGAGGTGATTACGTTAAACTGAACAGTCAAGTCATGAACCTATAAGTGTGTTGAGCTACTGACAGAAAAGAGTATTTCTTTGTGCCTCTTCCCTTTTGTGCATCAAATGGGGAAATAGTACTTTCCTTTTTCACAAAGCAGTGAATGTGTAAGTTATAGAAATATTTTAAAATGTAATTTATGTACAATGTTCTTAAATTTTCTTCTGTACCTGGGTATCTCCTGCTAGAGTAAGAGTTACCACAACTCAGCAGACTATTGGTGTGTCTAATCCCCTACTCTGTATCTGGCAACAACCATTAGCTATTGCTCAGGAGACAGGTGAACATGGATTAAAAATCACCATGTAAGTAGTCCAGTGCTTTGTTACACAGTAGATAAAAATGCTTTTATATTCTTAATGCAAGCTGAGCTAATCTTCTTGAAATTCTTGGCCTAGTTAACATACCTGCTAATATTACTTCTACTAAATTGTGAAAGTGGTGAACTAATCTTTTATTAGGGGAAAAAAAAAAAAATCTGTAACTACTTCTTGCTAGAATTCTTGTGTGTTCCCCAGAGACCAACTGCTTTGAACTTCTGTCTGCTCCCTTGTGTGTTTTTTCCCTCTGATGCCTGCCATCCTCCCTTTCCCTTTTATTTTCTTATTCCACTCCTAATGTGTTTTTAGAAGTGGACTATTTCTGATTTTGCGATATTCAGTCTTTTTCTGATGCAATATCTTTAAGTGGCTTGTAGGGGGGATTGTGAAGCATGGATTTTTCTGCTACTCTGTTCATAAAATAGAATGTCAGTCCTGGTTGTCCATTAGATGTTACTGTAATGAAAATGGCTGGTCACTTTGTAGTGACACAATTATTTCTAGCATCTTTTGTTTCAGATTTTGCTTAATTACAACAAATATGCCTCTTTCTATTATGAGGAGCTTAGTTTGCCAAATACTGAGGAATCTCAAGCTTGTGGACATATAAAGATACTTTTTCTCACAAATATAGATTATGGCAGAGTACTCAAATCATGAAGCAAATCAAGTATCCTTACTAATGAAGCAGACTCTGTTCTTGCAAAATCTCTAGACAAACATAATTTTTGAGAGTTCAGTGGGATTACTTTTGAGTAAATGCAGCAAAATAAAGGGGGGGTGGGTAGGGAATTACCAAAACTCACAGTATTTCTTTTGAGCTGAGGTTGAAAATTTATGCTTTTCTTTAGGTAGGGTTAAACAGAATGTGAAATATGTGTGTTGGTTAGTTTAATAAACTTGAGAATCTTGGGCACAATTCATATTTTGGTGCTGAAAGAGTGCAATGAGTTTACTGCAGTATATATACATCATATTTGTAATAGAGGTATATATGCTAAAGCAATAACAAGATCTCATGACTAGGTTTTCTGGGTTTAATTTATTTAGTAGTGTATTATTTAGTGTATTTAGACTGACCAAACAGACCTGAAAATATACTGGTATCTTTTGATATTCCAGTTTGGTAACAGATTAATACTTAAGGAAGCATGAGCATGGTAACTGTGTGTCTCAAGAATTAAGTGAAGTTCTTGGAAAAAGTGTAAAAACATTAGATCTGCTTACACATGTTTTTAACTTGACTGCAGGTGCAATGACCCCAAACCTTGCATTTGCTTCCCTTAGGATTGTCTTGACAAGTCCCACTTTCCCAGTTCCCTGCTGTCACAGACACTTTGCTCTTGCTCTCAGCCTGTGGCATCCAAGATTTGTATCTTAAAGACTTAAATACAGTCCTGTAAATCAGATCTAAACAGATCTAAAAATCAAGATGACATGTGATATAATCATCTGCAATCTGCTTGTGTCTTCTTTGTGACCATGTGTCTATTTCATAAAGGTCTCTGGGTTTTGTCAAAAAGTGTGACTTGTGTTCTGAATTTGTTGCATTTGGTCCTGGCTTTGTCCTCACTGCTGTTGGCACTCTGAGGCTGTTTCAGAGAGCCTTTATATCAAGTTGAAGGTAGTAACTATGTCTCATGCCTTTGCAGGGAAAGAATGAAGGACAGAATACAAGTGCCAGGGAGTATATAACATCCAGGTACTGTAGCTTCTGAGTTCAGTTACGTGCCTGTTATGTGATTGATATCCCTCCCACTACACTTTTTTGGTGAGCCGTGAGTAAAGGCACTAATCGAGATATTTAATTGCTCAATCTGCAAAGCAGATGAAGCTGCATAATTGGTGTTACGAGTTGTTACTTTAGTATTGTCACAGATGTCAAGGAAAGTGTTCATAGTCTAACATAGAATTAAAAGATTGAGTTCTTGCAGCAGTATCTGAATGCATGCTTCTATTTATGGCTCTAGTTAAGGTCGGATTCCCGCCCTCCCCCCCTTATTATGGTTAGTGAATTTGATTCTCCTAAGCCTGTTTGGCACTTGGACTTACAGGGCAGCTTATTCCTGTTAAATAAGAGTTTGGGGGAGCTGAGATGGAACTGGAGGAGGAACACTGCTTGACTGTTCCTTTGTAGACTGGCAGCAGAATTTTCATTGTTCACTAAAACTTGTTCTGAATTTGTACAGCACTGCTTATGGAAATAAACTGTGGCTTTTTGAACATGGAATAGAAGAAAAATGCACTTTTTATATTGACTATTTGTTCCAAAATGGCTCTTTGAAGAGCAGGGACATTTAGCAGTAAAGCCTTTTAGATCATGACAATAAAGTTGCCTGAACAAGTTAACATGCATGTTTTGACCTCAATCTGAGAATTCAAACCGACATCTGCATAAATGATGGTCTCTGCAGCTGGACATGTGGTGCAATGTGTCATGGTTGTTGTATAGTAAGGTTGTAGTAGGCTGTGAGAGCAGGAGGAGGAAATGGCATCTGAATAGACAGACTTTACTACAGGCTTCATAGTTCAGAGGTAATAAAGGAGGTGATAAGTAAGATAATTCTTTTTAAGACTGGAATAATACGGGGCTTGGTAAACCTCAGATAGCCTTCTGGTAGCTGCGCTTTCTGTCAAGACGCCAGCGTTTTGAATTGTGGATAAAAACTGCCCAATTTTCCTCCTGCCTCCTCCAGCCCCCATCCAGCCGCGGTGCCCTTGTCCCCTGCGGACACCCACCCCGTGTTCCCCGGGGGGCTCAGCCGGGCGGTGCGGGCGAAGGGGGGATGCGCTGCCGTTGCCATGGCAGCGCCCGCCGCCGCCGCAGCATCCTCGGGCTCAACTTTCCCGCTGGCTTCAAAGCGAGCCAAGGCGGCGGCGGCCGAGAGGGACGGGACGGGGCGGCGGGGACCCCTCGCCGGCTGCGGAGCGGCGGCCGCTGCCTTGTCCTGCCTCCGCGCCTGCGGAGCGGCCGCGCCCCGCCCGCGGGCTGCCCCGGGGTGCGGCGGGCAGGCGGGGAGCCATATTGCCGAGCGGGTGGGCGGAGGGTCCCGGGCCGGGCTCCGCAGGGTGTCCCGTCGACCGCTGACACCTTCCTCTCTCCTCGTCCGCTTGCATCGACGGCCGACGCGCGCTGCTGCTTCTGCTTGATCCCGTCCGCTGGAAAGCATCGCCCAGCATGCCGATCGCCCACTTGCTGGAGCTATGGAAAGGGATAGAGGTGGAGCCCATGGAGACGGAGGTGAGCGGCAGCGGCTGGGCAAGGCGTGCGGCAGCACCGCTGCTGCCGGACCCCCTTTCCCGCCGGGGGAGCCACCTCGGTGCTGTCCCAAACGTCGTGAAATGGGGTGTGATGAGAATCCCTCGCCCTGCCCGCTCCCTGCTGAGAGCGGGGAGCGAGGCGAGGCTCGGGGACCTGTTGCCCCACAGGCGGTGCCCGGTGCCTCGGCGGCCGCGCAACCCGGACGGTGCCGGTGCCCTGTCCTGTCCCGTCCTCCCGCCCGGCACCGGGCTCGGGTCGGGACCTGCCCCGGGGGCACTGGGGCGGCTGAGAAGGAAAGAGCGTGTACAACAGATGGAAACCTGCAAAGTGGGCTGGGTCGGACGTATACTTCATGTTTAAATGTGAGCCTGTGATCTGCAGTTTGAGGCTTGCATAAGTCCGTATGCCTCACTTGGGTTCTGATTACCCATTGGCCTGTTACCTCTAAGCACAAGACTGTGCTTTCAGGATCGTACTGAAAACCCAATGCTGTGATAGCTACCTGGCTGCTGTGTTCTACGTACTCGCTATTTCTCTTCTAGCGTTTTTATTACCTGCAATTTAAGATTACCTTGTGTTAAGAAAGGTATCACTCAAGTTCAAGAAGTGTATTGGCAGGTCTCTCAGGGATGTGGTGTGGTTCTTGGGGTTGTCCTGTGCAGAGACAGGAGCTGGACTCGGTGATCCTCGTGGGTAGCTTCCCTCTCAGTTTATTCTATCATTTTTGTACGGTAATGGAACAAGTGGATTCTTGAGTATTTCTGGGTCTCTTGAGTAGTGCAAGAAAAACAAAGTATTTCAGGTAAATTCTTTGCAACACAGGATGCACGTTTGTAACAGGTGGTAGAAATAGATGAGTGAAACTTGCAAGGTGTGTGAGGTTTGTGTTTAACACCCCACCCTGTTCTTTGATTGAAGAGTACTGTAAAAGGGGTTTGGTGAGAGGGACAGGGGGGAGTGTAACTCAGCCAGCCAGGTTATGCGAAACACAAAGCACTTGTCTCAAAAAAGGAGTTGCTGAACTGTCAAAAAGGTTTCATGCAAGGTGTTAGCTTATTCATGTGAACAATACAGCAGAAGTGATACTGTAAAGTATTATCACAGCACAGTTTACTCTGGAGCTCCTGGGTGAAGAATAAGTTGTGAGAGGCTTGGAGATATTTAAATCATGCAATTCACTTCTGAATGCTGACACTTGTTCCCCTTTGTGTGATGAAGAGATTTTGAGTACTAATAAACAGATTATAGCTGGGAAAAACAGTGTATCATTCCTGATTTTGTTTGAAAAGTCACCTGACACCTTGTTAAATCACTTTGACAATGCAAAGACCTGTATAACTATACTTATGGTGAACAGTTTTCTGCTGAACGTTATAGAAATTGTGCTCCCCTCCAAGTCTGCCTTTCCATTGACTGCAGTATTCAAAGTGCATAGATATGCTTGTTCTCTTTCTTCTTCCTTCCCTTATTCCTAAAATGAGTTTTTGTGTGTGCCCAGTGCTTTTTTTTCTGGCCCAGACAGAAAGCACTTCAGTCATTGCTGAGATTGCTCTTTCGGCTGTCAATTTCTGGGAAAAACTTCCCTAGCTCGTAGGGTGAGTCCTGCACTAAAGCCCAGTGTACATTGTTAGGAACATCTTTATATTGTCACCTCTTTTGTGGACTATTTAGATCTTTATTCCAGAAGAAACTATGTGGATCTCCTTACCAAGTGTGACTGCCCCACTGCAATGCTAGTTAATCAGAGATTTGGGTTTGTAGGTTATGTTGGCACTTTTGTTTGTTTGTTTGTTTCCTGCTTGAAAGAGATACACTGCTCTATTACTCTTGCAGAGATTTCACTTACAAAATGTTAGAGGGTTAGGGAATTGCAGGCATAAACTCCTGCGGTTTAGATGAGAACAACAGATAAAGCACCATTTATTAGCTCTTTTTATTGCTCTCTCTAAGCACATTAAAGACATGCTATAATTTAGAGCCATTTTAGATCATACTGTAGATAGAATTCCTAAAGTACCATTTGCTCAAATTGAGTAAAGGTACATAGAAATTAATTTCATTTTTTGTGGGCTATTCTCCATGAAGATGCTTTCAAGCAGTAGAAACATTTACTCTTTAATGAGCTGAATGCAGCTTAAACACTAGTGGTTGGACTGATTCAGAGGAGCTGTCATGGTCTCTGAGTCTGTGTGGGATAAAATGTTTTCATGATTGTCTGCAAGTTGTTCTTTTTCACGAAAGCTTTTCACAGTTAGTAGACAAGAAGGGAGACAGTTTAATTCTTTGATGCATATGGACCTCTTTCCCTTCCTTAATGCCAAAAAGCCTTTTAAAACAGATGCATTTATGAGTGCCTGTGCATGACTCAGGTGAATGACTTGCAGATATTAAAGACAGCTTTTATAGTAAATCAATCACTTGATAAGGAAGAGTGCATTGAGGGCATGTTCTATATTATGTTTGTATAAGGGAAGATTACAGTGAAATCCTGCTTCCTTCACCTGTTGACTCAGGAGGTCATTAATTGTGTTTGACAAGTAAGCAAGAAGATTGGGAGGTTTGCTGGGTCTAGATTTTCTTTGTGACTAGGCAAAGTTATTGATCCCACTCAAGCTGGATGGATGGGATAGTGAATTACAGCCTTGGGAATATTTTTGCTAAGGAAGGGCTGTGTGATCGAGCTCTATGTAGTCTTTCTACCTATTTTCCAAAGGGTTCATCACTTAATAGATTTCAGCTGAGCACAACATTGAATTGGAAATTGAGAGTTTAGGAAAATTTTGTCCTGTATACACATAGATTCGTTCTTCTCAGCAAGAAATGCTGTTTCAGTTCCCTAGTTTTTCTCATGAATAATCCTGTTTTGTTCTTTATTCATTCTATGGCAAATGTGTCTGTAACTATTCTTCAGCAATTGTAATAGTCCCAGTGTGCTCTTGCTTTCTTCTCTTACCATTTTTTATATCTCCATGAAAGCAGATCTCCATGAATTCAATGGTTGATTTACCTGTGCTAAGTGTGAAGAATTGAACGTGCCTGCTGTAGTACTATAAACTGAAAGTGACCTAAATGCCTGAAACTAAACTGACTTTTGTGCAAGATCTTGGCTTAGAATTGCCTTTCTTGATAACATATTTATATGACTTTTCCTCTTTTCTCCTCTCTGTTCACTAGACTGTGGTGGAAGATGCTGCCCCAGATGAAGAACCTGTAAAAGAGGTAAATCTGCTTATTCATGGATCACACATTAAGAAACCATACTAATATCTTTTTCTGCCTTCATGGAAACAAAGTGTCTCTGACACTGTTTCTCTACATGCTTCTAACTGTGAAGATGTGAAGCCAATCTGTTTTTGGTCTCTTACTACAAGGTCAAGTGGAGATAAAAAAATGTTGAAGCAGAGGTTAGGGAATTTTATTTTACAGGTATTGCCTGTGCGCTTTTTCCAAGAAAGAGCACCTAACTTCTTGAGGCATATGGTTTTTCTGCAGAGAAGATTTTGTAATGACCTCAAAGAGTAGCTGTCATATTTAGAATATTTGTGTATTGTAAATTGTGCCTGACAAATTAATCCAAAGGCTATTAAATAGAAGTCATTACTTTTTGTCCACCAAGCTGGCTCTTCACCAAAGCAAGACTGAGCTAGTACTTTGCATCAAGTTAATCTATTGTTTATATTATTGTAGCATTGTACTACTGTGCTAATTAAAAAAACCAAACAAACTCAAACCTACAGGAAAAGGTAAGTCTTACCTCAGTGTTTAAATCCCAATAGAAGTGATAGAAGGTGATATGAAGATCCAAAGCAGGTGAGAACAAGTCAACGTTGGCTATTATGATTGAGGGCAAAGCTTGACTGTGAAATTGCCAGTGGCTCCAGGTGTTACTGTAAGGTGTTGCTGGTTTGTGTAGAGTAAGCCAAGGTGTGCTTGAAAGATCATTAGTCATCTGCTGATGTCAAAAGTGAAGAAGACTGAAACCCTTTAAGACTGAAGGGAGTGTGCAAAGATGCTTATCTAAGAAGCCACCTTTGGAAGATAACTTTCCAGTACCTGTTATTCCTGGAAATACAAAACTTACCTTTGATATTTGTTTTGCAGTGCAAGGATGTGTTTTAGTTACTTTATAGCTATGCCTTTAGCATAGTAGAACCCCCGATGATAGAAAGGAGGAATAAGTCTTAGTTTTGATCTCTGAAGTGAATGCAACTTCCAAATGCAATTTCCCCCTTCCTTTTCCATTTCTTAAGCAAAATCACTAAACTGCTCTTCAAAAAGCTTGGGGATGAAATTAAATGCAAGTAACTTGGCTCATCAATTTTTGAGGATATATCTGAAGATCGAATTTCTGGTTTATGTAGTTTAGGAGGACTAAAGAAGATAGCCTTCATTTTTGAAGATAGCCTTCATTTACCAATTAAACTTAAGCCTGTGAAAGTAAGTGAATTTTCATTAGGTTTGCTTCTAATAATTCTGGAACTTTAAATTTGACAGGAGAAAAAGGGCATGTAATACCTACTTGTAAAGAAACATTAATCCTGTGTTCTCATTTTCTGATGTATTACAATTTGCAATTTGTTATCTGTAACGGTGTTTCTTTCTGGTGTCTACTCCTGAGCAACGTGATTGCAGTGCCTGTATGACAAGTGCGAGCATATCTGATTAAAAAGCCTGCTGCACTTGTGTGTTATAAAACATGTACACAGTGACCAATAACACATTATTGACAGTGAAATATCTCTGTCCAATGTAGAAGTACCCTCACCCTTCATTTAACTTTTCATGTGTCTTTGTTACACTTCTATAGAAAAATACAACAGGAAAATCTGACTTCTTACTCTGCTGCTGTCAGGCTATTTCAGCCTTTTACTGACTTAGTCTGTAAGTCTTTTTCATTTTGATGAAGCTTGTGTCCTATTGTAGTGATACTGCAAGGAAGAACAGTTCTAGTGACTGATAGCTGTACTGTGCCCAACCCCAAAGTAATATTTTTATTTTTTTGAGACATTGAAGCATGATTTAAGGAGTGAATTTAATTCATCTAATGCAATGGTTCACATCTGCTTAAAGGATGTTCTTGTAAATGACCTGCTTTAGGCTTATGCTGGCCTTCGGCTTTCTCTTATCCTGTGTAAAGTATGGACAAATGAGATGGTGGTAAAATGCATTATAAAAACTGCAGTTCTCATTTTTTTGTGAGGTCTGATCTTCCTGTTGATGGACAAGTTCTTTACTTTTCTTGGGGGCATAAATTAATGGGATTGTTTGATACAAGTGTTTGAGGCCCACCTTGGCCCTAAACTGTTGCATGTCAGCTCTCTTCTAGAATTGTCACCTATATTATTCAGGGTTGCTGTCATCAGGATTTTTCCCTAGGGAGCATCCCAAAGCTGTGAAATCAGTTTGTCTGGCCACAAAGGCAGACAGGTTGGTGGATGAAAAATTTCCTCAAGAGGATTTCAAACTCCTGCAGCAGTTCTTGCTTAGACTTGTGGGATGCAGTTTTCCCTTTAAGTGGTTGTTTTTGGCAAACTGGCCTCTTCTTGATAGAGAAGGATAAGTTTGATGACCTGTGTTTCTTAGAGGCCCCAGCATCGTTAAGGGTAATGTGCCTTGTGGTCTAGTGTCAAAGTGTTGATCTAAACCTTTCTGAAGGTGCAGTTGGTGGCAAAATTCCTTGTCACGGCTTCCTAAAATAATGAGTATATGTGCAATACAGCCCACAGTACTTTGAAATTACAGCATTCAGAAGCTAGCTTGTAATATTGTGTTGAGTAGTTTTACCCTTTCAAGGGAATTTGTGTGCTCTAATTCAAACATTGCATGGAGCTCCTGGGAAAGCAGAGGAGATATGCAGTGGAAATGAGGATAAGCAAACAATTGTGTGGCAAAACTGAAAATGGAAGGACCTAGGCTCACTATTAACTCTTGTACAGTTTCCAAAGACACATGCAGCTTCTGCTGATACTATGTACACTGGTGCAAATGTGAATAATAAAATTGGAGTAAGCAAAGGTGGATGTTCTGTGTATAGTCTCGTGGCAAGTATACATTGCAGGTTCTGTTACTGTCCATAGAAGATGTGAATTTACTGGATCCTCAGTGAAAGATCAAGTTTTTATAAATAATGGCAGTAGCAGCTCATGTGAGTGATACCATTTAGGAAATTGAAACTATGTTGAATAATCACAGTGAGGAAAGCACAAAACCTGAATATCAGTGGAAACTTGATATTTGCTCTAGTGCTATTGCTATCAATGCAGTAATTTAGCATAGAAACATAGAAAGCTGCTGTTGGAAGGTACCTCTGGAGATCCTCTAGTCTGACCTTACCTGCTTTGAATGGACTCCACAGGCTCTCTAGGACCCTGTTCCAGTGTTTGCTCACACCAGGAGCAAAAAAAAGTGTCATGTTTAAATAATCACCAGTGCTTTGGTTTGTGTCCACTGCCTCTTGTTGCCTCACTGAATACCATTGTGAAGAGTCTGGTTCTGTCTTTACTTCCCCCAGGTATTTATACATGTTAATAAGATATACTCTCAATTCCTTCCCTGTCCCCTGCATTGTCTTCTTCGGGGGCAACAATTTCAGCTTCCTCAGCTTCCTCAGAATGTTGCGGGTTTTTTGGTGTGTGTATTTGGTTTTTTTGGTGTTTTTTTTTTTTTTTGAGGGAGTAACATCCAGTTTGTTTAAATGCTCTCTCATCCTCCTCCACCAATGCCAAATCTTTCTTTCTCACCTCTTTCAGGGGCTTGAGAGTCCTAAAGGCCCAGTATTACCAGTAAAAATCAAGGCAATAAAGCACTGGGTACCTTGGCCTTACATCTTTTGTCACCATCTGCCCTTCCCTACTCAGTAGCAGGACCAAAGCTATTCCTTTTGCAACTAATACACCTGTAGCAGCTCTTCTTGTTACTGTGTCTGTCACTGGGTTTGATGGTGCATGGGCTTTGACTTTCCTGACACCATCACTACATGCTTAATAGTCTCCATATTCCTACTGGACACCGCTGTTTCCTCTGTTTATATATACTTCTTTCATGTCTGAGTTTTGTCAGATGCTCCTTGTTCATCCATGCAGGCCTTTGGCTGCCTTTGCATGATTTTCTGTTGATCAGGGTGGCCAAATTATGAGCTTGGATGAAGTGATCCTTGAAAATTATCCAGCTCTTATAGACCCCTCTTCCTTCCAGCGTCGTCTACAATTGGATTCATCCAAGCAGATGCCTAAAGAGAACAAGATCTGCTCTACTGAAGTCTAAGATTGTGATCTTGGCTTTTGCTTTGTTCTTTTGTCTCAGGATCTTGTGTTTCTCCTTTTCCTGGTAACTGCAATGAAAACTTCCCTTGAACTTCAGTCTTGACCAATTCTTTCTTTTTTGTATGGATCAGGTCCAGTAAAACAACTTCCCTCAATGGCTTGTTGATCACTTGTGTCAGGAAGTGCATACATCTATGCAGAAATCTCTTGGATTGCTTTTGCATTTCAGAAGATACCAGAGTAAAAAGTGGATTCTTTGAGGATTAGGGCCTGTGTACATAAGGTTTCTGCCTCTCCCTGGTCAGGTTGGTCTGTAGTGGGCACCTACCCCAGCATGGAGGCAATCTGTGCTGTTGTAATGTTGAACTGCCAGTAACAGCCCCTTTCAAAGGTGCTGGAGTTGTATTCAGCTACTCAGACAATGGGGATTATTTTCCAGGCTGGTTGTTGTGATCTTCAGTAGGATTATGTCAAAACATCTAAACTGGTGCATGCAAGTACTAGAATTGCTGGTATATCACTTTATTTCTCTTGCCAAAAAAAATAGCATCAGACTTAAGGGAGGTCAGAATGTCCTTGTTTGCCATTAAGCATTGCTTTTGTTGCAAATTTGAAGCAGTTTTTTTGTATTTTTTTTCTTTTTTCAGTAGTATCTAATGAACTTTTTCCTGTGTCTCCCACTTCAATTAATTAAAGGTCTGAATATGCCTGGTAGGGACTGTTCAATCCATTATAAAGCTAAATATATGTTTGGGATGATTTTTAATAGTAATCATAATTGACTGCAAAGTGCAGGGGGGAAAAAAAAAAATCTAGGTCTCAGTGATTGATCTTGCAGATCACAGCTTAGTATGTGTACTGGGGGCCCTCCAAACAGAACAACTTTAATTTTCTGCTGCTTTGTGGGTTGTGTATTTTAGCTGTTGGGAATGATCACAGAATATAAGCTTCTCCTGGGACAGGAGGTTATTAAAGATAATGATTGAAGTTTCTTGGTAACTTCAATCTGTGTACATGTGTTTACATGTATACATACACACACAAAAATCTATATTCTGTTAAAAAAATTAGGCAATGCAAGCATCTTATCCTTTCTGGGGAAAACAAATAGTAAGCTTATTGTCAAATGAGTGTTACGGCACAGAGTGTAGAGAAGTGTCATTTTCTAATATGATGTAAAAGCTCTTGAGGAGGGAAGCCTAATTTAGCTTGCTAGATGACAGCAACATATTTACTTAACATGTTGGGGTCTTTTTCTTTCTCAAAAAACCCCCCAAATACTCAGAATTAAGGAAATGTGTAAGGAAAATGTTTAAAGGAATGAAAAATCATTTCCTTATCAACTATAATTATAATATGTAGGTAGCTATTGTCAGACACCTTTCTAAAATAGAGGTGCCTACAAACCTTTCTGAGATTACTTGTTTTTCTCTATAGAAGTGTATACTGAGTGAGCTCAAATGTAAGCTCTTATTACCAGAAAACTATGACCTTGCATAGTTTCTTACAAAATTACATGGGTGATATATTTAAGAAACAAATTCTTTGAGCATGTGGTGTAGGCAATGTAAGCTGTTTCACTTAAACCTTTCCATTAAAAATACAAAGCAAAAAAATACAAGTACTTACCTCTTATGAAGGATTTGGTAGGCAATAACTTTGTAAATTGCTTTTTAGAAAGTTTTTTCCTCCAAAATATTTTGGGAATTAATCTGTGGTGCCTATCTTCTAGCACTTCTTTAAAGTAAATAACTGCAATTTGTTTTGGAATGAAATTGATGAAGCAACCAACAGAATATTGTTTTCCATTTAACTTCATGAAAAAGTGTGTAAAAATGTGTTTCCTTGGCAGAGATGAAGAGTTATTCCGTCACTGATTAGTGTGGCTAAAATGTGAGAGGGGGACAGCTGTGGTCATGGAATGAATGAATGAAGTGTCTCCTCTTCCTCCTGCACCGCAGAGCCTGTGTTCAGAATCCCAGCACTGGAGGGGGAAGCTGATAGGGCAACAGCTGTGCTACTTTCAGAGGAACAGGATTTTGTTACTTCCCATTCTTTACAAAAGTTGTCTTCATGCTGTCACTGTCCTCATCAACTGAATTAGGACAGATATAAGGGAGGTATCAGTATAAAAAGAAAACTTGATAATTTTTATTTCTTTGGCACTTTTTCTTCTCCTTTCCCTTGTACATTTCATACAGCAAATAGAGACACAGAAAATTTCTAATTTTTTGGGCTAAGCAGTGTGTAGAAAAAATTACTACTTTTGAACTTCAATGTTTAACATGAATGGGACATCATTAAAGATGAACTTTGGGTTTTAGCTATTTTTATTTCAGTCTCTATTACTTTTTTCAATGACTGCTTTCACACAGGGTGCTGTTAAGGAAGATGCATTAGAGACAAGATAATAGCGTTTAAAAAAATGAAAAAGTCTGTGAACCTTTCTCAAGATTTCTCAGCCCCTCTGACTTTCTGCAACTGTTGCTAAATGCTGATATCTATTGTGAGTGGCAACCTGCATTGAAACTGTTCTCTCCATGTCTGAAAGGTGACAGATTTTGTTTCTCAGAAACCTTCGTTTTTAATAACCAAAAAATAACTGGTTTTGTATCTATTGAGATCCTAAATGAGGAAGTGATGGCGTTTTAGCTGGTAGAGAAGGTCACTGATGTTTATAGTGGTGGAGTGTCCTTTACCTGAGAATAGGTGATACTCACTGCCAGTGAAGTGCAACTTTTACATGTATTGGCGCTGATCTTCTTGAACATCTATTGAATCAGGACTTTGTTCTGGTGGTGATTTCACCTCTGTTCCTGAGACTCCAAGAAGCACTGAAATAGCAGGGTGATGCAGCCTGCAGAGTTCAGGGACAATGCATGGGGGATGTATGTTTTGTTGGTGTGGTTTTTGGTTGTGTGTTGGATTTTTAAGTTTGCAATGTTTAGCCACAACTAAACGGCTGACCAACCATCTTTTTTCTTAAGTGGACACTAAAATGACCAGCTCTGATTTAATCAGTCAGGCAGGCTCTTGGATGCACAGCAAATATATTGTCTTTGGAAGCTTTTAAAATAAACTTTGTAGACTGCACTGCAGCAGTCACTGGTGAGCAAATCTCATGCTGAGTGGGAAAAATAAGTTCTGACAGTATATGAAAGAAGGAATATGCTTCATGGAATTTGGCTGCTTGATTTTGAACAGGAGTTATTACTTAAGACAGATTAAAGTTCATCTGGGAAAAACCATTCCCTCATGAAAATGATCTTGTACCACAATGATAATTGGTGTCCAAGAGTGTGCTGATTCTGAGTTGTGTCATCATGAGAGATGAGTAATTTGGCAGTCCCTCTAGTCAAGAGTCAATTGTTTCTGTGATGAGTATGATGCCTCCTAGAGAGCTGTGTTTTTTTTAAAAATGGAAACAAGCTACAATTTATACATAGATGTTTACAATTCTAGGATGAGAAAATCCATTTTTCTTAAGTACAATGAGCTGAAAGGCAATCATTTTCCTTTTTCCCCCCCCTAGATTACTCTAATTTTCTTGCTTCCTCTGTAGTTTGTTCTATCGTAAGAACATAGTGTTTTATGTTGAAATGAGAGTTCTTTCTTTGAATCCTCTTCTCCCCTTTCCTGCTGCTTCCAAGGTTTATAAAAACCTTTCACCAAAGGAAAAGTGATGTGACAAAGCAGCAAGATGAGCACTGTTGTTTTGGAAGAAAGTCTTCCTCTGATTGCTTTCTTCCAAAGATTTGAGGAAAAAGCAGAATGTAGCTCTAAATAATAACTAAAAAATATATATATTCTCAAATGGGCATGGTTAGACACAGAAGAATTATGTTGTTATTGTAGATAATATTAGGCTTCTGTTTCTAGGCAGTTATGTGTTTCAGGGTGTAATTTATTTTATTCAATACTCTAGTAGTTTTCCCTTTTAACTACAAAGGGAGTTTTTGGTAGATGAGCTAAACTTGCAGTAGTTCTGTTTATAGAGTATGTGATCAGTACATGTGCATGTTTATTACACTCAGGATTTCACAAAGAAATTTACAAGTGGTGTGTGAAATATGCGGTCTGGGTTTTGTTGCTGGTCTGAATACATCTGAGAAGTCAAGGAAGAAGGAAAATTACCTCTTAAGCACCTGGGTGCTTTAAAACTACCCCATACTTTGTCTCATTTGACCAGTTTTTTCTGCTAGGTGGTCAGAAAAGTCATGTTGTATACCACCTCTATGGAAGACAGAGGGTTGCATCAACATCAGAGAAGTGTGCAGGTGAATATAAAAATCTGATGTCTAGGGTTGCAGGTGAGTCTTTGTACAGTATTCTCTGTGAAGCTAACTGCGGGTTCCCAGCTGTTCAAAACTTTGATCCAGCATCTCTGTAGAATTTCTGGCATATCTAAGTTTCTTGAAGTTTAGGTATCATGATCAAATGACCAATTTGTAATTATATGAAGTTAAAACCTCAAGCCTTCTAAACATTTTAATTCTGAATGTGAGTAGCTTAGTAAATGACAAATTCTGCCCCTGCTCAGACCTGTCTCCTTGAAAGCGAATGTGAATTTCCTGATTGTTATTTTTGTCTTTATTTTGTAGCTGTTTTCTCCCCTTTTTAATTGATGTGTTTGTGTGAAGTCAGTAATTAGAGTGAGTATTAGATTTGTTAAGTGTGGTCTAGAATTCTTTTTGAGAACAAAATTCAAAAGAAAAAGAGAGAAAGCATAGTGTGTACTAACTGGCATACACTGTACCTCAATCATCCATCAAATATGTGAATCCCTTTCACTAATGTATTCTGTTATTTGTGGTGCTCTGAGTTTTCAGTGTGCTGTTTAGGCATATTTGTTCTTATTTAGTTATTTGGATCAGTAGTCTGATCCTCTGGTACACTGTAGCAACCACAGTTCTCCAGTAACTGGGAGCTGAGAGGTCCTCAACATTTACTAATTTAAAACTTTATATTTTTAGTCCAGTTCTTAATTTTCACCTGTGGGGAAAATGTAATACTAATATATTTAGTAATAGTTCTTATGGAAAAAACCATTCCAAAACAGAACAATGAACAATATGGTATTGTTAAAATTTGTACATGAGACTGTTATTTGAATGGATTGCTTCCTAGTTTGTGCTGTTAATAATCCATGTTTAGTTTGTATCATCTCCTGCATTTTCCTGTAAAAAGTCTTATGTTAAACAGTTTTGAGAGAGACTTTTTGTGCAGTATGTTACATCAGCTTTTAACATGATTTGCTTTATTAATCTATTTTTAAAGAAAACGAAGGGTTGTGAGTCATCCTTCCTATAAAGGAAGCTGATTACAACAGAATAAAATTGTATATGTAGTGTTTTGGTTATGTCTGTGAGTCTTCTCTCAGTGTCTGTCATCTGAAAACTGTTTCTGACTTACACAGAAGTGTACCTGTGAATTTTCACATCCCATAGTGTGCCTGAGGGTTGTGTTACAGACTAGCCCTGGTGGTTAAAGATGCTGAGCTTAAAATGCTGGAGCAATGGTCTCAAAAGCTACTCTGAGCACTCTGCCCAGCTGAATAGGGAGGGAATGGTCAGAGGGGTGTGTATTACATATATACACACATGTTTATGATTTTAGTTAAATAGTCTTTGAAGTACTTGGTCTCTTCATCTCTTTTTAGGTCATTTTGGGAGGCTCCTTAGAAGGAAAAGAGTAACAGTAGAAGGAGGGCCAACTTCTGTTCCTAAAAGCAGAGCTAGAGCAAGGTGATGCTTAGTAAATCCCGGCCTCTTAACTGCAGTATTCCTGACTGCACCTGACACAATAGGCTTCAGAGGTGATGTCTGTCTGCAGTCTGTCCAGCAGCAGCACGGCACAGAAGCTGATTGAGGATGTGGAGATGATGAACTTTCTCCAGAGGGAAGTTTTTCTAGGGCAACATCCTTTGGTCTGTCCTGCTTGTCAGAAGTAGCCTTGGTTCCTTGTCCCTGTGGGTGCCAAGCAAGGTCAGGGTCCTATTCCAGCAGGGCTGTATGCTGGTTTCTGTGCTTGATTCACACAGCTGTTCTTGGGAGTTCCTTCTTAAACAACTGTCTAGGTTCTCCACAGATGCCTAAATGATCTCTTGCACTGTTAGTGACTAAATGCTTGGAGAGGGTAATGACAAATCTGAATAACTAAGCCTGATACGTGTAATGCTGTTAACTTTTAGGAGAAAATGGAATGATTACCCATTTTCCTGAAATTTGGTAGGGTTGCTGTAGATTAGATGCACAGGGCACATCTGTCCCAAAGAACTGAGCCGTAAGATCTGTCAGGGCAGTAGATTGTGGTTGTTTTCTGGGTTTATTTCTGTATCTGATTACTTTATCCTTTTCAGTTTCCTGGTGTCCATTTTCCTAGCCTGGCATATGGTTTTATCATGCTTTGGGGAGGGCAGAGTAGCCCTGAAATGCCAGAGCATGCCTCTGGTTTCACAGAGATTTTTTTTCTGGAAATGGTGCATGAGAAGCAATCTTATTACAGGTATTGGTGTTTCTGTGGGTGACAGTCTTGTTGAGTGAATGGGCTATTAGCATAAATTGTAGATCTGAATTAGTATTTGTCAGTGTGGTTTTACCTCTATAAAAGACAAAGGAGGTGATTAGATCCTATAAACATCTGAATCCAGTATCCAACAAGTAGTTAAGCTTTAAAGCACAATGCTAAATAAATATGCCTTGATACCCAGGCTTGATGCCTATCTCATACAAGATCTCATGGTATATGTAAAGGTGAATGAAAAGGTGTGGCAAAGGTGACAGCCTTTCCCTTATTTATTGGTTTGAATCAGGCTTGTGTTAGGGTTGCATGAAGAGTTTTGCTGTCTGATAGCTCAGTCCTGGTAGCTGTGCTGAGGAGTTTGGAGTTTTCAGATTAATAGTGTGGGAACGGCCAAAGGATTAATATTTGCTTCTACAGAGTAGGTGTGTCCACCTCAAGCTTCAAATGCATTAGTGGGACAGGTCTTGAAAGTCAGTGTAGCATCTGCCACAAATGCCTTTCTTTTGAGCAACAGGTTTAACACTAGTGCTCTTTGACTAGGGGAGGACAGTAACTGGATCTGGTAGGATGTTTTGTAATGGTTGCAAGTTAACAAAGGAAGCAACTTCAAGCATGCTTGTGAGGGACCTGTCTACTGCTGTGATGGGGACCTCTAATCTTCTTGTACCTTTGTTCTGCAGAATGTATGCCCTTAGTCGTACAACTTTGCTCTGCTTGAAATAATAGTGATAGATCCGGACTCTAGGTGAAGGTTGTGTTTATGGTGTGTACTTTGAGAGAGAAGTAGAAAAGCCTTGCTCTGGAGGTTGTCATCCAGTAGCTAAAAAATTACTGGTCTCTGAAGTAAATGAAGCTGCTGTCTGTACTGTGCTAGCAGGGGAAGAGTGTTGTAATTCTGTCTTCAGGCCAGCTGTGTGAAATGGAGCTGTAGTACCAGCTGAGTGGTAGAAACTGACACACAAGATGCCAGAGCTGTGTTTGGACACCATAGAGGCAATGTAGAGGCTGGTGTTGTCAGGAGCCTGACTTGAATTTCTGAGACACTGTTCCCCCCAAAAATCCCCCAAACCACAAAAAAACCAAAAAGTGACTGCTCGTCTCTAGTGGTAATGCATTCATTCTCTGATGCTATTAAGTTCTGATAATTTTTGCTCATGTGCAGTGGTACAGGAGGCTTGCTGGCTAAGGACAGAGCATCTAGAGCTCCTTGCCTCGTTGCTAAACGCCACTTGGTTGTTACTTTGGGAAGAAGGATGCAGTGGTATGTTGTAGACTTGTCATCATTTCCATCCTTTTGGTGATCCATACTTTGTGATAGCAGTCTCACTTTCAGTGCAATGGAAAAGAAATAAAAACAGTGTGAGAAATTTAGTGCTCTACCCTACCAAGAGATGTGAATGTTGCCTTTTACCATGCTAGCCTTGTAACTTGAGCATGGGTGCAAATAGAAAGTGGCAGTATTTCAGGTTGTATCTTTTGGTGTTTGATAGTACCCCTGAACTCAAGGTTCCCTTGTCTAACATGGAAAACTGGTCCTCCTGTGTGTCAGCACATTGAGGATAGAGCGGGTACACTAATAGTTTGACTAACTGACCACATTACTTTGTGTTCAGGTTTATTGTAAGCTGCTTTTGGAGTTTCAGTTTGTAAGAGTGTGAAGGACAATGACTACTTGGCCTGTGTTTTCTTGTGGCAAACTAGTGATGTGTGTATGTTTTTTCATGTGCTATTTTTTTTCTAGGGCATGATGGGAGGTGATTTAGAGTACAACATGTTATGGATGTTCTGTGAATCCTTTTTGAACTACAAGTCTGTTGTATGGTTTCCTATGGTCTTGAGGAACCTCAGATGTTAGAGCTCTCTTCTTGGTGTTCTTTTTTAGTTTAGCTAATTCTTATCAGCAGTGGGAGTAGGCAACCCATGGACAACAAGATAATATATATATTTGCGTAATATTTTTTATTTTAACATCAAGACTATGGTGTGCAAGTTTGATCTCTTTTACTAGTAATTTGACTCAGTATTGCATCTTAGGGTATATTTCTTCTTAAATAAAGAAGCTCAGGATACTGCAGTGTGTAGTATGTAAAGTAACAGCATGGTAACCACTGAATAAATGCAGTGGTGTGCACAATGATGGTACAAAAGTTGTGCTAATAACATCATTACTATTACTTCATTCTGGTAGCCTTTGTCCTTGATGTTCCATCCGCTCTTGGAAGAAGAGCTTTGTAGAAGACACTAAAGGGGAAGAGCAGTAGATGAGTGTTGCAGTGTCAGTTAACAACATAGTGAAGATAAACAATGGCATGATGGCAATGCCTCAGCTAGGACTGGTTATTAGTATAGCATAGTGCTTCAAGTCATGGCACTGCTTGACTCCCTACCCTTTGCTTCCTATCCATATTATGCTGCTTGTGAACCAGAGTGTTTCCTCCTGGGTCCTTGCTGCAGTAATTATTCAGCTCCAAGAGTAAGCAGTTGAGTTTGTGTTGCTTTGAGTTTGCTCCTGTGATCTAGCTTTCATGATTCATACTCCTGCTTGCCAACTGGAGTTAGCGTAAGGCTTAATTAAATGTGTAAAACACTTTGAACTTACTGAGTCATTTTCCTGAAATATGGTTTATCATGCTGCATGTAGCTGGCAGACTTGCACACCTTTTTGGTTCTCAGAGCCAGCTTTGAATAAATAATTGACTTTGGGCAGGTGGTGGGGTGTTTGACATACATACTGTCAGCCTTGAAATATCTTTAAAAGGAATATTTAATAATTTAAAAATGTCCAATATTAATGGGTGTATGTATCACACAGTGTGCAGGTGAAGAATGTGCTCTTTTGATTGCTTTGTACTCACTATAAAATTTGAAAACCCTAGAGGCTTTGATGTCTAAGTGAGGCTTATACAATCCTATTGATGAAGCTAGGCAGAATCCAGTTCCCGCCCCTGGAACACCGTGAATTCCATGGGTTTGAAACAGGAATTTGAAAACTGATCTTCCCTTCAGACAGGTAAGCAGTTCTCATGCACACTAGATCATCAGCCGGAAGTCTCTAATATTGTTACACCTGCATCCTTGTTTTGACTTCTCTAACTCTATAGTTCTGCAGTAAACTCACTTCTAAATGTAGCTTTAAGTATCTCAATATTTTAAGCTGTAACCGTAGCAAAGAATGAAAAACTATCTAGAATGTCTGAATTGGGAGAAATTTAAAGTTCAGCTTCTGCATAGAATAACTGTTTATCTCCTAACTTGATGATTCACTGTTTTGACTGATTAGACCAGTACAAAATTATTCTTCTTTATTCTTGTTTTTACCTGGTCCTACTAGCCTTTTTTTTAACAGCTCTACTGAGTTTCTCTATCAGCTTTGAGAGAAAATTTGACCAAGCTTCTTTGAGCCTGAAATAGGCATTTAGTTCCAAAACTTTTAGACTGGCAGCATACTGTAGGGAAAGACCTGAATTTCCAATCCTTAATTTTTCCAGTAGTCTAGATGCTAATTATTTGTACATTGGACTGTGATTACAGGTATGGAGTGGCTTGGTGTGGCAACTCATTGCTTCTTTTGCCCATGAAATGTTTTGTCTTTGAACCGGAGTTCACTTTCTGGAATACCTAGACCTACGGAAAGTGCTTGCTACACCTTTGAAATAGTGACTTCATCAGTTTGCTGGGTTTCGTGCTGGGACTGTGGTGGTTCTTGCAAGGTTGTGTAAGGACATAGGCACAGGATATGTTCTTTTGAACATATCTGGCTCTTAACTCCCACCCACTGTGCATGGAGTTAAAGATCTCCTGGCTGTTGCAGAATGGTTTGAAGGCTTAAAAACCAGAAATGCTTTCCATGTTCTTTTTATGTTATTGTGTGTGAGTTTTGTTTGTGTCAGGTTTTTTCCTTTTTTTGTCGTGTCCCATATGTGGTACCTGTTATTTAAATATTACTGTAAGTCTTTGCCTTCAAGGCATTAAAACTCCTTAACTGTGTTTCAGTTAGTACCCTGGTGGCCTTGAAAAGTGCATTGCAAGCATAGTTACAGACAACAAATGGCCAAAACAAATGTTGCCATCTGGTGACTTAAACAACTGTGAATGCTTGTGTGAACAGTTAAACAACACTGTGAACGCTTGAACAACAGCGAACACTTGTGAGCCTTCTTTTCCACTGGCTTTTCTTATGACTCAATTGTCAATGTCAGCTAAAGGTGCTTCTAGGCTAGCCAACCTAACTTCTTTGCTGTAGACATTAAGGGAGAAGGCTTGTTGTCGTATGCCACTCTACAGAGTCTCCTCTTAAATTTGATAATTTATGCCTGGCACAGTAATCCTTGCTCTTGTTGAAGGTCTTAGATGTCAGTTTTATTGCTATAAAGCCAGCTATGCAGTTATTTACGTGTCAGTCCAGCAAGAAAAGCATGTGTGTGGACCAGATGCTTCCAATGTATATATGCAGGCTAGCTTGAGCAGAGAATCTTCCCACTGAGAAAATGTACAGTTTCTCAGCTG
>JAWWTY010000106.1:30197643-30259593 GCA_035222235.1 Margarornis squamiger
GATGCTTCCAATGTATATATGC
The DNA here is from genome assembly GCA_035222235.1 of Margarornis squamiger. Lineage (NCBI taxonomy): Eukaryota > Metazoa > Chordata > Aves > Passeriformes > Furnariidae > Margarornis > Margarornis squamiger. The sequence continues at coordinate 30,197,666 of JAWWTY010000106.1, forward strand.
AGGCTAGCTTGAGCAGAGAATCTTCCCACTGAGAAAATGTACAGTTTCTCAGCTGGTTTCTCAGCTGTACAGCTGGGATGAGATGAGGTCCTGGGAGAGAAATGGATTATTAAATACACTTTTGTCTAGCTTGCTCTTTGTGCCTGTTTTTTGTTCTTTAACTAATGTAAATGGAACCTGCATGAACAGTTGGAAGAACTGCTTTTAAAAGATGAAGGACCTCAGTGTCCTTGCCTGCCAGCTGGGGGAAACATTTAATGACACCATAAGTGCTGTAGAAGGCAGATGCTGACAGCAGGAGGAACAGAGTAGGTCTCTTTTTTTCTTGGTGTCTGGAAGTAATGGCTTGTGCAGTTCTGAAGAGGAATTGTAACTTGGATTAGGGTGTTTCTTTCATAGTAATAAAATACCTTGGAGGATGAGGAGCGCCTGCAAATCTTCTTCAGCAGAGAGTACAGGTGCTGGATGCCTCCCCTGTGGCAGTTGCAGGATGATTATTGTTTGAATTTCTGTCTGCAGCTGACACAGATGACTTGGGCTTTGTCTCTCTTTATCACAGTGGACAGAGAAACCCCCTGAGGTTTTGTGCTTTTCATTTCCTGCCAGAATATCTGGAGATGTCTTAGAAAAATTGGGGTACATCTTCCTGTGCTATTTCTTTTAGCTCTTATTTCTTCTGCAGCTATACTTGGGTGTCATGCAATGTCCATATATACTGTTGATCATTTGAATTTAGGATCACTAACTTGCATTGTTACAACTCACTTTCATCTCTCTGTAAAAGTAAAGAAAAAGTAAAATTATGTAACAGAATACTGTTGTTTTTTGGGTTGTTTTTTTTTTTCTCCTTGTTAGACTTTTTACAACTAAACAAGATAAATGTGTTCAGAATGTATAATGAAAACTGGATATTCACCTGACCTCATGACTCTGTAGTTTAAAGGTAATATGAAGTACTGGAAGATGTGCTTATGGCAGTTGGGTGTGTATAGTTTTTTGTACAGAAGTCTCCTTGCTTGTGATCTCATTGACAGCTAAATACTTTAGCCTGTAAGTGTCTGGTCTAGGTGTTGTTTCTGGCCCTGAATAGCAGATTTTCTGATGAAACTTAGGAGACTGCGTGTGCAATGCATTTTATTAGGGGAGAGATAGCTCCCTCTCTATGAAGAAAGAAGGCTTGCCTTGGGGGCCTAAGGTTTTACATGTAGTTTTGAAGAACAATAATCTTTTTCACCTCGTTGTAAGAGTATTGTCCTTATGAGGCTAGGAAAAAGTAAAGATTTTGGATGTTTATGGTGAGTGAGGTAACTGCTTGTCTGGGCATGGAAATGTATCTGCATGTTGCATATGACAAGTTATTATAACAAAATGACATCTTCAAGACTGAAATGAGTAATGTAACTGTTTCTCCTTCTTTCTGAAACATTTTGGCTTCATATATGGCACCATGAATATAGGGCTAAATCTGTAAAGTAGAAGCAAAAGAGCTTGCTCTGTGACTTTTCTAATTCTTACAGCAAAGCAGATGTGGGAGACCAGGATCAACTTCCCTCAGTGCTTGAAGGCATGGAATGGGCATAACTCACTGCCAGGGTGAGTGTCTTGAAGAAGCTGACTGCCCTTTGCTGCTGTGATGCAGTTCAGCTTGTGTGAATTAGCAGAAATATCCAGTGACTGAAGATGGTCAGCTGTATACAAGGATGTTTTGTTACGTTCATTTGTCTGGGTGTTTTTTCCTTCCCCTCCACCCACTCTGGCCTTCTTACTAATTTGAAGAATAAGTGAGCCTAAATATGAAAGTAGCCTAAACCGTGGAGGTTCGGGTGATCGTGGGAGAAATTGGATTAAATAACTTTCATCATGTATTGCTGTGGCACAACATAGGATTTCACTGGGCTACCAGACTTAGTTTGGGATGGATTGATGTGACTTTGGCTTAAGGAAAGCAGATATTTATTTAAGGTTTCTGAATATTATCCTGATTCAGACATAGTCAGGTCAATGACCTTTTTAGCTGAACATGATACCTGGAAATATCCATAGGTAAGAGTCAACTGAAGCAAAAAGCCTGTTGGACACCTTCATCTGTGGTATGGGAAGTGTCGCCTCTCCTGTCCTGTTTATTTTAGTCACAAACATCTTAAGTGACTGGGGTGTGGTTTGTTTTTTTTGGAGGGGGAGAGGGGTGGGTAGGTGGGTGGAAATGACTCAGGCACACAATGTACACTTAGTGTCTTTTATTCGAATAGATTAATCTTGTAAAATGCACACTGAAATAATTTCAGATAATATGATGTACATGTCTCACCAGGTGCTGCTCTACAGCTGGTTATGATATTTCTGCAGTTGTGGGATAGAAAGGTTCAGTATTGGGAGCGATGTGATGACAGCATGAGCTTTAGCTAATGAGTGTGTCCTCAGTTTCTGAAGACCCTAACCCATACTACTTAGGATATATTGCTGTATTTTCTTGAACTGAAACTGAAGCAAGCAAATAAACCACAGTCACTTCTCTTAACTGTGGTTTGGACATGCCTGCAGTCTGTTGCCATGGGGACAAAGATAAGTCTCATTTTAAAGAATAGTACTGAAAACTGCTATGCCCTGAGACTGCATGACCTGTAAGCAAGCAATTTTGCAGCAGTCTTGCTGAGGGATGTCAAGGTTGATTGACTCTATTAGATCTTGAGGCTGTTCCTAAGGAAGCAACATGTACAGTCACACAGGTAAGACGTCCTGATAGTATGACTGCTATAGCCAGTTTTAGTTAGGCTTGAAAGAGGAGTAGGCAGGAGTAGACCTCTGTTCTCAAGGATTTTGTGAATGTTGATAAAAGAGCAGAGATGGGAGGCTCAAAGCAGTACCCTATAAAGGGATTAAAAAGCAGAACTGTAACTTGCCCACAAGTCAATATGTACTATTCTGTGCAGTCTAGGAATTCTGTGTTATGTCTCTGTCCAAAAAGGCAAGAGAAGGAAAGAAGTCCAAGAAACAATTGTCATAGATCTGTTGAGTAACAGGCTCTCTTAGTTCTGCTTGTTGTAGAGCAACTTTGACTTGCCTTTCTTTCTGGGAAATTTTTTGTCTCCCCCAAAAGTGCTGAAATCTGTTAGTTTCTTTATTTCCCTGCAGAAACTGGATTGTACCTATTGCAGCTACATGTTGATCTGATTTTTAATCTTTCTTTGATCTAGTTACAAAACTGGCTCACTTTTGACAGAGAACACACTTTAAGGCCAAAATATGTTGTTTTTTAATTTTTCTGTACAAAACGGAACTAGTTCTTATTCTTGTTCGTCAAGTGCTGTTCAAGTGTGACCCTTAATAGTGTAGGGTGAAAACGCAGTGCTTCGGGAATACCTGTTCCCTGTGTGTGCCTATACTAGCTGAACCCTGCTGCACTGGGGCAGGACTGACACCTAGTGCGGGTTCTGTAGAACTGAACATTCGGCTGATGAAGTTTCTGCAAAGCTCAGTAAAACTTACATTAAGCTTTGGATATTGCAGAGGTTTTGATTTATGAGTTTTCGATTTAGACATTAAACAGCTCATTGGTTTCCTTGCTCGTCTTTCTAGCAGCTACCAGAGCTGCTGCTGTAGTGAGCAACCATGGGAGCTGTAAAGTGTGGTCCCTTGTTACTTGGGATACCTTTCTTCTGCAGCTGGCTGATTTAGTCCATCAAAGACACAATTCTGCATTATGTAAGACTGTAATTCACCATATTTTCTACATATCGAACTGTAGAAATGTAGAAACACATCTCAGTCTTGTTATAGTCATACTTGGGGCCTTGAAAATGATGCTTGTACTTCTGAGACTAATGCAATACTGTGCCTTTTAAATAGTGGCAACTCTTGAGTGTCTCATCCTCTTGAAAGATCTTGGAGAGTTGAAACAAATACAAAAAGCGGGGTGGAACTTACCCATGGCAGCTAAGTATTTCTAGTTTTGAATTTAAGGTTTTGCAAAGCTTCCAGATAAATTTTTTTATATTCATGTTTTAAACTTATTTTGTGTCTTGTGTTGTTGTACCCTAACAAACTGGATGCAGTGTAAATCTGTTGCAGATGGTAACACTGAGTTTCATCATAGAAGTGAAGTATCTTAGCTAAAATTATTTACTTTATTGTAGCAAAATTATGTTTTAATTCTCTGTATAGCCATAGCCCAGCCAAATATTAAAAGAAACAGCTCTCCCTTCCTCCAAATCCTTCCCTGAAACATACCCCAGCCCGTAATTATCTCATTTCTGCTGCAGAGTCGGAGTCAAACCTAACTTTGGACTGGCTTCTTTAAGCATATGGTTGGTCTAGATGACCTCTAGTGGTTGCTTCCAACATAAGTTATTTTAAGAATCAGAATTTTAGCCTGTTTTCCCCTCTCTAGCTTTAAAGACGGAGAAAGGATTGATTCTATGTTTCTTTTATCATAGCCTGATGTTTCAATGGAAGGTGCAAGGTGGGTGCTGGTTGTTTCTTAACCAAAGAAATAACCGCATTGTCAACTCCAATGTTTGGAACATTGTCACATTGTCACTGTGATGTTGCAGACTGCAGTAACTGTGATGCAACATAGGGATCTGACAGGAAGGCTGGCACTAGGTAACCTGTGTGCAGCTGTCAGTTCAACTTTGACAGGGTTTGGTATTTGGGATGCTCTGTGTGCCTGGCTGACACATAGTAGTCCCACTGTCATAGAGCTCAGTTCAGGTCAATCTAAAGTCTGGCTGCAATGAGGTGTTTTGATATTTGTGATATATGCATTCATTCTAACTTTTCAGTTTTCTTAGTTTCAGCAATTCCTTATTTTAAGGAGCAGCAGCGGTGCCACAAAGGGTAGCTTATTATAAGGTTCTGAGCATGTTTATTTCCATGAGACTGGCCCCTTAGGAGGAAATGCATTAGGAGGGAGGGACTTCTTACCTCTTCTCCTGTGTCTCTGCCAACAACCCACCTCAGATACTGCTGTGTTGCAGCAAGAGGCTTGATTTGCTATGCGTATCTATAACAAGCCCAATGAAGTTATTCTGGGGTAAACTTGTTAAGCTTGCAGTAACTTTGTCCAACAGTAGAGGTCTGTCTTGTTTGAGAAAAGGTTTTTTATCAATTGAGAATTAATCATTATGTGAGGACCTGAGTAGCTCTTTAGTCATTTTTAGGTTGGAGTTTTCTTTTTGTTTATTTGAATACTAATTTAAGCTTTTTTTAATTATAAGAGCTGACCTGACAGTGATGTGTGTACTTAAGTGAATCATACTTGCCAGTAATAGGGAACTGCTGGCAATCACTGAGCTGCTGTGAGAGGTTGTACTGAAAGCTGAACCCTATGCCTCCTTCCCAGACCTGGTAGCTGAGAACAAAGCTAGAAACTACTGGCAGATTTTTAGGAGTGTGGGAAGTGAGTTTTTAGAAGCCGGGAAGTGAGCTTGTCCTTTTCTTGAAGCTTTCAAGTCAGAACTGAATTCCTTTCCAGAAAAAAAGGCTTTAGCCAAACCCCAGTTATTTGGCTTCAGATAGGCACAAGTGGATGAAAGTTCGTGGCTAATGTTAGACAGGAATTGTTATATTAGATGAACATAGGGTTTGGGTTTTGTTTTCTAATTTTAGTTCACGAAATTGCAAAGATTCTGCCAGAATTTTTTATCTTTCAACCCAAATCAGCTCCAAGTATTCTCTATACCAAATTAACTGGTACATCTGTGAATGGAGGGACTGTACAGTTTGGAAATGGTTTCACAAGCTCCTAAAAGCACAGATCTCCCGTGTGGATTTTCTGTTTCTAGAGATCAAACCTTCTCTAGTTCATTGTTACCTATTAAAGTATGCAATCTTTTTGCTTTTAACCCCTTGTTTGTACTGTTCTGGCATGACATTTTCCTTTAGGTTGTGGTGCTGTTTTCATTGAGCTATTGGAAACTTATATTTCATTTTGTTGAAGTTGAGTGATTTCAGCCCAAACATACAATTTGCCATTTATGAGTCAGAACTATGATAGATTCTGCTAATCATCCTACAACTTGGCTAGCTACACAATGTACAGATGGTTCTCTAGTTTCCTCCATCCAAACTTAATGCAAGTTTGCTGTTAATCTGTAAATTTCAAAATCCTGTTTTCATATTCCTTCTTAATTTTGCAGCTAAGCATTGGAGAGGCAATTGATGGACTGCTCTCTGGCATTACAGATCAATTTTGCTAAGTCTTAATGGTAGCTCTTTGTGTACTTTTCCATACAGAAATTTTGAAAGGGAAATGCAATGCAAAATTCTGTATAAATTTAGTGTCTGAAAATAGATCACATTAAGCAGAAGGTTATTGGAGGGGGTTTTTTTTGATTTGTTTTGGTTTTTTTTTTATTTTATTTTGCTATTCAGTGAAAATACAGTCCTGCACTAACTAAGCCTTGATTAAATGGATCTTGTAGTTGCCTAAATCAAGCTGCATTTTACTTTGTTGCTCTTTTCCTGACTGTTTTGGTTTATGTTGCAAATAGAACTTTAGAATCATCCAGTAGTGACAGTGTTTTTGCTGCCTTGTTGCTTTTAAAATACTGGATCCCCTGCCACACCTGAAAAATGAAACACCTGTGAGAAGCTGGGCATTTTCCAAGCATTAATCCCCTAGCACATTGTTTTCAGGTGACTTTTTATTTGGCAGAGTTTGCTTTACTGTAGGTGATGATCAACTGCAGAAAGTACTGGAATTATAAGAGAGTATAATTATACTGCCCTACATGAGATGATAACAGACAATGGGAAGATGGATTTTTTTAAATCTATGAGCAAAGACCTTGCATGTTGCCAAAAGCATCAAAGGTGAAGAGAAAGTTTGTGTGGGTTTTTGCTTTTTTTTTTTGATAGTCAGTAGTGTGTAGCTATTTCTAGAAGTCTTTCAAAATGCTAACAGTATGCAGGTATGGCATTGTTGTGCCAACTATTGCGCCACTGTGTGTAATGTGGGAGGTGCAGAACACAGACTTTAGAGCATCAATCCACTTGCTGTTTGTGAAGTGTACAGGAGGTGCCGTAGGCAGGAGAAAGGGAAAAGGTTCTGTGAGCAGACCTATGCTGCTGTGCTCGTTTTTCTCAGTTGGAACCCTGTGTTCAGTTCCAGTCATTTCACCTTTGAAAAAGAATAAAGGAACATAGTTATTGAGACCAAAGGGTTGGTGGGAAATTATTACAGCAATGTAGAGAAGTGTACATGAGGAGATGGAATACTAAACCTCTTTAACTACAGGTGGCACAGCTAAGAGATGGTTCTTTTGGTTTGTGTGGTTTTGTTTTTGTGTGGAGATATGAAGATCAAGTAATTTAAGAGACAATTTTAAACTTTTTTCTTATATGTATGTCTAAAACAGCCTTTCTACTAAAGAGCTCTTTAATAAGAACAGTATTTACTTAGAGCACTGGATTAGCTTTCCAAATGTAAGTAACTCTGGTGTAGTGTTACCTCTGCTGATGAGGTAAGGTTTGTATTTGATCACTACAGAGCATGTAGTGGTGTTTATGAATTAAGAGCAAGTATTAGAATATACTGAGAATACTCTCAGAACTTGTAATTTCCTTTCATTGTTTTCTCTTATCAATGCAATAGAAAGTGAAGAGCAAAATGTGATTGGGAATCACCTTATGATCATCTTCAAACATGTGTGGCTTTTGGAAATCAGATAATGAATGTGTAGAGAAGGATGGCATTGAGGACTAATTTATAGCCTGCAGCCTTTTGTTGTCCTGTTGCTCTGTTCATAGCTTCCATTCCCTTCTGCCTCCAGCAAGGGTTGTTTCTAGTAGTATATACAGGATGTTATAGGAAGACTGTGAGAAGTGGCCAGAGACCTGTATACAGCAGGACAGGGAAGTTTTATGGACGTAGTTATTTTCCTTCCCTATGCTCCTTAATCCTGTCACCTGTGTTGTCATGTACATACAAGTATCCCTCTTTGTTTTCTTCCAAACTTGAGTATAGGCCTTGACTATACTAGAAATAAGGTAGTGTTGTCTCATATTTTAACTAATGTGAATTTTGTAACCAGTATGCACAGTATAGAGTTCTAAATAACTTGAGCTTAAAAGCAGACCAAAATCTCAGCAGGACCATGAATCATAATGTACCTTTTGAGGATAATTTGATTTTTGTGTGGTGGGGGGTGTGAGGGGAAGAGTGTAGAAAATTGTGAGTTTGTGTGAAATAGCCCTAAAAAAAAAATCTTCACTGTTGGAAAAACTTGCAAATGACTAAGCTAAATATCTTTTAATAGCTGTTGTGTACTGATGCTGCTTAAAAAGGTTTGTAAATAGAAATGCAAGGTGGCTTGCATTTATAATACAGATTTAGAGAAACTACATGAAACTGTTTTACCCTCACAAAGATGCAATAAAGAGAGGAAAGAAAAGTCTTGATCAAACCTTGATCACAGTATCAGAATTCACAACAGAACTTGAAATGAATCCCTTAAAAAACTTGGCCTTAAGAGTTCTTAAGCTTTGTGATATACTAAGTTTCAAGAACAAATAAAATATACCTCTCTTCTTAAAAAGTTATTCTCCTTTCCCATTATGTTACTTTTACATCTAGAACTTTTCCAGCTGTGATGTAGCCATGGTTCTTTTTTTCTGTTTTCAGTTGCAGAGGACTTTTTTTTTTTGTTTTGTTTCTGGTATAAAGGTGATGCAGTCACTTATTCATTGAGAGAATCTCAAAGGGTAACTTGGGTTCTTGGGGGGGCAGCCAGTAGACAAGGCAGATTCTGTGGAGAAACTTACTTCCTTGCTTTTAGTGCAGTAGTCCTTAGTATCAGTCCCCCAGGAAATTGCCTTTGCGTTAGGTGTTTGGAAAGCTGCAAGGGGGAAGGGGTTTATGCAGTAGTTGTTTCAAAAGCTTGAGCAGGATCTGCCAGGCAGTGATATTCACTAATTAGAACAAGAGGGGAAAGTCACATGCAATTGCTTCTGGCACTTCCAAGCCCAAACTGTGGATTTTGGCACAGGTTGTTTTGGAAAGGGAGTAGAGTTCTGTTTTCCAAGGTCAATGCTTTTGACTTGCTGCTATGTATTCAGTATTATCCAGAAAACAGTATCCCCTGTGGTCTGCTTCCTTGTTTATCCCTCAAGGTGGCTCTTGAGGAGCTGGAATTGGTATGTCAGGACAGAAAAGAAACACCTCTAGGCTTTTGAGGAGTGGGAGGAAAAAGAAAAGTTTTTCTGCAATCCAGACTTCCTGATCAAATATGCTTGCCTATTTTTTTTTTTTAAAGAACGGTTGAAAAAAGAGCCTGAAAACATGTTGTCATATTGGAAATTTCTTGATCTAAGTTACTAATGATGTGTAAGAGAGCAGTCAGTCCTTTGTTGTGTAGCCCCAGAGAGCTAAAACAGTTTTGGTTTTTGAGTATACAGATCAATAGCAGCACGAGTAAAGAGCTTTGGATGCCAAGGGCAGAATGTGTGTCAGAAGCTGCTGTGCTGCCCTTGCTATGGGTTTGCTGGTAGAGCTGTAGGAAATAGTATTTGAGTCCTAAAGCAACAACTTGTGTTACTCAGTCCAGTGTCCAGACTTAGTGGAAAATTCTTCTTGCTCAAAAGACCTTGTATGGGAAACTGGGCTTCTGCACATTGCATGGGAAGCCTGTGACGGACAGCAGAGCTGGTAGACCTTCCCTCTGACAATCAGGGCCAGAAGGTATGTTCCCAGTATAGATGTGCAGCATTAAGGTTACTGGGAGTCTTGTGTTAGAAGCTGCTGATCTTAAACACTCTTTTTTCATGTCCAGAATCATATTCAGACATTTTTTTAGAGTCCCATTTCTAACCACAGACAAGTACGGCTGGATTTGATCCAATATTAACTGATTTATTGACCAACTTTTCCAGGGAAGAAACTGGCTTGTATTAAGCAATTCTCTTGGCATTTTGTAAGTTTGTGAATTTGTAAATGAGGGGGTAAAATAGAAACCTGTCAGCTACAGGGGCTAACATTTTGTTATAATTGCTGATAAAATAGTTTAATGTTATTTTTTCAAATTGTGCTTCGTCTCACTCTTCCTTTTTATGTCTATGAGCTAAAAGCAGGAAAATGTTTTATCTTTTCAGATTTTTGTTACTAAGGAAAGTAGAAAGGTAACTTAAATAGGTATAGAAAATGATGCCTGTAATATCAGCTACCTCTGTATGGAACTCTTTAATATTGGTTTCAGTGCAGAGTAACACTATACCAAACGAAAAATCTGAGCTATATTTTTCTTCTGTATAAGATACTGTACATATGCCATACATGCAGAGCTAAATATAGCCACAGAATGCTTTATTCCTTCAGTCTTGCAGAATTTACTTATGGCTAGCTTCTCTTGGGATGCTAATGCTGTCTTGCCCATGAGAGTTAGTATTAGATGGGAACAGGCCTGCTAAGAACTGTGTAGTTCATAAACAAAAATAAAAATTAAAAAAGGGTGTTCCTTCTATTGGTTGGGTTAGAAAGATGAGGTAAGTATTCATCAATGAATGACGCATCTTTCATTTAAATTGCCCAAGCAAAGGCTGTAGCATATAACAGTGCACAGACTTGAAAAGGGCAGATAGCCATGTCTGGAAGTAAAGGTGTTATGCACATGACGTTTGGAGGACTTGTTTGTTAAATGTTGCATTTAGCTGAAAAGATTGTGAATAAGCAGAGACTGTGTTAGGTCTGTTCACTGTCACATTTAACAAAAAGCAATTATCTACCATAGTAACCATGACAGAATTCAGAATGTATTCAGGCACACATAAATACCTAAAAATAATGCTAAGGTATGTCCTCAGTCCTCAATGTTTTTCTTGATTAAAATAAAACCAAACCAACAAAACTGCAGGAATTCAGAATTATGTCTGAAAATCTACCTTTTACCTTTGCTGTAATGCAGCTGGCTTCCAAAACCTGTTTAGATATTAAAAGGCATCAAAGAGTCTTTATGGTACTTTCAGCTTAAATTTAATTGTTTATCTTGAGCTACACTTTAAAGCACTAGGTGAATATACAGTCTGGGTTGATTTTGTGTTATCTCAAAGGAATTAAGTCTTTTGATTTTTTTTTAAGATCTCTTCAAAGTATTTTAATTTGCTTATGTAGAGGAAAACCTTGTGACTTTTGTGAATGTGAGTGCAGAAATAAAAATGCACCCAAATACAGTATGAAAAATGAAATTATAGGTCAATGCTGTTTGACTCTAGAAATCTTCTAGACAGAAGTTCAGGTACTAAAAAATTATACTGATTATCTGGAGTAAGAATTGTTAGGTTTAAAAGTAGTATACTTCTCGGTAATGCATACCTTGAAATTGCAAGGTTTTTTCTAAACTGTGTAACTTGAGAGGCTCCAAGTTTCAAAACCAAGCTTGACCTTTAGTAGCATAAACTATTGACAAAGATACTAGGGCTGCAATTTCTGCTTCTGCTACATGCATCCAGGTGGGTTTTATGGTGGTTCCACCGTCCTGTTTTTACAGGTATCTTGGATTTTTCTCCACCTTACAGAGTACACAGTGAGATCTTTCAAAGAAATGTTTGTTTTGTTTTTTTTTTTTTTTTTAATTTCTATCAAAATTGAATCCAAAGGCTTCAAGCATATAACACACCAAAGAATTAGCCTTTGTCTCACTGCTTGTGTCCCCAGTTGCCACCTTTGGAACCTTTTCTTGAAATGGGATTTGGAATCATCCTCATGGTGTTTTGATGGTAACCTCTTGGTGCAGGTTGCTTCTTAGAAAACTAGTTTGCAATTCTTTCTCATGAGTCTGAACACGTGATGGCTAGAATAATCTTCTAAATGCTTTTACTGCGTCTACTACTGCTTACCTTCAGCTGTTTAACTTGCTGGAGGTGAGGCACGTGTAGGAGCGGAAATTTGTGGTGATGTTTGATAGTGTTTGTGGTACTTAGGTCCCTGAAGAATGGGAGAACAAGAAGGCAGAGGAACAAACATAGCTCTTGTGGTAAGGAAATGATGTAAATGGCAGAAACATGATACAGGTAGAAATGGACTATTAGGGATTCAAAACTTGTATGAAATAATATTTATAGTATTAGAACAGGACATGAAGATTTCTGAGGAACTGACAGTGTTTGGAAGAAATTCCTCTCGTAATACATTTCTGTGTATCCTTACACATGCTGACTCTTCAAGTATTACAGTACTGATCAGGGAGGTTGCTTGATCATGAAGTGATTTTTAAACTCATTAAACTTGCTGCTTCAGCATGTGTTTGATTCTTAAACACAGGGACTATCCCATTGGCATAATTGGGAGTGAACACAGTGTTTCAGATCAGATTGTCCTATAGCACTTGCTGTTTTAGGACACTGGTGGCCCAGGAGATGCAGCATCACTGGTGTGCTGCTGAGCCCCATCCTTCCAAATCTGGAGCTGACCTTTAGTTGCAGATTTGCAAAGGGGAGGCAACAATGCCCATGATCCCTGGTTCCTATGGCATTGAATCAAATTCAGCATTGGCATGTTCTATAAATACCTCCATGTGTATCTGTATATAACATCTTTGTGTGCAATCTCTTTCTTTGCGGAGTTTTTTTCTTAAAAACTCTTCAGAGGAAATAAGTCTCCAAATTATTTGAAGAGAACATAAATGACAGGCTCTTTCCTGCGCTTGACTGAATCGCATACAGTGTGTTTAATTAAAGGTGCGCAGTGACAAGCTGCACTCAGCAGGCAGTGCTGGGTAGTGTTCAGAGTCCTGGATGTTGAGTGAGTTTCTTTTGTAGCATGGGGTTTGAAAGGATCATTGAGATACTGAGCGTTTTGGTGCCTCTTTCATTCTCCTGGAATTTCTTGCCCCTCTGTAAGTGCCTTTTATAACTTTGAAGGCATTTTTTTAGGGAGCAATGCAGACCTGTTATCTTCCTCCTTGTGCTGACAACACAGCCGAAGGCTCTGGCTGGAGCTGGAGTGTCTGTATTATATAGCTTCCTCATTTGAGTCAAAGATGAGATCCAGCCTAGCTCTTGCCTTTTAATCTGTTACGGGGCTGGGCTGGTGTCCTGTGACGCATTGAGCTTAGCTGGCTGCAGCGAGTTAATAGAGAAGGCAAGAGGTGTCAAACCCCTGCAGAATGGCTCAAGTACTTGCAATGCCTGACCTGTATCCTGGATGCTGAAAAAAAGATGATAAAGCTGCCTCACAAGAAACTGCAGAAATTTTTCCTTAAAAAGGTAAAATGCTTTTGTGTTTTTGCTTGCTTGCTTTGCTTGCTTTAATTAAGTTGATGACCACGTTTAACAATTGCATTGTTTTTGTGCTGTCAGCCTTGTGATTTCTTTGCACTAAGATGCCTGGAACTGTTCTTTCAATGTAATGTTGTTCTTGGCTTGTGGTCTGGGACACAGTGAAAATCCAGTAGACTCGAGCAGCGTGCTACAGCTGTTAGTTTGATAACAGATAGAGTTTACAGGTTCTGTCACCCTGTTGTGTTATGCTGCCTTTTAGCATTGCTCCTTGACTCAGTGGCACCGTATATTCCGAATGTCAAGCAATTTAGTGCTAAGTTTTTGCAGTGTGCAAGAGAGAATTCTGCTCATTGACTGGTGCTCATTTGAAAAAAGTTGATATTAAAATATATGTGTGTATGTGACATGTAGGCTGTATACTTGTACTCCGTCTTCAAATATACCCACAGAACTTACTAAAGATATGGAAATATCTAATAGAAAACATACATATTCTTTCAGGTAGAACTCTGTTGAAAACTACCGGAGTTTAAACTGCGTTTAAAACTACCCCTAGACCGTATGTTCCTGTTAAGCACTATACCTAACCAGGTATTGAGTGCTGTGGTAATTAGTTATCTGAAATAGCATTCTTTAATATTTACATTATCTGTGGATCCTCTTTTGATAACATAAACATTTATCCCATAGATTATGAAAACATATACTGTTGGAGTTTTTTTTTCTCCCTCCCTCTCCCTCTCATTTTGGCTACTCATACACGCAGTTTATTAGTGGTTGCTCAGAAGTGCAGTCCATTTATTCTGTAGAGCATCTCAATTTTCATGCAAGGTATTGACATTTGTAGTCAATGGGAATTTTGCATTTTCACCATGCTGTCTAATTTCACATATGAGATTTCATACTGATACCAGCAGTATGCTGTTTCAAAATAAAACATTTGACTTGGTTGTATACTAATTAAAACAATTTTAAAAGGGTACACAAAAAGGCAGTTGCGTTTCAGTGCAAGTCAGAATCTGGCACTTAGTTCACTGATTTTTTTTTTTTGGAGCGTTCACAGGTGCAGATGGTTGTTTATGCCTCTTTGGAGTAAATTTTCAGTATTTAAATGTTGATGTCACAATAGTGCTGTTGAACCATCATTTTAGGGTTTCTTATGGTGATTGAAAAGAGTTTTGCCTTTTACTAGTGTATGTACTCCTTAGTGTTGGCAATATCTGATCAAATGGTCATAATTCTACTGGGTTATATTAACTGTGGATTTTGTATTATACTCTTGAATATAGGACTGAAAACACCCAATTGATTAACGTGGATTAAAGTGCAAGAGAAAGAATAATTATGCTGGATTAGATTTTAATGTTGTTGTTGGAAATTGATTTAATTGAGCTGGTTTGAAGTGGCAAAGTGAAGGTGGGTATAACCAAGGTGGTGTTGAGTCTAAGTTAAGGTGAAAATAGCAGTAGGTCACTGATAGTCTTGGGAGTCCCGTATAAACTTTTTCTCTCAAAAAGATCTGTCTGTGTGGTGCCAAACAGATATCAAATATCATTCATGTACTCACCTATGTTGATGGTTCCTGTTATTTCTCTGGAGGTGGATGGAGTATTTTCAACAAGTTATGTTTTTATTTTTGGTAATGTGTAAAACAAAATTGGGGAAAATATCTGTAACCCTTCTAAGAATTATGTAGAGTTTTAGTTTGTAGAGGCCTTTTTCTGCATGCTGGGAAAGGGAGGCACTGCAAAACAAGTGGGTAGATTCTGCCTTATGCTATGTGTACACTCTGGACTTGAGTGAGTGGGTGAACATATTAGGACAGAAACTTGACTCTGACTGGTTTTCTGCTTTGATTTGAGCCACAAAAATCAATAACCTATGTCATCCTAGATTGCCTAATTATACCATAGCTAGTTAGTGTTGAGAATTTTGTTTTCTTTCCTCTTTAATGACTGTTGCATACAAGCAGGCAGGGTTGTGGTTAAAAATAAAAAGAAAAAAAAGAAAATCTCTAGTAGCTGGAAGGTGAATTAGGTGAACTATGTCTGAGTGGTGGCTGGGAAGAGCTAATAGATATTCTGAGGAGTTTTACCATGATAAATACAGAGTTCAGCTAATGGTTTCTTCTTTTATGTGGCACCTGTCGCAGCAATATCTTCTTGAAGCAAGTTTCAAGAACGTTGCATAGCTCTCTTCTTGCTTTTGTGGATATAACTTTCCTATGGTCTACCTGATGGCTAGCCTGCATGAGTATGTTTAGGTATTGGTGTGATTAAGTAGCTAAAAGAACATGCTTGTAATTTTGCATACAAAAGTATGCTATAAATTGGCAAATTTCTTAACGTAAGTAGATCACACCTTAGCATGGCCCTGTATTTTCTGGGGAAAGAGTATCTAATGAAGAATGACATCAAATTTGATTATTACAGTAAACATCTCTTTCAGAGCTTTTTCAATATTATGGACTGAAGCAGCAGTCAAACACCTTATCAGATGTTACTCAGTGTAATATTTGTGTAGGCACCGGCAGCTCTTAGACAAGTGAATGTCTCTTTGTGCGTACATGAAAGGTGGTTGCAGAGTTGAGCTGTGTTGAAAATAAGACTTGGCCCTGGAGAGTGACTGAAAACAATATCTTGTGTTTCAGGCACCCAAAATCACACAGTGGTTCCTAGAAGAACTTTCTTTCAGGACAAGTAAAAATTAGTTGATAAGAGTACATTTGACAACTATGTTGCCTACTGAGCCTTGGAAGGACTATTGTCCTTCCAAAAAAAGGACACCTGCTTAACATGTGAGAGTGTCCTTTCACATACATTTCTCTGTGCTACTCAGTTTCTTTGCCCGGAGAAATCATGTAAAGACAGAGGAGGGTTCCTCCTGTAGTACTATAACATTGTATAGCATTAGTATGCTTAAAAAAGATTATCTATCAGAAAATACAGTATCATGTAAACTGATTTAAGGAATGGATCTGACAATAATTGCTTGTAGTAAACTATAATCCTGTAATTCAGTCTGCATGAAAATGAAAAGCTAGTGAAAAACATTTTGATTTGAACGGCATCCTGGCAGAGAAAAATGCATTTTATTAAGAATGAGTAATTTATAGTTTGTGTCTAAGAGCAAGATGTCATCTCTCCCAATAAGAAAAGCACTTAAGGAAAACAATTAAGACTGACTGAGGCGCTCTTTTACAGGGAACTGATGCTGCAAATGCTGTTTGTGTGATTTATGGAAATGCATATGTTCTTTGTAGCATTAAAAGGGAGGATCTTCTGGTTTTTTTTCAACATTGTGAAAAACAATTTGGTAATGACTGCAGTATTGGCAGAATATTGCTCTCTTATAGCTTGTGATAAATGTCTGTGCCTTTTCACCGTTGCCACCAATAGAAGTTTCTGTCCTTAAGGAATATGTGACTGAGTCACTGATGCAAAGGAGAGCAGAATGAAAAAATACCTAGCACCAAAGGAATCTGACAGTGCGGACCTCTTAGATGTCTTTCTGTACATTTGCACATGGGAGAGTCATATACATGGGCAAGGTATTTTGTGATTTTTTTTTTCTGGTGTTCGTTCATATTTTATTTAAAACAATATATTTTGTATGTGTCTATAAAATTAGCTTTTTATCATATGCATGCTTGTCTATTGTGTTCTCAAGGAGCTAGTCAGCTTGAGTTCAAGGACTGCTCTGTCTTGGTGATACTGCCTTTCCAGTTTGGCTGGGGGTTTGGAACCCTTCATAACGTAAGGGCTTTCGAATAATCGCCTCCCTCCTCCATGCACGCCTCCTGTAATATTCAGTGTCGCAGTTCCTGTCCTTGGTGATGACATTGGTTGGTATGGGGTGAGCTCTTGGGAGTGTGGGGAATTTCAGTAGTGTTTAACTGACTGGCATATTACTACATGATTACAGTGTGTTGAGGTGTGATCTGGCAAATAGTCTGGCTTCTGTCATGACTGGGACAATGTTAGAGAAAGATTTGGATAGTTCTTTCCAAATGCGTTGGAGAATGTGGAAAGCAAGAGAGTTTATTTAGGGAGCTCTTTCAAATGAGTATGTGGGGTTTCTCTTATGCCTGGTTTTCTAAAAAACCCACTAATAGGGGTGTGTATGTAGGGTTTTTCCTATATCTGCTCCAGAGAAGGTACAGGTTGCCTCAGTCGTCACCTGGAGCTGGCCTCCTTGGCTCAGGCTGCAAAGACATCTTCCACACGTGGTAAGGGGAGAACAGTTTGGAGCTGGGATACCAGGTCAAGAGCAGAGCTCTGGAAAACCAGCCTTGTGTTATTGCTGTGGCTGCTGGAGGACTTGAGGTATGGGGAAGGTTGGAGAGAGCTCGTTTTGTCACTTCTGTATACATGGGGCCAGCTGATGCGCTCTGACCTCTACCCTGTGTTTTATAGCAACATCTGTCTCCCCCTCTCTGGGGCTGTGGTGTAGGCAGGATTGGGCAGAGGAGAAAAGTGCTTTGCCATATATATTGACCTGTTTCTCTAGGCAACTGCATGCCTTGCTTATGTCTAAAGTTGACCCCAATGCTGTATTTGTCCTCCAGCTGTAAATGGGTGTTAAGGAATAACTCATTTGTTGAACATGAAGTATTAACTGCAAGTCCATAGATGGTTTTACAAGGAACCTTGCTGTAAGTTGTATCCTAGAAAGTATGTAATTATTTAAAATAATCTAGGTCCTCGATTCCCAGAACAGGTAGCGTTAGGCATGATCACTTCAAGCAAGTGATTGCATACAGAGAATGACTGTCAAACTAATTCTTAGAGAAGCTGTTTTCTGGAGAGAGGAAAGAAGAAAAAAAACTAGACATTATTTCTGGTTGGACTTAAAAGGAAAAGTTGCAAGCATGAGCAATCTAGTCCTCTCACAAAGAGACGTGCCTGGTCCTTTAAAAACTTGCCTAGTGCACCTTCAGAAAACGAGTCTTGGACTTGTTTGTGTGACACTGGCAGGAATTAAAGCTCTTGGAGGTTTTTGGCTGCCCTGTTGTTACTGCACTGAGTGGCAGAAGACGCAACTGTGTGTTTTGCTGGTAGTTCATTTTGAAAGATTACAGGGGAAGCTTTCTAAAAGCATACAAGTCTCCTAAACTTCCCAAGACATTAAGAAGACAAGTATGCTTTTGAGTGTGTAATTCTTGTAGCTTAGGTACTGTGTTCAGTTCTCGGTGTCGATACAGAACAAAGCAGATTATTCACAAAAGAAGGAACTTCAAGTCAAGATGAAGAGTTTTAAAAGGAAAGCAATAAAATTCTGAGTTTAGCATGGCTATAGTTGTGTATCATAATATACATATATGGAACAAATATAAAGACAAATAATATGTTTATACTAGTCTTCAGTCACTTATAAAACACTGTACAATGCTTTTGCATGTTGTATCCCTATATAAAAGGAATATTGAGATTGAATATAACAGGCTCATGAATTTAAATTGCTTGATGATCACTTTTAAAATTACAATGGAAGCTAATCTTTACTCTTCTATTCTGTTCTTTCTTCATGCAACAAGACGTGTACAAACTTCTGCCCTTTATATTGGTGTCAGTGTTGCAAAGGAGTGCTTTATTTGAGGGAAGTGAGGAAAAGTTTGCTTTTGAGCTAACCTTATTCTCAAAAATAGCTGAACCAGTCAAGTTTGAAAGTTTGCAAAAGAGTTGAGCCTGAGGCAGTCTTCTGGCATGGAAAACTTCAGTCTAAATAGACTTGATCTGGTAGAAATAGAAGTAACTAAACCATAATTCTATGATGGGGATGTGTTGGTAAATTCAGCACGAGGTGGTGCAGGATCCACTGTACTGAGGGAGAATGCAATTCAGGTCTTCAGCACTGTCTTCACCTCTTTATCCTTCCCCCCAGGTTGGGTATCTTGAGCAATGCCATGCCCAACTCTGTGAGCACAACTCAAAAATGTCTACTTACACACCCCGCTACTATGCCAGTGGGAAAACTAGTGCTGTCCATGGGTTGTGTAACTGGATAGCAAATGAAAATCAAGCTCAATTTGAGAACTTGTACATAGTGAATGTGCGTCAGTGCAACCTGGGTGGAGTTGTGTAGGCTTTTCATTTCCTACACATGATATAGCAATTGGTAGGTAAAGAGGAAAACTACCTGAAAACACCACTGTAGGATTAAACAAAAGAAAACCAACAGAAGACAATTGTGTGTAGTGTCACACATATGCTAACCTTTGTCTTATGTAGAAGTGTGTCAGAATAATATGAAATGTTCTCCCCAGATCTTTCCTGCAAAGGGGTGACATCTTCCCTGGAGCACAGAACTGTAGTAAGATCTCTGAAGACTAGTTGCTATAACTACTGCCTCAAGGCCTGGTGCTGAATGTGCAGAAAATGTACAGCTTCTTATGAGTCTTTCTAGTATTTTGCAGGGTTTTGTACTGTACAGCAATTTCTTGAAATGTGCAGTCAACAGTTAAAATTGAGGTGGAGATATATGATCTATCATACCTTTCTCTCCCCCTTGTTTTCTTACACATTTCTCTCTCCTTTATTAATATTCTTGACATTGTGCAGTGTCTCTTAAACAGGTTGTATGACTAATTCTCTGTTAGTTCATCAAAGTCCTCACCTCAAACACCTCTCAAACACCTCTTTATTTTGGCTGGAGGCAAGTGCAGGTGCTTTGTGCTTTAGGATCTTGCCACTGGCATGTGGGAGATGCCTTAGGGCTACAAACATGTCCCTGTACTCTGCATGTTGAGGCAAATGCTAGAGTGGCATAAACCCTTTAAGTAACAAATATCTTCTGAGTTTCAGAAAGGAGCTCCCTGAGTGGTGACTCCTGGCTGTATTCTGCTGCCTGCTGCACACCCCCAAGGGCACTGACTAGTTAACTTTTACTGCAAAGGTACAGGAAGATGGATGTGTATTTGTTTTTTACAAGCAAAATCAATGCTGTTTTTTTTTTACTGCTATGAATATCCTTGGAATCTCAAGTAAGAGAAATGTGCAAGAGGTGAGGAATTGGCAGTCTGAAAAGGGCTGCTACCTCTGTCTGCTTAGCTACACAGTATAAGAAAATACCCCTGAGTCTGGCGAGGGCTGTACTTGCCTTCTGAAAGGGTCTTCCAAATACCTGTATGTGGTATCAGATGAAAGCAGAGAGTTCAGGAAAGTATTGCCTGAGAACTGTTCTTCCCCCTGGTTGACTTGATTTTGGTGTGTTAGAAAAATGGGAAAATGTAATTTCTTTGAGTCCATGCCACAGTGCACTTGTCAAGTGCAGCTGTATCATACTCATTGGTGGTGTCTCTGGAAAACAGCTGACATGCTCTCATATGAAGTTTAATTTCTCCATATCTTTCTGTATTTTTTGAAGACTTGTGATATGGCTTTCTGTAAAGAGAAGCTCTTTTTGTTATTATTGTCTTGTTTCTGTTAATGACTCTTAACTGTAGCAATATTCAGGTCAGCTATTGCAGCTTTTGCCCCACACTTTAACTGATGGGCTGTATAATGCTGGAGACCCAGTTTGTTGCAGAAGATGCTGAACAGAATTTGGCATAGATGGTATTTTTTGTCTGCAGTGCCTTGAGCCTAATCTTGTACCTATCATAGCTACTAAAGTAGCTATAGGCTACTTTTAGAGTAGCCCTGTGTCGTAAAGGGCTGTCCCCCTTTGTAGCTTTCATAGATACCAGGGCCAGAAGTGATAGTATTCCATATGCTTTTAAGGATTTCTGTTCCTGTAACTTGGCCTAGCTTTTGATGTACCCCTGAATTCTCCCTTTTTCTAGAAGTGCCATGCTGTCCACTTCCAAAACACTTCACTGAGAACTGGTGGGGACTGGTGATGAGGCATTTAAAAGGATGAAGGAGCAGAACTTTGCATCGGGGAATACTCAGGCTTGGTATTCAGGAAACTGACTCCGACTGGAGTCACCACTGTATTTTGTGGGGCTTCTGTGCTTGCCATGAAAATGTGACACAGGGGAGTGGAATTTGTCTGCAAAGAGTTAGTAGCTTAACACCTTTTTTCAGGACAAAGTCAGCATGAAATAATTGATGTACTTTCCTCCCTCCCATTTATGCTGCACTTAATCTTTTTTTTTCTGTAGCCTGTTAAGTGAGCTTAATGTGTACGTTGCATTAGTACTGCCTTTTAGAAAAGCAACGTGTATTACAGCTTGGAAACTTGTAGTAGAAAAGTTGTGTTCAAATGACTGAGAGATCTACATTCCTGTAGGGTCTGAGGCAGAAAGTGATGTTTGTATGAAAGATACTTGAAATATATAAACTCCTCTCTAAATCTGTGACTTTCAAGGAAATACAGTTTTTTGGTTCAATGATGATGATTTCTTTTTTTTTTTCTTTGGGAGGGGTGTGGTTTTGAGGGGGAGGGTTTAACTTTCTGGTCCATTGAGTGATTTTTCTTGGGACATTTTTTTAACCTAGATGTGCTCATACATTCAGGGGAGTGCACGTTTCTTCATGAGTTCTGGCAGCGCTCTCTTCATAGGCTTGGCATTAGTCAGTTCTTATTTTCTGCACAGGTAGTATGCTAAATCCTTTGTTTTAACTAGAGCTTGTGATGGTAAATATCAGTTTCTTGTTCTGAAAATCACAGCATTCTCCCAAATGGTTGGATGCTCAGTGACTCTAAACTGGTACTTTCCCTTGAATGGAAATTTGTCTGTCAGGCAATGTACCTGTAAATGCTTTATGTGCTGTTGTCATTCTTTGACAAAAAAGCTCTTGTGAGCTCTTTTGAACTGCAAAGCTCATGGTGTGTTGTAGATGGAAGGAGTTATCAGCTTCAGAAACTACTATGAATATCTTGTGTAAGCAAGCTGATTTCTTTCCAGAACCACCATTTCCTTTGCAGGTATCTTGAAAAGCAGTTATTATAGTGCTTTTTTCTTTTTCAATTTATTGCTGTTCTATTTCCTGTCTGACTTTGACATACTTTTTTCAAAGTTTTGTCTATTATACTTGATATCTTTCTTTATCTTCGTGGTTTTTAGCAAATGTTCTGCAGTTTTAGAAAGCAATGAACTTCTAATGGCATAGTTCAGTAAATGAAACTTACAGGTTTATTAATGCCAGGACAGCATAAATGTTCTGAATTGTCTTTGAACCCTTTTACTTTTTCTGCATTCTCTGCTATTTTTTTTTTTTTTTTAAGCTTTAGGATTACAGTATTGGTGCTAATGCAATGGTGGTTGTAGATGATGAGTTTTATTACACAAAAGCTTCAGGGCTGCAGTACTGGACTTGTCACTGGCTATGACTTAACAGCTCAGATCCTTTCCTGTTCCTTTTACTGGCATGCCAGAAAGTCCTTTATGAGTGTGATGGTACTTGATAGAACATATGTGAGCACTTCAATACTTTAGCCTCCATCTGTTGCCCCGAGCAGACTTTACAAGCTGCAGAACAATTAGTACGGAGGCTTCAACTTTTTTCTTTCTGTTCTTTTTTCTTAATGTCCATGTATTTCTTTAGCTTTTTCTTTGGTTATACCTGCTTCTGTACATCTGTAAGAAATGAACCTGAATTTGTACTATAACCTTTACTGATATTCACAGGGCTTGTTGGATAAACTGGGGCAGACTGAGGAGGGAAGAAGAGAAGGCACCTTAACTGCCTCCAGATACTCAAGTGTACTCATCTTGCAGTGTAACTAGAAGTGTACTAGATGTAAGTGTACATGTAACTAGATGTAAGCTTAGGAAAGTGTGGAGGAAAACAATGTGAACATACAGAAATTCAAAAATAAAATCCTGCAGGGATTTTTATATGTATTATATGCAATATTATTTAAATACTACTTGTGGTGCAACAGGATGGCTACTTGTACCAAATTGCTATTCCAGTGTAGCTACTGTTAAAAATTTCAACAGGAGTTATGTCTAGTCATAATAGTTAGCAATGTGCCTGAAGGCTCAGAGCCTTAAATACCATTGGTGCCTTTGCGCTCTCCCAGAAACTTTGAAATATATAAACAGTAGAGTAATTTTTGGTCTTGCAATAAAGCAATATGAAGTTCTTTTTTTTTTTTTTCTCCTGGTAATAATGCTTGTGGAAAGCCACAGGAGAGGCAAGGATTAGGATAGTGGGCTGCAAGTGACAATATTTGGATGCCATTGCTAGTTTTGTTCCATTTTGGTTGAATGTTTCTGCATCCTGGGCCATGACATCATTAACTTTTAGCTTGTGGTGGTTGTGCTTTAGTGAAATACAATATATGATCAGAACTGTTAAAGAGTAGTTCTTGTTGTTTTGAAGCTTTCCCCTTCTCAGTTTACTTTTTCAAGTATCTTCCCTAGGTAAAATGTGGGACCACAATGTAAGCAGCATTCTTCAACGTGCATTCAAGTCAGGCCCTCTGAATGTCATAAGGTTCACTCTTGCATGTGTTGCTATTGCTGGAGTTACTCTTTTGATGTGCAGCAAACACAGATTTTGTAGGATTCCTGTTTTGTCAAAATATTTTTATCAAAGTCCAAACAACTTTCTCTTACAGTCTTTCAGTGCTGAAGCCATACTACAAACACAGGTGAAATTTGACTCCTTTTTGCTTGTCTTAAGATGTAAACTATTTTGGAAAAATTGGTTCTCTGATTTTGCCTTAAGAAGAAACATTACTCCCAGGCTGAATCTAAGGCACCTCAGACTGCCGATGTTTTCATTTGTTTCCCCTTAAGGAAAAAGTAGTAGCTGAGCATGGAGATTTTTCTGTCAAGTCTATTGCACCTTCTCCTTGCATTACACCCAAAGGATGCACTTCTGAAGAATGGAACTCCCTTTTCTTCATTTAAGTGGGACTTTAGCTTCTTCCTTTGCTAAATGTTAGGTTGTCTCCTGTCCTCTGACATCATCCCTGAATTCTTTGCATTGATTTTTCCATTTGTTTTGTCTGTATCCAAGATTCAGCACTGTTGCTAACAGCAAAGCACACACGCTGTGCGCCTTCTGCTGCAGCACAAGTCATCCTTCCTGTTATTAGCTGTTTCAATATTCTGAATGTCATTCAGGCCAAGTTACTTTTTCTTCCTCTTTTGCCAGTGTGGTCTGTCTTTGTCTTTTTTGCTTTAATTAGGGTTGGTTTATGGTCCCCTTGAACATGGGTATTAAGTGCCTGCACCCAATATATTCCATATATGTTTTTACACAAGCAGCTGTATTTTTTCCTTGCCATACTGGAACCCATCTGTATTAGCTCTGACATGTTCCACCTTTATTTTAAATTTTCCAGGTTGATGTAGCATCTTTTTAGCAGTCACTGCTGACCTTCAGAAGTTATTTTTAGAAGGGAGAAACATGCAAGTATTCAGTTTTCAGACTCTCAGGAAATAAAAGCAGAAATCTTGGCATGAATCTCTTTTCAATGACTTCTGTGCTACTATATAAAGGAAGGTATGAGTCAGGCAATGAAGGCAGGTTCCTGTATATTTCCACTTATCATGCAGGCATAACTCTCTTTGCCTGTGGTTTTTCTTACCTGTCTTAAGCTTAATGCAGGCTACCAAACTGGGTAAGTTTTAGAGAGAATATAAGCATATATACCATGTTTTCTAGAGACTAATAAATTTGCACTCTAGTTGTGTAGTTGTAGAGTTAAATTAACTTACCTATTTCTTACTAGCAGTTGTATCAGCTCAACACTGCCTAATTTAACCTAAAAAAGTACTTCTGAGATATATCTTCATTTAAAGCTTCCTAATGGGCGTTTAGTCTCTAATGGGTTTCCCTGTACCAAGCAGATTAATGTTACATCAAAACCCATGAAAATTGATGGTGCATTTGTTACTTAGCATATAAACCAGGAGTTACTTTCTGAAAAAGTACTGTGTGCTATATTTGCAAGACTGGACTAGTTTACAAAAGATGCCTGCAGAAGTGAGGAATGATAAGATGTGGGTGTAATGTCCACATTAGATCTCCAGTGATGCTCTGTATGGAATGGGATTGGTCTTCGGCCCAAGTGCAAACAGTAGGAACCTTAGGAAGACCTGAGTCAGACAAACCGTCACCAAAGGGCAAGGCTGGGATGGACAGTGTGAAACAAATATAAGACTGTTATTGTATTAGCTCTAATCCAGGATGCACCCTTTCTGATATGAATTTGTGATGATAGTTAAATGGGATTTGCAGCATAGACCACATATTTTGTTAATGATGAATGTCCCCCTTTTAATAACTTGTTGTTTTAATTACCCAGTTTCAGCCTTTGACTAGAGTGAGGTCAGTGCACCTTGACGTGTCCTTAAAAGAAAAATAGCTTTCTGGCCAAATAGAAATGAAATTCTTTTCCACAGGAGACTATTTCCCTTCAGCTCTGCTGACTTGTGGTGTTCCAAGAGCAAACAGTGAAGCCCCTTTCAAGTAGACACCAGTTCATGCTCAAAAAAATCTGTGAAAAGTCTGTGGGCTGGGATGCGAATTAAGATTAGGAGGCAAAAGTTTACAAGGATGGTTTTTACTTCATTACTGTATTGAAATCAGGGATGTTTACGTAATCTTTGAAACTTAAAGGGAAGTAGGCAGTGTTGAAGGAAAAGCAAATCTTATGTCTTAAAAATAAATCAGTCTTAAAATGGATTGGCAATATTTTCTACATTACAATACTAGAATCCAATAGACGTGTAAATGTTATCAAAGAACTACAATACATGTCTTTAGCTCGAACTGTGGTTAACTTTCTTTTCTTTTGCAATAAAATTTTATATTGCAGTCTCTTGCCTTGCTCACAGATATCAGGATTCAGATATTCCTCAGCTGTGCATTCAGAGAAGTAAACTAGCAGGAACCATACAATTATACAATGTGATTTTAGTTCCCCCGTTTTCTGACTGTTGTAGTTAAATAACAAAGGAAAAATCAATGGACTTTACTGTGTCTTTTTACTTACCTCTTTATTTAGAATTTGTACTTGCCTTGATGTGTGATGGTTGGTTTGTTTGTTTTTTTTCTGTGCTGGATGATTTAGTCTGCTCTCTGCTGTTCTGTGCTACACTTCTCACTTCTGAAAAACTGCCATAAAAACACCCTCCAGACATCTTCACATGTGTTTTTTCTAAGTATTCGTTTCTCTTCTGCCCTTAATCCATTGTTTGATAGTGTTTGAAATGAGATTCTACAAGCCAGTGATAGACTTTTATAAAGAAAGTCTTCTGTATGAAAGTTATTCTTGTCTGGTTTAAAATTCTGTTTTATGTCCTCTATATTATAAATATACAAACATATTTTTGTCACTCATTCAAGCTACCAAAATGTGAGTGGAATCTAGATTTTCAAAATAAAGCTCTTGTATAAGCTCACCCATTTGGTATAGCTCTTAGAGGTCAGCTGCAAGGTGTTGGTACTGTGTTCCTGTGAAAGGCTGATGCAGCAGGCAAATAATTGTTTCTTTGACTGGATGTTGATAAGCTCTTGTTCCCTTCCTATCTTCCCTTCTTCACATTTGTACTGTTTTCCTCCTTCCTAAAGGATAAAAAAAAGCCCTGTTTTAAAAAATAAAAAAACCCCTTCCTAGTTGCTTGCTCAAATATTAGCAACCTGTAAGTCAGGAAAGTAAAGGTGCATTTACACAGACTGAAATGACCAAGGCAATTGGTACAGACAATGATGTTACCTTAAGCTTTTTAATAAAAAGGAAAATGAATGCATATTTAAATTTTGTCTGGAGGCTGGAGCAGAATGTGGAATGTGTTGTTGAGCTCTGAAAGGTAAGGAGATCTTGCAGCCCTGTGTGCCCCTTTTTTTTTTTTTGTTGCCTCTTCCCCAAAGAACAGCTTCTTTCTTAACAAGAGAAGGAATCCATTTTGTCTCACTTCAGAGTGGTGGTAGACAAAGTAATCTTAGTACAAGACTGACAACTGTTGTAAACAAAAAGATACCTGACTAGAAATGTCTAAAAATATTTTTTTTTGCTTATTGCTTCAGGGAATATCAGTTGTTTTTTGTTTAACAGAAGACAAGAGAATGTATGTGGCTGGTTGGGGTAAAATGAGCTATTCATGAAAGCCTTAAAAAAGTATAAGTGCTTATCAGTTTGAGGAGCTGTGGAATGTCATGGCCTTGTGTACCTATGTATGTATTCATAAGCAATACTGTGAGTATATTGAACTGAGGATTCAACCTCTAGTATCGATTTCTCAGAATTACCTT
Organism: Margarornis squamiger; assembly: GCA_035222235.1. NCBI lineage: Eukaryota > Metazoa > Chordata > Aves > Passeriformes > Furnariidae > Margarornis > Margarornis squamiger. The sequence goes on from JAWWTY010000106.1 coordinate 30,225,037, forward strand.
CTAGGATGGAACTGTAAACATCTTCATTTATTTGGGAAGGAACTAGCAACTCAAGTGCAGTGGAGGAATAATAGCTATTTATGAAAACAACCTTCCCCCTATATATGAAGAAAACATGAGGTGGGGATGATGGGTGGGAAATGGAACTGGACACAACAAAACAAATATAAACAAAAAAATCCAAACCAAAACAAGCAAAGAAATCCCACAAACTGAAAAAAAGGCAAAAAAACCCCCTTAATGTACTTTGGAAGTTCCTTTATTTTCCCTGCAAGTCAAGTGATTTTCATGTGCCTCAGACTGTGTCAGAAGCTATCACTTCAATATTTCAGCTTTTGGGGTGATAATAGACTGCATTATTCATTGAGTGACACAGAACCTCTGTAAAATAGGTGAAGATGGTAGTGAGAAACCTGTTGGTTAACAAGAAATTGCAGAAGAAAGTGATAAACCTACGGAGTTGTTTTCTCTGTTTTAGTCTTTGCCTTGAATGGCCCTCTGCTTTATTACATATAACTTTTTGTTAAAAGAGTATTTTTTAAAATCACCTTTTCCTGTTAAAAGTTGCAGCTAAGCTCTCCAAGTTAGTATCTGATTGGAGTGAGAAAGACAAATTCAAGTGCAGAAAACAACCGCTTGACTCAATGAGAAGCCCTACAGATGGTTATGCTGTTGTGTTTGCCCACTTAAGTACATCCAGGCTACCAAAACCTATGATTTTCCCTAGGTGCTAAGCAGAGTACTTCCTGCCATTGTCCTCCAACTACTGAAGGCTTCTGAGGAGGCAAATAGTCAACTGTTGAAGATGATAAAGTTGATTTCCTAATGTAGGTGTGTCTCAATCCTCATGTATGAATGTTCCACTAAAAATCTGATAATTACTGGTCCACACCAAGTGCAGCTAATGTTTGACAAGTCTCTGCATTAAAAAGCTTAGCATTTAATCTTTGGCAAGTTGCAGTGGAAGAGGTGACAATATGAGCACAAAAATGAAATGGAAGTGCAGAATATGGGGAAAAACTTCTTTACTGTTAAGGGTGATGTAACACTGGAACAGGCTGCTCAGAGAAGTCATGGAGTCTCCCCTGGAGATATTCAAAACCCACCTGGATGTGATGCTGCGTGGCCTGCTCTGGCTGAACCTGCCTTAGCAGAGAGGGTGGACTAGATGGTCTCCAGAGGTGCCTTCCAACTCCAACCATTTTTTAATATAGGACAGAGAGGTTAAGGTAAGGGGAACCAAACCTATATTATTAAGGTTATGTAGTTGCATACTTTAAAAGAAAGTAAAGAAGTTAAGACTCTTGTGGTGCTTTATTTTCTTTGCTTGGCTGAGAAGCTCGTTCTTGAATTGAGTACCACCCATCTGTATTGGTGGACCTAGAATAAAAAACATAGTTAAATTAGTAAAGCATTTCCAGATTTTCCTCCGCAGTCTGTTATGTACACAAATTTGTAAGGAAGAAATGGAAAGTGAAGTCTTTTCATTATTTCATGGGCAGCATTCAAAATTTAAAGTTTTTCCTTTACTAGTGATCAAAATAAAGCATGACTGTGATGTTAGGGAAATAAAATGTGAAAATATGTCAAAGTTGTTGAACATTAATGTTTTGAGATAATCTTTTTGCATGAGAATATAGAGTCAGTCACAATAAAACCTCAACTTAGAGCTAGCAGGGAGAAAAGTAAGAAGCAAATGTATAGTCATAGCCCCTGGTGAAAACTTTGCACAAATTCCTTGTGTGACTTGGCAGCAGCAACCTGTTGTGAGCATTTTACCAGCTCCCTTGTTGGACTCCAGCATGCTGGTTTCACTTTCTGATCCAGGTAAATGGAGTTCCCGGGTCTGAAGCAACATGCTGCTTCTGGTATGGTGGGGGAAAAAGTAATCTCTTGTTGTTGTGTTAACATCTGATCCAACTGCTTATTTGGTATTAGCAGTAATGAAGAGTAGTTTCTTGGTACACTCTGTGTATGTGTGTGTGTGTATGAGAATATCAAAGCTGCTCTATAGTTTGGTGCTGATCTTTAGTAGGGAAGTTGAAAGAGCATAACAGATGTTCCCCTCAAACAACTCTGAAGCTAGTAAGGCTGTATTAGCAACCAGCCTCATGGACAGAAAAGGTGCCAAACACTAACAGTCTGCTGAACAAAATATGCCCAAGTCCTAGTTTTGTCTATTGTTTCCATGGCAGCCTGGGGCACTGTGGCCTGATGCAGCTGAACAAACTGGACTCCTCAAACCTGGCTAATGCCTCCTTTGCATGCTTGCCAAGAGAGAGGGAGAAGCCTCCCCACTCGGGCTTGCTGGGCAGCAGTGCTTCTCACAGAAACAGCTAGAATTTCTACAAATTCATTTAAAGGCTGGTAGAGAGGAAGAGGAGGAGTGGGAGAAGATTGAAAACAAGGCAAAAGCAATATCAGAGGCACAGGTGACTGGCACCAGGTGTCCATTCAAAAAGACATGGTAATGGTGGGGGGGGAAGGAAAGACCTCAGCAATAGTCTTCAGAGGACTGAGCTGGGAAAAGAAAACAGGGTGACTCAGGATGGGATAGGTGACTAGAAATGGGTGTCTATTTTGGGAAAAATGAAAAGGAAGGTAGAAGGGAACATCTGTAAGCTGCAGGAAGGAGCTGTCTCAGATGGTGGCCATTCTTGTAGCGTTCTGACTAGGTGTTCTTCTTTCTCAGGGGCAGATGACCAGGCAGGATACAAACAGAGAAGGGAAGCTAATGCTTTTGCGTTTTATTGCTTTACAAGCTCTCCCAACCTGCGTCACTGTGTAAGGATCTATATAAGTATATTTTTAATTAAGGACTTCAGTTTGGAATCCTACAAGCCGATTTGAGAACCAGTATTTAAAGATGAGTTACTTTTTTAATTTTCCTCTTATGTTCTCAGTGAAAGGCATATGATGGGGAAAATAAAAGATGCTCTATGTCTTGTAAATCAAGATAAATAATGTTATAGATGTGGGAAGAGTGCTTGTGATGAATTAAATAGTCCTCAAGAGACTACTGTTGGACAAAACTTGAAATAACACATAATTTTAGTAAGAAATGTATTTTGTGTTAACTGTTATAGTAATTTAATGTGTGATAAAATAACTGAGTTTGCCTGAGAAGACTCTCAAAATAAAGCAGTTTTTGATCTTTTGTCACTACTGAAAGTTTATACACCTTTGCAAATAACTGAAATGTAAACTGAAAGTGACCTATCCTGGTAGGCAGTTACTTGGAGGTCAGCAATGGGATAATGTTTCACATTAACTGAATTGAATGAAGGATGAGTACAAAAACATATAAAATTTGTTAATTCCTTTTAAGCCCTCACTAATCTACGTGATTGTGGATAATCCCTCAGGATGGCACCAAAATCGGTATGTGGAGTGTAGTCACAAGCATGGTGTGTTCAGCTTTACAGCATTGCTTGTAGTCCACTAATACTTTTAAGAAACTGCATTGCGTATAATTTTTTTCCTCTTTGACCAAAGTAGGAGTGTCTTCAAATTTAGAAGTGCCCCTATTGTCCTCTTTCCTTTTGTCCTCTGTTTTAGGTTTCTTCAAGGATCTTGCATTTGATAGTGCAAAGAAGACAAACATGTTTTTCCAAATTTGAAGACGCCAGGTTTGTTTAGGTTGTGTTTAATCAAGAATGGAGACATTGAAAATAGGAAAGTTCCTGAGTTGCTGGTGAAAAAAGCAAATGAGCACTTGCATGTGCATCATCTCTCTTTAAAAGTTATGTGTTGTGGCTCTTTATTCAGGCTTTACCAAAGCTTCAGTTCTTTACCAAAGCTACCAGAGATTGAGTGTTCTGGCTGGTCAAAGGACCACTTGACCTAACATGGTTTCCTCTCATTCCTTTCATTCTCTTTTCCAACTCTGCCACTTACAAGTCTTTCTCAAAACAAACAAGGTGAAAAATCCCAACCCTCATCTTAGAGCAAGGAATTAGAAGATATCTCAGTTATGCCTAGATAAGTTGTTCTTTCTTGTTACATGACCATCATTCTTCCTTCACCAGTCTCTAGGTTGAATAGTGTTGTCTTTTAAAAGATGGGGATGTACTTCAGAGCAGTCTTGAATCTATGACACTGAAAAATGAAGAGGTGTAGATGTAGGGAAAGTGTCCTTACAGTTAGAATAGTACATGCTTTTTAAAGAATGCAATTTAATTGAAAATTGGCACATTTTTGTTTTTTCTGTTTGTTTTTACAGTTTAGCCTCATAAGCTTTTATTTACTCTGTGTAGCACTGATCTATGTGTAAACCACTTCTAAGCTTTAGCAGCACTGCCACTGCAACTCGTTCAGACAGACAGATGGTGTGCTATTAAATCCACCTGACTGCCTCATCAGCAGTGAGAGCAGGCATTGGATGGTTGAGCTGGATTTAGGGAGGGGGAGAAAACAAACCCCCAGCATTAATACTAAAAGAAATTGATGCAGCGTTGTTCATGACAACCCTGACAAGTGGTGATGGGAACTTCTGAAAGTCTTGCTTAGATTTTCTTTTTTTTAATTTATTTTTTATTTAGATGGTCTTTTCCCTTCATTGTTGTTCTCATGGTCTCATTCTGGACCTTTGATTGTTTAAGCTTTATTATATTACTCTGGATGAAAATAAACCTTGTGCTTAAAGATAAAGGCTTTTATTCAGATGAAAGGAATTGCTATCTAAATATGGTATCAATCTCAATTAGATACCTTATTACAAAAGTTGAAAGCAGCAATTATAAATAGAGAGGATTATTCTTGTATCTATGAATAATTTGCAGTGACTCATGCAGGTTGCCAAATAACCTGATTCAAGGGGTTTTTTTTTTCTGGCAGAAGCTAATCTATCAGAAAAGACCATGGCTATTAATCACTGCCCTTTCTAAACTTGTCAAGAGAGCTTAAATCAAATGTACAAATGAAGAATAAAAAACCCAAATCCTAAAGCACTAGTCTATTTAGTCTTATCAAAAGTGTAATATTAACTTGCTAAGTCTTGCTTAGTTTGTTTTTCCTCTTCTGTATGTGGTGGTTGCTATTTGCCTGGCAAGCAACTAGCCCTGCTCCAAGTTTTGATTAGCAGTGGTGAAGGGTTTTTGATTGTTTTCCTGTGGTACTGCAGTTCAGTACTATGGGTAGAAATGGTTGCACAGTACACGCTTCTTACAGTCTGAGAGTTTGGTCACATTTTTACGTGAAACCAGTGATTTAGGATCTTCTTTCTAATAAATGACTGAGTTCTATAGCAGTGGAAGTATGTAGAGCAAGAAACCACATTGCATAGATTTGCAGGATTTAATGCGGAGAAGCTGTTAAGTCAATTGTTTCATTTTTGAAAAATTAAGAATGAACATGCTTCCTGCACCTATATGTGTCTCGGTTATTTCTGTCTGGTGGCTCTCCAAACTGCTTTTTCTTTTACTTATTACAAAGGCAGTCCATATTTTTTTGTTCACAAAAAGATTCAAGTTTCATGATTCATTTTGAGATAAGCCATTTTTGGGGACCTACTGACGTATGGCAATGTGAAAAAAAAAAAAGATCAAAAACAAGTAGCATGATATGTAAGAAAGACAGTGGAAAGTGCTTAGCTTTTCTTACTTTATTTTATTAAATGATCAAACTTCATTTTTAGTGGAAGAATTTCTGCCACTTTCCCATGATCACTTTAGACCTTAAATGGTGAGGCAGGGTGAAGGACTTAAAAAACTGGATGGTAAAATGCAGTGCATATGAAAAATGCACAGGGGCCTACAGAAATACTATTACTGGATGTGATCCCTAGAAGCAGAAAAATTACAGCCAGCTATTCCTGTGAATTTAGATATTCATGGTCAGTGGAATAGCTGCTGGTAAAATAGAGGGTCAGAATGTCTCCAAACACATGATCACAGCATTTTCAATCTATTCTGAAGATTACTTCTTCACCCACTTCCTCTAACTTGCCTATTTTCTTTTTCATTTGAGGTTCAAATATGTATAATATTTTATAGATCTCAGCAGTGGTAGTTCTGACATACTTAAATAGCTTCTATGATTCTCCCATTGTCTGCTTCACCCTTAATTTCACTTATTAGAACTTCTCCTTCCATTCCTCTCCATTACTATACTTCACTCTCCGTTGTGCGGTTGAGAATGCAGATAATACGTGTCATTAACTTCCTGGCCCTGGGTCTGTGATGTATAGAGACGTTGTTAAGGGTTTGAGGTATTAACAATTAGAGCTGATGATAAGCTTTCCAAGTAAGTGCTGACCTGATGTACAAGGTTAATGTAACTGTTTGATCTGCTTAATGATGACCGATAACATTAAATATTTGCTGAGTAAACTTCCAGGAATCTAATCGGCTATTACAGATAGCAGACAAAATGAGCTCATGGAGACCTAATTCATATTAGCTTAAGAGGACATCTATAAAAAATGGTCTTGTAGTTGTTGCACTATTTACCAGCTCTTAGTTTTGGCTTAATATCAGATACAATTGTAAAAGACGCTGTCCTCCTACCTGAAAAATTTCTAGGCACTTTCTTAGATAGTGTTAATAATAGGTTATTACAGCTAAGTCTTTGAAAGAAACTGTTTTCAAACTGCTTTGCAATGGTGACTCTTTTGGTTTTATATCCCCTTTATGCTATTCAAGACATGTATGAAGGGAAATCAGTAGCTTCAGTGTAGTCCAAATGACCAGACACTTGTTCAAATGCTTATCCTCCCCTGTGGGTTTGAAACATGTTTTGTTTATGGCTGGAGAAGAGATTACAGTTTAGTTTCCTGTGAAGGAATGTGTTATACATGCACCAAAATTGTGAGGTGATCCAAACCAGCATTAATTTTTGTGTATGATGGGAGGATTTGCTTCATAACCTCATTGCTGCTCTTAAATAAAACAGTATTGCAGGCAAAGCAATGGGAGCAGATGAATGGGTGTTTTCTAATATCAGTGAATTAATATTATATTGTAATTAGGGCATCTCTACCTTTTTTAAAAGTGCGATAACAGCTTTTTGTCCTACAGACTAACCTGGGTAGAACTGTCCCATCATAACTTGTATGCCTTGGTTTCCTTTCCTTTGTAGCTGATTTGTATTGTGCAAAATGGAGCATGTGGATTGATGTCTAGATTGTTCATGCACATAATGATGTGAATTGACTTGTTTATTCCCAGAATTCTCTTTATGGGATCATTTTGAAATAAATTTCTGAGTTACTGATGTGAGTAGCTCAGGAGATGGCTGAACATGCTGTAATTTTCCACTTTAGAAATTGCAGCACAGCAGCTGGAGTGAAAATGTTCACAATCTTACAATCTTCACAGTCAATCTTGAGAATCGGGAGAGTGACACTGATGTTCTGCATCTGGGGATCTGGGCCATCAGAGAGAGAATGTACAGTGAATAAAATTTGATTGAAGTATGCTATAAGATTCACTTGTGTAGAAGATGTTATTTATGGAGAAAAATGCATAATATTGCAACTATGAGGAGCTGAAAGTATTGCTTAGGTAGACTGTTAGAGTTAGTAGCCAGCAAATGGAAAGTGTAAATTGTAGGGATTTTTTGCTTTTTTTTTCTGGCATTGAATTTTGTGGGAGTTTTTAAGCTGCTTAATTCTACTTCCAAGCATCATACCCTTGATCTCACTTCCCATGGCAAAGCCAAGCCCTGCAAGGTGATGAGACAAATTCCAGCAGAACCATTCTTTTGCTTTCTTTTGCTGCTGTTACAGGACTGAGTACTAGCTGAGAGCTTTGTATGCTTTTCCATTTTTTTTCCCCACCCTGTAATTTTCTTCATTTACAGAGCAAGCTCTCATTTCTGGTATTGCTATACTCTAACTTTGCAAGGAAAAAGTGCTTTGAAGCCTGGTGCATTGCTTTTGGGGAATGACAGCTTCCACGTCTGACTATTGTATTTGTATTTGTTTTCCATGCTCTTTTTTCAGGATTTTTATCAATCTCTGACAGCAGAGTATGTGGTGGGACATTCACTTTTATGTCTCTACTTACTAACGATGCACGTAGAATAAAGCAGTGTTGGTTTTGTCATTTTGAAAACACTCTTTCTAGGGAAACAATCTCCTTGAAAAGCTTTGTGCTTAGTGGTGTGCTGAGTAAACTCTAGGGCATGTATTTGGCTAACCATAGGTATTTCAGCTGTGAAGGGAAAGTGGATTTGAAGTGCCAACAGTAGAGAGATTCTGGGAGCAGATGGATATTTTTTGGTTTTGAGATTTATGCTACTGGAATGAGAATGCATGATAATGAACATCCATACACTTATTTAAAGTAACCTAAACAGCTATATGCAGAGGGTTTTTCTGCTATGATTTCCTCTTCTACCTTGTACATTTTAGCCTATTTCTCTGTGCTAACTAAACTTTTCAAATAGGTATGAAGGGACAATATAAATGCTTATTTCTATCTCATGTTTTTGAAATGTGCTACATTGGTTCACTTAACTGTTCAGCTGCCAGAAGTAGTAGTTTTTCCTTGAGGAGTGGAAAAAGTTATACTGACATGTGCTGAGATGTAGTTGATTCATTCATGAATTGATTGGTTGATTTGAACTAACTTTCTTCTGTTACCATAGAATATAGTAGATTTATTATCCATCACCACTGATTTTGGAGCTTTTCTTCTGTATTTTTTAAAAATTTAAAATACCAAATAAAAATTGCCATTGTGTCATCCGAGAATAATTTCTTGATACAATTCCTAAAATAAGGATTACATAATCTCACAGAAAGACATTGTATTTTAACTTCATTAAAACCTAAAGGTTGTAAGGGAGAATAGAGAAAATTGCAGTCAGGTTGTGTTTATATCCCCTCTTTTCTCCTTGGCAATTTGCCACAGTTTGAAAGTCAGTTTTTTTTGTAAGACTGTATCTTAGATAATTTTCTTAAATACTGTTCTGAACAGTATGGGTATTCTGGGAGGGGATGGGGGGTGAGGGTTATATACATTTCCTTGAAACAGCGTAATGTTTGTTTGGGGATAAGTGTATTTTAAGTTTCCATTAGAATGCACGTGTTATCAACCTTGTTGAGGTACCCACAGCTCGTATAATACTTTGGACTTCAGCATTTCACTGTTATTTTTTGTTCTTCAGTTACACTATATCAGTTTTATTACTGCTTCATAAAGTGGAGCTTTTCTCTCTGTTTAAATATACAACCATTTTGATAAAATTAATTTTGCCTACAGACTTTCTTAATCACAAACCTTCATCCAGTCTTTTTCTCTTCTTAGCGAAAACAATTTTTTCATACAGATTGCCCATATAATGTCCTTTATAACTAATGTATATCTATTGAATGTGTCAGCAAATTTGTAAGAGGGAAAATAAGTAGGAGGATAAAGTATTAACTGGGTAAATGATTTGTGTGGCAACGCTTTTTTTGAATGATTTCTTGGAACATTTTAATTATGCAACAACTTCAAACTTTTTTGAGGGAAACACAGTTGAGCAAAGATGATGTTTTATTTTTTGAGGGCTGTTTGAGCATTGTTATTTGAATTTATACAGCAGGCCATTAGAATGTTCCTTTTATATGCTTTGCTTATTGAAGTAACTGACATTTTCAGGACTGCAATATAGTGTCTTTTTGTTGGGGGGGGTGGGGGTGAGGGGGAAGGTGTATGAAGAGTACAGTAATTTGTATATTGTCAGAGGGACTTTGTTCAGTATCATCCACAAACATGAGAATATCTAAAACCTGAAAATCTAAAAAAGACCTATGTGGTTCAGAGGGCATGATCAGATAAAAGTATTTGTCAGTTCTGTGGAGCTCTGCAGAGCTTGAGTACACCTTGTGCATGACAGCTTGGAGTCGTGCATCTGCTTTCATCCAGAGTACAAGTTATTTCTTCTGTTCTGCCTTGTACCTCTTGGACCTGACAACTTCAATGCAGGCCAGTATTTTCTGATTAGGCTGTAATTTGATCCTATTTGGCTAGGGTAGAGACTGCACAAACAAGTAGGAAAGACATAGGATATGTAGAGGCTTATCTGATAGCCTCAGAGAGGACTGGGATTTTGTTTTGCCAAATGCTCTAGGCATTGAAGAAAAAAATTACTGTTCTGTTTCCAAGCTTAAAGTCCTGAAACAAATGTTTGACAAATTAATACGGACTAAAATCCAAATCAGATTTCTAAAAAGATGAATCGCATTGAGTTTTCACATTCTCCTCCCTTACTTGCCAGGTCAGAGGAGTCAGCCCAGAAGCAGAGTATGTTAAAACTTTCCAACCTGCTTGAAAGTAATTGGTTGTCAGTTGCTGTGTCTTCTGCAGTTATGAGATGTAATAATCTTACAGAATGTTGATTTCCTATGGGCCAAATGAAACTTTGCATGGAAACTAAAATAAAGAGACTGAGGAACTCAAGCATTAACACGGGGAAGGCTGGTTGTGGATAGGGATGCAGATTGTCTCCTGTAAAACTGAATGCTGGAACTGCTACATTATCCTGGTGTAGTCGAACTTACGGTTTTATCATTTTAGCATGTAAGTCCTGAGCACTGTATTTCTTAGCAGGAAAGAAGAACTTTTAAGGGTTTTGGATGAACTATTTTGACATCATATTTCCTTCTCATTTATTTTCATAATGATTATGCGAAGAATCAGTGATAGTTTCCCCTTGTAAGATTTTGCTTCATACTCTTAATGCCTTGGTATGCTCTGCTACTTAACATCCTGTGCTTTCACCAAGAGTGGGACTGCCTTATCCAGGAGCACTTTCTACCATACACAAGAGGCACAGCTGAAACTGTTAAAAACAATTTGAAATTGTTATGAAAACCAACCAAAAAACCCAAACCAAACCATGATGGTGTGCCCTTCTCTCCCATATTGTATTATGTAGAAAGCTTAAATGTAGCTTGTAAATTAATTTTAAAAAGTCTCCTTTCATTATATTTGGACAGTATATGAAGAAAGATCTTGGCTACAATGGGAACTTCAGTCTCTTTTATGGATGTCACTCTCTTTCAGAGGGAGTTGACTTAACTCCCAAATCAAATGTCAGTAGTCATTTCTTTTCATGTTGCTTTAGAAATATGGGAAAGTTTGAGTATTACGCTGCTGATAGCACTGTGGAAAAGCAAACAAAGAAGTGGAACAGAATAAATGTTATCAATAAAAAGCATTTTTTTCCCTGTTTGCAGATAATATTTGGTTATTTTTCCAAGTTAATTTCCCATTTAAAACCCAGTTTGTCTCAATATATTTCCTTGTGAGTTTTTTTTCCTCAGCTTTCAGATCATAACTGTGAGTCAGAACTATCAAGAAGTCTTAACTAATACCCACTACAAGAATTTTGTATCGGCTGATGTACCTGAAAAAGCTAAAGAATGTCTATGTTAACTTGAGGATAATAAAACCTCTCTTTTCTTGTTCACTAAAAGTTTTGGTATGGTTATTTATTTTAGTGTAATGTATTTCTCACTTGCTAGCAATTTTTATTTGAAATTTATGAAATGCAAATCTGATAGAGTTGAATAATTGGATCCATTTTTCCATTGGTGGTGATAATGCTTTTGAACTACGAGTGGCAGTAATGATACACACCTGTAATGATGAACAGTCTTTTATGAATGTGAAGTTTCAAAGGCAGAGATGCAGCAATGGCCCAACACCTACTAAAGTTCATGACTCAACAGCTCTTAAACCCTCTTGTGTCTACTCTCTTTGTTGCTTTTTACAGCTTCCCCCTTCACAGGCCTCTTAATTTTGACATCTGTGCACACGCCCGGTGTTGAAAGATTTCAGGTTTCACTAACTTCCCCACCAGGAGAGCTGTGTATATGTTTTGTGACACATTCTGTCCCTGAAGTGAATGTGTGCAAGTGCGTCAATAAGAATGCTTAGCCTTTAGTAAATCACTGCATGCCATGGCTCCTGCTGCTTTGGGCAGTCAATCGACCACTTGTTGTTAGAAGCTGGGAGGTTCTAGAGAGGCTGCAGGAAGAAGGGCAGAGAGAGAAATCTTTGTGTGTTTGTCCTGTTTGTTATGTGGCTTCCCAAAGCAGGGTGTATGATCACCTATGAGGCAGATGCTGGCCTAGTTGGTTTGACCCAGGATGTCCTCTTGCTTTTATGCCAGCATCATATTTGATAATCCCATGTGGCTGCTTCACTGAGGTAGTTTTTAAACACAAGCCTGAGGGAGACATAACTAATGCAGCCTTTTTGAATAGCTTTTCATTAGGGTCGCTGCTGTGGCAATATAAGTTCATTGCTGTTAGGCATGACTTCTGTTCAGTGTGTGCTGTAGTGATCTATTCTTTAGAGTTGACTCTACCCTGAAGGACAGCAAAGTTCTTTCTCTCCCTGCCTACCCTCCTCCCATCCCCACCTTTTCCTCAGTTTGGTTTGGCTTTGTTCTGATTCAAAATGGCATGAGACTTCTGTTTCTGTGACAGATATGCACCCACACAAGAAGACTACAGCCCCTATTTTAAACAGTAACTGTTATGCAGACTTGTTTATGTTTGTTTGCTGTAACAGCTGTGTCTGGAATCTTGGCTCTCTGTATCCCACGGCCCTCAAGGGGGAGTTCTTCTTACTTGTAAAATTGTATCCATTATTAATTTTGGTTTAGTATTATCTGCTGCAAGATAACTAGAAATTAATCCCTTTTCACTATGACTGTAATCCTTCTATTTGCTCTGTAATAACTGGTTTCAGACTGGTATTGCTCTGTGGAATTATCCTGGCACAATTTGCTAGTTTGAATCAGAAGTAATTGACGTTTATGCCATATGTTGTTTGATACTCTATTTCAGGGAAGTGATTTAAAAACCCCCATGTTTCTGTCTGAGGATGCTGTAGAAAGAAAGAAGTCGTCAGCTTCCATCACCTGTTCTCCTTAACCATTGTGAATCTAGTCTGTTGGTCAGCAGACCGTGCTGTACCAGAAATTTTTCAGATTGTTTTGTGTATCCCTCTCTGAATTGTTTAGGCAAAATTAAGCAATCTGTCAACACATGTAAGGAGTTTCCTTCAGAAAACAAAACATAAATCTTTCCACCCTATTCCTGCAGCAATTTTGTATATGTGAGGTGGTCTCATTCCTTGCTGCCCTATCAGAGTGCTCCCATAATCTCTTTGGTTTTCGTACTTGCCAGACTTCTGTGTGGACTGATTCAGGATTCCAGACCAGTTAAAAAAAAAAAAAGCTTTAAAAGTCTTAAATTAATGATTTTCTTCCAGTTTATTTCCATGAAATGTGGTGCTAGAGCCTGTGTACCCACCAAAGTAGTCTGTATTAAGACTGTTATGTATCACACAGGCAAACTTAGAAATGCAGTATATGATTTGCCAGTGTTTATTTTGTATTCACAAACAAAACTCATCTGTTCCTTCTGAGTTTACATACCTGCAGAATTAGATCTCCTCAAGGTACAATAGTCAGGAGAACTGTGACTTGTGTTATTTGTCTGATTATCAGTGCTGTCATCAGTGCATTTTTCTGCAGTTGTCAACATTTTGTCTCAATGGACACACTGAAGCAGGTGTGACTCTAGGCGGGTGTATCTGCATTTTTGAAATCTCTCAATAGAGTCTAAACCAGAACCAAACCACCTTGTTGCTGTTATCTGCCATGTGAATCAGGGTATTTTCTCCCTGTAGTTTCTTCCTTCTCTCTAAACTTTTATTTGTGACTTTGGTATTACAAGCTAAGGAACGAGTTAGTTTCCTTTATTTTATTGAAGTGGCACTCCTGTCAGATGTGTGTGTGACAGTGTAATGGTGTTAGTAAAATGAGAATTACAAGTGGAGTGATGTTTGCTTATTAGTGCTAGGAACCATTGTTCTGCATCTTACCTTAGCCAGGTTTACTGGGCAGATGTTCAGAGCTCACAGACTCACTTGTGCCACTCAACTACTCAGTTTTGAGACAGAAACAGGAATTACCTGAGTACTTATTGATGAGTGTTGAGTTGTATAGCATTATCTTTAAAACCTCAGCAGCAAGAATTAGAAATATGGGTTTCATTTATCTTTTTAAAAATAAAATATCTATTTGCCCTTCTAGAAGAAGCCTGGAAAGTGTGAATTGGGTGCAGTGTAGCCTGAAAAGCTGGAAGACGAGTAAAAAGAGCTCACTACTAATTTTAGAGGATTTTGTTAGTTTTGAGTGAGTCATGTGAATTCTGGGAGCCAAGCCTCCCTTTTCGTGTTGAGCAGCTGAGCAGGCTGAAGGCACAGGAAGGGAGGCATGAGTGGCCATCCATGGGGAGCTGGATGGGGCTTTCTCATATCCCTGTGAGGTGCAGGGACTGTTGCACGCAGAGGGTCAATCGCTTCCTCCTACCAGCGCTGTTAAGTGTCCAAGTTGAATGCTGGGAAGAAGTAGTTCTGGGACAGAGACCTCTTTTTCTGATTGAGTCAGTAATATGAAGTAGTGTTATTGCAAATAGGGTAGCTGTCATTGTCAGTAAAATTCTGGCACAACATAATATTGGTCCAGGACTGCGGTTTTCAAATGCTGCTGTCAGTCTACATTGTTTTAAAGCAATTGATAACAAATTCTTATTTTGCAACAGTTCAACAAATGCATATCTTTACTTGTGGGAGAGATACTTCTAAAATATTTTTTTTCGAACAGCAGGGTATTGCTGAACAAAATCTCGTGTTAGTAAAAAAGGGACAGATTTTTTTCTTAGTCCTTTGTTTATGTCATGTTCACTATGCTAAGAGATATCTGACATGATTACACTCTGTTTTTTAAGGAACGTTGAGTTGCAGTATATTGTTTCACCACTAAATGTCTCTGAAAACCATATAAAGTGCCAGGAACAGTAAGCACATCACAAATAAGGAGCCGAAAACCTACGTAATTCTTTGAATTCCACAATTGTCACTGGTGACAGGTACACAGCAAGTTGTCCCAAATTATACTTTCTGTGATGTGACATATCCTGATAACTGTCCCTTTAAGCTATTCTGCTTCTTCCTACTTCACATATTTACAGAGTACAAGCCTGGAATCAACTACTGCACTGTGTATCCTCCTGGTTATTTGCTTCTCCCTTGGTTATCCTGGATAGAGCAATTGTACTTACAAGAGAATGTCCAGAATGGAACACGGTTTCACCTAAAGACTTCAAGGGGCAGACACGTTCCTTATATCTCTTAGCAGTTTGTTCCTCTGTCCAGTAACTCCTCCTCAAAAACTTTTTTTGACTTTCTGGAAATATGAAAGTGGTGGGCTTTGGCTTCTGCTCTGTATCTTCCTCAGTTTGGGTACAAGTATATTGGAGAATCTAACGTTCTTATACTTATGATACCTTTTAAAGAACTCATTCTATTGAACTTATCAAACAGGAAGACAATGGCTCTTAGGGTGTTCTTTAGCTGTTCTTTCATACCTTCTGCAACTTCTTTACATTCTACTAGACATGTGGACACCAGACCTGGATCAGACTCATTTGCAGAAGTGCAGTTGTCACTGCAGAGCAGCAGCAGGAAAAAGTGTATGAGGTTTTGAATTTGCTTTTTGAACCACCTCCTGAGTTGTGTAGTTTTTCCTTTGCAGTGGTGACTATTCATGTAATCTGTTGTCCATAGTACCCTCTGTCCATTTGTATTTTGTGCCCGTTCTCTAAATGTTCTCCTAAACTTTTTTATTAACTGAGATGTATTTGTCGTGACCTGAGTATATTTTTTTTTCTCAACTAGTAATTATTAAGCACCTTGAAAACATTTAATCCTAAACTGATTGACCTCCCAGCTTTTCTTAAATACCTAATCAAATGTAATCAAGCTCTTCATCATGTGCGGATGATGTTCAGTAGTGAAACAGATCAGGACTTTGGTTTGGAGAGTAATACTGTTTTTAGCTATGGATCTGGGCTGTTTAAGACTTTAGCTTACTTATGAGCACATGCAGATCTGCTTTAGAAGGGTGTTTTGATGTTCTGTACAATGATTTTATAGGTATTTGAAACCCTGTTAGAATGGCTCCTCTATTTGTTTGTTTCTGACAATAACAGAGTAGAAATTACTTTTTTCTTTATTTGAACTTTTGACATTATTGAGCTGTTCTGTGTGAATTAATTAATTGCTTAAGGAACAATCTATAAAGTACTGAATAAAAAAGGAAAAATATTCCCAGCAACAAAAAAATGCAAATAAGATTTAAATAAAATTGTTAAATGTTGATAAAAGGCATGACTCATTTGTGCTTAAAGCATAGTTGACATTTATTATTGGGTTTTAGAATAACAATTTTTATTGGAGTTGAGTTTGTTGCAGATTTCCATCCTTGTGGTGAGGGAAGTATCTGTATTTTTGGTTATTTTCAGTGAAAAATGTTTACTTCTCAGAACCAAAGCTTTTCACACAAACATTTTGCCAAGAAAGCTCTTTGGGTTGAGGTAAGGAAGTGTTTTTGGGGATGTGGATGACAGATCAGGTGCATTTGATAACATGCAAACCAGGGGACTTGGCAGAGGGGCAAAAGCTGTAGGTGTGCTAGTGGTGGTCGCTTGGTCCCGTGAATCAGGACGGAGTCAGATGGGAAATAAAATTCTCACCCTGCTCTGGGTTAAGTCTTCCAAATATGTAATTCTCCCCCTGTGCCTCCTCAAGTCTGATGAGGGAAAAGGACAGAGAGCTGTTACAGCATCACAGGATGGGTAAGTTTGGAAGGCACCACAGTGGGTCATCTGGTCCAACTTCCCTACTCAGGCAGGGTCATCCTAGAGCACATTACACAGGATTGCATCCAGATGGTTCTTAAAGATCTCCAGCAAGGGAAACTCCTCACCCTCTCTGGGCAGTCTGTTCTGGTGCTCAGTCACCTGCACAGTAAAGAAGTTCTTCCTCATATTCAGGTGGAACTTCCTGTGCATCAGTTTCTGCCTGTTGCTTCTTGTCCAATTGATTGGCACCACCGAGAAGAGCCTGGCTCCATCCTCTTGGCACCCTCCCTTCAGATACTTATAGACACTGATGAAGTCCCCTCTCAGCTGTCTCTTCTTGAAATGGAACATAGACACAGCTCCCTCAGCCTGTCCTTGTAACAGAGATGCTCCAATCCCTCAATCATCTCTGTAGCCCTCTGCTGGACCTGCTCCATGTGTCTTGCTGAGGAACCCAGAACTGGATACAGTACTCCAGGTGTAGCATCATTAGGCTAGGTAGTTGGGCAGGATCATTTCCCTTGACCTGCTGGCAGTGATCTTCCTAATGCACTCCAGGATACCATTGGCCTTCTTGGCCACAAAGGCGCTCTGCTAGCTCATGGACAGCTCATTGTCCTTGGGGATCCTGGGGTCCTTCTCTGCAGAACTGCCTTCCAGCCTGTACCTGGTGCATGGGGTTATTCCTCCCCAGGTGCAGGACTCTGCATTTGCCCTTGTTTCAGATGGTTCTTCTCTACTGATCTCTCCAACCTGTCAATGTCCTTCTGAAGGGGCTGCACAGCCCTCTGGGGTATCAGCCACTCCCCCCAGCATTGTATCATCAGCAGACTTGCTGAGGAGGCCTCTCTCTCTTCATCTAAGTCATTGATGAATGAGTTAAACAAAACTGGGCCCAGTTTGAACCTTGGGAGGCATGCCTTCACTTAGACCCTGTGCCTTGTTGCTGGCCTAGAACAGTATTTTGGTTTTGAGTTTTAATTTGGTGGGGGATTTTGTTGTTGTTTGATGTTTTTTTTTTTATTTTGTTAAGAAGGAAAAGGGGGAATAAAAAGAGAAAACCTAATCTGATTTGTCCCAAGACTGGAACAGAATCTGTGGGATCAATTACTATTGTCACCAGAAAGGTGGGAGTTTGGGTTTTTGTCTGTTGGTTCCCCTGGAAAGTCGAGATCCTGGTGTCTGACAGTCTATCAGCACCTCATGTTGAGACCCTTCACCAACAGATTCACAAGGTCGGAGGGTCCCTCAACTACCCTTTTGTGGGGGCTCAGCATTCTGTTTTGGCAGACAGGTACTGTATGGTCTCAGTACCACCATGTTCCCCAGTTCTGCTGGGATTTGAATGGAGGGGGGCCACGTAGTCTCACTTTGTTCCACACACTCTTCCGTTTCTTTGAGCAGATGTTTATCATTGTGTTGGGGAGCATGTCAGCCTCAGTCTGTCCAGGTTGTTGCAGCTGCTTTTTACCCTAGAATTCTGAATCTCCTCTAGATTTAACCCTATCCATCATCCCACAACTATATTAGGTATTTTGAAGATATCACTGACAAATACAACCTGGTGTTTTCTTGATAAAGTCTTTCTGTGCACACACTGTTGATCAAGAGCCATCTGTCTTTGAAAACCTGTCCTTAGAAATGGACTCTCCCATTGCAGAGAATTGCAGCCTTTAGAAAACACTCCATCAGGCCTGAAAAAGGCATAATTTCTGGCTGGAAAATTAAAAGAAAAATAATAAATGAAGAAACTAATTTGAATTTTTACACTTTTTTATTTTAATTTATTTTAAAGGCACCTTTTTAAATGAAAGAAGAAGCTAAGGAGCTGCTGAGGGCTGTGTGGCTCTTGCGACATCTCTGAACTTGGGAAGGTGAATGTGCAGGGGACACTTTCCTGCCTGCCCTGTTTCAGCAAAAATTAAATGAGGATAGGCTGCTTGGGCTACCTGTTGCTGCTGTACTGGCAGAGGTTTCGGCAGTTAGTAATTTCTTTCTTTTGGATGATTTATACAACAGCTGTTATTTATCTATCCCACTCATTACGCAGGAGACTATGGATGGAATATGCTGTTTAAAAGCATTGCCAAAATAAGAATTATACAGAGTATTTAGTGCCTGTTGTTGCATGAGTAATACCACTGAACTAGGGATGTGTAGAGCAATGCTCCCTGTCGTACTTTTGATCCTTTAGAAATCATTTACAATTCTCTACTAAGACATATTTGCATGCAATTTTAATTTGGTAATTTATAAAGCAAGTCATAAATCTGACACATTTTAAGATTGTAATAAGCTTAATTTTTGATGCTGCCTCTTTTATAGTACTTGCAATAAGCAGCTCACTGGCAAAAATCATGTACCTGTGCTTGCCAAGAGATATGTTTCTGTAGTTTTGAGGAAGGCGCTTCAAGTTGTGGGAAGAAAAGATGCGTCATTTGCTGTAAAGTTTCTAGCTTTACCTGTGATATGTACAAATTTATTGAAAGAATAAATTAATAAAGGCTTAAGGGAATAGCTTCAGCTAATATTAAACATTTTGCCTGTCCTGTTTAAGTATTCTCCACTTTCCCTCTAAACCTTTCAAAAAATATTTTGTATTTAGAGAACAAGAAAACTGCTTCATGAAATTGTGGAATTAGGCTATATGCATTTGTCTTATTTTAAATGCTTCAATTGCTTGTGTTACTTAGGCAGGTATCCCATCCTTATCTCAAAAGGGTGCGTGTTACCCAAGTTTTAGAGACCAGTAAGGCACAGGAAAATGGTGGCTTC
This sequence comes from Margarornis squamiger, assembly GCA_035222235.1. Lineage (NCBI taxonomy): Eukaryota > Metazoa > Chordata > Aves > Passeriformes > Furnariidae > Margarornis > Margarornis squamiger. The sequence goes on from JAWWTY010000106.1 coordinate 30,244,463, forward strand.
TCAGTGTTGCACAGAGAGCTGATGACTGAGAGGGAATTGAATACAGGCTCCTTAAAGCCTGAGCTTAATGCTGTTCTTCCTGCTATGGTAGGGAGAGCAAATTTAATATATCCTGCCAAGACTAGAGAGAAAGCATAGAGTTGTTCTATTTATATAAAGAAGTAGAGAATGTCAGGGTTCAGCCCTCCTCTAATGTTGGGAAGTTTATGAAATTGTTCAGAGTTCTGGCTATTGTTGGCATTTCTCTTGTAGAGCAGAGCTGGGTCCTTTCCAGGCATATTGGGGGCAGTTGAGTGATATTGTGTAGCCTCTTTTTCTTCATTCTTTTCTTAAGAATATTTGAAATAAATCTAGTGTTACAGAACAAAGGGTGAGGATGTGGAAGAGTTTAGAGCCTGTCAACATCTAAAATTCCTGTCACTGCTACTTTTGGCATGGCTTTGTCTAAGCAGCACAAAAAGATTTGCACTTACTTGATTTAAACACATGGGAAAAAACCAGAATTTTGGGACTTGTCACTGGTACAGAGATCCATGTTTGTTCAAAGACCTTAATCTTAGTCTTAACAAAAATGTAAGATTTTGCTTTCGTTCATGCTACTGTGAATCATAACTCCACTGAAAGTTTTGATTTATTCCAGAATTATACGCTAGTGTGACTGAGATCAGAAGTTGCTACATTAGTTTTGTCTGAGAGCAAAGGCTGAGTACCCAGGTAACTGAGTCATTGTACTTAAAGAAGTAAAATATTTCCTGTACTGTATTCTCCTTCCAAGAAAAAAACTTTATAAGAGGTTGTTTTGTGTGTTTCTTTATAAGATTTGTAAGGATTTGTGGCCAGCCTCTCTGTATGAGCTGTGTGCCACTGCCTGTGGCTTATGCTGTGGAACTGGTGCCCAAGCGGGTGATTTGGATGTCTATACTTTGGCTCAGTTCCCTCTTTGTTTTTGCTGTCACTTTTCCCTTTGCTTATGCCAAAATTATCCTCTGTCTTGGGTATTGCCTCTTTTGTCTCTAGGAAGGGTCACCTCAAGGCACCTTTTTATAAGCTGGTACCACATGTGGTACATGCCAAGTACTGGAACAAGCCACAGAGAGACTTGGGTGCAAGGAACAAAGCAGGTCTGCAGCTGCTCTGCCCCTTCCTATCTGTCTGGTCACTTACAAGTTCATAAGGGCAAAGCCTGAGTTTTGCACTGATTTTTGGATCTATCCCTGTGTATATAAATAAAGGTAGTTACCTACTGAGGGAAGTGGATTCTTGCAGTATGTTTCTACTGCCTTTATGTAATAGCTCATCTTAGCACTTTCCTTGCTTTTGTCACCCAGGAATTTTTGAATGCTTTATATGTATAAATGTATTTAAGCATCAGTGTGCTCTTGTGGTACTTGGACGCCAAAGTGAGAAATGCAGTTGTGGTGCACTCCTACTTGTTTGTCTAGGTTTGAAAAATTACACTTTTCACCTTCCAAAAGGTAGTATAGGTAGCTTGACCAATACCATATGGTGAATCACAGGAAAAGAACAAGGATATCAGTTTCATTGGCTTTTTTTTCTTTTCTTCTTCTTTTTTTTTTTTTTTTTTTTTTAATTATAATGACTGAATGGGTAGGAGCACTACTTCCCTTGTTTAGGACTGAAATAAGTGGGTTAGGTGTAGGGGGAAAGGTGCATTTCACATCCAGCTTTTGCTGATCCAGTCCTTAAGAATTATAGTGTTCTCTTTTTCTCAGCAAACACAGTTCTCTGCTAAAAGGTCTCTGCAGGATGAAGATACCTATGTGTCACTTGTTAGAAATAATTCAGGAGGAAGATGCAAAGAACATCTCCCTTTTCAAATGCTTGTCAGGTAGGTACAAGGGTTTTTAATGTTATAGAGTGTTAAATGTGCATGTCAAAGATTTATGAAAAGATCTTGTGATATTGTGGTTGAATAGTGCATGTGAAGTGTACAACAGTTTCACCAATGAATGAAATTTGGGTGTATAGCCAACTGTGCAGTACAACAACAAATACAACAATCTCTTTGTAGGAACTATGGGATGCTTCTATTTAGATGGATTTAGTTAGGCTATTGGTATGACTGGGGTTCTTCCAGAGCATCTGTTACAATAGTATATTATTCTAATTGCTACTAAAACTTTGTCTTCAAAAATCAAAATGATTTCAAGAATTGCAGGCAAACTACTTGTGCTAGAAAACTTTGAGGATGTCCAGTTCTGCATTTGTGATCACATGTCTCAGCAGAAGATGAGTGCCCCCTCTTCAGACTTACTGTAGGTTTATAACGATTAGCAAGAAATAAAATGCTTACACCCAACATCCTTTTCTTTGCTTTTCTTAATTTACCTGATGAAATGCCTTCACTGAGAAAGTAATATGGCTTTTCATTCATTGTTTGTGTCCATTAAATATACTTTAGTCTGAGATACTGGAATTAGTAGGAAAATAATATGCTTTGAACACCATTTCAGTTTTCCTACATTAGCTCTGGTCTGATGTCTCAGCTTACTTTTAAATCTGTTAATGATACTTTTGACGGCTATAAATACTTAGTCAATGCTTTATTATTAATGAAAGTATTGATGTGTTAACCATCTGTGTTTATAGGCATTATTGTAAGCAGTGACTTTTACTCCTAGTTCTATAGTAATTGTTTTTTCAAGCATTTTTAGTCCTTAGTTAAAAACCTTTAAATTAACCCCTTTAATAACTAATTATAGAAATAATGTTTGTGTGATTTTGTGTCAGGCTTCTTTCTAACATATGGGAAAGAAAGAAAGTGCACCTCAGCTTTTTCATGGAAGGGTAAGAAAGGAAAATGCAGATGAAATTAAGCTAGGAAAATTTGAAAGTAAGCATTGACAACAGTTCTGTAAGTGATGCCTATAAACTTACACAATTACATCCCAGTAAGTGCTACAGTTTGTACCATTTGTTTCCTTTCAAATCAAGCAACAGGGGAGACAGATCTTCACTCTCGGAAACAAGCTGTGTGGCTTCTTACATTCATCATTTTCTTTTAAGTCCTGGCAGTATACCTGTGCTGTGTGTGATGCAGCATGAATTTGACAGCAGAAAGAGATGATAAGATTTAGAAAATATCTTTTTTTTTTTTCCCCAGCCCATAAAGTTTTTTATTTCCTTCAGGGGAATAACTTGTTTCCTTCAGTATAATTTTATTTATACCTTTGACACGTCTGTTCCTTTTGCCTTTGAGATGCTTTTACAAGATAAATCATATAATAATCACAGAGTGCCAGGGCTAGATGCTGCCACCAGCTGAATGTGGATGGTGGCAAGGACAAGCAGTCTGGATGAGTAGCTGCTGCCCTGCCTTTTAGCCTGATGTGCACCTGCTGTGTAATCTTAATGGCAAAGGAGTTCTCCCTCCCTGATAAATCCTTGCCTGTATTCTGTTGGGATGGAGGCATTGGTGTGGCATCTTTCACTTTACACAATTGGCCTAGCTTAAACTGGAGATGTGGAATGAATGTGCTTGGCTGAAGGAGCAAGTTAATCTTCTTGAGGGAGGGTTTGCTGTAGTTTGTACTATTTGTTTCCTTTCAAATCAAGCAACAGGGAAGACAGATCTTAACTCTAGGAAACAAGCTGCTCTTGAAATAGTATTTTCATTTCTGAGAATTCAAGTCTTTTTCTACCTGTGTGCTCTTCTAAGCGTGATAAAGAAGCCCTTACCCGTAAAGACCGAGTGAATGTACTTACATCACCTTTTTCATATGCAGAAGAGAAAATGAGGGTACCTACAGTGACCTGAAAAATTAGTGCTGAGGAGTGTACAAGTCAGTTGTGATTACCGTGACTGAGAGTAAGTGACTGAAGCCCTTTCCAGGAAAACATGCTTGTTACACAGTGTTTTATTTTTCCCTGTAAAGAAGATAAGAAATGTAGCTGTCTTTAAAGATTTGTGCAATCTGTTGTATCTTGGTGGAATTTAGACACACGTTACCTTTGCATATGAGGTTGTAATTTAAAAGCTATCAATAGGAAAATACTGTGATTTTTAATTAAAAACTTTTACTGATTATAGCCATTTAGCAATATGCTGTACTGTAATTGAATAATTGAAGAATACAGAAATAAGTATATCTTGTGGATTTAAGTGAGGAGTTTTATGACATTATCACTGGGGTTTAATTAATCTGATTTTACAGGCTGAAATGTAACTTAGTGCATCTTCTATTGAGAAAAGATACTTGGTTGTTTCTCAGCTTCAATAGCTGAAGGAAGTGAAGTTTTTCCAAAGCCCTGAATAAACATCAGTCCTGACTGTGCAAGTATTTGATGAAGCAAAGCCATCTAAGATGGGAATAACAATGCCTCATTAGCTATCGTTAGTTTCAGTTCAGCTTTGTCATTGCAGTCTGTTTCAGTTCACAAGTTAGCGTGCCAGTGGCCTTTTACCGCATTTCAATTTTTCCAGAGAACAATAGGCTGCTGATTTGGAGGTCTCAGACCAGATGACAAGAAACTTGAAGCCTGATTCTGATTTTGCTTACATAAGGAGAAATAAGGAATAGTAGTGTTTATACAAGTGAAACTTCATGTGGAATAAAATTGTTTCAGAGGCAGCAGAATGAAACCCATAGTGTTTTCCCTATTCTCCAGAAAGTCTTACAGAGTAAGACTTCGAAATTATTCAATCTGAATTACATTCATAGGCCTTTTTAAATTTCTAAGCAATCTCAATCTTTGAATGCTTCAGTTAATGTTCTGAGACAAATCTTATCCTAATGCAACTCCTTTGAAGTTGGTAGACTTAAACTTGGAATCAAATTGGCTTCTAAATTTTAGTTTGTTTTAGTCTGTCTAGATCAACACAAAACAAATTCCCACAGAACTGGTATGTCACATGTATTTATATTTTCTTTTAGAATTAACTTGAGTTGTAATCTAATCTGGATTTTAAGTGTAGTGGTTTTGTCTTCTGCTTTTTATTCTATTTCTTTGTCTAGTGGTATTTGTCCTAATTACAATTAGGCTTTCTATGATTTGTTTGAAGGCAAAGAGCTTCAAAAGCCATAACTAAGCTGTGCAGCGTCCTTCAGAATGATGAAAATGCCATCAAACCTTTGAGAGTGATCAGTGTATCTGGTAAAAACAAAGATCGATTCTTTTCTGGATTTTAAGATCTTGGAACTTTAATTGTTATCTCAAAGTAGTAGCCACTAATCCAGATATGAATTAAAAGGATGTAGTAAAAATACTTTTTATGAGTTAATTTTTCAACATCATAGTACATTTTGTTCCTTTTAAGTGTGTAAAGTGGTGAGACATTAACCAGTTAATTGTGTTTACAGCATCTTGAGGTTGGTTCCTGTGAAGTGTTGAGCAGTTGTGGTAAGGGAAGCTCCTGCAGTGTCTTGATGTTGTTTGAAATGCCCACCTGAGTTACAGTCAATGCAGCACATCTGGGTAATGCTCAGTAAATCCCTCATCTCAGAGAGAAGGTTGTTTGGGTTTTGAGAAGAGTACAGGGGAAAAAGAGGCAGTTTCATCCCACTAAGAGCTCCCCCAAGGAACCCTTATCTTCTGTTGACCTGAATTTACTTACTCTATTTCCTGGTTTTCATTTTACTTTTAGTATGTAAAATGAACTGTCTGGCCAATAACCATGCTGCTTAAGAGTGACTTGGAAGATCATGGGTATGTTATGTTGACACTTGAGTCAGCAGTTGTCTTGCTGTACATATGTCAGACTGACAGAGGCTTTGGCAGGCAGCCAAAAGTCATCTGTAGCGTATTTCTTTGCACAACTCTGCTGTAGTAAGAAAGGATTTGTAGACTTTAGTTGCCAGACTCCCAGTTCGTGAAATACATCTTCAGTGTCTTTTGACTTTGGCCTTTCATAGTAATTTTTGTTCAGCTTGGTCTACAAAACTCAATTATTGGTGATTTAATTAAATGATAAAGGGATAAAGCAAGTGTGTAGAGAGAGTTTGTTCATGCCATAGCCACCTCCCCATCATAGTAGCTGGCAGTTCTCTGCACAGCGGAGAGAGCACAGGCAGACAGGTTTTTGCAGTGGATTTCACCAGAAAACAAATATTCTACTTGGGCATGAATGTAGAGATTTTAACATTCTCTTTTGACCTACAGTGGAGACACAGACGTACAGAAATATTTGTCAAAAGCACTTGGATGGAGAAGGACTTGATGCAGAGCAAGGATCAAGTAAAACCCGTCTCCTTGAGAAGTCCAGATAAGTAGGAGTCACAGCCTTCAACTTATTCTGAAACAATTCACCTTATAAAAATAATAACCAGGAAAATTGTCCCCAAAATTAAATGGTTGCAGCAAAATGTGTTTAGAAAAATAGTTATTTTGCTCTGGCTTTCAAACTGCAGTGAGATTAACTTCAAATGAACTCAGAAATGAAAAAAAAAAAAGACAATTTAAAATGTTGTCAAATTCCATTTGAATTACAAAACAGCACCAGGAGGAAGTAATTTTATTGTTCTAAGCCAAAACATTCAAAAGGTTAGGGTTAAAAAGACAAACTTGTGATTTTTTGAATACTTGTGACTATGTGGTCTGATACTGCATTTAATTACAGAGTCACATAAACACTTTCTTTGGAAGTGACTCATTCATTGAACAGAATTTTGAGTGCTCAGTTAATCGGTGTATGTTGTTTTTTCATCCTCCTTCAACACACAGTTGAAAGGTTGAACATACTACACGTTAGTGTTATCTGCTCTAGAGGCTATGCTATTAATTTCTTTCAGGTGTTTTTATATACTGTACAGTTAGAATCAGGAATGCTTTAGCAAAAACACAGTTATGAGATAAATGGGGCTGTTTTGCTGCTTGAAGGTAGGGAAACTATGGCACAGATATGGAAATGAAAGTATTCTAGAAAAAAAGTCATAAATGGGCTGAACTGTTTCAATTAAAACTTGCCTACAGAAGTCTTGTGGCAGAAAGATGACTGTTTGGAGGGAAACTTCCTGTGGCAGTGTTTGCTGAAATTAAAAGGGGCTGACATGAGCTCACATAGAGGAAGCATCATTCCTGATACTAAACAGTGCCATAGCCCTGACTTCTAACAGCAGAAGACCTGCTCATTGATGCTTTTAACATACACCATGTTTCATTCAGCATTTTCTTCTCTAAGTATTTTATTTGTATATTTTGTCTGAGAAAAAGTTAGAGCAATATAGGAATTATATTTAAGAAAAAAAAAGAAAACAGAAACCCACAAAAAATCAGCATAGAGGTATGGCAGAGATGACTCATGAATAATATATGTCAGCTTATGTAATACACAATGGAGACACTTTGAGGCCCTTTTTAACAGCATACCTTTACAGTATGAGTCTGGTGAGTACGCTGTGCTAAGCTTTTAACATGGAGATGGGACACAAGCTGATAGCATGCTTATGCCATGCTGTTTGCAGTATCTGTTGTATTTTGCTTCAAATCACATCAGACCTCTTGCCATGATGAGTTTTATGCTTTATTCAGCTTTGAAGACCAGTGGTACAAAAAAAATCTTGATTCTCTTGGCTGAATTAAACATGTAATAAGCATAAAAGCTAAACTACTCCTAGCAGTGGTGTCACAGTCAAGCCCTCATTGGGTGAACCATTAGGACTGCGGTTCCTTTTCTTGTGATTTACAAAGATTTGCAGTGGTTTGTTTCATTAAGATCTGTGGGGTGAAGAGTGTAAGCTGTTGGAATGAGTCCACACAGGCATATGCAAGTGACTTTGTGATGGTTTACAAGGGAGTTTGGGGCAGAGCAGCAAGTTGAATTTAGGCTTTCTGAGGAAAAGACTTGGGTCCTACCCATAGATGCAGTCTAGTTTTACTCAGACTAATCTGTAAAGCTGGAGGAGACCTCTTCCTAGGTATTTATTTCTGATTGCCAGTTCAAAATTAGAGCACACCCCCAACAGAATCTCTTCAATCATTCAGTGCCATTATGGCATGTGCCATTTCTGACTCACCAGTGCAATTAGGAAAACGCACTTTCAGAAAGCAGTTGAGCCTTTTTCCTGAGCAGCTGAATAAACTGCTTTCTTGAGGCAAATATTGTTGTACTGCGGATGGAAATCTTTATCACAGTTTAGACTGGGGCTAAGAGATATTTCTTGCCTTCCTTTTTCTTTTTTTTTTTTTCTTTTTTGCTCCAATTCAGCCTCTTACTGAAAGGCTTCAGTATAAAGAAAGACGTGAGATAAGCTGTCCTTGGAAGCTGGAGTGTGTGTGTGAGCAAAGGCAATTTTTTGCAGTTGGTCAGCATAAAGCAGTCCACGTTTGCAAATCAATAATGAAAGAGCAAGGAGTTTCTACACCCTGAAAATCTGATTCCTACCATTAACCTATTTTTCTCTCTTTAAAGGAGGTACTAGTTAGTGGTCATTCTTCCTTTTTGGCACAAATACTTGTTTTTTGTTTCTTCATGCAGTCTTTCTGTGGGTTTGATGAACATAGAAAGGAGAAGGGAGAGCATCATTTGGCAACTGTTGGTACAAGAGGAAACAAGGTTTCCGGAAAGGCTGGGAGAGTATTAAGTAGAAGGATCAAACACCTTTGGCAGTCCTTCACACAGTGTGTTCTGAATATACCATTTAGCCTGTCTTCAGCCAGCTTATCTGTCTCAACTTACTCTGACAACCAAAGCCACCTCCTTGCACACATCAGGATCTGTAGAAGTGGATGGAGCGCGCTGCCTACTGGATTTGGTGCTTTTACTCGCAATGAACTTCAGTTCTTCTGCAAGGAAGATATTTTTGTCCCTTGTTTTTGGTATTGCATCTCAGCAGTCTTCATTAGCACAATGTGGCTTTGTGTTCTTTTCACTATTCTTGTTAGGCTTTTCCTATACTACAGAAAAATACTGATTTATTGCTCACATTTTTAGTTAGTCTTTCCAACTGATTTTTAAACTAGCAAATTTCAACTAGATTAGGTTACTTATTTGAGTATATCTTAATTCTTTAGTCAAAACCCCCAAAATGGATGCAGCGTAGAGTCCCTGTTCATCATTATGCTCTTCAGGGTGGGTGGTGTCTGCTCATTTTGTTCAAAATCAGTCTCAGATATCTCCTCTGTACTCACCCACTTGTCTGCGTCGGTGTGCCAGGGAGTAGATGTTTTGATTGGCACACTGTATTTGAGGGTTTTCCTTGCAGAGGTTTTCACAACTGCCTCCCCAAAAGAATCTTTTGCAAAGGTTCTGCTGATGTTCAAGTAAAACTGTTTGTGTTGTGGTCCTTCACAGGGATGTAGGAGTGAGCGCTGAAGAGCTGTGCAGAACTAGTTTGATTGCAAATGACAGCAAGTCTGTAACAACAGAAGAACAGAGTTAAGAATGGGCATTGCTCTGTGATTGCTGGGAGGATTTGAGAGAAAGGAGGGACCTCATAGAAGTCTGAGAACTGCTCACCACAATTCCGATATTTCAGGAATATTTCAAGTAATACTCATTGTTTCTTTTTCTTCTTATTCTGAGATAAATATGAACATCTGTAGCTTCAACTGCAGAATGAGGAACTACTCACGCAGACAATTAAAAATGCACACCACATAAAAGCAAATCATAGCAGCTATCTTACCTTCTTGAATGAGTCTCACCTGTCCAGGATTTCTTGCCACTGAATAAGGGACAGGTAATGCAGAATAGCAAAAATATTGATGAAGTTACTTGCTTGACATGTTATTAGAAAAAAAGAGGATGAAGTGGAAAACCAGACACAAAATGGAGGACATAAAATTCTACAATATCTATTTTTTAATTTAATGAAATAGTATTTGAAAAATACTGTTGGAGGAATGGGCAAAACTTTATGCTGTTTAAAGGCTCAGACAAGTAGTTTCTGAATTTGTATTATGGCTATCAGATCCAGCAAAGTCATGACCACACAAAATAACTTGTAAAACTCCATGGACTCTGAGTCAGGGAAACATTCTTGATTATTACATTTGTAGAGCTTCAGTAAAGATAAAATATTGATAATCTGCATATATCAAATCCATGTTATTTGAATCCTTTTAATTTAATTTATTTATTTTGCTATGAGGCAGAATGCAAGTATTAATTTTATGGAGAAGGAGATGAACTGAAGGGAAAACAGGCTCCAGCCAGGTAGATCAGTCTTGGGATGGGAACATGCTGTGCTGAATTGCCCACACAGTGCTGCCAACGTATATGAGTCATGCGTACCAATGCCACTTCCATTTATAGATTCCTTAGGAACAGAGGCAGCTATACATGCCATTGAGTGGCAACTTTGTTAAAGAAGGTTGGAACTGAAAATGTTGAGTTCCACAGAACTGATTAAATCAACACAAGATGTCCAGAGTAATTCCCCTCTGAGAAATTGCTGATGTTGCCAAATACTGTTTCCATCCTCTAGGGAAGTTCCAAAGCTTCAATAATTGTTTCTGTCCTCACTTAAGGCATCAGGAATGTTCATATAAGACATCAACAATGAAATATTATGTTTTAGAATATCAATTTTTTGAAGTACAAAGGTCTGGAAACAAAATGTTTGATTCTTATTTTCCTAAGAGAATATTTCAAAATATTAACAGCAAATTGAATCAGATTCACATTCTGAAAAATTGCAGGCTAAAAAGTTGCAAAGTTACAGTTATTTCATCTAGTAAGGTGGTCATAAACTCGGGTACCTTGAACTATATGTACATGCTATAAGTGGAGTGAGTCGTATAAGCTGTGAATAACCTTGTAGTGTAACACTTTTGCAGGTTGAGAACACTGTATATAATGTGCATATATTAATACTCATAGCCATACTTTATATATATGCATATATTTTAAATAAATTAATATACATTTCCACACACTGACTATTTATTGAGAAACCAAGGATCTAAAAGAATAGGATTCCAGATTCCTCTTCCATTATCTTACAGAAAGAATGGTCTTCATGGCCTGTATAATCCAAGTTAAAAAATACTCACTGTAGATGAGACTTTTGTGCCTGAAATAATTATCAGGCACTCTACTGGGATATTTGTTACTTCTATTATATCCATTTAAAAGAATATTCTTCTTATTCTTCATTCCACAGTGAAAAAGAATTTAGGGAATGCTACTGCTCATGCATATACACACACATGTGTATATCTGTATGTATATTTTTATAGTTATGTCTCCATCAAGGAGAGTCTCTGGACATCAGAATTTATCACTACTCAGTGGAGGAAATTTCTGGCATCCAGATTAGAGCATCTACCCTGGCAGAGCACACACACACAATGTCACATGTTTAAGTCCTCTGAATGTAGTTCAGGTTGAGAACTTGAAATTGTCACTTGTGTCCTATATGAATGTCTTAACCTTGAGGCAATTTTTGGGATGTTACAATTTCAGTCTCTCTTGTGAAAACAGTTCTGCTTTATGTAAGTAATTAAAATACTAATTGAATCTGGATCTTTCACAACTTCAGATGAGTCCTATAACCAGTGGGCTTAGAAAAACAGCCTAGTTAGCCCTGTGAATGTGTAATTAGTTATACAAGATGAGGTTACTCCAGTAGAATAATTGAGAGCAGCTCACCTGAGAATAGCAGAGAAGCTAGTAATTAGTGCACTCACCTAGTCTGTAGGAGATCCACTCATTCCTGATATGACTTAGCCTGTGCTGGGATTTGAAGTATTTCATATCAGATTTCCAGTGAGGCTGTGACTGGTTAGGTTGTGGATTGTTTCAGAGAAAGCTTGTCTAGATTTTCATAGGAATTTTTAGATGGTTTGGGTTTCTCTGGATGAAGAACAAGAGATCAGTAAATTTTTTTTTGCAGCAGAGTTTCTTCTTGCATAGCTCTTTTAAAGGTAATGGCATGAGAAATTCGAGAGCTTAAAAAAAAAAGCGTCAGTAATGACCCCTGAAATCATTGATTTGTTAATATTATGATATACAATAACACATAATAAAAGTCACTTCTCTTGCTGATAGGAAAAGTAGACAATGGGAAACATGATGTTTGCATTGGCCTGTGTTTGTGTCTTGATTTCTAGTGTTTACATGGTTTTCTTTCTCCTGACACGGGAGTTATGGAAAAGCAATAGCACTGTGTTTATAGTAGATTCTGCATATTTAACAGCAGCTCTTTTGGGAAAACAAAACTCAAATATCTCGGAAATGTTGCAACCTATCTTGCCTTTCATAGGATGTGACAAGCTTCCTCCTTGCACAGTACGTGGTGTTTGCCTGCAAGCCTGCTGGCATTCTCTGCAGACAGGTCCCAGACACTGCTGGTGCAGGCTGTTCCCTTCCAGCTGTTCTCTGCCCACTAGGATGGATCAATGGCGAGACATTGTGGAGTAGCTTGTGCTGCCCAAATTCTTGACTGTATTTTCTCTTTGGAATGAATGAAGAGCTCCTCTCCAAAATAGACTGGGACTGTGTGCAACACACCCAGTAACAACCAGGGCTCCAAGATATATTAACTCCTTACAGTACTTTGACAGAAAACAGCCTCACAGAAGTCTTTTTGCCCTCTCTAAAAGCATACTGTTTGCACAGTGAAACAGTCAGTGGTACCTTATAAAATAAGAGGATAAGTGCTTCTGCAGTTAATTACTGGCTTGGGAATTTAGTAGATTATATAATCCTACTCATGTGAAATTGCACTTTAGCAGTCCAATACTTTAAATTGCTGAATGTGTCTATAAAGGTCATCTGTTCTATTACCTGTTGTCTGCAAGTAGTTTGGCTCCATAATTTTATGAGGGAATGAATACACTGAGCCTGATTTAAGTTTCCATCATAATGTATGGTGTATTAAATCTGCAAATTAAAGTGGATGCTGTCCTTAACTGCAAACTCTCTTGGCCCTATAGTCTCCTCATTTCTTTTTTCTTTTTCTTTTTAGTGAAAATTCCATTGGGTTGCCTGGCACCCAAAATGTGCTCTGTTTCTCTCACCTAAGCAAACCTGTGATGCTGTGCCAGACCTGACTGGGGCAGCCTTCTGACTACATTAGAAATGGTTCCTTCTGCAACAGCCCCTTAGTACTTCTTGGCAGTAGACTTCTTTCTGGCATTCAGGGACAAACATTACTGAAGAATTCCTGTTTGACTTAACTGGTCTATCTGATTTTCAATAACAGAAAGCACTAAAGCGATGCCTAGATCCTCTGCAGTGGGTAAATTGATGTTCACTGATAAGGTAAACTATTATTTTCACTGTAACTCTGAGCTGTCTGATGCCTGTGTGTCAGTGCCTTCATTTGAGATGTTTTGAAGTTGTGGATGCAAGTTGTTTCTACTTTTGCACCTTTGAGCCAGTCAGGAGATCAAACAGGTTCTCCACTGTCATGGGCCCATAATTTTATGCCAATTAACTGGAGAAGCACTTTTAATTCTTTGTTACTGTTCTAGCTCTCCTTTGCACTTTCATTCATACTTCAGGTTATCAGTTGACATTCTTAAAACTTGTGGTCATTTCCTCCTTGTTAGACTTCAATATTTTTTGTCCATGTGCTTAGCCTGTGATACCTGACACTATATTTGTGTCCAAGGGATTCTGGACTTCTCCCATGGGATTGTTAAAGTAAGTCCATCTTTTGTCAAATGCAGTTGTAGAGTTCTATGACTCTGCACTTAGCAGGGAGAACCGATCTAATAACGTGGCTGGAAATTTTGTATTTAATATCAGTTTTGATTTGTGCTGCTTCTTTTATCCCCCTCCATAAACTTTTGCAAGTTTATAAAAGCCTCCTTCTGACCTTGGTTTTTATTATTTGAAATGTGTGAGAGTTTAATCATCATCATCGTGTAGTTACCTTCCTAAAAGGTAAAATGATACTAATTTATTGATATTCTTCTGTCTGCTGTGAAGCTGGCTTGAAATAATTAGTAGGCATGGTTTTTTGCCTCCATGTCAATAAAGTGACCAATACATTTTGCTGTGTCTGCTAATAACTGGTCTGTTTCTTCCACTTGGGAAATGAAAATCACGCAAACGTAGCTTTTGTCCATAAGACTTCTCAATTGCTACCGCAGCTACTTTTGTTGCACCCAGTCATGCATAACAGGGATATTGCACATTCCAGTCTTATTTCAGTTAGGATTACAAACAACTGGACTTTCTGACAGCACAATTGCTATCATAAGCTTTTTCAAAATCTCTAATATTTTTGTGAATGGTGCTTGTCACTTTACATTAGCTGTATAAAATGAAAACCACTTGACACTGCTGGTTTAAAATCTGCTTGGTGCTTTCTGGTCCGGAAACATGTTTGCTTCTTGACAGGTTGCAGAAGGAAATTGCTCTTGATTTTTATTTCCCTTGCTCCCTGCTGTGAAGAATAATACAGGGTTTTGCTAGATGTTGAGACTGACAGTGCTACCATTATCTGAAACGCCTGGTCTGAGTCTTTCGTCAGTTCCATTGGTGTCTTTTCTACTTTCCCTATTCATAAAAGCATGAGATGACTAAAGGTTTATTTGCCTCTTCTTTAGCAAATGCTCACTAACCAATTTTTCCCTTTTGTATTTACTTATTTTTGTAATTTCTGACACTTTGAAGTTTTTAAATCAATGTCAGACTGCCAGAAGATCTGTATTGCCAAGTCTTGTCCATCACTTAAGCTTGATCAGCTAAAGATAGTGTAAGCATATTTTAATTGTTACTTTTGCTTTGGTTTTGATATTTATTGAGAATTTTTCTGATTGTGTGTTGAACAGGAGTGCTGACTTAAAAGACATCCATTGGCTGCTTAGTCTCTTTTAGGACTCATTTTCCCTTTCAGTCTATATATCTCTAGACCTTTTGCCATCTTTTTTTTTGTTTTTCTTTTCCCCTCCTAGATATCATCTAGTCTTTTGCTTTCTTTTCCTTGCTGCTACTAAAGTAACATTAGAAATTTATTCCTCCCTTTTTCATCTAATTTTCTTTGGAAGTCTTTCTGCCTTTCTACCAGTACTCTGGAATAATTGTGGTTTTCACAAGATGCCTAAATCTTCAAGGTAGTTTTTACGTTTCAGGGACATTACTTTTACAGTTATGAACTGTAAACCTGAAGTAATTTTTTGAGATTCTCGTCTCTGATTTTGACTTTAGCTATATAAACATTATTGTTGCATCCTGTATTTTCTTGCTTATGTGTGTAAATATGTGCTGTAGGATTGTA
>JAWWTY010000106.1:30259693-30323496 GCA_035222235.1 Margarornis squamiger
ACTTTAGCTATATAAACATTATTGTTGCATCCTGTATTTTCTTGCTTATGTGTGTAAATATGTGCTGTAGGATTGTAAAAATTCCTTTAAATTAAGTAATTTATGCATAAGGTTGTATATGAATTAAAATATTACTTTCTATTTTTCTGAAAGAAAATAGGGATAGGTCTGTGGACTTTCCATGTGGAAGCCACAAAGTTTTCTGTGAGAAAAATATTTTGATAACCAAATTAAGAGCAGCTTGAACTAAGAATATCTGTACAACCTTGAAGGTATCAGCTCTGTTGTCATAAGGTAAATCGACTTCAGTGTTGATGGTGGTTAAATGCATTTCAACTATTTTATAAAGTGAATTCCGTAAGTATTCAACTAATAAGCATTTGGAAACAGAATCTGTTTCTTCAGTGGTGCTCTGGAAAGATTTTGTTCATGCTGTGTAACTGAATGTTAGTTTAAACTGTTGTGCCAGGGTGTGTGTTCATATTGCAGTTCTCATATGCCATTAAAAAACTCAGTTAGTTCCTTGCTTTTTCTGGCAACATTACCAGTGATTTAAGATGCTTAATATCACATTAGGGCAACTGATTGCTGTTCCTCCCTGATACCAAGTATCCAATTTCTCTGCAAAGGATTTGCAAGGACAAACACTCCTGTTCTAATGACAAAGCAAGATCAAAGAATTCTTCTGCTCTAGCACCTTTAAGGTCCATGCAAGGATGCTTAGCTATTTTAGAGAGAGACCTATTTTGAAAATCAATTAACTGCTGTCACCTCAACTCACCAACCTACCAATGCTCCCACTAGTTCACTGCCTGAGAGAAAAATAGTAAAAAGGAGCACAGTGTTTCTACTTGAAAATGTAGTAGTTTGACTCTTTCACATGTGCCTCTCCGTCACACCTGAGCCTTGCTGCATTACAATTTTTTAAATTTTTATTTTTAAATACAAAAGCTGTGCCACTGCAATTCACCCACATCAGCAGTGACAATGCACAGGCCTCAAGTTCATGCAGCCACTTCCAGTGATAGATCAGCTTAAGCCAGCAATTCACTGGATTTTGCAAACAGCTGCCGGAGATAACAAGCCTCAACTGCTGGTTCTGACAGTCTGGAAACATATAGTGCCCAGCTGCTGTTAGCTGTGGTGAGGATGCCTTTGTATAGATAGAGCTGTATGTGGGTCAGTTTTGAATACTCAGAATCCAATTAAGACTGAGGGCTTTCAGATTGCCCTTCAGCTACCTTGAGGGCAAAATAATCTCATTTTTTTGCAAAGAAAACTATTATTATGAATGTTTGTCTTGGCATTGTCTATGAAAAGTTTTTTTTACAACAAATTGTGCCTTCCTAGTCCTGCTTACTAGCAAAAATATGTGTCAGTGCAACACCATGTGTTTGTGTACTGTTTAGAGAAACACACTTACTTGGCACTATGACCAATTAAAAACAAACAAACAAAAAGCAACCAAACAAAAAACCCTCAAAATAAAACAGAAAACAAATACAATTTTATAGTAAATATTTTAGTGTGGATTTTATTTAGACTGCTCAGGTGGTCTCATGGAGATTTAGTACACATTTAGAAGGGAGCCAATGGAACAACATGCATATTCGCTGTCTTATTGTTCCTTTTATTATTAAGAGCCCTAAACACATAATCCTTAACCCATTTAGCTTTGATCTTTTACATATGCATCCACAGTGTGGTGAATGCAAATGCTTAGCAAATGCCTATAGTAAAACAGTGTCTCTTGGCCTTTCTTTGGCTCTTGATGCAGTTGGTACTCATTTTACAAGAATTTCTCCATGAGAGAAAAACTGGAGCATCAAATCCACATGAAAGCTTTCTATCTGTGGGTGAATATCGTTATAATTCAGACAGGTTAGGATTGAACTTGTTCACATTAAAAAAAAAAAAAAAAGGCACTTAAGAATTTCTCTGGTTGTTAAAATTACTCATAACTGGATTCAGAAACTCAGTATAAAAGAGGGGAGTTGTATTTCCTTTTGGCTTTGTCTATATAAATTGCCTACCACAGCCAACTGAAATGTTCTCTAGCCAATAGAAATTATGACAGCATCGGCATCTGTGGCACTTCCTACACTTCACATCTGGTGAATGGAATGGCAAATGTTACCATCACGTGGCTGAGTTGTCCCAGCCAAAGTGCTCACTGTATTGATAGTGTTTATTTCCAGAGAGGCAACGTTTCTTTGGTGGCTCCACTCTCTGATGCCTCTCTGCATGTGCACCATCACCCAGCAGTTTTTCCAGTCAAGCATGTGTTCTGTTCGTATTGCTCTGATTTCACATACTCACATCCAGGCAGTGTAAAGTTTGGGAAGAGTCTCATCCTGAACAGGGGACGTACTCTTCCTGGCCCAGTTTAGTTCAGCAAAACTGGTTATCTGTTGCTCTATAGCAGAGAGCACAGTAAAATCGTGCTCCATGGTTAGGACTTCCAGGTGCTATGTGATACGGTTAAAAATATCCCAGTTCCAGGCAAGGTTGAATCCCAGCTGTGCAGATAACAGTCTTCCTTTCCGTGCTGTATGTAATGGCTAATCCAGTTCAACTGATGGTTAGTTGATGGCTAAAAGAAGGAAAAACCTCTGATGAAACAAGATATTGGGAACAACTGAGAAATTAGGTGGACTGTTGATTCTAACATCCACTAGTAAATTTCTTTTTCTGCATTTAGCAAGATTATTATATTTTTTTTTTCCTCATTTAATAGCATGAACTTAAGATATGAAGCTAATGCAATTATGCCTTCATGGATAAATGATGTGAATATCTTGCAAATCACTCCTAATGCTCCAGACAGTATTGTTAGAGATTGTCCCTTGAGAGGGTTTATGCTTTAAAGTTGTATGTTTGGTGAAAGTTCTGCAGTGGAAGTATCTCATTTAGGTTAGTGTATGGATAAGAGAAGAGCAACAGAGTCTTTAGGATTTGGGGATTGATTAATATAACTTGAAATCTGGGAGTGTCCACCAGAGGCTCATTATAAAGTTTAGTAGATGGAGTAGTGATCTCATTAAGAAAGAAATATTTGTGAAATGAGTAAAAGCAGTGAATTAAAGGGTAAGCTTTTTTGGTGTAGGGAAGTTACTTCTGGGACCTGTGCTATTTATAAATCTAGAAAGGAGAGACAAGGAAAACGATGAATTTAGTGCTACTGAGTCACTGAGAATAAACAGGATTGATAACGAAAAAGTGGTAGGACCTTCCAACAATGGCAGATGACACTGAGTACAGATAAATGTAAACCGATGTATGTGTGAAAAAATAATACCAGTTTTATGTACACAGTGATTGGCCCTGGGTTGACTATGGCCACTCAGGAAAAAAAGATAGATGTTGGAGTTATTATCCCAGTTTCATGAAAATGTCAGCACAGTTCTTGGTAGCTCTGCAAAACACAACACACTACTACAAATGACTGGAGAAAAGCAGAGAACAAAATATGTTTTTGTACCATTGTAGAATTTTATGGTGCACCAGCGTCCCAAATAGTGTGTGCATCTCTGGTCCTCTTACATTTCAGAAAAGGATGGTACAGAAATGAGAAGAGTGTGAAGAAAAGCCATTAGAGTAATCAAAGATGTGGAAAAAACTTCCCTTTAAGAAATAATCAAAAACTCTTGTCTTAACAAGGAGACAACTGAGGGAAATGAGATAGAAACCTACAGAATCATGGTACTGGGACAAGGTTGGTAGAGGCTGTCCAAATTCTCTCCTAGTACAGGAGTGTGGGGCTACTGGATGAAAATAATGAGGGCCTTCTTTAGAGCAATGAAATAAGTTACTGCTTTATGGTCTTGTGTAATTAAGCTATGGAACTCCTTCCTACCAGAAGTGTGTTCAAATGGGAGTGTGCAAGCTAATAGCATAAGAAACTGTAACTGGCGATTGAGGGTAGAATATGTTTGCCTCAGGATCTACACCACAGTGTGAGAAGGATATTCAGGAAATATCAGGACATTCATGATAATCAATATCAGACTCTTCTCTTTTGGGCTACTGCTACAGAGTGCTGTTGGAGAGGAAATACTGGTCTGTATGGGTCTTCTGTGTGAGCCAGTGTGCTTTGTTCTAAGGCTGATAAATCCCTTGTTTCCATCCTCAGTGTCTCTTGCTCTAGATGTAGCAAACCTCTCCAAGATTCCTTATCAATTTCTATATCTATACATTTACCAGAGACATTAAATATCTGGCATCGTAGGACAGATTACCAAGGGTTTCTATTTTGAGTGCAGCGAAAGCTTAGCATACCGAAGATGTTCCTGAGAAAACATTAGGAGCTGACAAATGTCTTTGGATGCTCAGTTTACCAGAAAACGTTTGGTCAGCTTTAGTCTGCACAAGTTTGGGAAGCTCAGCACTTTGTATCCTAATAAAGGGCAGAAAGGTAAACAGGGTAGTAACACTGCCACGCGTGCCTGTAGGCTATCCTGGAGCTGAAGCAGAGCAGCAGTACCATGTACCCAGCAGTTCTGTTCTCTGGCCTGTGAACACCTGGGTCAGTGCTTCATCACATGAGTGAATGTTACCATGTTTTAGGCAGTTTATATTCATGACAATGCCCATTAGTACAGCTGTAGAAACCCCCTGAAGCAGTACATCTGCCTGTTCTGTACTGTTCAGAGTTACTTGATTGTAAGTATTCCATCTACTGTTTGTTTCTTTTTACTGTGAAAATCTGAGCACAATATTTGAAGCATAGAGTAGGTAGAAATCTAGTCAAAAGAGAAGAATAGCAGGGTTTATAGGTCAAGGAAGAAAAGAGAATGTTTTTCTAGTTCACTAATTCTGGCCAATCAAGTTTTTGACAGTTCTGCAATATGTAGTCAGATTACTGGCACATTGTATATCTGAAGCTGAAAGCCCTGACTGGTAGTACATGATCTGTTATCTGCTATTCAGGCTGTTTTCTCTAGAGACTGATGGCATATTCCTTGTGACAGGTAATGCTTGAAGCAGTGGTCCTCATCCAGTTATCACTACTACATTTAATCCATTGTTATTGATTAAAGCAATGGATTTGGCATTTTGAAGCATTTCTCTGAAAACAGCTGTTACCTTACAGCTTGTCAGAGCTGTAAACGTGTAATCTGATAGCAGGTCATCACTTTTCCTTAGCGTGTTCACAATCATTCATCTTGGCACACAATGGACCTTCTTGAGCAAGTTTTACAAGGTTATCTTTGGTAGAGTTGCTCCTGATTTGCAGGAAGGAGAATAGAATCATGCCCAAAATACTTACTTCCACTTTATGTGGAAAGTTCACGAAACTGTTCCCTGGGAAGCCTTTTCCCATCTTACTCATCTACAACCAGCCTTGAAAATGTAAACACTTTACAACTCTTTTTGTGGTGTAATTCTGTTCTACTTTTTCTCTTCCTTCCTTTTTTCTATCAATGTCAGTTTTGCTCATGGTATTTCTAACCCTGATCAGACAGAGTGGAGTGGGGGTGGAAAATGACTTAATGTGCTGGTCTTTACTCTTTCCTCAATTTGTGCTTCATTGGTGACCCATGGCATTGTCGCTGAATTCCCTACTTTTTGTGTGCAGATATTAACCCGACATATGACCCATTTGTTTCTACAAACGTAAAGCTGTGTTGACTCAGTATCCTGGCCAGATTTCAACATAGGTAATTATTATGCTTGTCTATGTAAGTTTCCCTCTGATTTGCATCTCAATAGATGACTCTATTCTGCCTGTTGCATTTCAAGCCCTTCTAGCTTCCATTTTTGTTGTTCAGTTGTCCTCTGTTACCTGAAAGTACCTTCATTTTGAATTGTGTGGCAATCCATTAAAATATTTTCTCTCTTGACACACAGTGCATATTGAAACCTTCAGGGAGGGAATGTACTTCTATGTGTCACTTTATTATTATCTCAATTACTATTACATAAGAGACAATATGAGGATATTTTCAAGTTAAAACCAAGGTGAAACAGCAGAGGGCAAACACCAAGAACAAAATGTTAGTGTTTTAATAAAAGAAAATAAAATGAAGACTATAATCATTGAAGATTAAATCTTTTCAGGATGTCTTAAACAGAATTGCAGTAGCAGTTTTCTAATGACAAAATTTAACTTGTTTGGGGGTTTTTTTGTTTTGTTTTGTGGGTTTGTTTTTTTCTTTTACTATTCCACTCTCATCCTTGTACTCTTGGCCCTGAGGAGAAGAGTAAATTCCGCAGAGGTTTTTTCTAATTGCTAATTAGATAATTTCCTTTTTTCAGAAAGTCATCTATTTCCTTTAGTTTGTGCAATTAGAAAAATAGGAAACCGTATCTACTTCCAAAACCCTTGTCATTGTTCTTATTAAATTTGCAATTTGTCTCCTTCAAGAGTGGATCCACTTCCTATCAAGTGATAGTCATCATGGCAAGTCTACTGTATTCAAGGACTGTTATCTGTTATGTGGAATTAATGACTCTTTGATATTTTTAGCAGATTTTGTTGTCTCTGTAGCAAAATATCTATTTATATTAGCATGTATATATATAAATGCATACTATAAAGGTGAACAAGTAACAATATGAAAGCATTTTTTTTATATTGTCTATAATTACAAACCTAAGGTGTACTAGGATATTAAGGTGTCTAAAGTGTATTTCTCTACTTTGTTTTCATCTGCTGTTGACATGTATAGCACTTCCTACTTCTGCAGTTTGTTTGGGTCTTGCGCTGATTCACTCATGAACCTTAAATATTGATGGACTAGACCTATGTGTTTCATGGTGGATATAAGGTCTAAACTTTTGTTCTAGGCACTAGCAGCTGACATCAATCTTTTTAGGGGGAAACTTCATTATATTTTTTTGCAAAGGCCTTTGAGTTATTTGTCTATATCTAAAAATCACCAGATATCTATTCCTCCCTCTATTAAGAGATCATGGAATGGTTTGGGTTGGAAGGGATCTTTAAAGGTCGTCTGTTTCCAGCCCCGCAACAAAGAGCAGGGACATGTTCAACTACATCAGGTTGATTAGAGCTCCATCCAATCTGATCTTCAATGTTTCCAGAGATGAGGCATCCACTGCCTCTCTGGGCAAATCTTTTCCAGTGTTTTACCACCCTCCTTGTAAAAAATTGCTTCCTTATGTTTAGTCTGAATCTATCCTCTTTTGGTTTAAAACCATTACCCCTTGCTCTTTTGCAAAAGGCCCTGCTAGAAAGTTTGTGTTTCTTATGAGCCCCCTTTAGTTATTGAAAGGTCACAATGAGGTCTTCCAAGAACCTTCAGTTTTGCAGGCTGAAGAATCCCAGCTCTCTCAGCCTTTCATCATTAGAGAGGTGTTCCATCCCTCTGATTATTTTTCTGACCTTCTTCTGGACCCGCTCCAACAGGTCCATGTTTTTCCTGTGCTGTTAACTCCAGAGCTGGATGCAGATACTCCAGGTGAAGTCTTACAAGAGCCAAGTAGAAAGTCTCCACCTGATGGTCATGCTTCTTTTGATGCAGCCCAGGGTATGGTTGGCTTTTTGGGCCACAAGTACACAATGCCAGCTCATTTCCAGCATTTTGTTCACTGGTACTTTTCAGCAGGGCTGCTATCAAACCCTTCATTCCCCACCCTGTATTGATACTGGGAGTTGCTGTGACCCAGGTGCACAATGCTGCACTTGGCCTTATTGAACCTCAGGAAGTTCATACGGGCCCACTTTTTGAGCTTGTCCAGGTCTCTCTGGGTGGTATCTGATCCTGCAGACATGTCAACTGCACCACTCAGCTTAATTTCATTTGTAAACTTGCTGAGGGTGCACTTGATGCCCATTATGTGATTGATGGAGGTATCAAACAGTACTAGTCCCAGTACAGACCCCTGAGGGGACACCACTTGTCATCAATTGCTGTCTGGACACGTAGTTGTTGACTACTACCCACTGTATGTGACCATACAAGAAATTCCTCATCCACTTAACAGTCTCCCCATCAAATCCATATCTCTCCAATGCAGAGAGAAGGATGGGGGGCCGTTGTCAAAAGCTTACAGAAGTCCAGATAGACAACATCTATAGCTCTTCCCTTGTCCAGTGCTGTAGTCACTCTATCATAGAAGGCCACTGGGTTGGTTAGGCAGGGGTCAGGATTTTCCCTTGGTGAAGCCATGCTGGTTGTGTTGAATTGCCTCCCTGTTCTCCACATGCCTTAGCATGGCTTCTAGGAGGTTCTGTTCCACAGTCTTCCCAGGCATAGAGGTGAGGCTGACCGGTCAGTAGTTCCCTGGGTCCTCCTTTTTACTCTGTTTAAAAATGGATGCAATGATGCCCCTAAAAGTCTGGGTAAGGTCAATATTTGTGATTACTTCAGGTTTCCTTAAAATTCTATACAGTGGTAGTAACAAGGCCATTATTGCTACTGATACTGAGAGTGAAATGTTGGCATCTGAGGCTCTGTAGCCTGTAGAGGGAGTTCTCATGATTTAGAGCCACAAACATTGAAGGTGCATGGGGAGCAACCAGTGCCTAATGGGGGAAGAGAACAGATGAGAATTTGTGCTGTACAGAATTTGTGACAACCTACATACTTCTCCATTGATGAGCTGCTTTAGTCACTGTTACTATGATCCCTAAGCTTTAACATCTCATGCCAATATTCTTCCGGCTGTTCTCTAGAACAACTGAGTGTATCTATGCTGACCCTCAACCATGGCTTTTTGCTGGATGTTGTACTGGGACCATCGAGTCTGCCACCAAACTTGGTTAGTGTTTTTTTACGGTTCCCCTTAGGAACCGTTGTCTATATAGAACAAAAGAGTAAGGCAATCATTCACTTTCCTTTTGGCAGGTTAATTTATACAAAAAGAATGTTGGATGATACCTTCTGGGCACATTTTATGGTGACTTGATGGTAGTTCTAATTCACTGCCTTGAGGCACTTATCATGACCTAATATAAGCAAGGGCGTATGACTCAAGGAGTGCATTGGCTGCCATCTGTCCTGGCTGCTGCACTCATTCAGATGTGTCCCCTAGGCTAAGCAAAAGAATAAAGCAGCTGGGGAGGTTTTGCCTAGTTTTAAATGCCCTCCTATTGTTTAGGCAGGACTTAATTTTTTAACCATTAATTTATTATGCAAAAGCAGTCAAACATCTGTGGTTAAAATTCAGTGGAATTCATTTGCTGTCTGTAAACTTGTTTGAAATAGAAGTGCCTTAGTTTGAAGTTGTTATTCTAGGTAATTTTCTATGAAGAAGGAATTGACCAACCTAATTAATTTAAAGTTGCACGATTGTTAGGATATCTGTACAGTTTTACCACTATGATCTTGAAGCAAACCATCTGTCAGTGCAACTTACATCTGAAAACAGCTCTCCTTCTGAGCTGCTCATATAGTGAGAGAATAGCACCATTACTTCAGTGAGCTTTGTACTGCAGTTTGACAATAGCTCACAAAACTTTAGCATGTTACTGTGCACACCTGTTGTCCATCAGAACATTTTCCTAGTTCCCAGTCATTTCCTCTGCCTGTTTTTACTTTCATTTACCTGTGATATCATGTACTCAACCTGTAGAGAATTTGAAGACAAAAAAGTAGTGTATATGCTGGATTGAGTGAAAACTGAGCTCCTTAGCCTTTCTGGGAAGGCATATATTTAGAATTGTAGTCATTTGTCAGCTTCGAAACTGAAGCAGCACTGACAGCTACAGTCTGAGGTACCAAATTATTTGATTTCTCAAAATGGGAGTAAGGGTACAAATCTGTATGACACCACTTTGTGAATATCAACTGACATTTATGGTAATTACTATCTGTTCTGTAAAACTGATTTGGGCTGGTACTTTTTCTTTTGTCTAGGAGCGAAGTATTCATTTCCCTCCATTGTAGTTATTAATCCACAGCTGAGACATCACCATTTGGTACTAACAAGACTGGTAAAGTGCAGAAACATTTTGGGTCACTGCACTCAGTTTTCCCTCTTGCAGATAATTTCCCTGTTTGTGAGGAAAAAACAGGGAGCCTGTTTAAGAATTTGTAAAAAAGGACTTGACAAACTGAGGTTACTGTAGACTGATTGTCTCTGTCCCTTGGTCCTTCTATGTCTGCTTTTCTGCAGACTACTTTTCTGTACAGGGAATAATCCATGGAGCAGTAGAATTAGGTGTGATTAAAGGGGCTGTGCAAACCAAGCTTAGGGTGATGTGTGGCCCTGAAAATCATTTAGATGTCCATGCTTTCAGGTGCTTAATTGAAATTCTGAACTGGCTCCAGGGTTATTCTTAAAATAGCTGCTCTTGTTGAACAGACATCTAGACATCAGTGAGCACTGCTGCTATTTCAGTGCTCTTCCTCAGATGGCTTTTTCTTACTATTGAGTATCTTTTTTATTTTCTTTTTCTCTACGTATTATTTTTCTGCTTCTACATGTTAAGTGTTGCAGACTCTAAGACAGGGCAGGAAAAATGTTTTGCAAGGGAAAAGTTGAACTGTTACTCATTTTGAGCTTTAACAAGTACTCAAGTGTTTCTAGGTTTTACAGAAAGTCTTCAACTTACAAACCACTTGCATAAATATGTATGATTTTCCCAACATATTTTTTTTAAAATCCTGATTTCACTTTTGCTTTACTGAATGCTGAAAATAGCACAATGACAGAATTAACTGCAGGAAGAGCCATGAACAAATACTGCAGTCCATAAATATTGCATTGACTCTGGGATGCAAGTTTAAAGAGTCCCTTAAGACGTTGTTTTGTAAACAGTGCTAGTGTAAACCAGGTTTAGGAAATGACTGCTGTTGCTTAATGGCTTTCCAGCATCATTAACTGTGCTTCCACCCAGGAAAACAAATGCATAGCAACTGGAAATTTAAAGTGCCTTTTATTTGTATGATTTTTACTGTTGTCAAAGCAGGATTTTCTAAACATTTAATTATCCAAGCAGTTATAATTTTATGTAAAATATTCCAATCCCATGTTATTAACATAATTGGCAAAATATTTTAAAAAGTCTTACTCTTGAAAAGTCTGTTCTGATATGCAGTGTAAATATTCCCCATTAGTTTTCTCATATTTACCAGTTCTGATACACATGATCCTCCCTAATATTTCCCTATTACCATCTCAGTGAGTTTCTCCTTGCTTTTGTACATTTCAATTCTCTTTCAGCTATTTCTTAGTTCTCTACATATAAATGGAAGTAAGATAAAATTGCTTTCATCTCATTTGATTCTTTTTGCTACCCTTTGCTTTTGGACTAGCAGGTAAGGGTTGCCCTGACCCGGAGGGAAGGTGTTGTGGAGGGACTTGCTGCCCTACGGTTTTTTCTGGGGCTTCTTGACAGCTGCAGGGCTGGAGAGAGGACTGCTGTGCTGTCTTGAACGCTGTGGCAGTTTCAGTGGGTAATAACAGTCAGAGAAGGTCAGAAGTGAGGAAGTTTATAGCATTGTCTTGAGAATTTAACCCGCAGCAGCAGCAGCTCATCCTTTTGTCAGAGATACTTTTTCAAGGACTTGGGAAAGGGTGGTGTGCTCTTTTCTCAGATGTTGCCTAGTGGCTGCTCATTTGTTTTTTCAGTAACACTTGGAGTTGCCCTCCAAGAGATGATGATCCAGCCCTCCTCAGATTCCGTGATCTTACTAGGTCACTATGCGTCATAACAGTGTTGCAGAAAAAGTACTGGATTAAATAGTACTGTTATTGGGGCCTGGATATTTTTTTTAAACAATTTTGTTAGCACAAGCATAAAAGAATAATTGCAGTTGCAGGAAAAGAAAGGTACTACAAATGTCTTATGCTAAGCCTGTGTCAGAGACTCTGCTAGCTATGTCTGTGCCATCATCCTGTGTAAAACGTCATCAGCCACCTTGCTTCTGAGGAAGCAATGACCAGGAGATATTATGTAAAGAACCAACTATTTGTGACATGATTCAAACTGCAGAAACCTGCCTTATTAAAAGCACCCTATACCCACCAAAACCATTTAAAAACACATATAGCTGGATATCTGGTAAGGATGTGTATGTGTTCTAGGTACCTAGCATTTCTTCTAAAGAAAACAACAACAACAGAACCATTTTGTCTTGTTAACAGCTGAAATGCCTTCAGCAGCTTCAGCTGTGACTTGCACACCAAAAGAAGCAATCTGCTGCTCCTGCTAATCCTTTCAGCCGCTCCTGAGTATTTCTGGGGCTATGTAGCCTGAGTTCACCAATGTTAACGTGGAATCAAATAAATATTTTTCAGAGAGTATTAAAATGTTGTTTATAATAAAAGTCCTGTAATTCCCATCTTAGTATGTTTTGAGTGTGCTAGCAGATGGAAGGCTCTCCATGCAGGCTGTACTGGGAGAACACCATCTGCTTAGCTGGGCCACCATCTCTGTGCCTCTCTTGCCAATCTGGTTCTGAAGTGTGGCCTGAAAACACCTAGCTTTTGTGTCCTTTTTGTGGATCGTTTTCAGACTGTTATGCTTGAGTCTTTTCTTTCTGCACCTCTATGATTCTGCTTCTCCTCCTGCATCTACTGATCATAGTTCTCTGTGCTCGTGGTATCTTATGCCCCTAGCAGTGATCACAGTCTTGACTTCTCAGTAGTTTTCAGGATATCCTCTCCCAGGACACATAGTACTCCTTGGGTAGAGCAGTGCAGTTCTGAGACTTTTCAAGCTAGTATAGCCTATATATAGTAGAAAAATTACTACATTCCTAGTTGGGCCATTTGGTTTTCTAACCTGAAAATGTGATGAGAGTGAAGAGCATTAGCAGCAAAAGCTGAAGTCTGAATGCAAAAAAATTTCTCTTTTATTTCTAAAATGTAAAAATATAAATTGAACTCACATGTTATCTTACCGCACTGGTGGCACCAGAAAGCATCATGATGGATACCTGCTTAGAAGAATACCATGTCTTAGGAGGCATCATGCTGTGTCCTAAGAAAATCTTTAGAGATACACCAGGTTTCTGTCTACATCTACTAAATGGGGCATGAACATTAGTTTAATTTTCTGAAAAGTTCATTAAACAGCATAAATATTGCAAGATATTGGCAAATTGAGTCACCCAGTTATACCCCTAGCATTGCATATTTTCACTTCCCTGCTCTGGAGCAAAGCAGGGCAGCAGTAAAATTGCAACAAACTGCTGAGGTTCAGTTTCTCTCAAATGACCTTGCAGGGATGCATATTCATTAATCTGCCAAGACTACGACCCATATCCCTGTTCCTTCGGCGTTGATTGGGTTCAGCTAATTACATCAGCTGTCATCCAATTCCTGGTGACATCACAGGTTGACCTGACCTAAGCCCTGTGCTTGAAGCAGATAATTAAGATGAACAGAAAAGAGCAGCAGCTTGAAAAGGCAAACTAGCAGAGACCCTTCCTCTTGTCTCCTTTCAGGAGTGTAATTTCAGAATTATTATGGGAGAGACATTGCTCAATGCGTAGCTCTGTGGGTTTTTCTTGGACAGTTTTTCAGATCAAACATAAAGAAGAGTTGTCTTAATGTTTTTTTTTCAGAAAGGCAACAAGAAAGCAATATCAATCTTCCGCTCTGTAAATCATCTTGTACTTACATGGCCTTCCACTGTCTCTAGCCTCTTTCCTAGGGTGCCTGTCTAGCTTTCCTCAGTACCAGCGCATGCAGTGTACATGACGTTGACAGTGGTCTCTGATGTAGCTTGCTGCTCTAAAGATTGCACCTGGGTGGCCCGGAGACTTCCACCATGTGCATTCTTATTGCTTTTTCCCAGTGCAAGGAGGGTTGCAGAGGGTCTGCTGGAAAGGCTGCAGCCTCAGGAAAGCCTATACTTACTTTCTCAGATATTGTGCTCAACAGATAGGTGCCAGGGCTTAAATTAGAAAATTCTCTTCAGAAATGGGAAAATGCAGCATGCACCTTCAGAAGTAGTTAAAGGAGTTCTAATTTTGACTTCAAAGTGTATTGTTTTCTTTTCCACAGTGTAGATAGGCTCCCAGAAAAGTTTCTTCCTTTTTGTGAGAAGTGGGGAAAATGCTTCAAGTGGCTTATTCCTTTTCAGCCATTCCTGGTCCTTTTCCTATTCACCTATGCTAGAACAGAATAGCAACACCACTGTGAGCTCCTCACTACCTTGAACTGACCCAGCCTATAAGAAGCACATGCCAGAGAATAAAGGGGCATATGGAAAGCTCTGATTTGTTCTGTGTCAGTTTAAAGGCAGGGGAAGCCAACAAGGTGATGTTTGCAGTGTTTGAATTTCCATTTGCCATTCATACACGTTTCCTTCTTTACTCACAAACAAACAAAAATTTATAAATGAATCTTAAACATTCCTATTAGAATAAAGCTTGTAGGCACAAATGCACATCGATATTCAAGCAAAATCCTGCCTGAAAAAAACGATGACTTGTCCATAATTTTAAAATCTTGCATTGTTCTAGGACATTGTTTGGTTTTCAGTTCCATAACTTTCTAGTTGGTATCTTTTGTACTTAAATGAATAGTAGAAACCTTAATTATTTGGTTTGCTACTTGAATTACTTTTTAATGGAAAGATGCATAAATAAGTAGCAAATATTCCCATGGAAAAATGTATGTTTTGATGAGATGGAGGGATTCCAAGTAACCAAAGGTTTGCTGGTTTGGGGTGGGATTTTTTTGTGTTATCTTTGTTTCTTTTGGGAAAAAAACTATTTTCTCATGAAAATTTGTGAAAATTTCTGACTGCCACCAACTTTCTAAATCTTAATCAGCTGGAGAATGGGAGCTTGACTGTTTTTGCAACCTGCCTTTTCTTTATTAATTTTTTTAGTGCTCAGTTCGGGAAATTACTATTCTTGTTCTTACATGTCCATATTTAAATTCTTGAAAATTAATTTTCTAAATAAACCTAGGAAGAACTATTTAGAATGTCATATTCAGTGTGTACAGTGGATTTATAAGTTGATTTTGTGTATGTATATCAGGGTTTAGAGGGAAGATAGTGAAATGCATCTAGACTGCCAGGTATGCAAGATCCATTTTGTACTGCTTAAAATTGAAAAGCAAGGTTCAGAAATATTCATTTAATCCTTTTCAGTCTGAAAAAACAATCATTCTTTAGTGGCAAAAACCTAAAAGTGCACTTGCCAAGGTCACTTTTTAGCTCTCTAGAACCACATTTTTGAAGGCAAGTCTTAATTCTACTCTAAATGCTCCTACTTTCATAAATAATACATATTTAGTAGTGTGTTTACTGTATGAGGCCCTGTTTTCATTTACAGTTTCATGAGCAAAGTAGTTGGCTGAGGGAGAGCTCTGTATTTGTAATGCAGGCACCGCTTTTTCTTTTGTATTAAGTCACAACACTGTACATTTGCTTCTAAGCTCCATAGATTGTTCTGGGGCTCTGCCAGTCAATTGCAATTACAACGCGTTGGACCAGTCAGCTCTTGTCATCCTCAGCTGGGTCAGCCGCTTCCATTAGTGCCTGTTCTCATGCACGCTGTGCAGTCATCTGCGGGTCGCTGTGGAGAGGGGGATTGCTCTGAACCACTGCGTGACCCAGATAGAAAATGATTCTTCTCACTTCCCAAGCGGCAAACCTTCATTTGAGCTGTAATGCACAACATCATTCGCAACCTCCAGACTGGCTTTTTATATTTTTTAATTTAACTCAGAGTCAAAGAAGTAAATACATGGAGTAGTCACTTCATGCCATGATACACAATAGGGAAGTCACTTGAAACTCTCCAGACATGATTTTGAAATGCTTTTTCAGTATATATTTAATAGTAACTCAGTATGTGTTTAACTTAATTCCTTCACTGATTTTTTGGTTTGGTTTTGGGTTTTTTTGTTTGTTTGTTTTTGACGGAGAGATCTGAGTCCTTGTGGCAAATGTTGGTTTAAGTTATTATTTTCATCATGTTAGAAACAATAAGGAATGGACAGGCCTAAAAATTGTTGAATTGTAGTTTGTTCTCAAATCTCCTCTTGCTGTGGACAGGAGCTGATTTGATTATGTATGAGAATGAAATTTAAAGATGTGGGATGCTGTCTGCTAGCATCACACTTTTTCCATTTTAACCAGCTAAAAAGATCTTACTATAGCTCCTGGCTATGTATTATGTTTTGGTATAATATTTACTACTGTGTTTTTAGAATACATCTTGGTTACCTGTTACACAGTCTACTGTTACTTGGTAGTCTTTGGCCCTTGAACTGCTCCATACAGATTGAAAGTATTCCTAATAAGTGTAAGGTCAGCTGGCCAGTACTGAGGCTATGCTGGATTTGCTGAACAAGCTGAATCCCATAGTGAGAAGAAATTACACAAAACAAGTAATGTCAAAAGCTCTGATTCCCTGGGACTGTTACACACTATAGCTAGTCCTATCATGGACAAGGTTGTGGAGTTCCCAGGGGCCTGTGAAATATTCCCAGAGCTCTGCCAGGTGTGTAATGGGTGCTGGCTGGACTTTGACCATCTGCAGATTTATTTTTTTTTCCAAGTTATTAGGTCATATACAGTGCCTGACCCAGCCAAGTTCTGCAATAACAGTTTATTTTCAGTAGAAGCTTTTATGTTTTAGAGTTAGGAGGGCATTATTCTCTTTAAGTTGCATTGAAGAGAAGAGAAACAGTTTCTCCAGTTTCAGATTCTGCCTCCTGGTTTGTAGAGAAGACTGCTGCTGTCACCCCTACAAGGTTATGATGTTTCCAGCCAGTGCTGGCATTTAGGAAACTTATTTTCCCTTCTAGCCCTTGTTTCTGTATGAGGCAGCACAAACTTCTTCCTCCTTCTCTTCCTCCTCATCCAGTGTCTCTGCATTGCTGCCACTGTCAATTTAATTCACTGCTTCATTTTTTAATCTGACAAAATATGCAAGCTGCTGTACTTTTGATTAGCTGAGTAGTACTAAAGAAATATGAATGAGTTGGGGAACAAATGACAAATTCAAAGTTAGCATATTGTATACCACATGTTGATGGATGTTAATGATCTGCCTCTTCTCCTAGCCATGTCACCTCTGATTCAGTCATTAAATGACAAGACTCCAAATAACTAAATATACCTGGAGTACTAGCAGTTTGTTTTCTGCCATCAGAGAGGGTTAATCTATCCATCTTTGGAAGAAAATCAACTCAAATTTTGGGTTGGCCGTATACAGTACCAAAGTAACATGTGGTGGTATTTTCAGGGCAAGGAGGGACAGATCCTCCTGCCTGGAACTGATGTCTGGGAACAGAGCTCGTGTGGGACACAGTGCTCTGCAGGGGTCCATGGCCACTGTGGTACTTTTGCCTTGCCCTGTATATTTGGAGCTCTTGTAGCCCTTCAGAGTGTGGACTAGGCTGTGCAGTTTGCTCTTCGAGATTGAGGTAATACATATATGTCATGATAAAGGCAGGAGCATAATCCAAGTCTTTTTTCTTTGTATTGTGTGCTCTAAGGCTGTCTCTGCTTCAACAC
The DNA here is from genome assembly GCA_035222235.1 of Margarornis squamiger. Taxonomy (NCBI): domain Eukaryota; kingdom Metazoa; phylum Chordata; class Aves; order Passeriformes; family Furnariidae; genus Margarornis; species Margarornis squamiger. Next base: position 30,277,089 of record JAWWTY010000106.1, read on the forward strand.
AATTTTCTGGAGTTTATTGTGACCAAAGACAACCTGGAAGCAGGGGCTGGTGGTGGGGGCTGTGTCTGTCAGGAGCCTGGGCAGCTGTGAGAAAGGTTTAAAAACAGAGAAGCAGCTTCCATGTCTTGGTGCCCCTGTTGGCGTCTGGTCTTTATATCTCCTCATCTGCTACAACATCAGTAAAAGTGCAAAGTCAAATGCAGACATTTTCCCACTGAACTCCTTGTTTTCCACTTGCTGTTGACCTTGTACTAAAGATTTGGTGAGATGAAGGCTTTCTCTGCTTTGCCTTAGCCCAAAACAATGTTCTCTGAAAAGTTTGAGCTCAGCCTTATTGTCACATAGCTGGTCAAAGCATTATTTTTCTTTCTTTGGTTTGGTTTTGCTTGAGTCTGTTAGAATACAAAGCATGTTATTAGCAGCTTATATTAACACCATTTGTGACTAATATATTGTTTAAGATGAAGATAAGAGTGAATGATCGTGCATTCCTTATACAAATTATAATACAACTGTATTAGATTATTTCCTTATTTTAAGTTTTGATAACTATGAAACAATGATGATGTCTTAAGACTAAGAAAAAAACGCCTTAAGTAAAATGGAAAATAAGTTATAATACGTTTTTATCACTTTGATAAATAGTAGGCATAATGTAGAACATATCCCGAAGTGACAATTCTCATTCAGTGGTGGGAATTTAATTTCACATAATTTTTTTAAGGTCACAATATCTCTGTCACTTGGGATCAAAAAAAAAAAGAAGGATGAGCTCATGAAATCATATTGAATTCATATATACAGGTTTTTAAACACGTTTGATGAATATATAAAATAATTGTAGTGTTTTAGAGATGTAATCATTCTTTACTAGTATTCATAATCAGAGTAAGGGGAGATATCTACAAAGTGTTGTGTTCAAAATTAAAATTCAGCCTTTATGGTGTGCCTGTTTTAGATTTGAATCTATTGATGCATAGTACCCAGACATTTCTTTACTTTGTTACACGTCTGCAACTAATCAATAACTTAGATTTTGGCTCTGTTGCATTTTTGATATTTTCTTTGATACAATGAAACTTTTGAAAAACACATTATGCAGTCTCCCATACTCCCCAGAGAGGATTCTCCATTAGATTTCTGAATAATTAGGGAAGATATTAAAATTTTTCAAAGACAAATTCTCTTTTAAAATTGTAAACCATTGCTGCTGGTGTTAACCAGTTATTGCATTTCAAAATGTTGTGTGCTCATATGCATTTGTACAAAAGTGTCTGGATTAAAGACACTGGTGTTTTCAAAGGCACAGATGGCAGCTAAGCAGTTCAGCCTTTCTTGGCCCAACATAGGACCAAATGTTCTGTCATAGCTGAATTAATAATTAGGAATTAATAATGTAGCAGGAAAACTGATCAAATGTTATAAATGAGTCAGTTTTTATTTCCAAAAGTCAAGTAGAAAAGGGAAATGTCTTTGTCTGTTGGATTACTGGGACTGCATCTATTTGAATCGGTCCCTTAACACCCTTCTGGTGATATGGAGAAGGTGTAAGTTGGTGCAAACTATAGTTTTATTCACTTTTAGGCATCTTTCTGCTGATGAGGCAGGTCAAGGGAGATTTTAGTTAAGGGGTAACGGTTCTATTAATTACAATTTTCTGTCCTGTATTATTTTAATGAAGAGAGATTTCAGATGGAAGTGTGAATTTGCTCAGCTGTAGGAGTTGTCAGCTATATTACCTGTCCTTGAAGAATAACCATGGCTAATATACATAAAGTAGCTTTGATTAGGGAAGGAGCTAAACTCAGGAAGTGCTAAAAAGCATTCTATGGTGGTTGTGGCAAATGAATTTTATGAAGGCACTTACAGACCAGCTTTCCTGAACATCACACAGCTCATTGCCTTTGCATGGAAATTTCTTCTGCATGAAAATTGATGTGTAAGGGGAGTAAGTGCAATTCAGGATCACTTCCTAAATTTGCAAGCATGGAAGCACATATTTGAGAGATTTGGTGATAGGGGACTGAGTATTAACCCTGTTTTATTCTGAACATCTCTATTAATTGCATAGCTGTCATTTTGGATGATGTGTGTATAATTCTGCTATGTTACCTGCATAGTGGTTTAGGGAATTAGAAACAAATTATGCATTACAGGACTCAGTCCTGCAAGGCTTTATGTGGAACATTTTTCTCTCTTTTGTTACAGGGTTGTCTGTCGTGTTCTGTAGGAACAAAATTTACAGTTTTCCTTTCTAGGAAGGAGATAAGAAAGATACTTAGTAACTAGTCCTCAAGTGTTGTTTCAAAGAAAGACAGGCTTGCCTAATATACTATGAAGTTAAGTTAACATTCTGACACTCTGTGTAAACATGTTTCTACTCCTCTCTCTTTGTAATTTCTGTTTTAATTTCTGGTTGTATTTTCGGTTGGTTGGTTGGTTGGCTGGGGTTTTTTCCCCAAATGAAAACTAAAACCTGCAGTTTCATTCTGGAGCAGAAATCAGTAGCACAAATTTTAATGACTCAGAAGTTATCCACCTGTCCAGTTAATTCTTCCCTCTGCAATCCTTCCCATTGTTGTCCTGTTTCCTCCCTGAGGTGCCTGAAACAAAATAAAGAGCCGTTCTTTCTCAGTGGCTATTACAAAATCTACTCTTCTGAATGCTTCTCTTGCAGAAGGTCTGAGTGACTGAGCTGCTGGGCAGTTCCTGAAGGCTGGCATGGAGAAGAAATCAGTTTGATCTCCTGAGTGGGTGCTAATCCTTCTTAGGATAAAATGAGACTAATATTTGAAGATGCCTGAATTGCTTATAATTACCCTGTTGATGAAAAGTATGCAAGTCACAGAAGAAATCTTTTTGTTATTTGCTTTCTGTGATCTATGTTGATTATTTTTTCATGGAAATACTTAAAACTTTAAGAAAGCTGGAACCATGCACAGATACTTGTTGGCTGCATTGGCTCCTAGGAGGCCTCTTGCTTCTGAACACAAGCATAATTTACCCCATAGCTCTTCTGACCCTGCAAGTTTATGCCCTGTTTCTGAGCTGGGAATATGCCTTCCCTCATGGTCACTTGTCAAGGTTAAGTCCAGTGACTAATGTATGTCAGACTTCTGTACTTTACAAGGGAGAGGACAAAAATGCTACGAATGGAAATTGTCATTCCAGTGGAGCGAATTTTTAGAGGACACTGCTGTCAGCACAGAATTAGAGCATTGCTGTAACTGAAAGTCTTGTTGAACTTGAGAACAATGAAAACCTGAACCATAAGTGACATTGCTTTTACTCACTTTCTGGATGCAGCAGACCTTTGGGTATTGCAGAGGAAAGAGGAATATATGTGCATGGCTTTCCATGTAGTGACAATAACATTAAATTACTATGTTTGTCATTCAGAAACAAGATGAGTAACATTACTGCTCCGCTGTTCCACTTTTCCTGGTATGTTGATTCACATTCAGTGAAAGTGAGCAGTGCCCTCCGCTGCACTAGCTGACTGTGATTGCAAGTGGACTGTTCACAAAGTTATCTGCTTAGCGTAACTCTGCCCAGCTGGCAGTGTACTGAGAGTGCAGAATGTACAGCTAATTCTGCTTGTGTGTGCTTTTGATTCATTCAGCCTCACAGATTTCAGTAGCATTCTGAGTTCTTTAAAGAGCAAATTAGTGTTAGTGGAAAGGGAAAGCAGCAACACTTAGGAATTCGTCTTTGAAAAGTTGTTGACATTGTGCAAATGCTTAACAGTATCACTGAAACTGCAAACATGGCAGCTGCACGCTGGTCTAATTAAGTTTTTTCAGGCCAGGTATGTAAAAACAAAAATACCTCAAGTTGATATATTTTAATGAGTAAATCTTCTAATCACGTGTTTAACAGTCATGTGGGCTGAAATTAATTATTTATTCTTTATTTCTTTATTCTGTTTGATTCCCTCCTTGTTTAATTTGAACGTGTCTATTTTACACATTCAGCTGTTGCTCTTGGGCCACATGTGGCTGCACATTTTCGGTGTCTGCCATATCTATATCACTGGGCAGAAATTTCTGTTAAAGGAGGAGTCCTTAATATCATGGATCCTTCACAAAAAAAACCAGAGACTTCTGTGGAAACAATAGTAGTAAGGTCTTTGCTAAAAAGACAAGACAACAATTCTGAAAAAGGTAATTATTTCAGGAATATATGTTACATTTTTTTCAGCATCTCCTGACAAACCTGTGTGAGCTGACAGTAGCAGTGACATAGGAAATCTTAAGTACCTTATTGAACAATAGACATACTCGTGTGTAATGAACCTCTCATGGTAGATTTATTATTTTTCAGTCCTTTTTTTTGTTTTTCTTAGTCACATAAAGATATTAGGGGGATGAAAAATAGTATCTCTACGCAAAGTTTTTATAGACTTAAATGTAAGGATACTTACTACTACTTATTTGCTCACATACAAGCTTATTATCACATGCAACAAATTTTGGAGAAAGGTTTATAATGAAGCTGAACCATCAGTTGCTTAGACAAGTTTTTAATATAAAATGTATCTATTGGAAAAAGTGTTTTTTAAGGGGCAGGGCATAAAGACATAATGATTTTTAAGGTTTGATGGGTTTTTTGGCCGCCTAAACTTCTCGCTGAAAAAGGAAACTCTTCAGTTGAAATTACAAGAAATTTTCAGTGATAAATGAAAAATACAGTGATGATTTTTTTTGTTTATTGAGCATTAGGTGTGACTTTAAAGCTGGATACAGCTTACATTCAAACAAGTATGCTTTTGTTTTCCCTTAATTTTAGTTGGTTGACTGCAAACTTGTGTTAAAGAGAGATTCTCTTTAATTTGGAGTCTGGTAAAACTCAGATAAATAAGAAAAACCCCCACACATTTGAAAGCATAATCAACGACTATTCTAGTGAGTCAAAAAAAGATAAGCTCACGCTGTTAAATGTGACATCATATTATTAGATATACAACGAAACCAACTGTATGAAATGCAAATTGTTCGAGCATGTAGTTATTAAATAATCTGTTACTGTTTTCCCATATTTGAAATAATTAAAGGTCCTGATTTCTTTATCTGTGCTATTTCTCATTGTCTTTGATTAGCTGTTTCTATATTTTACAAAATGTGAATTCTCAAATTAAGTTGAATTATTGATTTTTGCACTGTTATTTGTGTATTAGTCAAGCACCTAATATGTGCTTAATGCTTATATAGGGAACATGTGGTGCTCTCTCTGAAGAGCTGACTGTAAAAAGATCTCGATCCTGAGAACACTGAATGATACAGGCAGCTTTTTGCAGAAGAGTAATCCCTTTCTGACCAAAATACTGCTTGCATATATTTTCCTCTATTGAATTAATTGAAAACATGCTGGTATGTCTTGCCATGAGTCCTAAATGAGAAGTAAAAGGGCTAAATATTTGCATTTGTGTTACATGTACTGTCTTTTCTCTCTGCTTAATTTAATTGAAGATGTAAATGTGCAAGTAATTTTTTGGGGGTGGGTTTTTTTGGTGTGTTTCTTTTGTTTTGTTGGTTTTGGTTTTGTTTTGTTTTGACATACCCTACTGGATGTGGAGATTGAGAATGATTTGATTTGGGGGTTTTATTGTGGTTTTTTATCAGCTAATGTATTACTGTTTTCCTAATAATTCACAATATTGAATCCTGCAAATCTATTTAATGGTAAGAAATCATAGGAATTTTCTGTGAGCTTTCACATTTAATGCCATTGTTGCATGCAAGTTGTCCTTTTTCATTCCCTCTTATCTAAAGAGGGGAGGAGGTATTGTATCATTGCTTGTATCAATTAATAAATTAATAGTCCACCCCATGGCAGCTGTCCTGGAAGGGCACAGACCTGCCATCCTGCTCCTGCATACTCTCAGTGTCTCCTTTTGCTCAGGTACTGAGGCTCATCCAGGTCCTCAGGGGTCAGTTCACAGGAGCTAAACCAGCAGAAAATTTGTGTATTTAGAGTATTCCCTCTGCTTCTTGGACCAATTCATTGCAGGCTCCCCAGCAAAAGGCAGGAGAAAGTGTTAAGGGAAAGTCAGAGGGAAGGTGATAGAGCTTGAGAACCCCTTCATCAGTAGCAATGGAATATTATAATGACAAACTGTACCACTGTAATGATAATAGCTAAAGGAGTGGATGCCCATCAGTGTAGCAGATGGTATTATGTGATGAGGCATGGAGATGTAAGGGGATAATCCCATATTTAAAATGAACCCAGTTCTGTTCATAACTCTATCTATCAGAGACTTGCTGAGAGGCCTTGAGCAAACAGTTTCCCACCTCATTGCCTGTTTCTCCAATTGGAGTGATGATCATATTGCCTTCTCATTGACAGTTCCTATTCGGGTGCTTAGATGTCCTCTGATGGGGAACGTTATGAAAGGAACCCACAAAGTGCAGAACTCTAAATATGGAAAATTAGTAAAAGATGCTAATTTTCTGTACTTGGACCTAGAGGCCTAAAAAAAAAAAAAAAGGAACTTTCTTTTAATTAAAATTAAAGCTTCATTACTCCTGAGTAGATAAGAGCTCAATATGAAAATATCATTGCTATTCAGAACTACCATAATCTATTGCAAGTCATCTGTGAATCATCTCTAATTAACAAGGTGCTCTATTACAGGGCTTTCTGAATAATGGCAGGCTATTCTTTGCAACCCTTTAAGCTAAAGTCTATTAGCTCTTCATTATCTCAATTACTTTTAATATTCTGGAAAAGCTGTTTGTGCGTTTTGCCTGCTGAAGAACTCCAAAAAGCAAAGTTGCCATTGGAAAATAAGGGCATGAAGTTTGCCTCCCAACTCCCCAAGAAGTATGCAGATTCCCTTAAATATCTAGAAATCAGAGTTGACATGGAGTTTTTGTGAAATCTTTATGTACGAGCCTTAGACCCACTGTTCCTTTTCAGCTGGTATCATCAGAACATGGGCTAGGTTTGAGAGGCAACTACAGGCAATGAAGAAAGGAAAAGCCATCTATGTTTCCAGTTGTGAACAAAGATATGCAGCATGGCAATCCAATGATTGGAAGACACTCAGTGTTGCTTTGTGATCTCCCTAAAATACAAGTTACTGAATATAATATTAGGCAAGGGAGGAAAGGGAAATAATTATGTATTTTCCACATCTAGAAATTTTAAATAGTAAATTTGAGCTGCTAATATCAAGTTGTCTACACAGCCAGTGTTTATTTGCTTCAGCAGCCATCTGTCTCAGATCATTTGACAAGTTCAAACCCAGCTGACTGTAAATTCAACACTCAATATTTAATGTATATGAAAATCAAGTATTGTGTGCCTGCTGATTTAGAGATAATACAGTGGAAAGGGTACTTATGGAAGTGTTAGTGAGGAAAGTGTTTCCCACTAAGTATAAAGTGTCTGGCCCGGTTTGGCAATGGTCACTGAAGGATTAAGGGAGCTGTATGTCCAGTGTGACCCTTTTGGTAGCTGCCTTTGGTAGAATCAGATATATGCACATATGTTGTTCATGCATTTTCCAGCCTATATTTGCTAAGTCCCCATGCTGTTGTTCATAAATGTTTCTTGCACTTTTCAGGGATGTGATTTTTTTCAGATACTTTTTCTTCCTTTTCCCTCCTTGTGTCTCCAAAAGGGATTGTTGTTTGCCATTATCTTCCCATGGCTACAGAAGGTAACTTGGGCTGTGGGGACAATAAAGATGACACTGGTTTTGTTTCCACTGGAAAGGGGGAGCAGAGTTTATTAGCATTATTTCAACTGAGATTTCAGAGGCTAAGTGCCAGTAGTTTAGAAAATGTGTTTTGAGTGATGAAGGTAATTATAACAATGGTAATGTAATACCATGACTCAAAACAAAACAAAACCAAAAAATGTTTACAAATAATAAAATGGAAATAGGAGCATTCCATAAATTTCCTATTCTCCTCTTTACTGGTTTGATATGTGGCATTTTGCTGATGGGAAGTCTGGTACGTGCTTAACAATAGGAACAGAGAAACTATGAGCAACACCGTGCTTGTATCTGCTCTGTGCACACCAGCAGTTTGAAAGGTAAAAAGTTTGGGAAGAGCTTGCAGAAGGATAAAGAAAACACACAGTACTGCTCCTGTAGTATGAGAAGTGCCTAATGTTCTGTGTACATTATCTGAATACATAATCACAGAGAAAATATGAAAAGTCTAGAAGAGAGTAATGCAAATGTCTAAAGAGAGAGGCCAGGATGTAGTTAAGAGATTGGCATTACTGTGCCACAATTTATTGCTTATCATGAATGCATAAGGGTTAGTAACAATAATTTCTGATTTGGGGCAATTGTCTTTTTTTTCTTTCTTCTCCCCCTCCCCAGTTTGATACAACAAAGTTGCAGGAAGAAAGCAAGGCTGCTATTGCCAGTAGTCATAGTAGTGTATGTTTCAGTTCTGATGCTGGGGTACGTGAAGATAAGAAAGATTTGAGCAGCTTCACTTCTCAAGAATCAAAGCAGTTTGGTGAAAAGTGCATTTTCAAATGAAAGTAATAAATATAACTAGTTAAATGCCTCTGTAAAATAAATGATCTTACATACTTTTAAGTGAGAAATCCTGCAGTAATATAAATCTGGACTTGAAACTTCAATTTTGATGACAGCTCTTGCAAAGAAAAAAGTGAAATGACTTCACTTTGAAATTTTGAATTTAAATGTGAGTTAAACTTTTGATGTTTGAATATATAGAAGCAATTTTCATTGAATTATAGGCAATGATATATTGTTATTTCATGATACGAGTCACAAGACATGTGTGACATATTTATTTTAAAAAATATATATACGTTTTCATTTAATAACTGTGGGCTATGGTTGGTTCTTACTAATAAATGTATGTTATACTGTCTATTTTGGGGAGACTTAGTTAAGTGGCTTGTTGAAAAACTGCGGAAAGGGCTACCAAGATGACCAGGTTCTAGAGCACATGATTTACAAGGAGAAGTTGAGGGAGCTGGGTTTGTGTACCAAGCTCTTCTTGATATCACCAGAAAAAACAGCCGTGGTCAGTGACTAAAAGTGCCAGCAATGGAGGCTCAGGTTGGAGATCAGAAAAACCTTCACCTAGAAGGTAGAGTAGCACTGGAGCAGGTCATCCAGCAAGACTGAGGAGTCTTTATCTGCACATGCTCAAGATTTAGATAGAGAAAATCACAGCTGACCTGATGCAGTGTTCACAATGGCCCTGCTTTGAGCAAGAGGCTGGGCTAGGGACCTGAATTAGTCCTTTTCCATTCACATTTACATGATTTCTATTGTGCTAGGATGAAATAATAAAAAATATTATGTGGTAGGAAAGAATGTACAAGCCATTTAAAAAATGTTCTCAGAGTTTTTCTGAAATACCATTTTAACCAGCTCCAACTCTGAGTATTCTGCTGAGCCACTGGCTTTAAAATTTCAAAGTTTGAACAGTGATTTAAGAACTGTACATTTATGTAAGAAATACTAGATGGTATTACTTATCCCATGATTGCTTAGCTTCATTCTATTTCAAATAGAAATCCTCAAGAACTATCCAAACAAAACTTAAATCAAGGTTAAGGTAAAATTCAGATTATGCAGTAGTGGTTGAGAGGGGGAAATTTCTCACAGCAGTGTTGGAGATGTCACCAAAACCAACCACTACTATGTTAAAAGTTAATGATATGCTGAAAAGACATGCTTATTTATAATGAAAGAAAACATAGAATCATAGAATGATTTGGGTTGGAAGGGACCTTAAAGATCATATAGTTCCACTCTTGTGGCATGGGCAGGGATACCACTACTAGGTCAGGTTGCCCAGGACCTCATCCAGCCTGGCTGGGAATATTTGCAGGGATGAGGGAACTGCAAGCTTCTCTGGGCAGACTTTTCCATGGTCTCAACACCCTCTAAGTAAAGAATTTCTTCCTAACATACAACATACAGCCTAAAACTGTTGTTGCTTGTCCTATCACTATCTTCTCATGTGAAAAATTGCTCTTCATCTCTTTTATCAGCCCCTTTTAGGTACTGGAAGGCTGCCGTAAGGTCTCCCTGGACCCTTCTCTTCCCCAGCTCTCTCAGCCTGTCTTTGTAGGAGAGCTGTTTCAGACCTCTGATCATCAAGTCCATGTCCTTCTTATGCTGGAGCATCCAAAGAGGGGATTGGAGAGCTTTCTATCTTATTCCATTGAGTACACAGCAAGTTTATAAGTGCCAGGTAGAATTTACCACCAAGAAAGACTGGCTCTGTTTCCTGCTCAGTTACAGGGTACCAGTGAACCACAAATCTGAAATAGTAATGGAAAAATTGAAGAACAGGAATGTGAGTTTCTAGGCAGTCTCCCAATGAAACCAAAAAGTACTGAAAAATTAAATAACTGTATGATGATTTTGTGATGGCATTAAACAAGTTTGTAAGAGTTCAAGAAAGTTGTATGTTGATTAGATGCCTGTAGTTACATCTAAGTTGCATTTGGTAATGGTTCTCAAATTCATTGAGCAATGTGCATCAAACACATCCAATGTTTGAACAACATGCTGGTTGCATTCACACTGATGTCTCAGACTTGTGGCACCTAACCTGAGCTCAGGTTCTGCATGTGCTAGCATAAATGTGTGCAGAGATTTTTAAGAGGTGCATAGTTGTGTGTGCAGTTATACAGATGTAACAGAACATGCAATTGCCTGACAGGAAAAGTATTAGCACCCGCAGAAGATTGGATCAGACAAATGCCAGAAAATAGTATTCAGAAAATCAATTAGAGTGGTACCAGTTAACACCGCTGTAACTTGCACTTTTAGTTCTGTACTACAATTCCAGTGGTTTGGCTTCTGCACTAAAGGGGAGCCCCATCAATTCTAGTAGGCTTTTTGGCCTTCCCAGTGTGTGGACTTGGCACTTCTGAGTCAGTTGAACAGCCTTCTGACTTTCTGCAGGGCAACTATAGGTTCTCTTCAGGGATCTCTTTTCTTTATAAACAAGCCAAGAACATTTTATAGATCAACCTTTTTGGAAAGCATATAATATCGGTCAATAATTCCAGGTTTTGTATGGTTTTAGGCTATTCACTTCTGCAAATTTTATAATAGAGAAAAATGCTTTAAGACATTTTAAAATATTCTTTCTATACTGGAGCTGTTTTCTTAACCTTCACTATGATCTAAAGGATAGTTTGATGTGGCCTGCTTAGTGATTCCAGTTCTGCTGGGCCAGGAAGCTGCAGCATGCCCATTTCATATCTGGGAAACCAATAGTTTATGTTGGCATAACCTATTGCTGCCAACAGAGGAGGCAGTGCCACCTCACAAACACACATTCTTGCCCCCACTACAGGGAAAAAATATGGAGTAGGCACATATATTTCTACAGTGAACCAGATCAGGGAACTGAACTGGTTTAAAATTAGTATTCTGGGGTGGGTTTAGGCCAAATTTTAATGTGGACCAGTTCTCCACTTTGGTTCGTTCTGTGACTCTGTGAACAGTTCTGCCAACAGAGAGGAAGAAGGAAATGGTGGCCTGGAGATGGCAGAGTGAGGCCACAAGTGAGGGCTTATGCCAGGGCTAATCATATTCCTCTAATGAGGCAAGATCTTTTTGTCTAAAATACAACAAATCTCCACATGGCCTTCAAACCCATGTCGAGCCCTGTGGGAAGCAGGTGGCCGTATCTCCACTCCTCCTTCCCATGAAGAATTTCTTTCAGTTCCTGTTTTCCAGCATCTCTTCTAGCTGCACCCATCTTGCAGCAGCTTAACTGGGCCAGGGCAGTCATATTCTTCAGTGAAATCATAGACTCATTTATGTTGGAAAAGACCTCTAAGATCGTCAAGTCCAATCATTAGCCCAGCACTGCCAAATCCACCACTGAATCAAGTGCCACATTTATACATTATTTTTAAATACTGGTAGTGGTGGCAACTCAACCGCTTCCCTGGCATCCTGTTTATCTGCTTAAGAACCCTTTCCATGAAGAAATTTTTCCTAATATCCAATCTAAACCTCACCTGGCAGAACTTGAGGCCATTTGCTATTGTTCTATCCCTAGATGTCTGGGAAAAGAGGCTGACCCTCACCTCACTGCATCCTCCTTTCAGGTGCTTGTAAAGAGGAATGAGGTCTCCCCTGAGCCTCATGTTCTCCAGGCTAAACTACCCCAGCTCTCTCAGCCACTCTCCATCAGACCTGTGCTCCAGATCCTTCTCCAGCTCTGTTGCCCTTCTCTGGACATGCTCCAGCACCTCAGGGTTCTTATACTGCAGGGCCCAAAACTGAACACAGGATGAAGGTGTGACCTCACCAGTGCGAGTACAGGGCACTGCTCTCATCCTGTTGACCACACTATTGCTGATACAACCCAGGATGCCACTGGCCTTCTTGGCCACCTGGGCACACTGCTGGCTCGTGTTTAGTGGGCTGTCAAACAGAAACCCCAGGTTCCTTTTCTGTCCAGCATTTCTTCCCCCAGCCTGTAGCGCTGCATGGGGTTGTTGTGACTGAAGTGCAGGACATGGTATTTAGCTGTATGTTGAACCTCATACATGTTGGCCTTGGCTCATCAATCCAGCCTGTCAGATTACTCTGCAGAGCCTTCCTACCTTCCAGAAGATTAACACTCCCACCCAACTTGCTGTCATTTGAAAAGTTCATGAGGGTGCACTCAATCCCCTCATCCAGATGATCAAGAAAGATATTAAACAGGATTGGCCCCAATACTGAGCCCTGGGGGACATCACTAGTGACCATACACCAACTGCATGTTTCAGATCTGGTGTTTCTCATGTATTGTCATGACTCTAGAAGCCAAGAGATTTTAAAGCCACGTGTGCTAAGAGACACATAATAGTACTTCAAAATTCTGTCATGCTGCTAAAAAGATTTCTCTCCACCTTTCTACCAGCCTATGTGTTATTACATGACAGGTATAGCCCCCTGAATATCTCTTTCTGATTCATTCTCACTCATCTTTCTTCTTGCATGTTTTTGGACCTTCTGAAGTCTAGAGATGTGCCTTAAAATAATCAGAAAACAATCCTTCTCCCTTCAAGCTCAAGGTCTTCTTGTTGTTTTGTTTTTTTTTTTTTTTTGTTGCTGTTGTTGTTTAGTTGTTTGTTTTGGTTTTTTTTCGGTTGTTCTTGGCAGGGGGCAGGGCAGTGTTGAATTTTTGGGTGGTTGTTATTTTAACTTCCTTGAGTTAAGAGGAGTGAGTCATGCATTTGAAGAGAAGATCTGAAGAATAGGAAGTAAAAGAGGAGGAGAGAACTCTGGAGTGAAGGAAGGGAGTAAAGGAGATAGTGTAAATGTTAAAAAAAATATTAGAATCATGGTAAATAAAGCAGTTTTCAGTTCCCCAAGACATACAGTAGCAAGGCTTTGCTGTGCCTTTTTGAAATGCTTGCAGTTCCTAGGCAGTCCAACCAGAGCAAGATGTCCTTGAAAAGCTCTTTGGAAGATATAAGGAGTCTCATTTGTCTGTAATAGAGGGAGGGAGAATCTTGTTACAAGTCTGTGCAATAATTGCATTATTTGTTCCTCATATCTGAGGTGTACATCTATTTTTTTCTTCAGGAGTTGAAGGAAAAGAACAAGTCTCCTAATTGGTAGATGTTGTATCCTACATAATTTTTCATGGTAAGATTGCATATCAGTGTTAAAGGAGGTATCAGAATACAAAATCAGATGCCAGTAACATATTAGGGCAAAGGTGTCATGTTTCAGTGAATGTATATCACCATACACTGCAAGCTTTATGAATCTGAGATGGCTGCTTTGGAATATTAACAGAAGTTTGCTGTTCAAAGGTACATGGTTCTTACAGGATTTTTCATTGGTTCAAAAAAATGTTGGAGTCAAAGATCAGCATCACTAGTGAAGAAATGAATTTAGGACTTGTGTGGCATATTAAAGCACGTTTCTGTTTGGTTGGTTGTTTGTTTGGGTTTTTTTGAAGAACAATCATTGTATTTATTTAGAAGGTTTCACTCATGAAGAATTTTATAACATCTTGACCACAAGTGTACATTTTTCCCCATATAGACTAAGGAGGGCAGCAGAAGTTCTGTAGGATTTTAATCCAATATTGAATTTACAAATGATTATTTGAACTTTTATTAAATAGCATAGCTTACTTTATGATAGATTTAATTGTACATTTTAATCTCTAGTTAATGAAAAAGATAAAACTGCCAATTTAGCACTGCACATATGGGAAATAGGTTCTTGTTCATATGTCTTTGTGTTATACATAGTCAGCGCTGCTTATTTCTCTGTATATCTTGTGTTGAATTTTAGGGTTATTTCAGGATTTGAAAAGATATACAAAGTTCACAGGAAGAAGTCAAAGGCTTTAATTGACTTAACGTGATGAGTTGCCATTTTTTGTTGTCATTAGGTTAGTCAAACATTTGAATGTTGAATGTTCTGCATGTGCTCTTTAAAACTAATTTCACACACTTGTTAGGTGAGTGGAAGACGTATAGAAGATGTTGAAATTTCTTCCAGATATTTGTTAAAGCATCAGCCAGGAAGGCTCACCTCCAGGGTGGGCAGGCTCAGTGATGCAGAAAAAGCCTCACGTACTTCCTGCTGTCTAGTGAGTTAGGTGAGAGAAGTTACACTACATTTAAGAGAAGGTGACACTTTATGCGTCTTAAATTAAATAAGGGAAAGGTCATCTAACATATTGAATATATCCAAATCATAATGCAGTCTTGTTAACAACAATCAGTCCTAAACCAGAAACAATTTTCTGGCTTGTCTTTCTTGCCTTTACCTAAGATGGTTTCACTGAACTCTAGTGCCTGTCTCTGGACCCACATAGTTCTTGAGGTAAGCTGAGACCTGTTGTTCAGCTCTGTGTCTTTGGACAGCTATTGGATGAAGGTCACTTTGCTCTGGTCCCAAGCGAGCTGCCTACACATACAGCTCTACAGCTGAGTGCTGCAAACAATCACAGAATATGCTGAGTTGGAAGGAACCACAAGGATCATCGAGTCCAAGCCTTAGCTCTGCACAGGACCATCCCCAAGAGTCACACCGTGTGCCTGAGTGCAGCCCAGGGCATGTGGATATTTTTAATGTAGCTTTAAAAACTCAGGTTTTATTGCTTCATGATGTCACAAACCTTAGAGTAAATGCTAGCATAGTAGTTTGGCTAGTACCATTCCCACATCGTTCTCAGTGTCTAATGTTTTGAGATGGTGATGCCAGCTTCTTTAGCTTTACTATGTAAAGTGGATGGAAGATGAGTTTAATACTGATTTTAATTTGTTAGCAGTAAAGTAGGAGATTGGGCTATATTGTTCTGGGTGAATCAAAAAATTGTTATTTGATTGTATGTATCAAATGGAATCTAGCTTTTTGAAGGTTAAAATTATTTTCCATGGCTTTGTTTGATGGTTTGTTTGTTTTTTTCTTTTTCAGTTTTGCACTTCCTGTATAGCTGGACAGAATTTAGACCATTTTTTTCTCTATGTGTTTCTTCAGGTTCTATTTAAAAAATAGGCAGGGAGAGCTGTGCCTGTAATCTGGAGTTAAGTACTGTTACTACAGTAATTTAAAGCATCCTTCAGAATTTGTCCAAATAGCCATACAAGTCCAACAAGAAGGAATCTAATGCTAATGATTTTAAGCATGACTACTGATTTTTTTGTTTATGAAGCTCACTTTTGTTGTGTCTGACTTGGGGTAGGTGTTCATACAACCTTAAGGCCAATTTTCGGTGAGTGTTAGTTGTGTATTGTATTTTGAAAATATTCTCTATGTTATTTGTCTTGCCAGATGTAATGCCTACAAGGTAAATTTACATGTCCCATTGGTTTATTCTTTGACATTACTCACAGTTAATCTGTTTCTGTAAACAAATCTAGCAAATATGTGCCAGGCTTAAACTAAAATTTTGGCTGTGAACACATAATATCAATTTTTGTGTTTACTCTGAAAGAGCTCTCATGCAGTGGCAGAATGCTCTAGCTCCATTTTATGGAAGGAGATTTAAAGCAGAGTTTTCTCTCTGCACTTTAGTGCAGGTGCAAACCTTTAGGGTCCTGAGTTTACACACCCACTTGTCAAAATCAGGAACCTCTCTAGAGTGCACTCTGTCTCCTTTCTGGCTAAAGTACCTGTGTTTTCTTCACTGGGAGTGGGAGACGCCAGTTGGAAAGAATAAGATAAAAACAATGCAATCTGTGCCCCCATTCTGACTGAGGATCCGGGATGTGGCTCGATTTTGTACATGCCCTGGAGCTAGACACAGCCAGAGAGTTTTAAGATTCTTCGAGGTCATACAAAATAGTTTCAGGTATAGAAGAACAATATTAATTTGGATCACTCAGTTCAATTAAATATGATGCTTTTTGTCTATCTAGTTAACTTTTGTACCTTTTGTGTGTAGTTATATTTGGTAATTGAACTGAAAAATTTAACCTGAAATTGGTACTTTCCTGAATGAAACTTTGTAAGCCCCATTATACATTTGTCTATTTATTGAGGTTTCAATGGCAAAGAGCAGTCTGTCTTTTCTGTTTACTGCAGTGTCAGTTTGCTCTGTCGATGATTATCAGAAGCAGAAACAGAGGCCTCTGTAAATGTTCCATGCACTGTTTCTCCTGTTAGCTGTATGATATCTTTCAGAGCCTATCAAGATAAATTTGCCTACTAGCAGATTTCTAACAAATGCCTTTCTTTTTAATATTGTTCATGGCTAGTCTGAATAAACAGTAAACATATGCTGTGCATAATGAAATTCTTCCATCCAATTTTCTATTGTATAGTGTTCGCTCAAAGTAGCTATTCATAAATATTCATATGATAAGACTGTTCATACTTCAGTTACTAAGTAGCATCCTTCCTTCCAGAAAACTCCCAGTCTTGTGTAAGAGAACAGTATGATTTTCTTCTTGTTATCCAATGGAAAGAAAGCAGAATTTTATCTTCAGCAATCTCCTTTATGCAGTTTGGAGTAGAAGTTTCTGTTATATAAAGGAGATTGAGTCCTTTGCCTTATACTTCTAAGACACCAAAATCTAGCAAGACCAGTACATAGTACCAGCCAAGAAAGTAAAATGCTCAATGACATCACTAAAATCCAAAAAAGAAAATTGAAGTTGACACACTTACATGCAGATTTCTAGATAATGTAAACTCCATCATAGGAGCAGTCCACAGCCAACTGACACGTGTCTGGTCAGTGATGCTGTTGCACATTCCCGTGAGTCTGAAAGAAGCAAAGCCCATATGGGAGCAGTCAGTACAGCAGTTGTGAAACTTGCCCATCTGATGTTCAAGCACTAACACAAGTTGCTTTTGTGAGAGTTAAAATGTCTCTCATCTGCTGAAAACTCAATCAAAAATTACTCTCTTGTCCTGGAGCTATTATGTCTGCAACAGTCTCAGTTCTCCTTGCACAAATAAGAACAAGCCATATGTCCTCACAGTGCAGCTCATTTGATATGTCTGAATGTAACACTAGCATCACATGACTAGACGGTTCTTAGGAGGGATTAAGAAAGTAGATTTTCAGACGACTGCATCAAGAAGACCTCAGTGTCATGAAGCTGTATCAGGGGAGTTTTAGGTTGTATATTAGGAGAAGGTTCTTCGCCCAGAGGGTGGTTGCACAATGGAACAGGCTCCTTGGGGAAATGGCCACAGCACCAAGCCTGACAGATTTCTAAGAGCAGTTGGATGATACTCTCAGACACCTGGTGTGACTCTTGGAGCTGTCCTGTGCTGGGCCACGAGTTGACTCAATGATCCTTGTAGGCCCTTTCAAGCCAGGATATTCTATGACTCTTCTGAACAAGCATGTGACAGAAATGGTTCACCCTCCTAGTGCCATCTGTGTAAATTATTTGTATCTCTCTGCTGAAGTAGTCTATTGGAAGGTCTTCAGTACTTTTCTCTCTATCTAATCTACTTGCATCCTTGCGAAATACCGATTCTAAATCTACAAAGAACTTCTTTTGATACCCATTTTTAAGAACATTTGAAGCCATTGAATGGAATCTATTAATTGGAATATCACCATGTCAAGCAAAACAGGTCTTTTCAAAGCAAGGCATTACGTATATGTGGGTACAAGGGGTACTCTGGTTTTTCTCAGACTCCTGAGGCCTTGAGATTACAAGTGCAGGATTAAACTGGCATTGTAGGACTGTTGTGTTGCTCTTGGAAATAGAGAAGGCTGTCCAAGGAGCCTGTGTCCTGCCAGTTTATTGGATCCAGACAGACAAATTGTACAACTTTGCTTTCTTCTTCCTTCTGAGCAGTGATTTTAATTTGCAAAATGGCTGAAGGAGCCTGCACCTGCATTGGAAGCTTCTCATAGTTCATATACAGAAAAGGCTGAAAATTACTGAAGCCCATAATACACAGCCAGGAGGTGAGAGAAGGGTGGAAAAGCACTTTATTTCCTGTCTATTCCCTTACATTCCCATCCAGCCACCCCATCCAGCTGGTTGCTTGTCACGGCTGGTGAGAATGTCTGAGATGGTGTGTCACTCCCTGTATCAGGCTGGCAGCCTTTTGGGTTTTTTTTTTTGAGAGGGAAAACTCCAGTGATGTAAGTGACATTCTAAACAGGAGAAGGTACTTAACAATGCATGGCAGTGGAAAGCCTCATACCCACACTAGTGTGCTGGTCAAATGAAATTAAACCCGAAGCATTTCTTTGGGCAAACCTCATTTATATATTATTTAAAGAAACATCAATCAGAAAAATAACCAGATCACTCATTGAAGAAACAAAGCCATATGGCAATTTGTCCAGCATTCAAGATGAGGAAACAGCAATCACTGAAAGAGTCATATACCATCTAATCACCTGGGGGAAAGTGTTTTTTCCTTATTCTGCTGATTGATGTCCCTTGGAAACATCTGTTCTTGCTTCTGATTTTCCTCAATGAGAGCATAAATGGCACTGTGTAATTCACCTTTTCTGTAGCATTGTCTCTTGGGCCTCTATTGTGGGAGTCTCATTTTCCCTTTCTCTGCATGTCTTGTTCTACTGATCTTATTTGTTCTATCTATGGCTTCTCTGCTTCTGATACTTTCTTATTTCTCCCTGGGTCTTTTTCTGGCTTTCTGATGTACTTACTGAGGAAGGACAGGTAATACTGATTGCATTTGCAAGGAAGATACTATCAACTCATAGATTTTATTGTTACAGCAATCGCTAAATTTGCTCAAGTAGCAGAATCATTCTGGGTTTGCTCATAAATTGTTGATTCACATAAATAAAATAGAAGGTTCAATTTGGACATAGTCCCTGGTATGCTGTGTAATACAGTAATACAAAATTTCTCTCAGTAATTATTTCATCCAGTTTGTGGTAGATGTCTTGGACTTGCATGTTCTGTCATTTAGAAATTGATGACTCATCTGGCATTGGCTACTGTCATCCTTCTTACTTGGGTTCTGTGCAGGCTGTTTCACTGTCCCATGTTAATTTTCTAAGTCTGGATCCTTCAGGCTGTTACTGCTCTTTATATGGTCCATGTGCACACATGAGGAAAGGACCTTTGGCTTTCATTAGATATTACTTGGGAATTGTCAATTTATCTTTTAAAAATTCCAACCTAGACTATGTATTATCTAATTTCAAGTGGTTTCAGTTGGAGAGTTTGTCTTGAATCCCAGCTACGTGCTTTTTGATTTTTGGGTGTTTACGCCTTTTTCCAGTTGAAGTAATCTTTGTTTTGCTATTAAGCTCACTGGGAGGAGGGACAGCCATGCTATTTTGTTTACTTTTTTGTGTGTGTCACAGCAACTATGATTCTAGTTTTAACAAATATATTTCATAATACAGGTGATTATTACTGATTGATGCCAATGCGCCAGATGTACCCTCCACCATTTTTGTTGTCCATTCTTGTCTTAAACAGAGACATTTGATGAATTTCCTTTTTTCATCAAGTTTCTCAACAGTTAAAATTGCTCAGAGGGGAGCTGATTAATTTACAAATGTGAATCTCTAAGTGCAATTAATTTTTCACACATTTTTTAGGTTGATCTGACAGTTGTGTTTATAAATATAATGATGTATGCTCCAATTTAATGGTTTTTTTTTTGTTTTTTTTTTGCTTGCTCCTTTTTATTAGAGTCATTGTGAGAAGTGGGTATTGCCTGACTAGGTGAAAGTTTGAGTTAATGTTTTTGAAATCTCTTCTCATTTGTTTTTCTAAAGCAAAGTTAAGCTCAATATACTGAAGCAGGCCGTGTGAATGGAACTGTAGTAGAATTTGCTCTTCCTATATCTATCCCCATGTTTTAGTTTCACATGCATATGTATCTTGTCTTATTTCTGTATTTGTGCTCTTTTTTTATGTACATTTTTGCATCTTAGTTGTGTTTGCTTTTTGCATTTGGAAGACACACTGCAATATCTCTGCTGCTCTGCTGCCCAGTAGGTGAGGAGCAATGTCCTGGCACTGGTGGTTGGCTGTCTTTCTGTATTTAATCCCTAATCAGCTGTCTCAAAGGGGAATAAGAAAGCAAAAAGATTGTGCTTATTGCCATGCCTGTGTCTTGGCAGGGATGTAAGAGAGTTACTTCCTAGCATGGGCATGCTCTTTATATTACAGTCTAACTTTTAGCATCCAGGGCTTGTTTTTGCTCTGATGGTCACAATTAATTGTCGATACATTGTAATTGATTTTTTAAAAAAATTATCTTTGTGATAAAGAACAAAATTCTGAATGTAACAAGCGTACCTGACAGGTATTAAGTCACAGGCTGTGTAATTTTCTTGGACGTTTATTATGGAGCAGATACATTTAATGGTGACTGCACGTCCTTGGATGTGAAATCGCTACATGCATAATGGGGTAGGAAGGTTGTGATAAATCTACTGGTCTAAACAGTAACAGGCACTCACATACTGCTTATTATTACACACAGAACTGTGTATTCAAAGCGGGGCAATTACCACGTCCTCGACATTAATAAAGATGTGAGTGTTCAGGGATGTATCTGTGATGGGAAGGGTTCAGGGACCTACCCTGAACTTGTCTGAAGGCTATTTAAAGCTCAAGTAACTTACACAGGTAGGAATGTGTGAGGCTGCCAAAAGCTTTTGCCAGCATGAAGCCCGGTCCAGCCTGCGTCAGGACACCTCTTTGCCGGGCAAAGGGCAGGACAGAAGAAGTAGCATCAGCAGCTGTGCAGTGTGGCAAGGCAGGTGAGGGGAGGTCAGGTAATGATGTGAGTGCCTGAGGCCCCTGTGCCTCCACAGATTTTACTGTAGCAAGGTTGTGAGGAGACATAAAACTTAACTAGAGAGGCTGCATCAGCAAATAATTTTGTCATTGACCAACTAATTATTGTTTTGCTTCTGCAAAGTGTTTTGGTGTACCTACAGATACCTGAGGTTTTTTCTGAGACTGTTGCCTCTGCTCCAGCATTTTTACAACACAACTGTAATGGCAAAGGGCTTTTAGGCTTGACATCACAGAATCACAGCATTGCAAAACATGCCAAGTCAGATCCCACAAGGATCATTGAGTTCAGCTCATGGCTCTGCACAGGACCATCCCCAAGAGTCACACCATGTGCCTGAGAGTATCATCCAAGTGCTTCTTGAACCCTCTCAGGCTTGGTGCTTTGACCACTTCCCTGGGGAGCCTGTTCTAGTGCCCAGCCACCCTCTGGGTGAAGAACCTTTCCCTAATATTGAACGTAAATCTCCCCTGACACAACTTCAGGCCATTCTCTGGGTCCTGTCACTGGTCACCACAGAGATCAGTACCTGCCCCTCCTCTTCCCCTCACGAGGAAGTTGTAACTGCAATGAGGTCTCCGCTCAGTCTTGTCCAGGCTGAACAGACCAAGTGCCCTCAGCCACACCGCACATGGCTTACACTGAGACAGCACCTTGAGAACAATGCCCGATGATCCTTTTGTTGCAAACCAACTGAATTAGAGAAGTGATCAGAAGGAGCTGCTGAGAAGAGAAAGGGGAAAAGCAGATTGTCACTGTGAAATAGTTATCTTAGGCTGGGGGAGACAGTTGTCCAGGCATAGGAAAAACAAACCGTATGAGATTATAGAACCGAGCACTAATTGTAGCTTTTCCCATCTGACCTCCTTTTTAATGAAACCATAAATGCCAAAATACTATTTTTATTTATTTTTTTAAATAATTTTCTGGGTACATATAGAGCATGGTGAACTTTATGCAGAAGAGTGGGACAGAGAACCTGTGAACAAAGCAGGTAGTGACAGGCATTTACCAACCAAGTTAGTTCACGGTAGAGTCCAGACACGCAATTAAAGCAAAATGCATCTCTCTTTTAGAGCAGATGGACTGTAGTGGTATTGTCATTTAACCTCCAAGTGTCTTCTCAGGCTACAGTGGTTTAAGTTCTCCTTGGGCTTATTTATCTGAGTCATTAATAAGTCATCAGAGTAATTCTCTTTCCATATGAGGTTATGGAAGAAAGGCATGTCTGGGTGCTCCTTAGCAGTCAGGAAGGAAAGGCTGCCACGGACAAGGAGTCTGAGCTGTGTGCAGAGAAAGCTCTTTGGTCTTTGGATCACAGTGAGATTCATTAGTTTTTGAAGAAAAGCTGCAAAATGTGATTTCATTGAGGGAAGGTGGGGTGCAGCTGTAAGTCTGCATGCTTGCCAGTGTAGTGAGCAGCTCAAAATTACAGCCTGTAAATAGATGTACATATTTAACCTCCTAGAAGGGCTGTAGCTCCTGCTGTAGTACAATAAGAATAGTAATACTTACCATTTAGATTGTGCTTTCTATTTTCAGAGCTGTGCCAGTGTTAGGTATTTGAATGTAAAGCGGGCGGGTTATTGTGAACAGGATGTTAAGCTTTTCAGTTTCGGGGGAGGGGATGTTATTTTGCATACTCCCCAGAATAAAAGGAGGTTCAGACTCCTCTACTCTCGCACTGGGGGCACGCCGTCTTTCAGCTTTCTTCCAGGAGCGAGTCTCGCGGGGGAGCTGATTCCTTCTCAGATCTGACCACCACAGCCCTCAGTAATTATAGCAGCGTCTGAATTCTGAGCTAAAAACAGAAGTGCAGCATGTGCCTATTCCCCATGTGATTCAGAAAGCAGGAAATTGAAAGAGCCTGACTGAGAGGAGAGGGAGTGCAAAGCAATAGACACATCTAATATTTGTCTCAAACCTGCTACGCCTGGGACGCAGGAGCTGTCATCTGCCGGCGCTGATTCTGCGTGCAGCCAGAGCAGAGCCTGATTGGGTGTAGTAGGACCTAAGGCAAGGGGGAGAGGCAGCGCGGAGAGAGTTGGGCTCGCCGCACCGAAATGTAAACAGTGGGAAGCGAGAGGGAGTCGGACGCCTTTATGCTCCCAACAGCGAGCAGCTGGCTCCGGGCTCCCATGGCTCCGGCAGCGCACCTCTCGCAGGTCTAGCCGCGCCCTGATGAACAGAGACACTTCGGAGGATCTCCTGCCTGTGGATATAAATAGGGGGCAATCGGGATGCGCTAGCTTTCGCCGCCGGCGCCGCAGCTCCTTCGTGCTCCGCGCCGCAGCCGGGACAGGGCAATGGACATGAACATGAAGAAGTTCACAGTGCGTCGGTTCTTCTCAGTCTATCTCCGCAAGAAGTCTCGGTCAAAGAGCTCGAGCCTAAGTAGATTTGAGGTAAAATTCACCTTAACTTTGTTAAATATAGCAAATACCATTAGGTGCAGGTAACAGAGGTATAAGAGAATGCCTGCATTTACTGATGTGATAAGTAGTTAAAGGTGCTCTTTCCCTGGAGGTGCTGATATTCGCACGTAATATGCTTTGTTTCTGTGCAATTCAGTGCTTCTTCTCCGTAGTATTCAATACATTGCATAATATATTTAGTGTGTTGCCAAGGATCCTTTTATCAGCCTTGCAGGGGAGGAGGAAGCTGGTTCAGGACATCATGAAGTTGTAGGAAATAATTACAGATCCACTTAAATTAGCACAAATGACACCATACTTTGAGATAGTATCATGTTTTAGTCTTCCCCTGCACACATACCATTCTTTCTTAGTGCTAGATTTCCAAATAATTAACCCATTTGCTAGTGCTTTTTATGCATACCTGGTATGTTAGATAGCAATTTTCTTGCTTGTTTCTCTATAGGTTCTCATGTTTGCCCATATTTTTTTCATTTATCTTCTCTCCTATGCGTCTCTCCCAGTATGTTTTAATTTATTTTGTTGCAGGAGAAGTTGCTCTTCAGGAGCTGGGGGGTCAATGTCAAATTAAACCTATAACGATTTCGCAGTGTGGGGAGATGAAGGCAGTTCAAGTCAGAGGTATTAGCAAATTGGAATGTGTGAATGGGTTAGAACCGGGGTTTCTGTCCCCCTTCCTCGAACCATTGTTCTTCAGCCCTATATTTGGAGCTCTGAATAGTCGGCAGGATGTGAGATCAATTGAATAGATGTCAGTTATATTTATGTTGTTCACCTTATCATGGCAGATGATCTGCAACCTCTGCATTAAAATAGAGGTAGATGGGGCCTGATTCCCTTCTGTCTCACATTTATTTTGTGCTGGTGTACTTCAATTGACCTCTGAGGAGTTACTCTGATTTGCACTAGTATTCCCAGGAGTAGGATTAGACTTAGGCTGTGTGAATACATTTTAAAATGTTATTCCCTTAGTGTCCTATTTAAAGCACCAGGTAATGGAATGTAAAGTTCTTCATGTGTCATTGCTTTAACAGGACGTGAAGAAAAGCAGAGTTTTTGGCCTGTATGTTTTGGGTTTTTTTTTTGTTTGGTTGGGTTTTTAAAAAATTTTCTTTCTTAACTCTCTACAATCAACTTTATTGAAAATGATCGTGTAAGGTACCAAATTTTATTTCCATCATCAAATAGCCATGCCATGCATTTAAAACAAATTAATAGCTCCCTCCTGGCACCAACCCTGTCCCTGTGGGACAGAGGGGAGAGGTGGGGTAATACCATTCCTTTCCTTGTATACCCAAAATTGCAATTTTTAAACTAGAATAAATATTCTTTGTAACAAACTCGAAATTCTCTAACCTGGTGCTCCACCAGGGACAACAGAAAGTAGACCTGGAGTTACATGAAGGAGTTCTGAGACAAATGAGCGTCTTCACAAGCTGCTAGTGTCAGGATAGGATGTTAGGAGGGAAGGTGATTTGCAGAGAGCAGAGTCCCATCAGTTCTCAAAACTATTCGTTTGAAAGTGCCGTAGTTTGGGAGAAATAGATTCCACCGCACTAATTATTTAACTTCTTGGATAATCTAGCTGGATGACCGATACGACTCAGCATTTGTACCAGTGTAGACCTTGTTTCATTAGGAAAAAAAACCAAACAAGGGAGAAAGAAAAAGTCTGAGCAATCTCTTTGATCATCAGTATTAGACTTGCTGGACTTTTTCAATAATTATGAAATAGTTTTTCCTTATGTGAGTTTTACTGTAATGATTTTTTCCCCCTAATTTTATATAATTTGTTTCAAGAAGCAGCCTGATACATTTCCTATTGCACATGTAGCTTCAGAGCATTTTGTCCACTTCCCTGCTCTCCCTTGGTTTACCAGTAATGACCAAGTTGATGCAAAGTGACTCAGTATTATAATGCAATGGGGAATAGGGGTTGTTCCAACTAGGAAGAAAAAATGATTCATAAAATCTGTTCTGCTGTTTCAGTGTGAAAATCATCAAAGATGCTCCTGCTTAGAGGGGGGAAACTAAACATGAACATCAAGCCCCCTATGTGGTTTCCCTCTCTGAGTACTTCCGTGTGTAAATTTGTAATTGTACGCTAACAAGTGCTTGTCAGACAAACAGAAAGTATAAAGAAGAGTGTTGGTAGCTGGGTTTTTAGAAGTCAGAATACTCTTCATCCTAATAGGTAGATATTTTTAAAGATGCAATAAAAAGGTACGGTTTATTACATCATGTAATGAGTAAAAGTAAAATAAAGGGAAGAAATTTGGAGAAAACACATGTGGCATTGCTTTGCTTAGTATGCATTAACTAATGTACCTGGTAGAAATTGTGCTGCAAAATGTCGTTTAAAATTTGGAAGGGAATGGTTTTTCCTAAATTGTGTGGAATTTTTGTTATGGTGTTCTTTTGGCCAGGTGGGAAAGAGGGTTGAAGGGTTTAAGATCAATACTCCTAGTATCTTTAAAATACCACTATTAGAGGAGATTAGAAAATAAAAATATTGGTTATTAATATAATGATTAATTACTTTTTCTACTGTGGTCTTATATGCTTCAAATTCACTTGCAATGAGCTTCATAGTTTCCAAAGGAGGGATACAGATACAGAAAATGACTTAGCAAATCACAGCTTGTAAGTTGACCTTTGCTTTATTGTTTCATATGCCAATATCATTGCTATACCTGAAAAAACAAGATCATTGCCTTATGTAGATAGCTGGGTTGCATGTTTTGTCCTGCTATAAGAGGAAGAGCACACCCTGTTAAATGAAACATTACAGGGGTTTAATTTCATCTTGCCTAAAATGTGCACCTTTTTTATTGTTCTGGGAAAACCTGGCTGAAATTTGAACTTACTTGGCTACAGTTTTGGATTTTCAGTTTATATTATTTTTCAGTATGGCCTGCATTGTCCTGCATTTATAAGGTATCTAGTGATGTAATTTTATTAAATGTGCAGAGCCAAGTTTTGCTCTTCTGCACGCACAGAGTTCTGATTGAAGTCAGCTGAAAATTCAGCAAAGTCAATGGGAACTGCATGTGTGCATCTGAGAAAGGGCTTTGTTTATGGCTCTTGCTGAGTGTTGATGAACGTGAATGTGAAACCATGAGGAGAAAGTACGCACAGTGTGGATCTGCTAAAGACTTTGAGACCCAGCAGAATGCATCTTGTGCCAGTGAGCAATATCCCTTGGTTTACAAATCAAAAGTTAAATATGCCATTTGGGTAAGCTAGGAAATACTTAAGCATGTAAAGTATTTGATTATGTTTATTCCAGTGATATGGGAGTGGTTTTTTTGTGTGTGTGTGTGGTTTTTGTTTGTTTGGGGTTTTTTTGTTTGTTTGTTTGTTTTAAATTACAAATTAAAACGTTGCCTTTTATTCTTTAGGGAGGTGTATCTGTCTTTTGCATTCCTGATGTATTTTTAATTCATCATTCGTACTCTTTAATTTTTTCTTATAATTCTTGTTTAATCTTACTGTAATGGTGAATCCAAATTGTTTGATCTATGTACGGGGCGTAGAGCCTAGCAGAGTTCCTGCAAATTAATTCAAAATTAATTTGGAGCCTGGTGTGTCTCGGCATAGTCAGTTGTGAGAGACAGGACCTCCTGTGGATAATTCAAGTGCAGATCCTCCTTTGGTTCCAGGACTGGCACACAGGAAATGGAAGCAAGCCTATGCAGACTGGTAAGGAGAAGTGCAGAAGGACTGGCACTAGCTTTATAATACTTTATTATGAGAGATTTTCAGTTCTAATCTTAGGCTCTGATTCTGATTTCCTACAAGCTAAAGTTGCAGCAGCCTTAGAAAAGTTGCCAGTAAATGCAGAGCTAAGACTGCTCCTTTTGCACAGTGGGCTGGAGGAATGTTTCTTTTGCAAATGCTTGTGACTTCTGCACCTGTATTAAAAAACAATTCTGTTCTTTATCAGTAATATGTCCTTTATTCTATCTTCGTTTTTTAATTTTTGTAGTTAATCACTTGGTAGAGGAATAGAGTCTTTCTGTCAAAGGTTAGCCAGAAAAAGGCAAGTTGAAGAAAGGAAATTGGGATTAAGAGCCCAAGAACAGCTCTGCAAGGTGCAAATCCTGAGGCAGCTTTAGTTTTTGGTTGTTTTTTTTTCCCATGGTAATGATCATCTTTGTGCTGTGTGTTCTTGTTACAGCAAAAGTTACTGACGCTATTGTAGTGTCTAACTTCCCCCAGCTGCAGGCAAGACTTTTATGAGGAAATGCTGCCATTCTTATAGTCTTGCATGGCTTGCTGGGGGGAAGGGAGGCAAAGCGGGAAGAGCAAGCAAGAGCAGGGGGAGTATGTAGTCCATGAGACAGGTCACTGGAGGAACCAGATAATCCATTTTTCAGGCTCATTTTGACAACTTGCTGTGTCATTGCAGATGGTTTAGACCTTTGCATTTCTCATTGCAAAGTGCAAATTTTGATGAATATTCAAGTCCTTTGATACTATTCTATCTATTTACATTGGCTTTGGTGGTAAGAGAGCATACTCATATGTCTATACATTCATAATAATGAAATTGCTCTCCAATTCCTCAACTACTTCTGACTTCATCCCAAAGTCTCTTGCACCTCAGGCTTCCTGTGTGCTCCTTTCCAGAAACCTCAGATTAACTACTGATCTACAGAAAGGGAAAATTAAGCAGGTAGATGTAGGGGTAACTTGTCCACAGAAAAATCATAGAAAGTTTGGGCTGGGAGGCACCAAAAAAATCTTAATCTGGACTCCCTCCTCTTCCTCCTTAGGCAGCATCAGCTATATCTAAACTATTCCACCAAAGATGTTTTTCTAACCTCCTATTCAAGGCCTCCAGTGGTAAATGCCCATAACCTCCATGGGTTGTATATTTTGCAACATTATCCTTAGCATCTGAGAGTTTTTCTAATGTCTAACACAAGTTTTTCTTGTGGCAATTTAAGCCTGTGTTTTATTGTCCTCCCCATTGTAACTGTGAAAGAGATGGTTTCCTTTCCTTTGCAGCAGGATTTGTATGCATTTGAAAGATTTTCAGGTCCCTTTTCTCAGTCTTTTCTGTAGGGTGGGAAAAATGTCTTTCCTCCTTTCTGAATGTAGGGCCTTCCAGGAACAAGACCTTGGACTAGTCACAGCAACATTGTTAGGGAAAATCTCTTCCTTCTTTTGGATGCTAATCGTTCCTTGTAAAAATCACTTATATTTCAAAGGCCCCTACCCTGTCAAAGACCAATCCAAATTGTCATTTTAATGCTCCATTTCCACCATCTAAATGCCCTGATCTGATGGTATTTGACATCCAGGCCAGAGTTGACAGACTTGATCCATGGACTCTGGTATCAAATCGGTTCTGAAACGCATTACACAATTAAACACAAGCTCTGGTCACATAGCCGGAGTACCTGCATGTTTGGGCATAGAGCAGAGGCCTGGGATCATCACATAACAGAAGAGGTCTTGTTTTGGTTGTGGGATGGGCCTTGTCTGATCAGCTGATAGGACACGCACATGCATACCTTGTGTGACACAGTGATATGGCAAACAGATGTTTGATCATGGTCATGAGCTAACGAATGAATGAAGTGGAGAGGCCAGTGCCCTGTCTGTGAGCCAGGCTCCCCGTGCCTGGAGCATTTGTGTAGGGGTGGGTATACAGGAGAAGAAGAGCTGAACCTGGTTGACTGGTTGGAACCTGTGGGCAGCTGAGTCCCCACCTAGCAGTTATGTGGAGTTACGTAGTTTTATGCAAGTGGAAAATGTATAATTTTATTCTAGGTTTTAGCTCATAATATTATGCCTTGTCTGACCCTGTGGCACAAAAAGTCTGTTCTCAGGAGGGCTTAGCTCTCCTGTGCCTATTTCTATTATCAGTAGCATTTGATTCATGCATTTTTCTGCCAGTCTCCAGAGAGGACTCCTTTTGTGTGTGCTTTCTGCATTTGTGTCTTCACAGATAACTGGAAACATTTCTAAAGGAAGACAGAAATCAGGACAAAAAGCCTCCTTATGTTGATTTACCAGTTACTCAAATACAAATACTTTTCATCTAAATATTTAGTTGTCATTTCATTTGTTCACTTAACAAGACTTACTGTCCCAGTTCAGCAAGGATTCAGTAAAAGTAATTGCTGTTAAGACGCAAAGTACTACAGAGAAGCAGCAGTTAGTTCCACACACAGGACACACTTTCTATGTATGCCATCAGCTCTTCTTACAGAGTACAGTTTTGCTTCCTGGAGAACCAAGTCACAGGAAATGGAAAAGAATGATTGGATCACGACATTTGCCTTGAAAATAGCTCTCTGACTGTAAGGAAGCAAGTGATACACATCTATTCAAGGTCCTCACACAACAGCTACAATTCACACACAGGAAAGGGCCTTCCAGGCATGCAGTTTGGGATGCATGTTCCCTCACTGGTTGCATGGGTGATGACGGGGTGGCCACAACATGGCTTTGCAAGACTTTAAAGGGAGCAGTCATCCTTTAGCTGGGCAATCTCTCTCACCACTTTGAAATGTACTGTATTTGAAATGTGTCAGAGCTGCATTTACTGTTGGATGCAGGAGAAGTTAGAGCTCACTTCTAGCTGAGAGCTGGGAGTTCAAGGATAATGGAAGAGCAAACCATTTAGAGCAGAGAAGACAAAATTGTGATGTTTCTAATGAAGAAAACCTTTTCCTCGTATTGCAATAATATTATTAGCCATTGTGTAGCAGTACACAGGCAAGAAGGGAAGATATAGGTTACCAGTGTGCTTTCACATGGTAAGTAATGATAATAATTGGCAAAATGCCAATTAACCTATTAAACTTTAGCACATGAACTCATATAAACTTCAGGTGTAATTAAAGGGTGTCACGCCTCTTTCCTGCAGGGCCACATCTGAACCTGTGACTGGCAGAGGGCCATAAATAATTCTCTTCTCAAGAATTGTTGCAAATAAACTGAAGGTTTGGCAAGAAGGGGAACTGAGTGTGTGGATTTTGTCTATAAAATTCGCCTTTCTCGCTTGTTAAACAGGAAAGGCTACTTTGCAAAGGCTACTACCTGCTTGCTCTCAGAAGTACCACCCTCAGACAATTTTGTGGTACCCTCTTGTGATGTCTAGTAGGACAGTATCAGCCTGGTGCTGCAAAATGGGGCTCCTTTGGGAGTATTTGATGGCTGGGTTGTGTCAATTCATGCTATACATTATGAGTAAAAAGTAGTGGTGAGCTGAGTTTGATAGTAGGCAGGAAAAGAGAGGGGTTTTTTCTTGTTTTGTGTAAACATGTGGAATATGTTTTATGCATGTGTATATACGTTCATAGTCTGTGATTTTACATTGTACCTTTTCTTTAGGTTCTCTACAACCCAACAAGGAGAAAACTGGTATGATTAGACTTTTCTAAAAGTTCGTATAGAAATTTAGCTTAAAAACTAATTTAGTACAGGGTGCTGTTTCTACTACAAATAAGGAAATAATATTTAAGCATGATAAAAAAATTTCTTCTGTTAAAGAGGAATATTAGAGATTGGCCTTAAAAAACTTAGCACTGAATTTGTGAGTCTTTCTATCAGTATTTACAAGATTGAGCCTTAGGCATCTCCATATACATTTTAACACAAATCTATGTTCTGGACTCAAAGCCTTACCATGTTCCTAGGGGAGAAGGAATCTAGTAATACCTTCAGCTAGCAGTATAGCACAGGATGCTGTATGCCATAAAGAAAGAGTGCATGAATTAGGTGGTGGTGGTAAAAACCACTCAAAAATGTTTGGAAGAGTTCAAACCCTTATATTGAAAAGATCTGTGTATTGTAGAATGTGTTTCGGGATTGAGCATTTTTTGGAGTGGTAATGCTCTGGACAAAGAGGATGTGCCCTTGGCATTTGTCCCGTTGTCCCAGAAGTCAGTGCTGCTGAGCAATGCTCACACAGCACCGAGGCTGTGTCTCCAGTATTCCCACACACACCAGTACTCTGGGGATGGGCAAGGTCTTGGGAGGGGACATAGCCAGGACAGCTGACCCAAACTGACCAAATGGATATTCCATACCATATGGCATCTGCTCAGGTATAAATATTAAGAGAAAGGAGCAGGTGATGGAACATTTGTTGTTAATACTGTTGGTCTTCTGGAGCAACTACTGCACATACTGAAGTCTTGCTTCACAGGAAGTGGTTGGACAAAGCCTGCTGATGGAATTGGAGATTATATCTCTTGTTGGTCTTTGCTTTTGCATGCAGTCTTTGCTTTTGTTTATATTAAACTACCTTTATTTTGACCCATTAGGATTTTTTCCATCTCTCTCTCTCTCCTGTCCACCTGAGGAGGGGAGTGATAGGTTTTGGAGGGCACCTGGCATCACCACATTTGGTTGGAGGGGGAAAAGTTTTTTCTTTTAGTAGAAATTTCTGTTGTTTTTTCTAGTGAGTAACAAAGAAAATCCTGCAGCATTTTGACTTTGTTTTCTCCACTTCCATGCTGAGAGCAACTAATGGACAGGTTCTATGACTCTGACAGATATCTTTGTCTTTAACTTCTGCATCAGCAGATCTCCATGCCAGTCTTTCCTGTATGATACAATCTCTGTGACCAGAAAATGCCTGGGACAGCAATTAAACATTGTGATTGCATTCAATTTAAAGCCATCTCTCTAAATATCTGAAGCCCTGCTGGATCTGCTGCTAGTCTGCACAGTATCTACTTTATTCCTGTATGGTAATTCATTGCAATTATTACTAAAGTATAAACTGAAAGTGGGGCTTTATATTAGATTATTTCTGTGACACAGTTCAAGACCATTTCATATCACTAGATTTGAATTTTTTGAGTCCTGATTTTGTGCAAATGTTAAATAGTAAATACTTCAGAAGTTTTCTAATAACATTTAATTATGTTGTAAAAACTCTAAGCTTTTTTATGGCAAGTAAAATCACTAACTTTTCTTCCCCAAAAAACTCCTCAATGTTTCATTAAATCAATACTATCGAGATAGCTAATCTAAGACATTTTCAAAATAAGAATGGTTTTCACATGTAGGTTTTTTATGGCTGATTTGAAGTGCATTGCACTCCTTAAATTTGAAAGAATGGAGAAGATGATCTAGCTGTTCTTGTTCCAGATTCTCATACCCTTGGAAGCTACTGTCTTTGTATGTGGCAACTAGTGCAATAGGCATAAAAGGAGGAAAGCAAATTTTGGTAGTTAGTCTTAGCCCTTACTTTTGCATTCTGTCAACTTCTCCTTACAAAGAAGGACCACATGTTTAGGCTCACTCAAGAAGTGGATGAAAGTGTGTTGTGTGAATGCACACAGGAAAAATGCTGTGTAGTGTAAAGGCAGGAAAGTCCCCACTGAAGCAGACATCAACTAATCCCTCAGTCTCTCCAGCGTTGTGAAGTTTTCCAGGTTTATGATGCCTGCCAGTCAGAGGTAATAATAATACTGTTTTGTTTTCATTATTGAAGCCTCCTTTTCTTCCATGGTAAAGTTTTAGCAATTGTAAGCCAGAAAATACATAAAGCTGAAGTTGGATCAAACTAAGCTGAGGGGGACTGAGGGGAGACTTTGTTTTCTCCTTTAAAAAATATGCATTATCCTTAGTTTGGTGGCTAATTCAAGCCATTATGTCATAAGGATGAACACTTTGGGGACATTTCCTCTGGTCTGAAAAAAAGACAGTTGCATGTACCATGTTAACTGCAAACTAATAGAAGACAATAAAAATCACCTGTGTTACCAGAGCTGGAGATAAAACAGTTCCCCGTGATCTGTTGAGATTTGTGCTTTCCCCTGTGATTTCAAGTTTTTATGCATTGGCAGAATTGAAAAATCCATACTAAAACCACACTTCAAGTGCACCTGCTTTTTCTTTTCATACTTTTGTGGAAAAGTTAATATCCATCATAATATAACCAATCGGCAATGCTGATAAGGACAGTGGACTGCAGAAGTTACTCCATCTGCAAAGTAAGTGTAGATAATATTTATTTACCTCTGTTCCACCAGTACAATTATGGCAGAATCCAGAAGTTTTCTTTTCCCTTCCTATGACTGTAAGGCCATCGATCCTATAGCATCCCTTCTTGTACAGCAGAGAAATTCAATCTGTATTTACTTTTCCTCTGAAAGATCATGTGCTGAAAAAAATGGCATCTTTTGCCTGCTAGTATGAAATGAATTTCTAAAAGTCTTCTCAGCAACACGGATTTTATATTCTAGCAAAAAAATTTTTCATTTCTCCTAGATGGGAAAACCCATGTGGTACATGGGACGGAATACCACTAATAGTTCTGAGGACTTGCAAGGCATAGACTACCTGTTTTGATTATCTGCCAAAATATATACATTTTAACCCAATTGCCTTTTTGAAAATATTCTTTCCACACATCAGGGCAAAGTTTACTCTTGAAAATGGGTATTCCCCTACGAAAGGGTGTAAGTTACCTATAATCACATTGTTTGCTTAGTCAAAGGTAATTATGGGAATGGTGCCAACTACCAGGTTTTTGCTTGCTTGGTTTAAAAGCTTTTTCTTCCTCTATAACAGGTTTATAAAAGAAGCTATAAAATTAAGTAATATTTGTATTGAAAAAAATTCTGCAAGAGGCAGACATTTGATGTTATGGGAGGAGTTGTTTCCTTGGAGTTGTAAGGAAAGTCTTAAGTTTTTGAGTTAATATTTCCATCTTTCTCATGAAACATGTCAAGTGAGTGAATTAAAAACGTAATCTTTTCTAGTGCAGACAGTCTGGATCATTTCAAAACCAGAGGTTTTTTGGAGAGCCTTATTTATGAAAAATAAATCCATCCTTTGCTTCTGCTCTTGACAACTTGTTCTTCTATTGATTACTTCAGGATTATTTCTTTACCTCTTCTTTTGTGCTCATCTGTTCCTCCCTGTTGTTAATCACATGCACAACCGTAGCAATTATAACCTGTTCCCAGGGAAGTGGGGGACTTACAAAACGTTTATGCACTACAGCCAAGAGAAAGTTTGCCCTTTTACCCTAGCTTTTTAAATCCTTCTGCTAGTGTTAAATTCATGGCACTGAGAAAGAAATAAGAACAGAGTTCTCTCCATGGAGTACCAGTATGGTCTGCAAGCACTCATTTATCTTTCTGGTGATCAGAGCACTGTTGCTGTCTAGGATTTTGCATCATCTCTTTAGGGAGGCACATCAACTCCCTGTTTTCCAGTTACTGAGGAGAAGAAATTAAGTTGTTTTTTCCTCCTGGGATATGATTCTTTTCTTTTGTCTGCAGGCTTTTCTTTCCCTTTGTAAATAAAGGTTTAAGATTTGAATGTGCTGTGCGCCGCTGTAGAATCACACAGCTGGACTGCGGAAATGCTGAGCTCCCCATTCATGGGAACTGTGCCCTTGAGACCAGGCTCTTGACTCCTGGTGTCTACTGAAACTCACTTGCCTTCTCAGATGTTGCCCTTGTAAGGTAACAGTCCTTCTTTTTCCTTCTTCCTCACCCTATCATTCATCTTATTCAGCTTTTTTGTTTTATGCTTTAGACTCAAACAATGGGAATCACATGTTTTTGCTTTTCTGGTACTGCCTCTGTTTTAGTACTTTCCACCCTCAGTTTACTGCAGTTACTGGGGAGTCATGAATGGAAACAAAGCTTTGTTTGAGGAAGTGCTGATTAAGAGGAGATACCTCCAAGGCTGGGCAGTGGCCAGATAGCTCCAGAATAAATCCCAAATGCAGTACTTACTACATATCTCAGAAATGCCCCCACCTCATATACTACAGGCCTTGCTTATTTCTTTTCAAATGGCTCTGCATTCTGGCTTTCTATAGTTCAGATGTCTTGTGATCATTTCTCCTTCAGGGAGAGCAGCAGCAAAAACTCCTAGGAAGTCCCCTTGCATCACAGGCTCACGAGTGTATTGTTGAGGGTTTCATGCCTATGAGTCAGCTCTGCTTCCAACTGAGCACAAATGTCTGTCTGGGATTTTAGCTTTATATAGTACCATCTTCACAGAACCTCTGCTCAGATTTTAAGGCATGGTTACTATGGCATCTACGATACCTTAGAAAATAGTGAAATAAAAGTATCAGTGTTAACATTCTGTGTTGCATAACAACTTTTGTTCCTGTTTCGTCTGCGTGTTTTCACCCTCTGGCTGTTCTTTTAAACCTTGAGGAAAAAACCTCATAATGAAAAGGAGCTGCTGATTTTGGTCCACTATAATTTCAGATATGTGAAGTCACACAAAGCCTTATGGCTTTGAATGCTTTCTGCTCAGTCATCATCCATTTCAACTTGCTGAAAGGAATAAACTTGTGTAGTTGTTCATCTTGGTATTTTTGTGACAAATTTCAAACTAGACTGCATTAATTTAGTCATTTATGAAAAAGAGATCTTCCATTCAAACCACCTTACTCTTGTGGTTAAGGACTGCTCTTAAATTTGTAATGCTGTAAAGCCTAAACCAGTGCTGACCTACACAATTCAAAGCAAATGAAAATCAAATTAAATTGCTCTTTTTTTCCTCCCTGGAATTGTAATGAGATCTGAATCAGAAGACAACTTGTACTGCTTTTGTTGTGACACTTAACACAGTACCCGATTGGCATTGTTGTTCATAGAGCAGTATTCCTTCCTCATTGCCAAAATTCAAGATGTAGCAGAATGCATTAGCAACCTGCTCTAGGTGAACTTCCCTGTCTTCTGTCTGTCTTCTGGGTGGTGGCCTCAAGTTGCCAAGAAGGGCTACACCAAAAATAATGTTGTAGTTTAATGAGTAAGTGCATCTTAAATTATTACTAACTTTTGGGTTAGCATAAAACTGGTGTCTTCATAACTGAACGTGTACAAGAGAGCTGTCCCCTGGCCAAGCCTGAGAACCTAGAAGTCTAAATGTGATTGTGTTGGAGGTTAAAGTGTAGGATGGCCACACATCTGGTTCTGAAATCACAATATTCTATACATTTGGCCTGTAAAATATATTGAGATGGTTAAATCACAAATCTCCCTTTTTTCCCAGTGTAATTTTAACTCTTGCCTAACTGGGTCTTAGGCAGTGTCTTGCTTTTTCCTCCTAAACTAAAAAATCTTCAAGGCATATTCATTAAATAAAACCAGCTAAGTGACTCTTAGGCAACTGTGTTTCCCAGTCAGCAGTGGATGGACGAGGTGTTCTGTTATCCCAGCAAGGAATGGCTCTCTTGTATGCAAACCAAAATATTGGAGTCTTACACTTTTTTTTTACTTTCAGAAACAGTGATGTGTCAGTGTGCTGTGTGTCCTGTGCAGTCATCTGAAGGGGATTGTGGTGAACTCAGCAAATTTACTGAAAAACTGAATTGTTGATTTGGAGTAATTTTTAGCCTAGCTTTCTAAAAAAAATGAGGCTTTATACATGTTCTCAACACCCCTTTCTGGCTCTTTGCTTTGAAAGTGCTGGCAAATTCAACAGACATAGGCAGAAGAATAGTGTTCTTGAAGACAATGTTTCTGTAAGATTAATGAAATGGGAGCCTAGAGAAAGAGGCACTGCTGCTACAACAAAATGAAGGAAAAGGGGGAGCAGGAGTTGAAGAATACTCCTTAGCCACTAAAGAAACCAAGCTAGATGATGGTAGAGAGATGGATTCATGACTCCACTGTTTTCAGTACAGTTACTATACTTCAACGCCAGGAAGCAAAATAGGATTTTTTTTTCTTTTGTGAGAAGTGTATTTGAATTTTCTGTGGAAACAAGTGGAGTAGTCTATTTACCTGTATAAATATTGGGGCTTTGAAATACTGTAGTACCCAAAAATGATACAATTTTTCATAATAGTGGAGCCTTTTACTATCATTTTTCCCATACTATGAAATAAGATAGCTCTTTTGTTTTAGCAATTCCTACCTGTAATCTAATGGGTGAGGCAGAACAAGTAACGAGTACTGCTATTTTATTGTGATTACTGAGATTCTTTTGCTATAAGGGGCAGGCAACATAGTATAATGCTGTCTGTTTTTCTCTTTGGAATCCAGTAATCATCTTTGTGTAGAAATATATTAAAGTTATTTGCTTGGAAGTACTTATAATGCCCTGTAAGGGGCATGAGGGGAAAAATGAGGCATTTTACTATAATTTAAGGAGAAAGAACTCACAGAACTTAACACCAAATGACTGATTTAACTGTAAAATTATTTTTAAAAATCCTATAGGTGTTAGTAGAAAGTGTATGCTGGCAAAGTAAGAATTAATCAGAAAAATTATCATAGTACAATAACACAAGGTTTTAGAATTCTTGTTACAGAATTATAATAGAACATCAGTGTTTGCTTGAAATATCCTATCTATCTAGTTGATACTGGCTTTGATGATGTGAATAATTAATTTCTCTGGATACAAGTGGAAATTTAGACTGGTAAGAGTGGCTTTGGAGGTTCAGTGAGAAGTCCTCAGGCAGGAATATTTGAAGCAAGCAAGTCTGGGAAGAATATTGGTGTTTACTTGTGTTCTCCTTGAAATAATACGTTATAATGATTGCTGTAGAATTCTGTTGCATATGACCACACAGTATTAAATAGCCTCATATTTGTATGCTGAATAGTCAAGTGGGTCAATCTACAAGATTTTGACATTTTCTGGTGATTGCAAGATATGTAAATAGCAAAGCAAGATTTCTGCTTGATGGTACTGTGAAACTACTAAATTTCTTAGCCAAGCCCTGTACCCCACAACCTGGAGTTTAAACGGACCTGTTTTGTACAGCTTCCTTACACTTTGCCTCTGAATTACAAATGAGACATCAATGCATACAGGAAAGAAGGGGACTTGTGTGAGTACATACAACAAATGTTTCACACTAACCAGATTAGATGCATCTTTTTATCAGACAGTCTGTTCTGTTGTTTGCAATAAAGGGAACAGAAGCAAATAATGCCTGGTGGTATTTTGCTCCTTATTAGGACAGTTTTCGAACAGGATTCAAATTATACAATTTATAAGGAATATGTTGTAATTACAACCGTACCTTGTGTGTGTGTGTATAGCATTTATATGAATAATGCATGTAACAGTGTAAATACATATAGTACGGCAGTTTTTTCCACAGAAAATGCTAAGAGGATTAGAGTTTGATCTCATAATACCATACGCAACCTGTCATTGACTCAGAGAGTTTGTTTAGTTCTGCTGGTCACCAAACAGATTAGCAGCTCAGATTTTTGCTGCCAACGTTCCTTTTGAACTGAAATTACTATAAAGTTACTTTTTTTCTTTTTAATAAATTTGTGGAAGTTGCTCCTCAAAACTGATATTGTGCAACTTATTTTAAAAATGTTTTCTCCCTTTCAAGGTTTAAACTCCTCTTAAACTGATTTTCAGGGGGTGACTGAACAATTTCTAACCTTGCTCCTTCCCTTTTCTTCTCAAGGCTGAGCCATTTTTCTGTATTGTCTCCTGTCCCCACATGTGTAGGCTTTTCCCTTTTGGTCTTTAAGAGGCTCTTCCTGCCCCTGAAAAGTGGTGCTAATGAAATAATCTTTTTACCAGCTGCTTCAGATGTATCTTCTGTTCCACTGCTGAAGCCCATCCTGTAGACTAAGCCACTTACCTTCCCTTCTTAAATATCTTATAAACACCCATTCTTGCCACTAACTGAAGCAAACAAGCTTAGAGGATCATTTCATGCTGCCAATGTCCTTTCCTTGAAACTTCGGTGATCCTTTTGTTGCCTCACCTTCCACCCTGTAACCTCTCCCTGGGTCATAGAATGGTAGAATGGATTGGGTTGGAAGGATCCTTAAAGATCATCTTGTTCCAACTCCCCTGCCATGGCCACAGACACACACCTTCCACTAGACCAAGTTGGTCAAAGCCCCATCCAATCTGGCTTTGAACATGTCTAGGGATGGGGCATCCATAACTTCTGTGGGCAACCTGTTCTAGAGTCTCGCCACCGTCACAGCGAAGAATTTCTTCCTAGTATCTTACCTAAATCTATCCTCTTTCAATTTAAAGTCATTATCCCTTGTTCTATCACTGCATGTCCTCCCTTCTGGTGTTGTACCAAAGGCTGGAGACCCCCTTTGGCCAGGCAACATCTGCTAGTCATTGAGTCCTGACTACTGAGAGATGTCTTTGACATTGTACAGGCATTTTTCTAATACACACTGTATTAGAACCATCTACTAGTGACACACACATTTTGAGTATGAAATCACCACTTGCACACCTTGCTGGTTTTTCAAATATCTGCAATGCTTGACAAAGCCTTTCAGCTTTTCTTTTCATAGGTAGTGATACTAGGGAAGTGAATGACTTGCACCCAAAACTCACCAAGTTGCCAAAGCATTTACTAGCATAATGTTAAGGGCTATCATATTTTTTCATTCTGTATGATAATCAAAACTGTCCACACAGTTATAAGGGTGAAACTCCAAAGCCAAATTCAGACATTTCTTTTGATCCAAATCATAGATTTCTGTGTTCTCCACTGAAGGACTCCATTTCTTAATGATAAGTAGCTCTTAATTACAGAGAAGACCCACACTATCAAGCTTTCCCGGAGTTAGTGTATATGTGTTGTATTTCACAAACACTCCATACTTCCATTCTCAGCCCATTCACAAGCTCCTTATTTTTGTAAGAAACTTGAAGATGTGAAATGATCTATATATTTGCTGTGCAAGCATTCCTCCCACCAGACAAACACTCCCTGGGCACTGCATTGGAGTTCTTTACTGTCCCCCCACGGTGAGCTTATGTGTTCTTGCCTGTCCTGATTTCAGTTGTACTGCAGCCAGCTTCTTGAGAACCAGGTTTATGCTTACTGCTCCTACACTAAAAACACTTTGTTTCTGGACCAACCAACACTGAACTCTCCAGTGGTCTTTAAGTACATTTTCCCCAAGCTTTCATTGTGTGTGCACTCTGAATTCATATTCAGGGGTTCCTGCTAGTTTGAGCAAAGAGACACAAATATTATAAGGCTTCAGAACCCAAAGGGTTTTATCTTATGGGGGAGAAGAGATGCAGTGTCAAAGTTTGCATGTGTTTCCTTGCCTTTTTTTCATCCCCAGTGAGGTATTCTTTGGCTTTGATCAGGATGCTGTAAGGGGATGTATAGATTTATATTCAGATCTCTGTATCCATTTAATCTTAAGAAAAAGCTTCCTATCCTACCAGTCCTGCACAGCTTCTCATCCCAGATGCTCCTCTGAAAGGATTTGTGCTCTAACCACATTGTTTCTCTTCCTGACTAGTCACATTCAACAATACTCCTCTGGAGGGGTGTATAAACAGGAAAACAACTAAATATAGATCACAGACAGAGAAGGAATAAAACACAACAGTATGTAGAAGAGAAGGCCTGCTTGTACAGATGGTGTAGGGCCTAGAGGAAATGTGGAGGGAGAGAGAAAGAGGCTTGAGAATGAACAACAGAGATGGGGGGAAAAATTTACCTGTGGCATAAACTGTTTATGGGAGAAAGGAGGCAGACAGAACATCCTCTGTTTCCTGGAGCAATCTGTAATGAGCTGGATTAGCATGATCAGGGAACAGGGACCAAACTAGACTTGAAACTTTCTTTACTTGGTGATTATCTGCTGCCTTGATCAGAAGCTGGTCAGCAGAACAGTTCTGGGTGCCACAGCCATCTCCTCCTAGGCAGCCTGCTTTGGAAGAGCAGAAGGCAGGGGAGGTCAGCCTTTATATTAAGTAGAACATAAACATTATTTAATGGAATGGTAAACTATGAGAAATTTAGGAAGCTGCTATTTAAAACATCTTCCTGCCTTGGTTTCTTATGTTTTTTTTGGTTTTTTTTTTTTCTGTTTTGTTCTCGTGTATATTAACACAAATTGCTGATGCAGAGCAGTCTAACAGCCTCCAGTCAACAGGCTAGCTTAGAGGAGAAAGAGTGCTCTTAACATATCTGCTTCTCCACACTGCAGCCCTCACCCAGCTCTTACCCTTCCTGTTCAAGCCAGGTAGGATGTGACTGTGACACATTGCTATGGGCTTATGTAGATGCATCAAGACCCGTCTATATCCCCACTTAGCAGTTTCTGCAGCTCTCATCAGGCATGCATTGCTGTGAGTGCCTCTGTAAATGCAGAAGATGGAATGCTCCTGTGGTAGATTACCTGCTTTGCAGCAGTGGCAGCAGGAGCAAATGGGTGTCTGCTCTTCAGCAGCCTGCAGGCAGTTGTTTCAAGTATTAGCTCAAATCATGGATGAAGCAGGGCTGTGAGCTAGGGCAGCAATGGGCAAATGCACTGTCTGTTCTGGTGCGTCCAACATAAGGGCAGTAATTTTCAAGGGAGATGGAGAAATGGTGGGAAGCAGAAACATATTTGATTGCCACTGCTACATCTGCCAAACACTCATGGTTGGAGCCTCAGGTTGTTTTTGGAGGGACACCCAGGGATTTATGTAAATTAAGGCTGGATTCAAAACCTTCTGCTGTTTCTTTCTGTGCACAAATAGCATCTCTACAAATACATGCTATCTGTCTTTCTCTTCCCCAGAGTCTTTCCAACCGATCTGCACAGGCTAAACTGTTAGTTGCTGATGACCTCTTTTTGGAACTGATAATTACATGGGGGTTTTTATATTGCCAAGCAATTTTATACTGTTTTCCTTTCTATTCTACGTATAAGTCTGCAATTACTCATATTTTTTGTTCAGAAACACATTTGGGAAAAAATATAGTGACAGAAAATAGCCATCTTATATCCCATTTAATGTTTCAAGACATTCTTCATCCTATCTTTTATTCTTGAAAGGAGACATATGTTCATTTGGGGGAAATTTTTCTCGTTTGAGCAAGAATAAGGAAAAATAAGACCCTTGTAGAAAAGCTTTGAGAGACTTTTTTTTTTTTAATTAAACAATCAGCACATTTTATAATGTTTCAAAATGAGGAATAAGTCAGTTGGGTTTTTTGGTGGTTTATTTTTGAAATTTCACCAATTTGTTTAGAAAATTATTATTTGACAATTAACTTATTTTTTACAAATCAAACATATCTTTATGAGTATTGTGGGATTTAAAGCACCAGAGAGCTAAGTCTGGTACTCATCTGTTTGTGGAAAGATGTATCATCTTTGATGAGATTATATCTTATGTGCAGAAGTCTTTGCAGGATTAAATGAAAGGTCTCTGTACTTTTTAATTGTTTCACCAAAGTACCTTAAGCTTCAGTTCATAAGGAAGTTATCATAAGTAACTTAGTAAGTTCCATATTTTGTGAGCATATTCTAACATTGCCAGCATCCACACAGAAGGACGCAAAGTTGATAAAATTAAGTTCTCTTATGGCAGACACATTTGTAAGGATCACTCTTAATGTAGCATGAAATCTAAAACATTCTCTTTTAATTACTCAAGCTTTAAAATCAAGGATCTATGCAATCAGATATGTTGGTTTAAGTTTACTTTTTTTGTGTTCTGTCTGTCCAGAAATACTACTTAATGTTGAGGAAGAGCTAGTAGTTGCATTTATATTACAGCAGAAAATTGTGGGGAGTAAAAGCAGTTGTTTAATTGTCTTCAAAATACTGCAGACAGACTCCATTCTTTATTCTTCTGCATGTAAAACCTACTGTGTGTGCCTGCAAGGTTTTGGTTTAATTTTGTTGTTTCACACTCTCAGAGCAGGTACTTCACTGTTTGAAAAGATTAAACTGATTATAGTACAGTAATAAAAGACCACAAATCTTACTCCTGCCATCCCCAGGAACATCAAGGTGCTCCAGCAGTGAACCAGTGCAGAGAAGGCTGCAGGGTGCTGTAACCATCCGGTTTCAAACAGGAATATGCCTTTGTCCTTCAGGGTTAGGGTTCTGCTGCAGACTTTAAATTGTTCTATGAGTTTTGTTCTTTTTTTTAACAAGGATGTTTTCTAAGATACACGTTCTATATGCCAAGTAAAGGTTACTGTTATGTATTGCTAATGGAGATCTTCATTTTTGGTGCTGTACATATTATCTCTTATTCCAAAAGTATATTACATCTCATGCTACTTTAAATGTTCTATATTTATGAGAGATTTTAATTCAAATGGACAGTTGGGCAGTGGTGAGTTGAAACCTTCAGTTTCTTTGTTGAACACACACGCATACAGATCTGCAGATTCTTCATGCCCCCTGCCTCCTTTCCTCAGTTCTGGCCCAAAATGCCATCAGCAATCTTGCTGCAGTCCCTGGATGTGCACAGGCATGCACACACACATCAATGCACACGTGCATACATGCATCTGCCTATCCTACCTTGTCCGTACTCCAGACAGTTTATTTCACAGATTTCAAG
This sequence comes from Margarornis squamiger, assembly GCA_035222235.1. Classification (NCBI taxonomy): domain Eukaryota; kingdom Metazoa; phylum Chordata; class Aves; order Passeriformes; family Furnariidae; genus Margarornis; species Margarornis squamiger. The sequence goes on from JAWWTY010000106.1 coordinate 30,320,994, forward strand.
CTTGGCCCCACCTGGGGGCCAGCAGCCACCACAGCCTGACTCCTTTGGTCCTTACCCTTAGCCTTGAGTATTCCTGAGAAGAGGCTGCAATGCAAAGAAGGAGTGAGGGATTACAAATGCTTTTATTTTTGGGATGTTTTGCCAAACCAAAGGTACAGGAGGAGCAGCGAGCTTTCTGTTCAGGGAGGAGCCATTACTATGACTGTGGCTGCTCTGTGTTGGTACCCACCAACAGGACTTGGCTGTGCTAGGTGCTTTGATTAAGATGACAGAAAATGCCCTGTGAATTTTCTGTGTAAGGAATGTGATGAGGGGATGGCAGCGAGGGACTACAGCAGAGAGAATAAGTTCAGCAAAACTGAGACTAAAAGATGCAGTGCTTCAGAAGGGAGGAAGGCTCTCTTGGAACTGTGTTTGAAAAGAGAAGGGAGGAAACATGGCAGAGACAAGGAAAGGAGGCACAGTGAAGTACAAGACAGAAAAACAAGGATGTGAAAGGGTTTCAGTGAACAATCAACACAAGGCTGAGAAACTTGTCAGAAGTTTACAGAGTGCTGGATGTCTGGAAAAAGCAAAAACCTGTTTTGACTGTTTCAGCAGCTGTTCCTGCCAGCTGGTTTTGTGCTCTGTAAATCTTGCCCTCCTCCCCCCAAGCCTTCCCCAAAGTGTACTATGGTGAATCATAACTGGTAACTCCTCCAGCTGTAGATGCAGTTTGAGCTGAGGAAAGCTAATATCCTCTGGTGTTTCTATTTTTTGGCTGGAAATTCTGTGAATGAAAGACAGTCTACATGCTCCTGCTTTTTCTTGCATAGCAAGGTCCAGCAAAGAACATGCAGCTTGCACCCACAGTATTACAGAAGAATGTAATAAAACATCTCCCTGAAAGATGGAAGCAAACCCAACAGGAAGTCTGTGGCTGGTCAAAGTTACACCTTTGTACCAAGAAATATTATTTTTCATGTTCACAAATAGCAAAGCTAGGCCAGCAAAAGCTTGATGTTGTGGGTCATGCCTTAAACACTAGTGACATAAGCCCAGCAAACTTAATTTCCATTTTCAGTAACATCCTTTTTGAGTTAGATATTGCTGGTTTGTAGTGGATTCAGTAGAGCGTCAATGGCAATCTGCCATTCAAGATTTTATTTAAGGGCTTTACTGAAAGAAATAACCTGCCCTTTACAACAATCACTGCATATGCATGGGACTGGCATGTTGTTAGTAGGTTATTATCCATGTGTTTTTCCTAGACCACATTGTTACCATTCTGTAGTTTAAAAATGCTAATAATACTTAAAATCTCACTTGTACTTCACTTTTTACATGGTTCATGTACTATGCATTCCCCTAAGCTTGGACAATGAATCTAAGCCAACATATTTGTTTAGTGGGTTTTTTGGGGGGGGGGTTGTTTTTGAGGTTTTTTGTTGTTCTTGTTTTTGGGTTTGGGTTGTTTTGGTTTTTGTTTGATTTTTTGTTTGTTTTTATTTTGTATGTTTGTTTTTTGTTTTTCTTTAGAGTCAGAATCCACTGTGTTACATTTATTGAAAAAATGGGCTCAGAGACTGAAGTGCTCATTTGTCAATGTCACTAGCTATTGAGGATATATGGTCCATGCCAGTTTTTAAAAAGATGCTGTGTTAACTTCTACAGAGTATATGAGACTACAGACAAAAACACCTACCTAGCTTCATCACTACAAAGTGTTAATGATGTACACAAGAAAAAAAAATCCCTTATTTAACACTTCAATAATTATCTCATTTACTAAAATTGCCATCAAAGCTCTGAAAAGCAATGCTATTCCTTTCAAAGCCAGTTCTACTGACTTTCAAAATGTATTTTAATATAACTTCAATTTATGATATGTTTAAGCAAGGCCTTCAACATAAAACTTACATCTTGAATTTAAAATTGTAAGATGCATTTTCAGGGCTTAAACCAAAATTACTTGCTGAAATCAGGCTTCATTTAATATGGAATACAAGTAATACTTTAGAGTACAACGAAAGCCAAATTTAAGGTCAGTTATTACAAGTTCACTCTGAAGCCTTGACTGGGGCTTGGGCTGATACATACAATGGCCTCTGAGATCAAGTTTTGATCTGAAGGGAGCTTTTTTCTTTTGTGTAGTACTGCAAACTACAAAACAGCAATAGCAAGCTACAAATGCATGCGCCCAATCCTCTACTTATATGAGTAGAGTTTCCAGTTGGATGCAAGTCAACAAGTAGCTGATAACAAATTGGACCATGGTAACATTTCCAACAACAAGTCAGAAGAATGAGTTATTTTCTGTGTGCGTGAGGTTTATGCAGACGATCAGTTTTCTGTTGGGATGATATGTTAAGATGCCGTTGTTCACTGGGCTGTCCAGGCTAGAAATTCGGGGCTGCTGGCATGTGAATTCACTGCTGTAGGCAGCTTGGGCTGGGTTTTTCTAAACCTTCCCCAGTACTTCTAGCAAAGTGTGATTCCCTTCCTTTGAGCTCTATGTCTGTAA